>CM067844.1:422253482-423453482 GCA_034509565.1 Triticum monococcum
TGACCCTTTTTGCGTATGGGGCAATGAGATATCGATGAACCGGCATCAAGTGAGGAAGCTGATAAATATTGTTAGTAAAATGGATCCAAATATGGCAATTAAACTATTTGCTTACACTTTATCCAAGACAACAGCGAACTGCAAGATGGTATGTAAGAACTCTACAGCCTTCTTTTTATTGCCCATAATGAGTTGTGTTAGATGACAATGTCTGAATCTTTTTCCTTTGAAGTGGTTGCCAAAGCAGTTTACTCAAGATTACCTCTCAAACTACATGATTGGTGGGCATGCAAAGGTTAAAGTATTTCTATCAGAACATGATGATTATCTAGATGTTTTCATGAAGACCATGAAGGATGGTTGGTCGGCCATCACAAGGGGTTGGACTAGAGTCCTGTGTGCCTTCTGCATGGAGGAGGGCACAATATGGGCATTTCACTTCACCTTGTTCAACAACCAGAATGTATTTCACCTCTCTCTTTACCGTCTTTAATAGTACAAGTATACAACTGTGGTTCATCATTCTTTATTTGGTTCTTATGTAATTCTTGAACATATGTACCTATGAATCAAATAATTCATTGGTTGTTTGAACCTGATGGATATGAATAAATCTGTAGCATACATTCAAATTCAAATCCAAATCCGATACAATTTGAAAAGGCAGCAATTAAATTACAGTGAAATTACGCTCTCCAGGTTGTTATGGCACACAGGGTTGGTAAAACACAAACATTTGCGATATGCACTATAATCCGAGACGGTTCACAGAGACGGTTCACAGAGAGGAAACGTGTGCAAGCATGCACGTAGTTGCCATTTGCAAAGCGTGTGCGATGTCAGACAATGTCATAAATGGTGCGGTCAAACTAAATGTTTGTGTTAGTTGCCTTATCGTACACGATTCGCAACCTTGAACTATTTCTGATGAAGTATGCATCGTAAACGTTGCACAACAGAATAGTGTGTGCGATAGTTGTCGTGTATGACGATGTTACGACAGTCTAACGTTTCGTAATCCTGTCCGACACTCGTACGACGATTAGCTAATCTTCTTAACAGTGAACCGTTTGTGATGGGCCGCGCATCATACACGTTCTAGAATGGTGAACCGTTTGTGATGGGTCGTGCATCGTAAACGTAATACCATAGAATACCGACTGCGATGACAATGCAAGCAAAAACGAGTAGGAGTACTGTAGGGGCCCTATCCCCGACGATTTCTGGGTCGTGTGGGAAGGACCCCCCCCCCCTATCGCCCACACTCACTTGGCGATGGTTCCAAATGTTGTCGTGAAAGGGGTTAAAAACCGTTTGTATAGCACCGACGCGCACCAGTGCATGATGAATATCATCCAACACGTCATCGATCCAATGCCTATGAATTTATCTTATATTGTTCTTGCTAAGTTACTACGGCCATCGACACTGTTACACTTGCTACAAAATTGCTGCTATCATTGTTACCGTTACCGTTACTGCTGCTACTATTATCAAAACTATCATATTACTTTGCTACTGATCACGTTGCTGCAGATAATTAATCTCCGGGTGTGGTTGAATTGACAACTCAGCTGCTAATACCTTCAAATATTCTTTGGCTCCCCTTGTGTCAAATATATAAATTTGGGTTGAATACTCTATCCTCGAAAACTACTACGATCCCCTATACTTGTGGGTTATCAGGTGTCTTAACATAACTTTTTCTGGTCCAGAATTCCAGCTGCCGGTATTCTCCCTCTTTGTGTAGACCTTGCATATTATGAGAGAAAAGGCATTAGAATTACTCCATAAAGCATTATTATGCATAAAAACATTATAAATAACAGTAGGAAAACATGATGCAAAATGGATGTTTTAGGTACCAGAGACGCTTACCTCTGAGTTATGAGCGCACGCGTTTGTTCAACATGCCGGGGGCAGGCCTGAGTACACCGGGAGCATCGATTATACCCTAATTAACCTCTGATGTACCTGGGAGCAGGGTAGTGGCTCAACCTCATTGGTCAGACTCGGCCCAGAGGGATGAGCCGGCTCCGACCCTCACCTTATACAAACACAACTACATCATTTTTTGACACCACCAGGTCACTTCTCTAACCTGGTGAATAACATGGTAGCAGCGGCAACCCGGCTTACAACACTTCCTATCACAAGTGAGTCACCAATTGCGGTGGAAGCCCGGAACGCCATTGAACTTTTGCAGACAACAATTTCTCAGCAGGCTCATCATTCGTATAGTCGGCATCGTGTGCACTCAACTCCGCTACCGAGCCGTAGCTACAGTCGACATGCTGAGTCGCCAGCAGTGTCTAGCAGTGAACGACGCCGTAACCCACCCCAATATAACCCGCCTCGCAACACACATTTTGATGCCTAGGCAATTGTGAATGAGTCAAGGGCCCATCTCTAAGCGGAGGAAGCAAACCAGGGGGCTTATCAACCGCCCCTGGTAATTCCTTCAACTTTGGTGGGAGCCCGGTCGAGCACCAGAACCATGGAAGTGTCGTGCCTAGTGCCAGCTTTACATAATGAGCGCATGCCTAAGGATTTTAAGGGTCCTCACAAAGTACCCAACTACCCAACGGATCTTGAGTCTGCGGCTTGGATCGAGAGCTATGAGCTGGCCATGGACATTTTGGATGTCAGCGATGCGGTATGTGCCATGTGCCAAGTATTTCACCATGATGTTGGAGGGGCCGGCTCGAACATGGTTTAAGAACCTCCCCCCCCCCCCCAATTCTATGAACACCTGGGCAGAATGGAAGGAGCGCTTCATAAAGAATTTTCGAGGAACCTCCAAGCAACCGATGACAATTGTTGATTTGGAGCATTGTGTGCAACATGAAGATGAGTCGGCCCATCATTGGGATCGCCGGGTGGCGAACATTATCCACTCCTCACATAGCATTGGGGTGGCTCAAGCTGTCTTGATCTTGAAGATAACTGTCATTTTTAACCTCTTGTGCAGAAGCTAGGGTGGCTTAAACGCAAGTGCGCGGATATGGGCAATCTCATGGATGTACTTACCAAATATGCTGACTCTGAAGGTACGGAGGATACTAGATCTAATGAGGACAAATCTAGTAAGGGGAAGAAAAATGGTGGTGGCAAGGGTCAGCAACAGAATGCCTCGACGCAGAATGGTAATCACAATAACCATGGTAATGGTGAAAACGCAAACACCCCAATGGCGGGTCAGATTTTGTGGCTAACACCAACACAGGGTTCAAAAATCAGCGCCGCAATGGCCAGCAGCCTTATAATGGGGGGAAATGCAAGATTATGAGGAGGCTCTTAATACACCCTTCCCTAAGCATAGTTATCCTAACAAGCCATCTACTCATGCTTAGAAGGATTGGTATATTATGCAGGAGTACAGGAACCAGTCATTTCAACAGCATCATGGCAACAGTAATGGGCCGCCAGGCAAGTTAAGCTAAGGAGGTTTCCAGGGAGCCAGCTTTGGCATGGTGGCGGCTCAAATTCTGGCTATCACGGCCAAGGGAACCATGATGGTCATAATCATCAGTCTGGTCAAGGTAATCAGTAGCAAAATAACCAGTCAGGATATCAGAGTAACCCTAAGCAGCTCAACAGTGGCCAGTAACATGTTTTTACTACGAGTACTTTCAAGCGCGACCGAAAGGTCCATGCGCACATAATCAACATCGTTGAGCCAACGGTGCCGTAGTATTTGAAGTGGTCTGAGCACGCGATAACTTGGAGCCGGGCGGATCACACGCCCGTGTTGATAATCCAGTTCATCTAGCCCTGGTGGTGGCCCCTCAAGTGGGCGGTTACAAGTTCACAAAGGTACTTATGAATGATGGAATTATCATCAACATATTGTACTATGACACTTCTCAACGAATGAATTTCATAGAGAAGGATCTTAAGCCATCTTCCACTGTATTTCACGAAGTTGTTCCTGGAAATTAGCTTACCCGTAGGGAAGATTCCTATGGAAGTGGCCTTTGGTGATGAGTATAACTACAGAGCAGAGACACTGTGGTTTGAGAGGTAAGATCAAGAGTCTGTATCATGTGCCGTTTGGACGGTCGGCTTATGCTAAATTCATGGCTCGCCCTTGTTACATATATCTATAACTTAAGATGCCAGGGCCATGCGGGACAATCAAGGTTCATGGGGATTGTCATGTAGCCTTGGAATGTGAAGAAGGAGATGTAGCTTATGCAGAGATGGCTTGTGTTGCTGAGGAGCTTACGTTTTACAAAGACAATGTTGCCCGGCTGACAGGACCCCTCTAAAGAAATCCACCACTGAGAAGGACCATCTGCTCAAATTTCAGTCGGCAAAGGACATGAAGCAAGTTGATTTTGTCCCTAGTGATTCTTCTCAGCAGTTCACCATTGGGATGGGGATCCATCCCTAATAGGAAAACGCTCTCATCAAGTTCATCCATGAGAATCGGGACATCTTTGCATGGAAACCTTCTGGCATGCCAGGTGTGCCAACAGAATTCGCTGAGCACCATTTTAATGTGAATCCTAAGATGAAACTTGTCTGACAGTTCCTCCATCATTTTAATGAGGAGAGGCGTAAAGCTATTGGAGAAGAAGTGGCCCTGCTTTTAGCTGCCGGGTTCGTAGTTGAAGTTTTTTCACCGTAAGTGGTTGGCTGATCCTATGCATGTGCTCAAGAAGAATGGCACTTGGCGCATGTGTGTCGATTACACAGATATCAACAAGGCTTGCCCAACTGGTCCGTTTGCTCTCCCTCGTATCGACCAAATCATTGATGCAACATCGGGTTGTGAGAGCCTATGTTTCCTGGATGCTTATTCTAGTTATCATCTGATCAAGCTGGCAGTTGAGGATCAGGAGAAACCGGCCTTTATCACACCCTTTGGAGCTTTCTGCTATGTTTCCATGCCTTTTGGGCTCAAGAGTGCCCAGGCAAGTTATCAATGTTGTGTTCAGAATTGCTTCATGGGTAGATTGGACGCAATGTTCATGCTTATGTGGACGACATTGTAGTTAAGTCAAGGAAGAAGGAAACCTTGCTTGATGATTTGAAGGAAACCTTTAACAATCTCCGAGTGTACAAAATGATGCTTAACCCGGCCAAATGTGTTTTCGGTGAACCTGCAAGAAAATTGCTAGGTTTTCTGGTTTCAGAGAGGGGCATCGAAGCTAACCCAGAGAAGATCAATGCTATCACCTCTTTGTCTAATACGGCATGTATCAGTGACGTTTAGCGCCTGGCGGGCCACATTGCAGCCTTGAGCCGGTTCATAAGCTACCTTGATGAGAAGGTGATTCCCCTGTACCAGGTGATGAAAAAGACTGATAATTTCATTGGGAGTGATGCTACTAATGAGTCTTTCGAGGCACTTAAGGAGCAGTTGGATGAGCCGCCCATCTTGGCTGCTCCGATAGACAAAGAGCCTATTCTCCTATACATGGCGACTAATAATAAAGCCATAAGTGTGGGAGTTGTCGTGAAGTACAAGGAGGCAGGGAAAGAATATCCAGTCCAGCGGCCGGTTTATTATCTCAGTGATGTCTTAACGGAGTCCAAGCAAAGGTATCCGCATTGGCGGAAATTGGTGTTTGGGGTGTTCATGGCTAGCCGCAAGTTGAAGCATTATTTCCTTAGGCATCCAATCACTGTGGTCAATTCGGCTCCTTTGGGAGATATCATTCAAAACAGATAAGCCATAGGTCGGGTTGCTAAGTGGGCAATTGAGCTTGGGCCACATCATCTGAAATATGTGCCCCTGACTGCCATCAAGTCTCAAGCTTTGGTGGATTTCATTAATGACTGGACAGGGTTAAAAACACCTGATGAAAGGCCATACGATACACTTCGATGGGTCCATGCAGTTGGAAGGCTCGGGGGCTGGAGTTATTTTATCTTCCCCACAAGGTGAAATTTTTTGTTATGTCTTGAATCTTATGTTTCCCTATACTAACAATGCAGCTGAGTATGAGGCTTTTCTATAGGGGCTCCGCATGGCCAAGGAGATGAACTTGAGCCGGGTTAGATGCCTTGGTGACTCAGATCTCGTGGGACAACGGGTTTTATGGACTTGGGACTCTAAAGACCCGCTCATGGCAGCTTATCGTCAAGCAGTGACTAATATTGTTGGTCACTTCAAAGGTTATCAAGTGGATCACATAGACTGGCGGCATAATGGCGGCTGATGCTTCGTCTCGATTGGGTTCTCAGCAGAAGCCGGTTCCCCCCAATGTGTTCATTGATGTGTTGCATATCCTTCCGTCAAGTTACCTTCAGAAGAGGACCTTGCTATCCCCGATCCGGAAGGGCAGTTGATGGCAGCTCTACGTGCTATTCCAGATTGGATGATGCCTTATCTGGTTTATCTGACTCGGGATGAGCTTCCAGAAGATGAAATGTTGGCCCGACAAATCATCCGATGGTCTAAATCCATGACAATTGTCAATGGCGAGTTGCACAGGTGCAGTGTGATGGGCGTGTTTCAACACTGTGTTTCCCCTGAGGAAGGTCGTGAGATTCTCCAAGAAATTAATGAAGGAGATTGTAGTCATCATGCTGGGTCAAGATCTCTAGTGGCCAAGGCTTTTTGGCATGGTTTTTACTGGTTGACGGCTCATGCTGAAGTAGAGTATATTGTCTGCAAACGGTTGCCAGAAGTTTGCATGACAAGCTCATGTAGCGGCTCAAGAATTGCGAGTGATCCCAATAACTTGGTTGTTTGTAGTCTGGGGGCTTGATATGGTTGGGCCATTCAAGAGATCTCAAGATAAAAATACTCACCTTTTGGTTGTAGTTGATAAGTTCACCAAGTGGTTGAAGCAGAGCCAATGAGCAATTGCGAGGCAGGGACTGCAATTCAGTTTGTGAAAAAATTGATCTTCTGCTTTGGTTATCCTCATAGTAATCACTGATAATGGGACAAACATGTCTAAAGGTGCTATGAAAGAATTCTGTCAGAAGGAACACATCCGGCTTGATGTTTGATCTGTGGCTCATTCATAGTCCAATGGCCAGGCCGAGTGTGCTAACCAAGAGATCTTATGAAGGATCAAGCATCAATTTATGGTTCCCTTGGAACGTACTCCGGGTTGTTGGGTTGAAGAGCTTCTAGCAGTTCTTTGGAGCATAAGGACTACCCCCAACAGATCAACGGGCTACACGCCGTTCTTTATGGTTTACGGTGCAGAGGCGCATCTTCCAAGTGATATCTGTCATGACTCGCCCCGTGTGGCGGCTTGCATTGAAGAAGATAGTGAGATGGCTCATCAAAATGCTCTAGATGCCTTGGAAGAAGAACGTGATCTCGCAGCGGCTCAATCTGCAATTTCTCACCAACACCTACATCGCTATCACAGCCGTAGAGTTCGAAGCCACACTTTCCAGGAGGGCATGATAGGTCTCCAACGTATCTATAATTTACGAAGTATTCATGCCATGTTTACAACAATTTTATATGGTTTTGGTATGATTTGAATAGAACTAACCCGGGCTGACGCTGTTTTCAGCACAACTATCGTGCTATTGTTTTTTGTGTAGAAATAAAAGTTCTCCAAATGCAGCAAAACTTTTTGATGATTTTTTGGAACAAAAGAGGCACTAGCAGCTTCATGGGATGACCCGAAGGTTAAGGAGATGAGCACAACCCACCAGGGCGCACATGGTGCCTTGCCCGTGTGTTGGTGTCTCGCGGGCCCCTCGAAGCCCATCTTCATGCGAAACCAATGCCAAAAAATCCTATAAATACATAAACCCCCAGAAATAACCCTAGATCAGAAGTTCCGCTGCCGCAAGCCTCTGTAGCCACGAAAAACCAATCCAGACCCTGTTCCGGCACTCTGCTGGAGGGGAAATCATCACCGGCGGCCATCTTCATCATCCCGACGGCTGATGTCTACTACGCAACTTTATTCATGTAGACACATGTTGGGCCTCCAATCGTAGAGTTTTGTAGGATAGTAGCACTTTTCCCTCAAGTGGATGACCTAAGGTTTATCAATCTCTGGGTGGCGTACGATGACTATGGTCTCTCTCAAACAATCCTGCAACCAAATAATAAAAAGTATCTTGTATCCCCAACACACCAAATACAATGATACGAAATATTCAAAAAAATAGAATGATACTTTGTATAGGTGCACTAGTTCGGCGAAGAGATGGTGATATAAGTGTTATAATGATAGTAGATATTGACTTTTGTAATAAGAACAATAAAAACAGCAAGGCAACAAGTAACAAAAGTGAACACAAACGGTATTGCAATGCTTGAAAATGAGACCCAGGGTTCGTACTTCCGCTAGTGCAATCTCTCAACAATGCTAATATAATTGGATCATATAACCATCCCTCAACGTGCTGTGAAGAATCACTCAAAAGTTCCTATCTAGCGGAGAACATAAGAAGAAATTGTTTGTAGCTATTCTTTTCGATCGATCTATCCAAGAGTTCGTACTAAAATAACTCCAAGTTATTCTTTCCAATCGATCTATCAAGAGTTCATACTAAAATAACACTAAGTTATTCTTTCTGATCGACATATCAAGACTTCGTACTAAAATAACACCAAAGCAAATTCAGATTCATAATACTCAATCCAACACAAAGAACCTCAAAGAGTGCCCCAAGATTTCTACTGGAGAAACAAAAGACGAGAATGTGCATCAACCCCTATGCATAGATTACCCCAATGTCACCTTGGGAATCCGCAAGTTGAGTGCCAAAACACATATCAAGTGAATCAATATGATACCCCATTGTCACCACGGGTATTCATGTTGGGGAACGTAGTAATTTCAAAAAAATTCCTACGCACACGCAAGATCATGGTGATGCATAGCAACGATAGGGGAGAGTGTTGTCTACGTACAAACGCAGACCGACTGCGGAAGCGATCACACAATGTAGAGGAAGTAGTCGTACGTCTTCCCAATCCGACCGATCCAAGCACCGTTACTCCGGCACCTCCGAGTTCTTAGCACACGTTCAGCTCGATGACGATCCTAGGGCTCCGATCCAGCAAAGCGTCGAGGAAGAGTTCCGTCAGCACGACGGCGTGGTGACGATCTTGATGTACTACCGACGCAGGGCTTCGCTTAAGCACTGCAACGATATGACCGAGGTGGAATATGGTGGAGGGGGGCACCGCACACGGCTAAGGAACGATCACGAAGATCAACTTGTGTGTCTAGAGGTGCCCCCTGCCCCCGTATATAAAGGATGAGAGGGGGAGGGCTGGCCGGCCAAGCAAGGGAGGCGCAGGAGGAGTCCTACTCCTACCAGGAGTAGGACTCCCCCCTCCAATCCTATTCCAACTAGGACTCCAAGGGGGAAAGAGAGAGAGAGGTGGCCGGCCACCTCTCCTAGTCCTAATAGGACTAGGGGAGGGGGGAGGCGCGCAGCCCTCCATGGCAGCCCCTTTCACCTTTCCACTAAGGCCCATGTAGGCCCATTTGGCTCCCGGGGGGTTCTGGTAACCCACCCGGTAATCCGGTAAAATCCCGATTTCACCCGGAACACTTCCGATGTCCAAACATAGGCTTCCAATATATCAATCTTTATGTCTCGACCATTTCGAGACTCCTCGTCATGTCCGTGATCACATCCGGGACTCCGAACAACCTTCGGTACATCAAAATGCATAAACTCATAATAACTGTCATCGTAACGTTAAGCGTGTGGACCCTACGGTTCGAGAACAATGTAGACATGACCGAGACATGTCTCCGGTCAATAACCAATAGCGGGACCTGGATGCCCATATTGGCTCCTACATATTCTACGAAGATCTTTATCGGTCAGACCGCATAACAACATACGTTGTTCCCTTTGTCATCGGTATGTTACTTGCCCGAGATTCGATCGTCGGTATCCAATACCTAGTTCAATCTCGTTACTGGCAAGTCTCTTTACTCGTTCCGTAATACATCATCTCACAACTAACATCTTAGTTATAATGCTTGCAAGGCTTATGTGATGTGTATTACCGAGAGGGCCCAGAGATACCTCTCTGACAATCGGAGTGACAAACCCTAATCTCGAAATACGCCAACCCAACATCTACCATTGGAGACACCTATAGTACTCCTTTATAATCACCCAGTTACGTTGTGACGTTTGGTAGTGCCCAAAGTGTTCCTCCGGTAAACGGGAGTTGCATAATCTCATAGTCATAGGAACATGTATAGGTCATGAAGAAAGCAATAGCAACATACTAAACGATCGGGTGCTAAGCTAATGAAATGGGTCATGTCAATCAGATCATTCAACTAATGATGTGACCTCGTTAATCAAATAACAACTCTTTTGTCCATGGTTAGGAAACATAACCATCTTTGATTAACGAGCTAGTCAAGTAGAGGCATACTAGTGACACTCTGTTTTGTCTATGTATTCACACATGTATTATGTTTCTGGTTAATACAATTCTAGCATGAATAATAAACATTTGTCATGATATAAGGAAATAAATAATAACTTTATTATTGCCTCTAGGGCATATTTCCTTCAGTCTCCCACTTGCACTAGAGTCAATAATCTAGTTCACATCGCCATGTGATTTAACAGCAATAGTTCACATCACCATGTGATTAACACCCATAGTTCACATCGTCATGTGACCAACACTCAAAGGTTTTACTAGAGTCAGTAATCTAGTTCACATATCTATGTGATTAACACCCAAAGAGTACTAAGGTGTGATCATGTTTTGCTTGTGAGATAATTTTAGTCAACGGGTCTGTCACATTCAGATCCGTAAGTATTTTGCAAATTTCTATGTCAACAATGCTCTGCATGGAGCTACTCTAGCTAATTGCTCCCACTTTCAATATGTATCCAGATTGAGACTTAGAGTCATCTAGATTAGTGTCAAAACTTGCATCGGCGTACCCCTTTACGACGAACCTTTTGTCGCGTCCATAATCGAGAAACATATCCTTATTTCACTAAGGATAATTCTGACCACTGTCCAGTGATCTACTCCTAGATCACTATTATACTCCCTTGCCAAATCAGTGCAGGGTATACAATAGATCTGGTATACAGCATGACATACTTTATAGAACCTATGGCCAAGGCATAGGGAATGACGTTCATTCTCTTTCTATCTTCTGCCGTGGTCGGGCTTTTGAGTCTTACTCAACTTCACACCTTGTAATACAGGCAAGAACTCTTTCTCTGACTGCTCCATTTTGAACTACTTCAAAATCTTGTCAAGGTATGTATTTATTCAAAAAACTTATCAAGCATCTTGATCTATCTCTATAGATCTTGATGCTCAATATGTAAGCAGCTTCACCGAAGTCTTTCTTTGAAAAACTCCTTTCAAACACTCCTTTATGCTTTATAGAATAATTCTACATTATTTCCGATCAACAATATGTCATTCACATATACTTTATCAGAAATGTTGTAGTGCTCCCACTCACTTCCTTGTAAATACAGGCTTCACCTCAAGTCTGTATAAAACTATATGCTTTGATCAACTTATCAAAGCATGTATTCCAACTCTGAGATGCTTGCACCAGTCCATAGATGAATCGTTGGAGCTTGCATATTTTGTTAGCACCTTTCGGATTGACAAAACCTTCTGGTTGCATCATATACAACTCTTCTTTAATAAATCCATTAAGGAATGCAGTTTTGTTTATCCGTTTGCTAGATTTCATAAAATGCGGCAATTACTAACATGATTCGGACAGACTCAAGCATAGATACGAGTGAGAAGCCCTCTTCGTAGTCAACACCTTGAACTTGCCGAAAACCTTTTGCGACAATTCTAGCTTTGTAGATAGTAACACTACTATCAGCGTCTGTCTTCCTCTTGAAGATCCATTTATTCTCAATTGCTTGCCGATCATCGGGCAACTCAACCAAAGTCCAAACTTTGTTCTCATACATGGATCATATCTTAGATTTCATGGCCTCAAACCATTTCGCGGAATCTGGGCTCATCATCGCTTCCTCATAGTTCGTAGGTTCGTCATGGTCAAGTAACATGACCTCTAGAACAGGATTACCGTACCACTCTGGTGCGGATCTCACTCTGGTTTACCTATGAGATTCGGTAGTAACTTGATCTGAAGTTACATGATCATCATCATTAGCTTCCTCACTAATTGGTGTAGGTGTCACAAAAACTGGTTTCTGTGATGTACTACTTTCCAATAAGGGAGAAGGTACAATTACCTTATCAAGTTTTCTACTTTCCTCCCACTCACTTCTTTCGAGAGAAACTCCTTCTCTAGAAAGGATCCATTATAAGCAACGAATGTCTTGCCTTAGGATCTGTGATAGAAGGTGTACCCAACAGTTTCCTTTGGGTATCCTATGACATATTTCTCCGATTTGGGTTTGAGCTTATCAGGATGAAACTTTTTCTCATAAGCATCGCAACCCCAAACTTCAAGAAACGACAACTTTGGTTTCTTGCCAAACCATAGTTCATAAGGCGTCGTCTCGACGGATATAGATGGTGCCCCTTTTTAACGTGAATGCAACTGTCTCTAATGCATGACCCCAAAAACAATAGTGGTAAATCGGTAAGAAACATCATAGATTGCACTATATCCAATAAAGTACGGTTATGACGTTCGGACACACCATTATGCTGTGGTGTTCCAGGTGGCGTGAGTAGTGAAACTATTTCACATTGTTTTAACTGAAGACCAAACTCGTAACTCAAATACTCTTTTCCACGATCAGATCATAGAAACTTTATTTTCTTGTTACGATGATTTTCCACTTCACTCTGAAATTTTTATATGATCTTTTCAAATGTATCAGACTTCTATTTCATTAAGTAGATATCCCCATATCTACTCAAATCATCTTGTGAAGGTCAGAAAATAATGATACCTGCTGTAAGCCTTTAATATTCATCGGACCACATACATCAGTATGTATGATTTCCAACAAATCTGTTGCTTGCTTCATTGTTCCGGAGAACGGCGTTTTAGTCATCTTGCCCAAAAGGCATGGTTCGCAAGCATCAAGTGATTCATAATCAAGTGATTCCGAAAGCCCATCAGCATGGAGTTTCTTCATGCGCTTTATACCAATATGACCTAAATGGCAGTGCCACAAATAAGTTGCACTATCATTATTAACTTTGCATCTTTTGGTTTCAATATTATGAATATGTGTATCACTACGATCGAGATCCAATGAACTTGTTTCATTGGGTGTATGACCATCGAAGGTTTTATTCATGTAAACAGAACAACGATTATTCTCTAACTTTAATGAATAACCGTATTGCAATAAACATGATCAAATCATATTCATGCTCAACGCAAAAACCAAATAACACTTATTTAAGTTCAACACTAATCCCGAAAGTATAGGGGAGTGTGCGAGGATGATCATATCAATCTTGGAACTACTTCCAACACACATCGTCACTTCACCCTTAACTAGTCTCTGTTTATTCTGCAACTCCTGTTTCGAGTTACTACTCTTAGCAACTGAACCAATATCAAATACTGAGGGGTTGCTATAAACACTAGTAAAGCACACATCAATAACATGTATATCAAATATACTTTTGTTCACTTTGCCATCCTTCTTATCCGCCAAATACTTGGGGCAGTTCATAGTCAAAAAAAACATAGTCAAAAAAAATACTTGGGGCAGTTCCGCTTCCAGTGACCAGTCCCTTTGCAGTACAAGCACTTAGTCTCAGGCTTAGGACCAGACTTGGGCTTCTTCACTTGAGCAGCAACTTGCTTGCCATTCTTCTTGAAGTTCCCCTTCTTCCCTTTTGCCCTTTTCTTCAAACTAGTGGTCTTGTCAACCATCAACACTTGATGTTTTTCTTGATTTCTACCTTCGTCGATTTCAGCATCACGAAGAGCTTGGGAATCGTTTCCGTTATCCCTTGCATATCATAGTTCATCACGAAGTTCTACTAACTTGGTGATGGTGACTAGAGAATTCTGTCAATCACTATCTCATCTGGAAGATTAACTCCCACTTGATTCAAGCAATTGTAGTACCCAGACAATCTGAGCACATGCTCACTAGTTGAGTGATTCTCCTCCATCTTTTAGCTATAGAACTTGTTGGAGACTTCATATCTCTCAACTCGGGTATTTGCTTGAAATATTAACTTCAACTCCTGGAACATCTCATATGGTCCATGACGTTCAAAACATCTTTGAAGTCCCGATTCTAAGCCATTAAGCATGGTGCACTAAACTATCAAGTAGTCATCATATTGAGCTAGCCAAACGTTCATAACGTCTGCATCTGCTCCTGCAATAGGTCTGTTACCTAGCGGTGCATCAAGGACATAATTCTTCTGTGCAGCAATGAGGATAAACCTCAGATCACGGATCCAATCCGCATCATTGCTACTAACATCTTTCAACACAACTTTCTCTAGGAACATATCAAAATAAACACAGGGAAGCAACAACGGGAGCTATTGATCTACAACATAATTTGCAAAATACTACCAGGACTAAGTTCATGATAAATTTAAGTTCAATTAATCATATTACTTAAGAACTCCCACTTAGATAGATATCCCTCTAATCCTCTAAGTGATCACGTGATCCAAATCAACTAAACCATAACCGATCATCACGTGAGATGGAGTAGTTTTCAATGGTGAACATCGTTTATGTTGATCATATCTACTATATGATTCACGCTCGACCTTTCGGTCTCCGTGTTCCGAGGCCATATCTGCATATGCTAGGCTCGTCAAGTTTAACCTGAGTATTCTACGTGTGCAAAACTGGCTTGCACCCGTTGTAGATGGACGTAGAGCTTATCACACCCGATCATCACGTGGTGTCTGGGCACGACGAACTTTGGCAACGGTGCATACTCGGGGAGAACACTTCTTGATAATTTAGTGAGAGATCATCTTATAATGCTACCGTCAATCAAAGCAAGATAAGATGCATAAAAGGATAAACATCACATGCAATCAATATAAGTGATATGATATGGCCATCATCATCTTGTGCTTGTGATCTCCATCTCCAAAGCACCGTCATGATCACCATCGTCACCGGCACGACACCTTGATCTCCATCGTAGCATCGTTGTCGTCTCGCCAATCTTATGCTTCCACGACTATCACTACCGCTTAGTAATAAAGTAAAGCATTACATCGCGATTGCCTTGCATACAATAAAGCGACAACCATATGGCTCCTGCCAGTTGCCGATAACACGGTTACAAAACATGATCATCTCATACAATAAAATCAGCATCATGCCTTGACCATATCACATCACAACATGCCCTACAAAAACAAGTTAGACGTCCTCTACTTTGTTGTTGCAAGTTTTACGTGGCTGCTACGGGCTTAAGCAAGAACTCATCTCACCTACGCATCAAAACCACAACGATAGTTTGTCAAATAGACTCCGTTTTAACCTTCTCAAGGACCGGGCGTAGCCACACTCGGTTCAACTAAAGTTGGAGAGACAGTCGCCCGCAAGCCATCTATGTGCAAAGCACGTCGAGGGAACTGGTCTCGCGTAAGCATACGCGTAAGGTTGGTCCGGGTCGTTTCGTCCAACAATACCGCCGAACCAGAGTATGACATGCTGGTAGGCAGTATGACTTGTATCGCCCACAACTCACTTGTGTTCTACTCGTGCAAATAACATCAAACCATAAAACCTGGCTCGGATGCCACTGTTGGGCAACGTAGTAATTTCAAAAAAATTCCTACGCACACGCAAGATCATGGTGATGCATAGCAACGAGAGGGGAGAGTGTTGTCTATGTACCAACGCAGACCGACTGCGGAAGCGATCACACAACGTAGAGGAAGTAGTCGTACGTCTTCCCGATCCGACCGATCCAAGCACCGTTACTCCGGCAACTCCGAGTTCTTAGCACACGTTCAGCTCGATGACGATCCTCGGGCTCCGATCCAGCAAAGCGTCGAGGAAGAGTTCCATCAGCACGACGGCGTGGTGATGATCTTGATGTACTACCGACGCAGGGCTTCGCTTAAGCACTGCAACGATATGACCGAGGTGGAATATGGTGGAGGGGGCACCACACACGGCTAAGGAACGATCACGAAGATCAACTTGTGTGTCTAGAGGTGCCCCCTGCCCCCGTATATAAAGGATGAGAGGGGGAGGGCTGGCCGGCCAAGCAATGGAGGCGCAGGAGGAGTCCTACTCCTACCGGGAGTAGGACTCCGCCCTCCAATCCTATTCCAACTAGGACTCCAAGGGGGAAAGAGAGAGAGAGGTGGCCGGCCACCTCTCCTAGTCCTAATAGGACTAGGGGAGGGGGGAGGCGCGCAGCCCTCCATGGCAGCCCCTTTCACCTTTCCACTAAGGCCCATGTAGGCCCATTTGGCTCCCGGGGGGTTCTGGTAACCCACCCGGTAATCCGGTAAAATCCCGATTTCACCCGGAACACTTCCGATGTCCAAACATAGGCTTCCAATATATCAATCTTTATGTCTCGACCATTTCGAGACTCCTCGTCATGTCCGTGATCACATCCGGGACTCCGAACAACCTTCGGTACATCAAAATGCATAAACTCATAATAACTGTCATCGTAACGTTAAGCGTGTGGACCCTACGGTTCGAGAACAATGTAGACATGACCGAGACATGTCTCCGGTCAATAACCAATAGCGGGACCTGGATGCCCATATTGGCTCCTACATATTCTACGAAGATCTTTATCGGTCAGACCGCATAACAACATACGTTGTTCCCTTTGTCATCGGTATGTTACTTGCCCGAGATTCGATCGTCGGTATCCAATACCTAGTTCAATCTCGTTACTGGCAAGTCTCTTTACTCGTTCCGTAATACATCATCTCACAACTAACATCTTAGTTATAATGCTTGCAAGGCTTATGTGATGTGTATTACCGAGAGGGCCCAGAGATACCTCTCTGACAATCGGAGTGACAAACCCTAATCTCGAAATACGCCAACCCAACATCTACCATTGGAGACACCTGTAGTACTCCTTTATAATCACCCAGTTACGTTGTGACGTTTGGTAGTGCCCAAAGTGTTCCTCCGGTAAACGGGAGTTGCATAATCTCATAGTCATAGGAACATGTATAGGTCATGAAGAAAGCAATAGCAACATACTAAACGATCGGGTGCTAAGCTAATGAAATGGGTCATGTCAATCAGATCATTCAACTAATGATGTGACCTCGTTAATCAAATAACAACTCTTTTGTCCATGGTTAGGAAACATAACCATCTTTGATTAACGAGCTAGTCAAGTAGAGGCATACTAGTGACACTCTGTTTTGTCTATGTATTCACACATGTATTATGTTTCTGGTTAATACAATTCTAGCATGAATAATAAACATTTGTCATGATATAAGGAAATAAATAATAACTTTATTATTGCCTCTAGGGCATATTTCCTTCAATTCATAGCAAGACATACATCAACTGCACTCAAATCCATAAAAGTATTCAATCCGATAAAACGAAATCTCAAAGGGAAAACTCAATTCACAACAAGATAGAGAGGGGAAAACAACATATGATCTGACTATATTAACAAATCCTGCGATACATCATGATCGTGACATCTCAAGAACATGAGAGCGAGAGATTAAACACATAGCTACTGGTACAAACCCTCAGGCCTGAGGGTGGACTACTCCCTCCCCGCCATGGTGGCCGGTGGGATGATGAAGATGGCCATCGATTATGATTTCCCCCTCTAGCGAAGTGCCGGAATGGGGTCTAGATTAGTTTCTCATGGCTACAAAGGCTTGCAGTAGCGAAACATCTGATCTAGGGTCTCTACGAGGGTTTTTGGAATATTTGACGATTTATAGGGCGAAGAGGGGGTGCTGGAGGCCACCAGGTGGGAACAACCCACCAGGGCACGCCTGGGCACCCAGGCGTGCCCTGGTTTGTTGTGCCCCCTCAGGGCACTCCTCTGGTACTTCTCTGGCCCATCCTGGATGCTCTGGTCCATACAAATTCTCCAAAAAGTTTCACTGCATTTGGACTCCGTTTGGTATTCATTTTCTATGATGTAAAAAACAAGCAAAAAATAGCAACTGGCATTGGGCACTATGTCAATAGGTTAGTCCAAAAAAATGATATAAAGTTTGCTATAGAATGATTGTAAAACATCTAATAATGATAATATAATAGAATGAATACGTCATAAATAATAGATACGTTGGAGACATATCAGCGGCCACCATGATGAGGATGGAGTAGTCCACCCTCGGGGATGAGGGTTTGTACTAGTAGCTATGTTTTTAATCTCTCTCTCTCTCTCTCTCTCTCTTATGTTCTTTAGTTGGCACGATCATGATGTATCGCGAGCTTTGTTAATATAGTTGGATCATATGGTGTTTTCCCCTCTCTATATTTTGTGATGAACTGAGTTTTCCCTTTAAGATTTCATTTTATCAGATTGAATACTTTTATGGATTTGGGAGCATTTTATGTATGTCTTGCTATGAATACCCGTGGTGACAATGGAGTATCATATTGATTCACTTGATATATGTTTTGGCACTCAACTCACGGATTGCTGAGGTGACATTAGGGTAATCTATGCATAGGGGTTGATGCACATTTTTGTCCTTGCTTCTTTGATAGAAATCTTGGGGCACTCTTTGAGGTTCTTTGTGTTGGGTTGAGTATTATGAATCTGAAATTGTTTGATGCATATCGTATAATCAACTCACGGATACTCTAGGTGACATTGGAGTATCTAGGTGACATTAGAGTTGGTTGATGTGTATCATATGGTGTTATTTTAGTACGAACTCTTAGATAGATCGATCGGAAAGGATAATTTGTGGTTATTTTAGTACTAACTCTTGGATATATTGATCAAAAAGAATAGCTTTGAGTTCGTTTCGTACCCTACAAAAAATTTCTTCTTATGTTCTCCTCTAGATAAGAACTTTGGAATGATTCTTCATCGCATGTTGAGGGATGGTTATATGATCCAATTATATTAGCATTGTTGAGAGATTACACTAGCGAAAGTACGGACCTAGGCCTCATTTTCAATCATTGCAATACCGTTTGTGCTCATTTTTGTTACTTGCTACCTTGTTATTTTTTTATTGTTCCTATTACAAAAATCAATATCTATTATCATTACTACACTTGTATCACCATCTCTTCGCCGAACTAGTGCACTTATACAGATTACCATTGTATTTGGTGTGTTGGGGACACAAGAGACTTTTATTATTTGGTTGCAGGCCCAACACGAGTCTACAAGAATAAAGTTGCGCAGTCGACATAAAGCTCTTTTCTGGCACCGTTTCCGGGGAGGTGACTGCTTTAAGGTATATCTTTAGATCTTGCAATTGAATCTTTTAGTTTCTTTTTTTATCACTAGTTTGGTTTATAAAAGAAAACTACAAAAAAATGGAATTGAGGTGGTCTCATATTATTCATCTTTATCATGTCTTTCTTGAAAATGATGGAAAGGAAAATTGTACTCAATTGATAGAACAAGAATTCAATAAAATGTTTGGCATAAATGATGAGCATGATTGCAATGTTGTTAGTATGAATTCTTTGAATATCCATGATGCTAACAATATGCAATGCCATAAGCTTGGGGATGCTATGTTTGATGAACATGATATTTTTAGTCCCCTAAGTTTTGATGAGAAATTTTATTATGATGAAAGCATGCCTCCTATTTATGATGATTATATTGATGGAAGTGGGTTTGGAAGAGTGTCAACTCTAGCTACTGATGATCCCACTACTTTTGAGGGTGTTGAATCTTATTATAATGATAAAAGTGGATTTGGAGAGGTCGATGAATCCACTATTTTGGAAGAGGTTTCAATTGATTATGACAACGAAGTTGCTATGTATGATGATTATGGTGATGACATGTATGCTATATTGAATGGTGATAACCATGAAACTTTTCATCATGATTTTAGTTTTCAATCACATGATAGTTATTTTTTGGGTTTGCTCCCACTACCATTCATGAGAACAAATTTGCTTATGTAGAGACTAGTAAAATTTCAATGCTTGTGGATCATGAAAAGAGTGCTTTATGTGATGGTTATATTGTTGAATTCATTCATGATTCTACTAAAAATTATTATGAGAGATGATCATATGGTTGTAGGTATTGCAATAATATCAAGTTTCCTCTCTATGTGTTGAAAATCTTGAAGTTATGCTTGTTTTGCCTTCCTATGCTAGTTGATTCTAGTTCCCATAAATTGTTTTCTCAAAAAATCCCTATGCATAGGAAGTGGGTTAGGATTAAATGTTCTAGTCATATGTTTCAAGATTCTCTTGCTTTGTTTCAATTCTTACTTTTATGTGAACACCATTGAAATCATCATGTCTAGCTAAAACGCATTAAAGAAAAGCGCTTGTTGGGAGACAACCCAACACTTATACATACTATTTTTGTGTGTTCACACGATTAAGCTACTGTAGTAATCATGTTTTATAGCTTTTCTTTCAATAAAGTGCCAAGTAAAGCCTTTGGGATAGTGTGGATGATAGTTGACTTGATTCTGTGCAAAACCAGAAACTTTTTCTTCCAGTAAAATAATTTTTTGAATTCATAGTAACGTGATAAAATTCTGAAATTTTTACAGGCGAATGATATACAAATTTCCTACGTTGTCCTAATTTTTCAGAATTTTTGGATAAAAGAAGTTTGGTCATTGTCTAGATCATTACAGATTGTTCTGTTTTTTGACAGATTCTGTTTTCAATGCATAGTTTGCTTGTTTTAGTGTTTCCATAGATTATATTAAATGTTATATATTGTGGAGATGATAGAGTACAGTAGGCATTGTGTGGAAACAATTATGAATCTTGTCTTTGACAGTACCAAATTGAATGGTTTGCTCTTTATCATACTAACCTATATCACGAAGTTCCGTTAAGTTTTGTGTGATTGAAATTTTCAAGTTTTGTGTGAGATATCGATATGAGGAGAATAAGGAGTGAAAATACCCTAATCTTAGGTATTCCCAAGTCACCCCAAGGTAATATTCAAGGAATATCCAAGCAACTAAGCTTAGGGATTCCCCGGAAGGTATCCCCTCTTTCGTCTTCAACATTATCGGTACCCTCACTTGGAGCTATATTTTTATTCGTCACATGATATGTGCTTAGAGCGTCATTTTCTTTTGTTTGTATTTGCTTGATTTTATTTCGAATAATGTTTCATATCTTTCATTTCAATGAAAAAGTCAAGTATAGCCTTTACCATGCTTGTTTTGCAAGTCTACATGTTGCTTTTTAAAAATAGAAAGTTTTCTAACATTGTCTGAATTCTTATGGAAAGTCAGAATGTGATCAAATCTTGAAATTTTTACACAGCAAGCTAAAACAAATTTTCTACAGTGTGGTAACTTTTGAGAAATTTTGGAGTTAAATAAGTATGAATCTTCTTGCATTCTTTACAGACGGTCCTGGTTGATGGACTGTTGTTATGTTTGCTTGTTTAATGACTCTATTTGAGGATAGGAGTATTAAATATGCGGAGGCATTTAGTATGCAATGTTAAATAATAATTTTAGTGATTTTCTACAGTAGAGAATGATAAGATTATTGCATTTATTTATACCAACTTATCTCGCGACTTCTTGTTGAGTTTTGTGTGGATGATGTTTTTAAGATTTAGGGAAACTGTGATATAAAAGGAATTAAGGGGGCCCAAAAGCTCAAGCTTGGGGGTGCCCAAGGCATCCTAAGATAATATTTCAAAAAGTCTCAAGCATCTAAGCTTGGGGATGCCATGGTAGGCATCCCAGCTTTCTTCATCAACAATTATCGGTTAGTATCGGTTGAGCCTATGTTTTTGCTTCTTCACATGATGTGTGCTATTATTGGAATGTCATTATATTTTGTTTTGCTTGTTGTTTTAACAAAATACTCATATCTGGAATTTTTAAATGAGAGAGAGTCCTCAAATAGCTACCCGTTTACTTAACTACTCATTTGAACTTCACTTATATCTTTTTGGAGTAGTTTGTCGAACACTCTCATGCTTAACTTGTATTATTTTGAGAGTTGATAATAGTGATGACATTTTGCACAAGCTATGACATTAGTCCCAAAGTGATGAATATCCAAGAGGGGTATAATAAAAACTTTCATGAAAGATCATTGGATATGATAAGTTTGATTCCTTGCAATAGTTTCGCAATATGCAGATAATAATATGCGAGTCATGTTGGTGAGTAATTGTGCATTAGTAGGAATATTGGTGTTAAGGTTTGTGATTCCCTTTGCAAGCACGTAAAGTCAGTAGTTATGCAATGAAGTTATATTCTACTTGTGGTGCATTATTCGGTGTTAGTTATGCTTAATGTTCATTTATGATCGTTTTCATTTCTTGGTTGGTCGCTTCTCAATCTATTTGCTAGCCTTCATTTGCACTAAGCGGGAATACTGCTTGTGCATCCAAACTCCTTAAACCAAGTTGTGCCAAATGAGTCCACCATACCTACCTGTATGCGGTATTTCCATGTCGTTCCAAGTAAATTTGTATGTGCCAACTCTAATTTTCAAAATGAAATTCCTTTTTGTGTGCCCGTACCGCTCATGAAGCGGCAAGGGTGGCCAATATTTTTCCATGCTAGATGTGTTATTCTCAAGTTGAGTGTTTATTAACTTGTCATTGCACGAGAGTGTGGCGGAAATAGGGATGCCTAGTCCCGAAATGAAAAAGAAATTTACTTCATGTTGTAAAATAATAAATTCCTTGGAAAGTGTTGGTATGGAAGGCACCCGTGGATACGGCTAGCCATGGATTGTGAAAGAATGATGGAAAAAGGAATAAACCTCATTTTATGCTTGGGAACCGGCTATGATGTATCTAGCATGGAAAGTATTGGGAATTCTCAGTCGTTTTCGTTGACAAGAAAAGCATGCCTCTCAAAAATTTTATCTCTCAATTTAAGCTTTGAGCTCTGGCACCTCTACAAATCTCTGCTTCCCTCTACGAAGAGCCTATCTATTTACTTTTATGCAATTTTTATTTTTATTTCGAGTCAACATCTTCTCTTACAAAGCACCAACTAGGGAACACCATTGTCATACTTGTGCATTGGATGTAGCTAATATTTGAGTGTGTTTCATGAATGGATAAATGATTGAGCATAATGGGCTAGGGATAGCTTTCTTTAGCATTGGTATTTTGAAAGACACTTTATTTAGCATTGATATTTTGAAAGACACGGTTGCTTGTTGATATGCTTGAGTATTGAAGTCCTCGTGTAAAATTATAGAGTATTGCTTTGAATCATGCAAGTCCAAATGTCCATGCTACAAAAGAAAAGAGTGTATGAGGAATACGATAGGTAGCATTCCACATCAAAAATTCCGTTTCCAACTGCTGCTTTATCATGATGAGTTTTATGAGAAAGAGTTGTCCTTATGATGCTAGGAAAAGTGATTGAAATTATCATTGATCAAACTTATGCACTTTTCTAGCATTCACACTTCATAAATTATTTCTTTTGTTATCTACCTACTCAAGGACGAGTAGGAATTAAGCTTGGGAATGCCGATACGTCTTCAATGTATCTATAATTAATGAAGTATTCATGCATGTTTACAACAATTTTCTATGGTTTTGGTATGATTTGAATGGAACTAATCCAGACTGACGCTGTTTTGAGCAAAACAACCGTGGTGTTGTTTTTGTGCAGAAATAAAAGTTCTCCAAATGCAACAAAACTTTTTGACGACTTTTTTGAACAAAAGAGGCACTAGAAGCTTCCTGTGAGGACCATAAGGTGAAGGTGGTGAGCACAACCCACCAGAGCGCGCCTGGTGCCTTGCCTGTGTGCTGGTGTCTCGTGGGCCCTCGAAGCCCATCTTCGTGTGAAACCAACACCAAAAAATCCTATAAATACATAAACCCCCCAAAAATAACCCTAGATTAGAAGTTCCGCCACCGCAAGCCTATGTAGCCACAAAAAACCAATCTAGACCATGTTCCGGCACCCTGATGAACGAGGAAATCATCACAGGTGGCCATCTTCATCATCCCGGCGGCCACCATGATGAGGAGGGAGTAGTCCACCCTCGGCGCTGAGGGTTTGTACTAGTAGCTATGTGTTTAATCTCTCTCTCTCTCTCTCTCTCTCTCTCGTGTTCTTGAGTTGTCATGATCTTGATGTATAGAGAGCTTTGTTAATATAGTTGGATCATATGGTCTTTTCCCCTCTCTATCTTTTGTGATGAATTGAGTTTCCCCTTTGAGATTTCATTTTATCGGATTGAATACTTTTATGGATTTGAGAGCACTTGATGTATGTCTTGCTATGAATACACGTGGTGACAATGGGGTATCATATTGATTCATTTGATATATGTTTTTGCACTCAACTCACGGATTCTTGGGGTGACATTAGGGTAATCTATGCATAGGGGTTGATGTACGTTTTCGTCCTTGTTTCTCCGATAGAAATATTGGGGAACCCTTTGAGGGTCTTTGTGTTGGATTGAGTATTATGAATCTGAAATTGTTTGATGCATATCATATAATCAACTCACGGATATTCGAGGTGGCATTGGAGTATCTAGGTAACATTAGATTTGGTTGATGTGTATCATATGGTGTTATTTTAGTACGAACTCTTAGATAGATAGATCGCAAAGGATAACTTGTGGTTATTTTAGTACGAACTCTTGGATAGATTGATCAAAAGAATAGCTTTGAGGTGGTTTCGTACCCTACAAACAATTTCTTCTTATGTTCTCCTCTAGATAAGAACTTTGGAGCGATTCTTCATCGCACGTTGAGGGATGGTTACATGGTCCAATTATATTAGCATTGTTGACAGATTGCACTAGCTAAAGTATGGACCCTAGGCCTCATATTCAAGCATTGCAATACCGTTTGTGTTCACTTTTGTTACTTGATACCTTGCTATTTTTTATTGTTCTTATTACAAAAATCAATATCTACTACCATTACTACACTTTTATCACCATCTCTTCGCCGAACTAGTGCACCTATACAAATTACCATTGTATTTGGTGTGTTGGGGACACAAGAGAATTTTTGTTATTTGGTTGTAGGGTTGTTTGAGAGAGACCATCTTCATCCTATGCCTCCCATGGATTGGTAACCTTAGGTCATCCACTTGAGGGGAAATTGCTACTATCCTACAAAACTCTACACTTGGAGGCCCAACACGAGTCTACAAGAATAAAGTTGCGTAGTAGACATCAAGGCGACTAAGTGTTCCGTTTGATCCAAGATCAGACAAGCATGCATAAGGTTTAACCTCCTTGGGAAGGGCCCTTTGTGGTTACAAAAAACCTCAACAATGGGTCATATTATCTCATCGACATACGTTAACACAACAAGTCTTGTACCTCTGAGGAGGAGACCAACAGGCCTTGGAACATTGCTCATCTTCGGCCTTACTATAGTTGAGCCACTGGCTTCAGTTATTGTACATACTTATATCATATATATACCTTTTATGATCAAATATAATAAAGCCGACATCCCTGAAACTCGGGCCTTTGTCATTTCATCTCATATATTGTGCATGAGTCTTTTATTCGTTGATCACTAGTCACTTGGGGGCTTCCAACTCACCGAGTTTAGCTTTCTCACTCTTTTGACCCGGCAAAACGCCACAATATATGTTGGTTAAACCTGCCTGTCTGCTTGATGCTACTCCAAAAAGATGACCCGTTGTACTCTTGACCGTCAATCTTTATGACCCTAAACTTTACAAGGTTAAAATGGCGGCCTAAGTCATGTGAGAGCTGGCCTATAGAAAGCGAGGATAAACCAAGGCTATCATGCCAGCTTCATTGAAGCAAGACTTGAGCCTCGAAAGCCAGTCTTTTTATTGAGCCTCGAAAGCCGACTTATAGTTCATTCAATGTATATATGTGTATTGTTTATTTCTGTTTTTCCAGGATTTTTTTTTGCTTTTGATCACATTATTGCAATGACTATAAGTCTCCGGGTCAAAAGAACTCCGAGTTACTTGTGATCAGCACTGAGCTTTTATCGACCATGAGTCGCCAAGTTATCAGTCCACAGCTGCTTTTCAGAAATCAATCAACATGACTATAAGTCGCCGGTGAACAAATCACCGGGTTACTTCACACCAGTTATCATTTGGTGACATTTTTTGCAGCCACATGGAGCTTGTGCATCAACAAGTTGCTACATGTAACTTATCAAAGATCAGTGCCAGCAATAGCTGCACAATAGTCAGGACCAAGATGTCCAAGGTCAGTTATTAACATGCATTGATCCCAACTCTTCATCAGACGATAGACAAGTCATGGATCACAAGTTAAAATGTGCATGAAGGCATGACAGAGCAGCCAAGTGTTTTGCTAAAGCCTATTACAAGGCTCTAGTTGAGCTCAAAATATTTGATGAAGCTTTTGTGAAGTATAAACTACTCCTGCAAGTCGGCCTCTATGTCGTCCGGGTTGTTTGCCTCCAGGTTAGCTCCTTGCTGGCCCCCAGTGGTTGATGCCTCTAAGTCATCATGTGCCGACTCTTCTACCTCTTTGATCTGAAGGTTGTCTAGATTCTAGTCGACAACGGTTAAGGCTTGGAAGATGGCTTCATCATGCATGATAGGAGACAGGTCAACATCGGGTGCAAATAAATGCTTACGCCATTGTGGAGTCAAGTCAAAAGATTCAAATGTTGGCAGTTGAATTCGCGTGTTGTTGCCATCATAAGCCGTCAGATATTTCTGCAAGTCCATGTTTACGACAAGTTGACTCGCCGGCACTCAAGACTCCCTTACACAACGGGTGTAATCAGCTGGTGAAAATTCAGTCCCGTCATCTTTGTATTGTGGGAACCCGCCAACCATCTCTAAAGGATCCAACTCTCGCGCATAAGCTATGGCCCGATGATGCGGCTTGAAACTGCGTCGATATTTCCCCAAAAAGGAAGGGATAATGTAGTACAGCTACGGTAGGCATTCTCTCAGTTGTGAAACCAAGGTATCAATCCAGTAGGAGAACCAAGCAACACTATGTAAAAGGTACCTGCACACAAAGAACAAATACTTGCACCCTGACGCGTAAGATGGGTTGTCAATCCCTCCACGGTAAAAAGATAAATTGTTTTGTATGAGATTGGATAAATAGATCTTGGTCAAACTCGAAATAAACTAAGTAAAGAAAAAGTGCAGCAATGTATTTTGGGGTTTCTGGAAATATAGATCTGAAAATAAATATGGCAAAAAGTAGATCGGAAAGCGAATATGATAAAAGATAGACCCGGTGGCCGTAGATTTCACTAGTGAAATCTCTCGAGAAAATAGCACACGGTGGGTAAACAAATTATTGTTGGGAAGTTGATAGAAGAACAAATAATTATGACAATATCCAAGGCAATGATCACGAATATTGGCATCACATCCAAGATTAGTAGATCGACTCCTGCCTGCATCTACTACTATTACTCCACACATCGACGCTATCTAGTATGCATCTAGTGTATTAAGTTCATGGAGAAATGGAGTAATGCAATAAGAATGATAACATGATGTAGACAAGATCTATTCATGTAGGAATAGACACCATCTTTTTATCCTTAATAGTAACGATACATGTGTGCCTCGCTACCCCTTTTGTCACTAGGTGAGGGCACCACTAGATCAAACCCATCACAAAGCACCTCTTCCCATTGCAAGAAAAATCAATCTAGTTGGCCTAACTAAACCAAAGATCCGGAGAAGAAATATGAGGCTATAAATAATCATGAATATAAGAGATCAAATAAGACTCAAATAATATTCATGGATAGAAATCTGATCATAAACTCGAACTTCATCAGATCCCAACAAACACACCGCAAAAAGTCATTACATCAAATAGATCTCCAACAGACCATTGTATTGAGAATCATAAAAGAGAGAAGAAGCCATCTAGCTACTGCCTACGGACCTGTAGGTCTATGGTGAACTACTCACGCATCATCGGAGAGACTCCAATGAGGATGATGAACCCATCCGTGATCGTGTTCCCCTCCGAAAGAGTGCCGGGATAGGGCTCTAGACTGGATCTCATGCTTCTGGAACTTGCGGCGACTAGAATTGTGTTTCGTTGACTCCCCTAGGGTTTCTGGAAAGTTTGGGTATTTATAGAGCTGAGGCGGTGGAGGAGACCCCCATGGGACCCACAACCCACCAGGGCGCGCTAGGGACCTCTAGCGCGCCCTGGTGTCTTGTGGGCCCCACGGGCCTCCCCCTAGGTGCTTCCTTGGCTCCCAAGTTGTCTTCTAGTCCAAAAAAATCTCCAAAAAGTTTCATTACATTTGGACTCCGTTTGGTAGGGATATTCTACAAAGTAAAAAAACAAGTAAAAATAGCAACTCGCACTAGGCACTATGTCAATAGGTTAGTGATGTCTACTACGCAACCTTCTTCTTATAGACGTTGTTGGGCCTCCAAGTCCAGAGGTTTGTAGGACAGTAGCAAATTCCCCTCAAGTGGATGACCTAAGGTTTATCAATCCGTGGGAGGCATAGGATGAAGATGGTCTCTCTCAAACAACCCTGCAACGAAATAACAAAGAGTCTCTTATGTCCCCAACACACCCAATACAATGGTAAATTGTATAGGTGCACTAGTTCGGCGAAGAGATGGTAATACAAGTGCAATATGGATGGTAGATATAGGTTTTTGTAATCTGAAAATATAAAAACACAGCAAGGTAGCAAGTGGCAAAAGTGAGCGAAAACGGTATTGCAATGCTTTGAAACAAGGCCTAGGGTTCATACTTTCACTAGTGCAAGTTCTCTCAACAATGATAACATAATTAGATCATATAATAATCCCTCAATATGCAACAAAGAGTCACTCCAAAATCACTAATAGCACAGAACAAATGAAGAGATTATTGTAGGGTACGAAAGCACCTCAAAGTTATTCTTTCTGATTGATTTATTGGGCTATTCCTATAAGTGTCACAGACAGCCCTAGAGTTCATACTAAAATAGCTCCTTAAGACACACATCAACCAAAACCGTAATGTCACATAGATACTCCAATGTCACCACAAGCATCCACGGGTTTAATTATAAGATATGCATCACACAATCTCAGATTCATCTATTCAAACCAACACAAAGAAATTCAAAGAGTGCCCCAAAGTTTCTACTGGAGAGTCAAGACAAAAATGTGTGCCAACCCCTATGCATAATTTCACAAGGTCACAGAACCTGCAAGTTGATCACCAAAACATACATCAAGTAGATCGCGTGAATATCCCATTGTCACCACAGATAAGCACATGAAGACATACATCAAGTATTCTCAAATCCTTAAAGACTCAATCTGATAAGATAACTTCAAAGGGAAAACTCAATCCATTACAAGAAGGTAGAGGGGGAGAAACATCATAAGATCCAACTATAATAGCAAAGCCCGTGGTACATCAAGATCATGCCAAACCAAGAACACGAGAGAGAGAGAGAGAGAGATCAAACACATAGCTACTGGTACATACCCTCAGACCCAAGGGTGAACTACTCCCTCCTCGTCATGGAGAGCGTCAGGATGATGAAGATGGCCACCGGTGATGATTCCCCCTCCGGCAGGGTGCCGGAACAGGCTCCCGATTGGTTTTTGGTGGCTATAGAGGCTTGCGGCAGCAGAACTCCTGATCTAGGTTTATTTCTGGGGTTTCTATATTTATAGGGATTTTTGGTGTCAAGAACAAGTCAGGGGGGTCCACGATCAACCACAAGGACAGAGGGCGCGCCCGGGGGGTAGGGCGCGCCCTCCACCCTTGTGGAGGCCTCGTGGCTCTTCTGGCCCAACTCTTTTGCTTCGGGGGCTTGTTCTGGTCCACAAAAAACACCATAAATTTTCAGCTCAATTGGACTCTTTGATATTCCTTTTCTGCGAAACTCAAAAACAAGGAAAAAACAGAAACTGGCACTGGGCTCTAGGCTGATAGATTAGTCCCAAAAATCATATAAAATAGCATATAAAACATCCAAGATAGATAATATAATAGCATGGAACAATAAAAAATTATAGATACGTTGGATACGTATCAAGCATCCCCAAGCTTAATTCCTGTTGGTCCTCGAGTAGGTAAATGATAAAAACAGAATTTTTGATGTGGAATGCTAGCAAGTGCACAAGTTTGATCAAGGATAATTTCAGTCACTTTTTCTAGCATCATTATATATCATAACAGTAGCTCATGTCATAAAGCTTCTCATGATCAAGTAGCAAGCTATTCACATGTTAAAGCATAGACCATAAACTTTCTTGAAAAGTAACAAACTATGTTCTCAGTCATCAAACAATTGCAATTCATCTTATTTTCAGGAAGGGTCTATGTAAGAGCTTTGATTTAGCAAATCCCACATACTCAACTATCATATAGTCTTCCATGATTGCTACCACTCAAAGCATATTTTTAGAATAAATAGCATCCATCGAACACAGAGAAAGATAGGGACTTAATGTTTCGCCTCCCAACTTATTTATCATATATATAATTGTCAACAATAATAATTCATGATCAAATATATTTGAATGTCCATATATGCTTAGATCTTTCCCCACCACATGATGCTTGCCAACTAAAGAGTAGGTTGGAATGAGAAGGAATACTACTGACTCTTGCATAAAAGTAAAAGATAGGCCCTTCACGAGGGAAGCAAGGATTTGCAGAGGTGCCAGAAATCAAAGCTTTTAAAACAAAGATGAAAATTATTTTGAGAGGTATGCTATCATTGTCAACATAACAACCAAGAGTTCATAATATCTTCCATACTAGACACATTATAGGTGGTTCCGAAACAGAAAGGTAAAGATTTTACCCCCGCCCCCTCCACCAACAATCATATTCCATGGCTAGTCTGAAACAACGAGTACCATCCAACTATCAACAATCCTGGGGGAGTTTTTTTTAATTTATTTGTGATTTTGTTTTCGATATTTTGATCATAGGACTGGGCATCCCAATTACCAGCCATTTTCTCATGAATGATGAGAGGAGTCCACTCATCGTGAGAATAACCCACCTAGCACGGAAGATACTGACAGCCCCTAGTCGCTGCACGAGCGATTCGGGCAAACAAAACAGTTTATTATTTGAAGGTTTAGAGTTTGGCACATGCAAATTTACTTGGAACGGCAGGTAAATACCGCATATAGGTAGATATGGTGGACACTCATGGAAGAAACTTGGTTCAAGGATTTTGGATGCACAAGCAATATTCCCGCTTAGTACAGAGATTTTGGCTAGCAAAAGATTCTAAATAGCAAGCACCACATGTTGGAGGATCCATAACAATATAACTTCTATACAAATATACCCAAGCATAACTCATTATGTTGTCTTCCTTATCCAACTTCAACTAATTTGCTCAAGTTTGGAAATAATTAATGGGGCTCACAATCATAGAAGATGTCTAGATAGTATATTTATATGTGAAATCTCTCTTCCTTCAACATTCTTTCATGAATTGTTCAAGTGACCAATACTATGTTTGCTAACTTTCAATAAATTTACCACCTCTACTTCTTATATGTGAAGTCATTAATCCCCATGGGATAAGCATATGAAGTATATATAATTTCAGATTTACGATATTCAATTCATTCAACCATTTACTCATAGGATATAAGTGAAGCACGTGAGCAAATGACAAACTACTCCAAAAAGATATAAGTGAAGATCAATGAGTAGTCAAATAATTATTTAGCTATGTGAGGACTCTCTCTCTCTCATTTAAGTATTTCAGATCTTGATATTTTATTCAAACAGCAAGCAAAACAAAATAAAATGACACTGCAAGTATAGCGCAACCAATGTGAAGAAGCAAAAAACTTAGGCCCAACCGAGGCTAACCGATAGTTGTTGAAGAAGAAAGGTGGGATGCCAACCAGGGCATCCCCAAGCTTCGATGCTTGAGACTTCTTGAAATAATTAACTTGGGATGCCTTGGGCATCACCAAGCTTGAGCTTTTGTGTCTCCTTAATTCCTTTCATATCGCGGTTTCCCTAAATCTTAAAAACTTCATGCACACAAAACTCAACAAGAACTCGTGAGATAAGTTAGTATAAATCCATGCTAAACCTTATCATTCTCTACCATAGAAAATCACTAAAATTATTATTTGATATTGCATACTAAATGCCTCTGCATATTTAATACTCCTATACTCAAATAGAATTATTAAACAAGCAAACATATGCAAACAATGCAAACATAACAACAATCTGTCTAAACAGAATAGTCTGTAAAGAATGCAAGAGGAATCATACTTCTTTAACTCCGAAAATTCTAAAAAATTACCACACAGTAGATAATTCTTTGTTACTCCTTGTGTAAAATTTTCAAGATTTTATCATGTTCTGACTATTCAAAAATAGTCAAAACATAACAACAAACTTTTTGTTTTCAAACAACAACATATAGACTTGAAAAATAAGCATGGTAAAGGCTATACTTGACCTTTTTATTGAAATAAAATGACGCTCCAAGCAAAACACATATCATGTGGTGAATAAAAATATAGCCTCAAGTAAATTTACTGATGAACGAAGACGAAAGAGGGGATGCCATCCGGGGCATCTCTAATTCCAAATTTTCCTCTAAAGGTTTCATCATGGCATCTATGATATGTTTAGTAAAAGCTTTATTTTGTTCGTAAGCATGAGGTGAATTTATCATGGATTGCATCCAAGAAATACAATCAATCAAAGAACAATTATCATAATTAAAGTCTTTGTAATCAAAAAGAGTCGGCACATCACTTGTTAAAGTTTTGACCTCTCCAAACCCACTTTTACCAATTTTCTCAACAATATTTTCACCCTCCGAATTATCGGGACGCCTTCTAGCTAAAGTTGACTCTTCTTCATTCCCTTTTTCATCAATCTTAATTTTAATTAACAAAGAATCAATAGAAGAAACACCAATCATTGTAAGATCTTCATCATTTTTATGAAAGCAATCACTAGAAAACGCTCTTTCTAAAAATTGTCTTTTAGCTCTAAGCATAGCGGTTATTTTCTTACTTTCATCCATAGAAACATATAAAGCTTTAATTGATTCTTCAACCTTGGACACACAAAATTTCTAATTGAGATTTTCTACATCATGAGAAATTCTATCAATGCTTCTAGACATATCATTGATCTTATTCAATTTTTCTTCTGTCGTAGTATTGAAAGCTTTTTGAGCATTCATAAATTCTTTAATATTATTCTCAAGATCAGAGGTGTTCCTATTATTATTGTAAGAATAATTACCATAGGAATTACCATAATTATTAGAGGAACTTCCAGGAAAAGGCCTAGGATTAAACTTACCTCTGTAAGCATTGTTATTAAAATTGTTTCGCGAGACAAAATTCACATCTATGGGATCACTATTTTGCTCAATCAAAGTAGACAAAGGCACATCATTAAGATCAATAGGATAACTTTTGTTGGCAACCAATTTCACAAGAGTATCAACTTTTTCACTCTATGTACTAATTTCTTCAATCGAATTAACCTTCTTACTAGTAGGTGTTCTTTCGGTATGCCATTGTGAATAATTAGCCATAATATTGTCTAGCAATTTAGTAGATTATCCAAAGTAATTTCCATAATAGTACCACCCGCGGTGGAATCTAAAAGATTTCTAGAAACAAAATTCAATCCCGCATAATTTTTTTGTATAATCATCCAAAGATTTAAACCATGAGTTGGACAATTTCTTAGCATCAATTTCATTCTTTCCCAAGATTGCGCAACATGTTCATGATCAGGTTTCTTAAAATTCATTATTTGTGTCCTAAGGGAAATAATTTCCTCGGGCAGAAAATACTTAGTAATAAAAGCATCTTTGCAGTTATCCCAAGAATCGATACTATTACGAGGCAAAGAAGAAAACCAATTTTTTGCATGATCTCGCAAAGAAAACGGAAATAGTTTCAACTTCACAATATCATTGTACACATCTTTTTTCTTTTGCATATCTCATAATTCTACGGATGTGTTTAGTTGGTACGCGGCATCCTTATTAAGAGTACCGGAAAATTGATCTTTCATAACAAGATTAACAAAGCAGCAATAATATCACAAGATTTCATGCTAGTGGCGGGAGGAGCAATCAGAGTGCTAACAAAATCATTATTATTGGTATTAGAAATATCACACAACTTGGTATTTTCTTGAGACATCGTGACTACGTAAACAAGATTGCAAACAAAAACAGATCTAACGAGAAAACGACGAACGAAAAAGAGGGCGAATAAAACGGTAATTTTTTGTGAAGTGGGGGAGATGAAAACGAGAGGCAAATGGAAAATAATTTAGGTTGCAAGGAGATGAGATTTGTGATTAGGAACCTTATAGATGTTGATGAGGTCTCCCGGGCAATGGTGCGAGAAATTCCTTTTGATATCGCTTGAACTACATCGGTATTTCCCCAACAAGGAAGGGGTGATGCAGCACAACTATGGTAGGTATTTCCCTCAGTTATGAAACCAAGGTATCAATCCAGTAGGAGAACCACAAAACTATGTAAATAATACCTACACACAAAGAACAAATACTTGCAACCCGACACTTATAAGGGTTGGCAATACCTTTTCGGGTAAGGGCGCCAGAAATTGTCAAGTTGACGGGATAAAAATTGTGATAGATTGGATAAATAGATCTTGAATAAACACAAAATAAAATATTCAAATAAAAAGTGCAACAAAGTATTTTTGGGTTTTTGGAATAATACATCTAAAAATAAAAGCAAATAAAAATAAATCTCAAAGCAAATAATAGATCGGGACGCAAATATGATAAAGAATATACCCGGGGACCGTAGATTTCACTAGTGGCTTCTCTCAAGAATAGCACACGGTGGGTAAACAAATTATTGTTGGGCAATTGATAGAAAATCGAATAGTTATGAAGATATCTAGGCACTGATCAATATATAGGCATCACGTCCAAGATTAGTAGACCGACTCCTGCCTGCATCTACTACAATTACTCCACACATTGACCGCTACCAGCATGCATCTAGTGTATTAAGTTCATGGAGAAACGGAGTAATGCAATAAGAACGATGACATGATGTAGACAAGATAATTCATGTAGGAATAGACCCCATCTTGTTATCCTTAATAGCAACGATCAATACGTGCCTTGCTGCCCCTTCTGTCACTGGGAAAGAACACCACATGATCGAACCCATCACAAAGCACCTCTTCCCATGGAAAGAAAAATCGATCTAGGTAGCCTAACTAAACCAAAGATTCGAAAAAGAAATATGAGGTTATAAATAATCATGCATATAATAGATCAAAACTCAAATAACTTACATGGATAAATAGATCTAATCATAAACTCAAAGTTCATCGGAACCCAACAAACACACCGCAAAAAAGAGTTACATCAAATAGATCTCCAAGAGACCATTGTATTGAGAATCAAAAGAGATAGAGGAATCCATCTAGCTATTTACTACGGACCCGTAGGTCTATGATGAACAACTCACGCATCATCAGAGAGGCACCAATGAGGATGATGAACCCCTTCGTGATGGTGTCTAGATTGGATCTCGTGGTTCTGGAACTTGCAGCGGCTAGAATTGTGTTTCGTCGACTCCCCTAGAGTTTTTGGAATATTTGGGTATTTATAGGGTGAAGAGGTGGTGCGGGAGGCCACCGAGGTGGGCACAACCCACCAGGGCGCACCTGGGCCCCCAAGCATGCCCAGGTGGGTTTAGCCACCCTTAGGGCACCCCTCTGGCACTTCTTTGGCCCATGTTGTTCCTTTTGGTCCATAAAAAATTTTCCAAAAAGTTTCACTGTGTTTGGACTCTGTTTGGTACTGATATTCTGCGATGTAAAAACAAGAAAACAATAGTTGGCACTGGGCACTATGTCAATAGGTTAGTCCCAAAAAATGATATAAAGTTGCTATAAAATGATTGTAAAACATCCAAGAATGATAATATAATAGCATGGAACAATCAAAAATTATTGATACATTGGAGACGTATCAATCCCCAAGTTTAGTTGCTTGGTTCTCCTTGAATATTAACTTCGGCTGCCATGGGCATCCCATATCTTAGGCTCTTTCCACTAATTATTCCTTCATCCATCGTGATCTCACCCAAAACTTGAAAACTTCAATCACACAAAACTTAACAAAACATTTGTGAAATCCATTAGTATAATAAAGAAAATCACTACTCTAAGTACTGTTGAAAACCCATTCACATTTTATTATTGCATTATATCTACTTTATTCCAACTTTTCCATGGTTTATACCCTCGAATACAATCCATGGATTCATCAAAATAAGCACACAATGCAACGAAAACAAAATCTGTCAAAAACAGAACTGTCTGTAGTAATCTGGACTTTGTCCACACTTTTGTAACTCCAAAAATTATGCAAAAATTAGGACAACATAGGCAATTTTTATATCAATCTTGTATAAAAAATTCAGAATTTTATCATGCTTCTGTGATTTTTAAAAAATCCGCTACTGGGCACAAAAGTTTCTGTTTTTCAACAAGATCAAATCAACTATGACCCAACATAATCCAAAAGTCTTTAATAGGAACAAACACTAATTAAAACATAAGAACACAATCATAACAGTAGCATAGTTGTGCAAACACTCAAGAACAGAAAGAAAAGGCAAAAATAAATTTTATTCATTGGGTTGCCTTCCAACAAGCGTTATCGTTTTATGCCCCTAGCTAGGCATAATGCATAGATTCAAGTATTTTCATCTTTACTTTCCAATTCCTCAATCACACAACGAGAATTCCTCAAAGAGTTAGTATGCATACTTTCAATAACAATACTTCTAGGGATAAGATTGAAGAATTCATCCTTAAGTAGGATTTTTTACTACTTCAACAAAATTAGGGTGAATAATAATCATTTTAAGATCTTCCTTGTTGCTATCAGAAGTAGCACCCTCGTTCTTACTAACTTGTGTAGACTTTTAAATTTTCATGGGAGGATTTTTAGTAGTTTTAACAGAGGAAAAGGACGATCTTAAGTTTCTAAAAATTTCTTCCAACTTATAAATCCGAGAGAGACTTACTTCTACTCTTTCGTTCACTACAGTTTCCTTTTCCTTTAATAATTTAAGAGCATCTATCTCTTTTGACCCAATTTTATTAGCAAGGTTATGCATCCTTTTATCCAAATTTTCAATATGTACTTCAGTGATCATCTTATTTTCAATAGCATCTAATCTTTGCATAACATGCTAAATATTTACGATTGTTTCATTAATAATGATAGGTGGTGCACCCACTAGATCTCCCATGGCATTAAAAGCATCCAAAGATCTATTATGAGCATTGCAAATCCTATAACAAGAATCTTTCAGATTCTCCCCTCCCATTTTTTAAAAATTAAGAACCTCGTTCTCAAGGGTACACGCATTAGAGGAAGAACTAGCCATAACGACAAAGTAGACAAGCAAGATTGCAAAGCAAAAAGATAGATCTGACGAGAAAAAGGAGAACGAAAAAGAGGGCGAATAAAGAGGAAAATTTGGTGAACAAATTGTCAGGTTACTTCACACCAGTTATCATTTGGTGAATTGTTTTATAGCCACATGGAGCTTGTGCATCAACAAGTTGCTACAGGTAACTTATCAAAGATAAGTGCCAGCAATAGCTGCACATTAGTAAGGACAAGACGTCCAAGGCGGGTCATTAACACGCATTGATCCCAACTCTTCATCAAACGAGAGACAAGTCATGGATCACAAGTTAAAATGTGCATGAAGGCATAATAGAGCAGCCAAGTGTTTTGCTTAAGCCTATTACAAGGCTCCAGTTGAGATCCAATATTTCAATGAAGTTTTTGTGATGTATAAACTACTCCTACAAGCCAGCCTCTGTGCCATCTGAGTTGTTTCCCTCTGAGTTAGCTCTTTGCTGGGCCCCCTAGCAGTTGACACCTCCGGGTCATCCTGCGCCGACTCTTCTGTGTCTTTGATCTGAAGGTTGTCCAGATTCCAGTCGACAACGGTTAAGGCTTGGAAGATGGATTCGTCATGCATGATAGGAGACGGTTCAACATCAGGTGCAAAGAGATGCTTACGCCGTTGTGGTGTCGAGTCAAAAGATTCAAATGTTGGCGGTTGAATTCGCGTGTTGTTGCCATCATAAGCCGCCTAATATTTCTTTAAGTCCATGTTTTCAACAGGTTGACTCGCCGGCACTCGAGTCTCCCTTACACAACGGGTGTAATCAGCTGGTGAAAATTTGGTACCGTCATCTTTGTATTGTGGGAACCCGCCAACCATCTCTGAAGGATCCAACTCTGGCGCATAAGCTATGGCCCGGTGACGCGGCTTGAAACTGCGTCGGTATTTCCCCAAAGAGGAAGGGATGATGCAGTATAGCTACGGTAGGTATTTCCCCCAGTTGTGAAACCAAGGTATCAATCCAGTAGGAGAACCAAGCAACACTATGTAAATGGTACCTGCACACAAAGAACAAATAATTGCAACCCGACACTTGTAAGGGGTTGTCAATCCCTCCATGGTAAAAATATAAATTGTTTTGTATGAGAATGGATAAATAGATCTTGATAAAACACGAAATTAAATAAGTAAAGAAAAAGTGCAGCAAGGTATTTTTGGGTTTTTGGAAATATAGATCTGGAAATAAATACGGCAAAACATAGATCGTAAACCGAATATGATAAAAGATAGACCTGGGGGGCATAGATTTCACTAGTGGCTTCTCTCGATAAAATAGCACACGGTGGGTAAACAAATTACTGTTGGACAATTGATAGAAGAACAAATAATTATGACGATATCAAGGCAATGATCATGAATATAGGCATCACGTCCAAGATTAGTAGACTGACTCCTGCCTGCATCTACTACTATTACTCAACACATCGATCACGCTATCCAGCATGCATCTAGTGTATTAAGTTCATCGAGAAACAGAGTAATGCAATAAGAATGATGACATGATGTAGACAAGATCTATTCATGTAGGAATAGACCCCATCTTTTTATCCTTAATAGTAATGATACATGTGTGCCTCGCTACCCCTTTTGTCACTGGGTGAGGACACCGCAAGATTGAACCCATCACAAAGCACTTCTTCCCATTGCAAGAAAAATCAATCTAGTTGGCCTAACTAAACCAAAGATCCGGAGAAGAAATACGACTCTATAAATAATCATGAATATGAGAGATCAAATAAGACTCAAATAATATTCATGGATAGAAATCTGATCATAAACTCGAACTTCATCGGATCCCAACAAACACACCGTAGAAAGTCATTACATCAAATATATCTCCAACAAACCATTTTATTGAGAATCAAAAAACAGAGAAGAATCGATCTAGCTACTGCCTATGGACCCGTAGGTCTATGGTGAACTACTCACGCATCATAGGAGAGGCACCAATGAGGATGATGAACCCCTCCGTGATCGTGTTCCCCTCCGACAGAGTGCCGGAAAAGGGCTCTAGATTGGATCTCGTGGTTTTGGAACTTGCAGCGGCTGGAATTGTCTTTCGTTGACTCCCCTAGGGTTTCTGGAATATTTGGGTATTTATAGTGGTGAGAGGCAGTGGAGAAGACCCCCGTGGGCCACATAACCCACCAGGGCGCGCTAGGGGCCTCTAGCGTGCCCTGGTGTCTTGTGGGCACCAAGGGCCTCCCCCAGGTGCTTCCTTGGCTCCCAAGTTGTCTTCTGGTCCCAAAAAAATCTCCAAAAAGTTTCGCTATGTTTGGACTCCATTTGGTAGGGATATTCTGCAAAGTAAAAAAACAAGCAAAAAACAGCAACTGGCATTGGGCACTATGTCAATAGGTTAGTCCCAAAAATGATATAAAGTTGCAATAAAATGACTGTAAAACATCCAAGAATGATAATATAATAGCACGGAATAATAAAAAATTATAAATACGTTGGGGCCGTATCACCCGGCTTAGCGAGGTCATTGCTCCGGCTCAGACGGCTGATTTCTTTAGCTCTTCTATATGCTTCCGGATGGTAGAGAGTCGCCCTGGCACATCTCTTATGAATTGCCACAGCTCTTTTGGACCCATTACAACAATAATGATAAACATGCTTCCAGCATACAACTTCTCCACAAGAGAGTACACAGCCTTCAGCTTCATTAAGTTGTCTTCCTGGAACTTGCAACTTCTATTACCTGCAACAGTTACAATGTGTGAGCCGCCAGGAGAGTTATTACATGTACGTGACATGTTAGGTGATTTATTAGCATGAACTCATGGAACTACTTACCAAATATGGCCTGGGTCATTTGGGAGATATGGCGTTTCAACCCGGCCAACTCTTCAATAACTAGTCTCAATTGGCCCTCGGCAACTTCCGCATGCTTGATCGGGGTGGCTTTTTCAATCTCAAAGGCAGTCTATTCTGTTTCAAAAGCCGCCTTGATTTTCTCCTGTTCTCCCAACGAGGATTGCAGGGTTGATTTTGCCTTGGCTCGTAGAGCCTGCTACAACTCAAGGTCTTTCTTTAAGCCGGTCAAATTTGACTTGGCCATGCTCAAAGCTTTTGCAAGACAAGGAGAAAATTCATTTATAAGACATTTTACTAGTCTCAAGGCGGCAACAATGTACAACCCGGTACTTGGGGCTATGACACGCAAAATTTATGTTATTATTGAAGTCCCAAGCAGTTGCAAGCAACATACTTAGCACTTGGGGGCTAATGCATGACAGTTTTTTCTTCAAAGATAAAGGAAAAAGACCCAACTCAGTCCACAAAAATGAGTTGGCACTTGGGGGCTACATGCTACTTTTTCAAATTTATTCATTTGGAAGACCCTACTGAGTTCATAAAAATGAGCCGGCCCTTGGGGGCTATAGGTTACCTTTTCAAAGTTTCTTTATTTGAAAGACCCGACTCATCTCAAGAAGATGAGACGACCCTTGGGGGCTACATGGCATTTCTTTTAATAGATATATACTTGACGAACCAGCTTATCATTGGCATGATAACCCAACCCTTTGGAGGTACACTACAAGGTCTCCACATTTTATGTACAAGTCTTATACACACTCAAGCTTTCCTATGTTTAAGACTTGGGGGCTACATGAGCATATATAGTACTGAGGAGGGTTAAGTTACTTCATACCTCATATTTCCTCTTCATCATATTCACCATGTCGGCTTCCATGTCGTGGCTAGTAGAAAGGCGGGCCAGGTAGCCCACGTGCAGTTCTTCTGCGCTGAATTCCTCATAATTGGACAACTCAAGCTTTGTTTTTTCCTTCTCAGACAAGGGTGTCTCGTCTTTTGCTGTGAGCTTGGTCAGCACATTGGAGACTTCTAGTGTTTTATAAGCCTCCCAAGTGATAGCAATTTCATCATTGTTCCTTTCATGAGGAGGGATGTCTTCAACCGTCTTAGTGGGGCTCGAAGCATGAGCCGGACTTGGCGGGTTAAGATCACCTGCCAACTTGTGAAGGTTAGCTTGGGCGTCCATTGCTTTAGTAGCCACCGACTCATTTTCTTAGGGTGGCTTGGTCTGTTCATCAAGACGTCCTTCTAGTGTCTCAATGTGAGCCTCAGGGATCACCAAGGTTGGGTCCTCTGACTCTAGAATTTCAGGAGTTGTTGATGACTCGCCAACCTTTCTCTTCTTGGCTTTTTGCCCTGCAAGCAAGACATCATGTTAAAATATATGCGGCAATGACCAGTATAAAGTGTAACTCAGTTAAGAGAAGATTACCCTCAATTTATTATCAAAGCCGGCACCTGAGTGGCGGACGAGTCTCCTAATAAAGATGGTGGCAACTCCTGATAATTGGAATCAGAGGGATTAAGAGGCTGCCTAATAAGGCCAGCTCATGGAAGAGAAGAAGTTGGACTATGAGGCACCTCATTACGTCGTTTGTGGGCGGCTGGTTTGTCAGGTAAGCCGTCCGCGAGATCTCCGGAGCTACTTCGAGTCTGGCGCATTGATTCATGCTATGTTTTCTTCAAAAGAAAGTTTGGATCCAAATGAGCATCGGGATGAGAAAATCTTACTTTCTGAATGACCCGCCTAATTTTCTTTGGAGGCAAGGGTTCTGAGCTAGAGGAGATGGAAATTACCTCATCGTCATCAGCCCGGCTTGTTTTAGCTTCGCCCTGGGAAGAATGAGCATCAACAAGTTGCATAAAAATAAGACCAGGGGAGTCAAGGTCTACCTCCAACTCATTCTCCTCGGGCGTGTCATCATTATTGACCGACTTGTTTATGCGAACAGCCAGAGCACGAACAGATTTGCGTGCCTTCGTTTTCATGATCTTCTTGTTCCAGAATGGAGAGTTGGCCTGCATAGATTGGACAAGGTTAACAAGTGAAGTATCGAATAAATAAAGATTGATAAGCTGGACAAATAGTTATATGTATACTCACTAGAGGAGTTGGGTTAAGATTGAAGGGCGGTAGCAGCCCCGTCTTATTACAAGCTTCTTGAGTCTCTCCTACCAACTTCTTCAAAATTTTGTTTATCTCATCAGCTGACAAGTCAGTAGGACTGTACCCCTGTGTGTCATTTGAGTTGCCAGAGTAATTGCACATTAAACTGTCCCAGCGACTCAAGGGTAGGATCCTCCAACTAATCCAGCACTGGGTTAAGTCAACCCCCATTAAGCCATTGGCCAATAAAGCCTTGAGTCTTGGATATACATGGGCGACATGAGGACGCTCTTCTGGAGAAGCCCAGCCGGGGAGTTCAATGGTGGTGCCAAGGCGTTCAGATCTATAACCCGGCAAGGGGTTCTCATCAGCAGGAGTTGTGTTCCTACAATAGAACCAGGTCTTGATCCACCTCTTTGGGTGACTCGGCAAAGTAGCTGGAGGGAAGGGAACATCTTTCCGCCTCTGAATTGAGACCTCGCCAAGTTCTAGGATGGGGCCATCCGCGCATTCAGTTTGGCGGTTAATGTAGAAGAATTCCTTGAAGAGAAGAACAATAGCTTCCATTTGCAGATACACCTCACATAGGACTTGAAATTGGCATAAATTGGAGATGAAGTTTGGAGCAAGGTCTTGAGGATGAAGGTCGTCAAAATTTAGGATGTCCTGGATTTTTTTGACCTGGGTGGGGAGAAGCCTCTAAGCAGATGGTCGGTAAACACCACAACTTCTCCTTTGTCGAGTTGGGGAGTGCTTTGTCCTTGAGGAACCCGCCAACCAATCACCTCTTTAGCAGGTAGAAAACCCTGCTCTTTGAAATCATTCAACACTAGTTGAGAAACCTGGGAGCTCACCTAGTTGCAAATTGTGGTCTTCACCATGATGAGCCGCCTAAGTAAGTCCAACAGGAGCAGAAGTATGAATGGTGGGTCATTTATGAAATGACAATTCGCCCGGTAAACTATGTGGTGAGGCGGTGCACTAACAGTTATGATTAAAGATAAGACAACATAGTCATTTAATGATGGACGAGTCGCCCAAAAGACGAGTCGGTTTAGTGACAGGGTAACTTTAAGTCTGGTCTACTATAGTTACAATGATGAGCCGGCAAAACATGATGGCATCTTATCCTAACTGTGTGGATTTCTGTTTTTCTGCTAAGTGTTGATAAACAAGTTTCTATCGGGAGCACCTACAATTATGGATCTATGAAGAGTTCAAAAAAGAAAAGTATTCACTAAACCTAAAGCGAGTATTGGAAATAACTCCTAGTCTGGTCATGAGTTCTAAGGAAGATCTAAGATGCCCAGATGAGAAAATGGTGTTGAAACTTCCGCCGCCGTAGTTTGGTGAAACAACTTACGGGAAATATAGATCTAAACAAGCAAGAATGGTAAGGAACAGACAAACACCGATGAACTTTGATGAGCTACAGAAGATTAGTGCAGATCTGGAGGTAAGGGATTTGTGTACCTGGACGCGGTAGAAGATGGAGGAGATGCTTGACCGAGCTCCGGCGAAGACTGGGTGGCGTCACGGTCCTAGATGAGATGTTCGGCGGCGGACGAACTGGGAGGTGGCGGTCCAATGCGGGAGAGCTCGGGCTTGAAGAAGAAGAAGTGAGGGGACGGGGTAAAAGTGAAAAGAAGCCCCCCCATGTGTATTTATAATGCAAAGAGATAAGAGTAAATGGCAGGCGCGAAAATCGAGGGGGTACAGTAACTTTTGGAGTCAGGGATGCCTCCGTTTTCGGGATAGATGGATTTGCATAAAGATTCATTGTGATGTCATCATGGGTTCCCAGGATTTTAGGAGGATGACCTCATCGATGAGAAGACATGAAAAACAATAAGTCTGGAAGTATCATAAGCCGACATTTCATGACCCGGGGAGGATGCAAGTAAGAATAGAAGACAAGCCACGAGATTGGCATGAATAAATTCAAATCAATCTGGGGGCTAATGTTGGGATATATAACCCCACGATATGACCCGCCATATTGTGTCGGGTCATCTAGGTGGTGGTTGATGATCAAGACTCAAGACGGGCCATAGCGCTTAGGGGCAAGACCAACAGGGGGACTCGTAGAGTGGGCCGACTTGGGGCCCAGTACCTAAGATGGTGGCTCATGGCCCGATGGTACAAGTCTCCTGGAGTTTCCTTGCTTAGGGAGCAAGACAAATCAGAGGCATATTGAGTCATGGGTCATAGTACGACCCGGACTCTTGTAAGCCCAGGGCCTCGACCTTTATATAAAGGCGAGTCCTTGAGGTAGATAGGGTTAAGTTATAATCGATAGTTATCTAGGTCAAATGAATCTGCTCCCTTGTAATCGATCCCAAAGCAATAGGAAACAAGTAGGAAGTAGGCTATTACCTCAATCGTGAGGGGCGAACCTGGGTAAATCCATGTCTCTCGATTCTGATCAACCCCGACAAGCTAACCGCCCGCTTGCGATGGCCTCATGACTAAGTCCTCACATTAGGATATCTGTCATGACAAAACCACGACACGTTGGGTTGTAAGTATTAGGTGTTTCTGTGCAGGTGTTGTTTACATAGTGTTGCTTGGTTCTCCTACTGGATTGATAACCTTGGTTTCATAACTGAGGGAAATACTTATCTCTACTGTACTACATCATCCTCTTCTCTTCGAGGAAATCCCAATGCAGCTCACAAGTAGCAACGATGACGAATGCCGTGACACCGAGAGGGACCCAACAATACCACTCCATCGCCGGAGGAGCAAATCCCACTCTTGAGCTATCTAGTCCCTCGTCATACTTCCCGATGAACCTGTAAGTTGTCTTTATTTTCACCGTGTTACAGATGATGGTCGAGCAACCCCAAAGTTCATTGTACGGTCAGAAGTGACTATGATACTCTCATGGCCTAAGGAACTAAATCTCACCACTACAAGAAATATGTCAACTTGTGACCCTCACTATTGGTCTCTGAAAGGTCATACTTTTTAATTTGCGACCTTTTTGTGACCAAAAACAGAAGGTCAAAAGCTGGCGGTCATAAACTAAAATTAACAACCTTCTCTGTGAGAAGGTCGTAGACATTTTTGACCAAAATAGAAGGTCGTTGAACCCATGACCTTTTGTTTTGGTCACTGGCTATCTGCCCAGGCCACGTCGGATCCGACGTGGCAGTCTGACGTGGCAAAATTGCGACCAATTGAAAAGGTCACTGACAAGATTCAGCCCGGTCCGATTAGGTGTTTTACATGGGCCAAGCCCAACAATTCAGCATATTTGTTGTTTTTTTCCTATGCTTTGATTAGCTACATGGGCCTGGCCCAACAATTTAATTTGGCTTTCATGAGCTTCTTCCATTTTTTTTGGGCCTCATCCTTTTTGCAATCTATTTCCTTTTTTATTTTCTGAGATTTTATTTTGTTTAATTTCTTAAACCGTCCAGTGCTTTTTTGGGCTATGGCCTTCTTCAGCCCAATTATTTGTCCGACATTAGATCTCAGCCTTTTGGACCAGCCTCTAGCCCAGTTACACACACACGTACATCCAACATTATTTCATATTCAAATCAAGAAAACTCCATATCAAATTCAAATCATCCATCACATCACATCAGGTTTACATAACAAATCATCTCAGGAATACATTTCCTTACACAGGAATATAGAAGGAACAGAGGGAATATGCAATAAGACAATTATGGCACATCCTACCACTTGCCATCCTACAACAAGAAGTATATAACAGGAAGAACTTGCTCTCTCTTGTGAGACTTGCTCCAGCTGCGACAACTTGCCATCCTATAACAAGAAGTATATAACAATGAACTTCAAGAACATTACAGGAGCTAAACGCCCAATCAACGTGAAGTGCTCAAAAATGCCTTAGCTAGCATGCATTCAAAATTTAGACACTTGACATAGCCTCATCAAGCATGCAATAAATTATAGAAAGTAAACGAGGACCAGACTTTACAATTACAGACACATCCATCAATCCATGAGGCAGAATCATGTGAATCCAAAAGGAGAGGCAGGAAGGGATACCAATTTTGATCCAGCGGATACATGAGTGTGGCCTTCTTCCGGAAGAGGTTGGCCCTAACGCACCTTGTATGAGAGGCACTGGGAGCTCATAGATTGTCCTGGTCAATGAGCAGGTCCTCGCATCCGGTCATACTGCTAGCCTGGGTAACAGGAAAAATGAAAGGAACAATTTAGACTTGGTATTAATGAACAAAGATTGTAATCAATAGCAGATTAAGCACCAATTTTCTTGGATGCAAGGAGAAGAACGAGCAAAACAGCACAGAGATGTGGGACAATGCTGTACCTGTAGATGATGTTCGCAGCCAAGGAAGACATGGGGCCAGCCTTGCATGTGTGCGTGCTTCACCGGTGCATGCATCACCATAGCAGCCAAGCAAGTAGACATCATCGACATCTACTCACTGCTTTCCTGGCAATGGAGAAAGAGTCAAACAAAAAAGTATTAGACCATGATATGACACCAGACCATAGATTAGTAACTTTAAATCACAAAGTATATCCACAACACCATAAAATAGTCCCAAACCCGTGTTATTTGAGTATATCGCATGTAGTTTATTTTCATGAGTCCAGAAACATGGAAGGGTTCAATACAGTCCTAATATACATTCATATTACAATAGCTCAATAAGTCCAGAAATATGTTGTATATGCACGATAAGTCCAGAAACCCCAGTGCTATTTATTTACTGGTTTTACTGAATCACACACATTACTGCCCTTATTTGAAATCTCTCGCATGAATTTGGGTGCAGGGTAGATGCCTTTTTTATATGTTCTACATTACTACCCCAAGAAACATTGGCTTTGAATGCTTGTGCCAACTCGTTTATCAACAGACATATTCTAGCAGAGAGGCACTCTGATTTGCCTGTGTGGATCTAGACAATTCCCCTCGCTCTACGAGAAGCTACCGAATAAACAGTTTCACACATCTGTTGATTGGTTTTGATACTCATAACAAAAGGATGCAGCATATAAACAGCAGCCACAACACAACTACAACGCGGCTCAAATTTCAAAGTTGTTGTGATGTGCCTGTAGCATGTTGCCTAAGCAACGGAAATGCATAGTGGTACAGCTGAGAGATCAGTAGCATCAACATGTTTAGCCCTACTTGGATCACACGCCCACGTACAGGCCCCAGAGACAATTCAACCAAATTGGCCAAGTTCGAGCAGAGCACAAAGGCAAAGACAAAGTATATATCAATGCCTACAATCTTCAGTTCAGTACACATCTCTTTAGAATGGAGTAATATTCAGAATTCATATATCAGTATGTATTCAGAATTGAACCACCAACGACAGCTTTACTAAATCTCTTTAGTAGAGAGTAAACACCAGCAAACTAATTTCATCTCGAAGGGTAGTTTTGCAGCAGCAACAAGCATTAAACAAGCTACTCTTGTTACTATAGTGCAGTTCAGTACTATAGTTCAGTACCATATGCCTACAATCAGACACAAGCTTCAGTACAGTCAAATTATAATTACAAATAGGATTAAGAATCAAAGTTGTTACTCATTGGATCGTGGCACAGAGCGTTCAGTAAAGAGTATAACACAAGCTGCACTTATAAACACAAGCTTCAGTTCAGTGCAGAAATAAACAAGCCTCAGATTGTGAGCAGCAGTGTTAGATTTTTTACCTTCAGAGTTCTTCTTCTCCCACGTCCCCATCCTTCACAAAGCCACCCTCCACCTGACCAAATCAAGCTTTCAGTTCAACAATCAACACCATTCACCTCTTCATCCTCACTATTTCTGCCCAGACACAGTCACATGAACAACATTCAGCTACACAGAAAGGAGACAAATCGATCCGAGACGAACAAGGTACTAGGATACATTACATCATGCCGTCCACGGGGATGCACTTGTAGTGGCACGCGCCTTGTCAAATGGGATGAGGCCCCTTATGAACTCTGGGACGACGTCCTCACTGGCGTTGGCCTTGGCGGCCACCATCCAAGTCGGGCACACCCTCGCCATCAGGGGCGGCGAGCTCCTGGGCCTCCTCTGCCAGCGCGCCCTGGTCGGACTTGTCGCCGCGCTTGTCGTCCTGGTTAATTGCAAGCACACAATGACCACCACTATCACAATATGATGTTTATATAATATCTTAAGTGATCTTAAATAGCTAGCAACAAAGTCTACTGCAACATCTTAGTCAATTAAATCACATATGATTGTGGGACTTTGATTAACCAAAATAGTGCAAATCAATCTATTATAAGACAAAATAATGCTCATTTAACAAAATATCAACACCAAGCACTCATTCAACTACACCAAATTAACAGTGCCATAATCTGTATGGTTAATGTTCAAACACACATGTGAAATCATATTTTCAAATGCATGCACATATACCACTAATATCTTTGCAGCAACATTTGCCTGCCATTTTACACATTAAATTAGATTAAGCATGTGAAGCAGTTAGACATGCATCTCCATTTTCACGACACTGAGAATGGTAGCAGAAAACAAAATCGACCAGGTTACAGACAGGCAGCAAAGTAAGCAAGTGAGCAAGCAAAACCCTGTAGCTCACTGTTGCAGATGCCATCATCCTTCTTGTGGGTGTAGCGGCCGGCCTCGGGCATCATCGCGGCCAGGAGGAACCCGCCGCCAGAGCAGACAAGGGGCATGGGGCAGGAAGCGCTCCAACTCCAAGGCGGCCACGCGCGGGGCGGGGGCTCCTCCAATGGAGCGCGCGGGGCAACGGAGCCGTGCGCGCCTGGACTCCATGTCTGAAGGAGCATGGAACGCGGTGTCAGCATTCCCCTTCTGCCTCTCACTGCCAATTGGTGCCTGCCAAATAAATTCAAATCCTTGAGTTGATAGTTACCCATGTTGCTCAGTTTCTTGGTTCAAACAAGCTAAGGTAAAACGATCTAAACTATGTAAGCCTGAATTATGTAAGATCAACCTTTAACAAATACATCTCCCAGACTAACCAAGGATTTGAGTTCTTATTTCAGCCAGATTATCTAACCAAGGTAGCTGCAGTGGTTCAGTTTAATCTTGAACCAGTTAACAGTTTCAATGTAGTTAGTCTTTCAATAAGTAGAAGCTAGTGAAGTACAGCAATGAGCAATCACCTCCATGGCTACCAGATTCCATAATACTAGTTGCTTTATGGAGGTGCTGGTGTAGCTAATCTCTGGTGGAAGCATTACACCTCAAAGGATACTTCAGCAAACAGAGACCACATTTTACATTTGACTCCGCGGGAATTTTAACACATATACAGGTACTCATATTTGACATAGTTTATTATCTCCAGATGAAAAACCTTTTCCTCGATGTTTATGTACAAGGACAGCACAATTCTAGTAGACTTACTGAGATAATCATCACTAGATATGGAATTACTTTGATCGATCTGCTTGTTCAAGGCGGGGCAGTTGAGGAAGGCTGTCATCTCCAGCATGCACGGCTTAACGTCGCCGCCAAACTTCTTTGAGTTTATGTACAGCCCAGGTTTCTGACCAATCCTGCCATATCACTTACAAGTGTGAATTTTTATGCAGTAGCTAAGGATGACTACTCAGTGACCACTCACAATTAGTACTCTGTCTATAACAAATGCCTACAGGAGCAACACGATAATGCGTGGGCAAACAGGCAATGCGAGAGAAATGAATCATCTGAACCAAACATCTGGAGAAAAGAGCACGGCATATGGTGATGTTTTACTAGCAAGTGTAGCGTAGGAGCAACAGAGTTCCTCCAACAACCGTGAAGTGCGAAATTTTCTTTCAAAGAAACAGTGTGGCACTGCCTAATCTGGGATAAACCGAGTTCCTTCAATAATCGTGAACCGCGAAATCTCCCTTTCAAAGAAACAGAGTAGGTATTATATATGCCATGCAAAGATGCACTGAATTTGTTGGCCATCACGGCAGTAGAACAGCGGGCACCGCATCATCTAAGGAACAAACACGTCATCAGACGGAAACAGCGGCGTGTGCTCATCTATCCCTGCGCTACCATTTGGTGAAACTTGACTTATGCTGAGACGAATCTAGTAGTCGAACAGTTTGTGTGCGTGCGCCCGGAGCAGGGGCGGATCTAGTAGTCAAAAGAAAATCACAACAGATGGATGGTACGTATTTATGTTACCTTGCCTTGATCTGACCGCCGCTGCAGATTCACCACGCCGGACCGGAGTCAACCTGCGATAATGGGAGGGAAAGGGTTAGGATTTTTGGCGTTGCTGTTCTAGGGGGTTCAGAGGAGAGAGGCGACACGGAGGAGAGGGAGGGGGAAGGGGATGGGGTGGGGGTGGCGGGAGGGAGCACGGGCTAGTGGGGGAAGATGCGAGCGGGGCGAAGCTTACCTGCGCCGTCGTCTGGTCGCCGAGGTTTCTCCGCCGCCGTGACGCTCTCCCGCACCGCACGGGATCATAGTGCGCGGGTCGGCCCAGATCGCCATCGACCGGATCTCGGCCACCGCCGGGGGCACGAGCGCGAGCAGGGCGAGGGCGAGTGTGGCAAGGAGCGCCGCGGCGTGCGGCGGTGGCCATCGAGGTGGTTGGTGCGATCTTGGTGGAGGGGACGAGGAGAGGGCGGAGACGGTGAGTTTTGGGATTTTGTGGGCACGCGGTCACGTGATTTGTCGGTAAAGGCAGGCGACGGGCTAAGGGCTCCTCGCCGTCGACGGGCTGAGGGTCGGCCAAGGTCAGGGGCGACGGCGGCTAGGGTTTCGGCGAGCGGGTGCGGGATTGGAATGGTGGTGAGTGGGTGCGTGGGGTCTGCGGGTACGGTGGGGAGTGGGGCGTGGGTGAGAGGGTGAGGGGTGAGGGCTGCCGTTGGATTCGGGACATCCGACGGTGTCTGAGGCATGATCCGCGTGATATGCTTCTGGACCAATCAAAACGTAGCAAGAAATTTGAAGACTTTATGACCATCTAAATTGGTCTTAATCGATTAAAGATAAGTTATTTCATGAATTCATTTTTTATTTTTTGATTGCTCAAAATGAGTTTTATCGTAAAGAATCAACCAAATATTTGTTTAAATAATCTCATATTGTGTATAAGGATGCATCTTCGAATGGCAAACAATCTTGCCTAAGAGAGTTTTCATTTTCTTTGGACGAAAAATCGATTTTCCTTTTTTTGAGTGCCCAAAATGACTTTATTTGTGAAGGACCTACCATATATTTGTTGCAAAACTGTACCAAATCAATTTTCTAAAATACTATGACATATTTAATGCACAATTGACCAAATGATTGGGTGTCAAAATTTTTGATCCACCTCTCATGAAATAGACAAATTTCCGCTCATTCAGCAGGAAACGGGTCAAATTTGAACTACATCGTCCTCATTGTTTGTTATTTATTTTTTCCAAAAATCATTTCTAGGTACAAAAGTATCTATTTAATCAGAGAAACACCAAAAAAATTCCAAGATTCAAGCACTAGCTAGGAACGGTCATTCCCGCAGTTTTGACCGCATTTTGAAACGGGCATAAACAATTCAAAAAAATCAAAAAATTGGAAAACCTTCACATTGTGTCATTATATGTGACCAAGTTACCAGGAAAAATAATAAACTTGTAATATGGCAATTCTTTTAAAAAAATGTTCTCAGAAACGAGCTATCATGTGTGGAGATCAATGGCTTTCAAGCCAAATGATCAATCTTATGGCCACATTCATGGCATAGTTTGTTCAAATGATCTCATATTGTGCACAAGGGTGCATTTTGGAATGGCAAACAATATTGCCTAAGAAAGTTTTCATTTTCTTTGGACGAAAAAACATTTTTCATTTTTCGAGTGCCCAAAAGGAGGTTTTTTGTGAAGAACCTACCAAATAATTGTTGCAAAATTGGACCAAATCATTTTTCTAAAATACTAAGCCATATTTAATGCACAATTGACCAAATAGTTGGGTGTAAACTGTTTTGATCCACCTCTCGTGAAAAGGACAAATTTCTGCCGATTTAGTTGGAAGCGGGTCAAATTTGAACTGTAGCTGCCTTGTAGTTTGCTCTTTATTTTTTCCAAAAATCATTTCTAGGTACATAAGTATCTATTTAATTAGAGAAACACCAAAAAAATTCCAAGATTCAACCACTAACTAGGAATGGTCATTCCCGCTGTTTTGACCGCATTTTGAAACGGGCATAAAAAATACAAAAAAATCAAAAAATTGGGAAACCTTCGCATTGTGTCATTATATGTGGCCAAGTTCCCATGAAAAATAACAAACTTGTAATACGGCAATTATTTTTAAAAAGTGTTCTCAGAAACGAGCTATCATGTGTGGAGATCAATGGCTTTCAAGCCAAATGATCAATCTTATGGCCACATTCATGGCATAGTTTGTTCAAATGATCTCATATTGTGCACAAGGGTGCATATTGGAATGGCAAACAATATTGCCTAAGGAAGGTTTCATTTTCTTTGGACAAAAAAACCATTTATTCATTTTTCGAGTGCCCAAAAGGAGGTTTTTTGTGAAGGACCTACCAAATAATTGTTGCAAAATTGGACCAAAACATTTTTCTAAAATACTAGGCCATATTTAATGCACAATTGACCAAATGGTTGGTGTAAAGAGTTTTGATCCACCTCTCGTGAAAAAGAAAAATTTCCGGCGATTCAGCTTGAAGCGGGTCAAATTTGAACTATAGCTGCCTTGTAGTTTGCTCTTTATTTTTTCCAAAAATCATTTCTAGGTACATAAGTATCTATTTAATCAGAGAAACACCAAAAAAATTCCAAGATTCAACCACTAGCTAGGAACGGTCATTCCCACCGTTTTGACCGCATTTTGAAACGGGCATAAAAAATTCCAAAAAAACAAAAAATTCGGAAACCTTCGCATTGTGTCATTATATGTGGCCAAGTTCCTAGGAAAAATAAAAAACTTGTAATACGGCAATTATTTTAAAAAAATGTTCTCAGAAACGAGCTATCACGTGTGGAGATCAATGGCTTTCAAGCCAAATGATCAATCTTATGGCCACATCCATGGCATAGTTTGTTCAAATGATCTCATATTCTGCACAAGGGTGCATGTTGGAATGGCAAAAAATGTTGCCTAAGGAAGTTTTCATTTTCCTTGGACGAAAAAACCATTTTCCATTTTTTGAGTGCCCAAAAGGAGGTTTTTTTGTGAAGGACCTCCCAAATAATTGTTGTAAAATTTGACCAAATCAATTTTATAAAATACTAGGACATATTTAATGCACAATTTACAAAATGGTTGGGTGTAAAAAGTTTGTATCCACCTCTCGTGAAAAAGACAAATTTCCGGCGATTCAGTTGGAAGCGGGTCAAATTTGAACTGCAGCTGCCTCATAGTTTGTTATTTATTTTTTCCAAAAATCATTTATAGTTACATAAGTACCTATTTAATCATAAATATATGGTTTGGTGGCGATACGTCGAGGTTTGGGCGGTGGCCGAGGGCCCCAACTCTAGAGCGCGTAAACTCACATGCCCGCCGCGTGGTCACCGCGTGACTGTGGCGTTGCCATGTGTTCTGGGCAGCCTAGGTATGTCTAGTGGGTTGGGCACTCCCCAGGTAGGTGCTAGGAAGAAAATTACAACATAAGATTCTCACGAGCAGACCGATCAATGCTCAAACATGAATTAGCAACCAAGTGTTTAATTAGCGGTACGGGAAATGTACATGGCTAATGGGCGTGAGTTTTGGCTGAGGATGATCAGTTACTAAGAAGACCGTTTTCACAAATTTTCAGCTCAAAAGGAGGAGCCTAGGTGGTACTTGCTTTGCAAAGTACCACACTGGACATAAATACGAATGTTGAAGCTGGGCTCAAAATAATGAATGGATTGAGCTTGCATTTGGTGGAGGATGGTTATTTGGACATAGGAAAGCACTGTAGAAAATGGATACTATTTGGACATGCCAAAGTGGTACTTCCTTCACAAAGTGCTACTCTGAATAGAATAGGAAAATGAATATTGTTGAACTATTTTTGAACTAGGCAAGGAAGGTTTTTGACATATTTGATGAAGATATGATCCAAACAATTTATGAGAATTTGCTAGGAATTTTTGGAATAACAGAAATATAGGTTGCTTCACAACCTAGGGCAAAAATTAACACATGGACATGACACATAGGCAAAACTGATGAGATGTCGCCTAGTCATCGCAACCCACCACAATTTACAAGGCTATGACCATCTATATTGGTCATTACCAACTAGAAATAAGGCAGTAGACTAGCGCTGTTTGCTTTATGACCATTTTGTGTAAGGAAATTACGACCTTTTTGACCAAAATGGTCGCAATGGTTTAGGGTTTGGAGCCCCCCGAACAGCTTTTGACCAATTGGTCTCAAATGGTCATAGATCTATGACCAATTCTTCCAGGGTCACTGACAGAAGGTCACTAGTTGACATATTTCTTGTAGTGCACGTTAACTCTCTCTATTGTAACAACTGACTTCTAGCGATATTAGCTCAAAGTATAACAAACATGTTTGGGTTGATTCAATATAATCGTTCTTCTAACGTCATATTCTCAAAGTTATTTTAGGACTATCATTACACTTAACGATATCCTAAGATCCGAAGAACATGATCACTAACAACACTTGAGTTAGTCAGGCGAGACTAGGAATCTTATTTTACTGTTTATCATTCTGCACATGCATATGAGTTTTCCACTGAATCACGCATTCCAGGACCATAGCAGTTATAGCATAGAACTTAAACTCTTAATTATGACAGCAAAATATAATAATACAATATTGTTGCCTATAGGGAATTCCAACAGTAACTTTAATAACACCCCTGCTACAATGTTATCGTTGGTATATCTATTTGGCAGGTGGAATTTCATGAGAGTTCACTCTAAACTGCTTGTGAATCTTTGTGTTTTAACGTTAATAACCCCATGCTATATTTATCTCTCGAGAACGTGTTTTGCAAGAGATGTTTTATCATAATTCACTTTGGATGCATTGAGTTATTCATGTTTGACAATATTCTTTCAATGCAATCCATTATCCTCGAAGCTACAAATTACCTCTCTAATAATTATCCTAAATATAATGGTTATCAATTAACTAATCTTTTAGAGTATGCATACATTTAGGGGGAAGCCTATTTTATCTTTGAAAATTAGTTTCCGCACATCATCGGTTACATATTTATCTACTCTTCAATGATTATTTTTTGTCAACAATCATCCAAAAAGGGGGAGATTGTTGGTGCAGTCCAGTGCCCCTTGTATTTTGGAGATTGTTGTCAGAAATAGTGGGGGACAGATTGTTTGCTAGTACACAGAGCGAGAAACAGTCCCTAGAGTGCCGAGAAGATTTATATAGTATTCCGAGAAGTTTTCTATAAACTTCATGAAAGTTATCTAAGCAGCAAAGATTGCGAAGCTTCGAGGAGTTTGACTCCGAGAAGATTGTGCGTCAGAGATGACGCCCAAAAATATTGATGACACAAATCAATTGCTACAGAATGTGGTCCGAATGGATTGACTGCAGTGAAGAAGTTTGAAGATGGAAATAAGACGTAATTCTTTTTCATATTTTCATTTTCTTCACTTGAGTCATAGGACCACTGTACTATTAGGAGGGGTATACGTATTTTGAGAATTTTGCCTACTATGATGCTTAACTAACATCTATCCTTTGTTAGGCGAGAGAAATATGAAAGTTCAACTATCCCTGGGTGGTTTTGGTAATTCCTAACAGCATATAGCTCATTGAACTAATGCTCTTTCAAGATGATCATTTCAGAAATTTCAATGATTGGCATGGCATGGACTAGGAATGTAGACCCCTCAAAATGCTAAGGACACATATTGGCAAAAGCTCAAGCCTCTAAATTTTCATTTTAGTGATCCAGTATCACATTGAGTCCATAGGAAAAGCCAATACTACTAAAAGGGGATGAGGTGTTGATCAATGGCTTGCTTGCTCAAAATGCTTAGTGATATGCTCCAAAAGCCCTCAACCACTTTCTCATATCCACATATGTCCCAAACCAAAAGTCAAACTCGGCCCCATCAATTTGATCTATCTGGCACCACCGAGTTCATTTGACATAGCCATAGCCATAAACCCTAATCAGTTCGGTCTAACTGTCGGTGTACAAAAATAGGGGCACATCTTTGTACCCCTTTTCCTGTGCACGGGCAGTAAGAGCCGCGGCCACGGCCGCACCAAGCAGAACGAGGGAGGTGAGCCAAGGTAAGATCGAAGCCCATGACAATCAAAGCAACGCCAAGGCCAAAACCACAATGAGCAGAGGGACGAAGCAAGTTCCCCTGGCAAGACCCTTGCTGGGTGGCCTCAGCGGCCCCGACAAGATTCTTGCCAGGACAGCTCGCCCCGCACCAATAGAGCGAGCCACCCTTGAGCCCACGGCCCCCAGTGCCATCATCAGCGTGGGGCCAGGGCTCAGGAAGGCACACCTGTGGTGGCATGTAGATCTTTGTGAAGACATATTCAAGATCAGATTAGAAGACGATGATTCTCAGCAAGATCCTTGCCAAGGAAGGCCACCAGACCCCCGGCAAGATCCTTGCTGGGGACGACAACACGCCATGGCGAGACCCTTGCCGGGCCACCCGGCAAGGCCCTCGCCAAAGACGCCGGCAAGGCCACCGCCAAGCCCATGTCAACCAAGCTTCCACCACCGTTCACATGCAGTTGCCAGCCCAACCAGCTGGGCGGGCACCACATGCAGCTCCCAGGCCAACTCATCAAGCGCCTGTGTGGCGGCATGCAGATCTTCGTGAAGGCTCCACCACCGCGCCAACTCAGTTGCCTGCCTGCCTACATGGCACCGCACGCATCCCTGGCTAAGGCGCGTGTCGAAGCAAGGAGGAGCGGCGACGGATGGGACGGGCCTCGCCCCCATCCCCGATAAAGCAAGAGGACACCTAAGCGATGCATTGAATGCACCTTGTCCTGTAATACAAGGGATAACCTCGTGCCACTATAGACCTTTCCACCTCCTGTGTGCCACTGTGGCAACCCCTTTTTCCTATAAAAGGAGGCCCGAGGCGACGAGGAGAGGGATTCGGCTCTTTGGAACCACACGCTGACCACAGCTAGTTCGAGAGCTCAAGAACTCTCAGATATACACCCACTAAAGCAGGACTAGGGTTTTACGCATCCTCATGGCCCGAACCTGGGTAAACGATCGTTGTGCTGTCTACTAGGCCTGCTCTCCTCGCAACCCTGCGCCCCGGCAACCGTAGTAGGGATTCTTGTGATCCCATAGGTGTCGTTCCACGCCGACATCCTTGGCGCGCCAGGTAGGGGGCGCAATTGTGAGAATCCGGTCTGGTAGTTAGCCTAGCGGTTCTTCATCGCTTTCGGTTTCTGAGAAGAAGGCGGCTGGAGGAAAGACGTCGTCTCGGCAACAGAAAAGCTAAGTCATTCAGAGCCTTGGATTATTTCCTCTTACACTTAAGGTTATCGTCCTCGGAGATCTGGCCTATGTATGGGAAACCTGCACACAAGGGGGCCTCCCGCGATTGGCAACCCCTTTGTTCTGTTTCGAGTCCGCTCAATAGCTCAAAGCTGTCATGTCAAGAGTGGCGGGGTAGCCTTCCACACCTGGCAATGCTCCTGACTCTGACTCGAGTCAAACTCGACAGTTCGGGCGGACGCGCTAAGGGCGATAAGGTGGTTTGCCCGGCAGCAAGCACACCCGGCAGGCCAATGGGGATCCGTCCCCACAACGCCGCCCTAGGCTTACGCGCCGGCAAGCCTACCTAGTTACGTAGGGTGGACATACAAGGAAAAATCAAACAGGAAAATAACATGCATGGTACTAAAAAGTGATGCAGAGTCATGTTACATCAAATTGTTGCTGCGGTTCTAACTAGAGATAGCAATTGTCTTGGTTGTGAACCTGCAGTGGCGATAAAAAACGGGATGCCTAATCCCGGCGCTGGTCCTCCACCCTGTGAATTCCACCGACTCGGCTGATGATGGGCTCGATGCGCTCCCTGAGTGGCGCAAGGTCGGTTCCCTCCGGCAAGCTCTCCAGCGCGGCATCGAAGTCGAGGTCGGGGTACTAGTGTGCCAACTTGGTTAGAACCTTGGTCATGGCACCCTGGCAAAACCTCTGGGACTCGTCGGCCAGTGAGGCTACCCGGTTGGCATGGAGCCACTCCAGAGGACCGACGACCTTCTCGAAGAACATGGTCAGGCTGCAATTGGCGCTCACGCCCCGCTCCGGAACATACCTCATGTCCGGCTTCCCCATGATGGCCAGCTGCGGGGTGGCCTGGTTGGCGACGGTGGCAAGGCGATCGAGCCAACGGTTCTCGCCCTCCACGTGGTCCACGAAGTTGAGGCCCTCGTTCTTCTGCAACAGCTTCTCGGCCTCCAGCTCCTTGGCCAGGGTCCCCTCTCGGGTTGTGGCCTCCGACAGCACCTTCTCGAGACCCTCCAGCTTCAGCTTGAGGTCTTTGATGGAGTTGTTGGCCTCAGAGAGCTCCCCGGCCTTGCTGGCGACCGCGCCCTGCGCCTCTATCATGGCACTGTTGAGCGTGTCCTGCTCCTGGGACAGCTTCAGGGCCTGATCCTTCAGCCTGCCGCGCTCTGCCTCCAGCTCCTCCACCTTGCCGGCGTGAACCTGGGCATGGGCATTGAGTGCCTCCGTGTGCCTCTGCTCCAGCTCGCTGGTCCGCTGCAAGACAAGCTTCTCCACCTCTGCATCCTTGCCACGAAGCATGGCGGCAAGCTTCTCCTCGCGCGCAGCGAGGTCCTCCTCCTGGGAGTTCAGCGCGGCCTCGCGCTGGGTCCGAGCGGCTTCAGCGGCCTCGGCCAAGTTCTTCGCCGCCTCCTGAGCTTTCTCGATGTCGGAGAGCTTCATGGTGAGCTCCACGTCACGCTTGGCCTGCTCACCCTAGGCCGCCTTGAGCTCCTTGTGGGCCTCGTGGAACCAGTCCTGCGCCTCGGCAACGCGCTTCTGGAGGTCCGCCTCCGCCTTCTCCACCACCATCGTCCTGGACTTCGCCTTGTCCAGGCGGGCGCGGTGGAGCGCCTAGAGCTTCCGGAAGCTGGCACCCATGGCATGGAGGAGCCGCTCTTCCTGTGAGCCATCGCTGCCAACGATCGGCTCGTCGACGACTTCCAACCCGGCAGCGGCAAGCACCTCGTCATCAAACACCTCTCCCTAACAGGTGTCCTGATGCTCGACGCGCCTGGAAGGTGGACGAACAAATCGTCACTCACCCTCAGGTACTTGCCAGAGCCGGAAGCAGCAGAGGAGGAAGGATGGTCACCAGCCTCCTCCTCCTCCTCCTCCTCCTCGGCAACGATCTTGCTGGCTTCCTCGGCAGGCCCCTTGCCGGCCTCCTCAGCGGCAGCCTTGTCGGCCTCCCTGGTGGGCCCCTCAGCGGTGTCCTCGGCAGCGTCTTTGGCGGCCTCCTCGGTGGCGATCCTCTCGGCGTCCGCCTCGGTGGTCTTGGCGACGCCCTCAATGACGGCGTCCACATCCTCTGGGTTCACCGAGGAGGAATCTGGGCGCCGAAGAAGGGGGTGAGTTAAGGCCAAGACCATGAGCCAAAAAAAGAAGGGGGGAAGCAGGGACGAACGGCAAATGACTTACCTGTGCCAGTACCCGGCTGGAAAACGGAAGCCCCCTCCCCGCCAACATTTGGCGTTGAGGCAAAGCCGCCGGTGCCCAAGTTCTCCTCCTCCTCCATGTGCGTGGGCCCAGTGCCTGGCGCCCTTGCCGGGGACGCCCCCCGGGGCGGCATGGTCGATGGGGGCGGCGTGTTGGGAGTAGCCCTCTGTGGCTCCTCCTGCTGCTGCTCTCCTCTTGCGTACCTGACAAGGTCAGCACCAAGGTGTCATGACCCTAACACATGTCGACGAGAGAAGAGTGATGAACTTATGCTGGGGGCTCTGCCAGGGGCTGCTGCCCGGGCTGCTCAACACCACCAATGGCGCCCCCAAAGTACCAGCTGGGGGCTGGCCACCCGCCAAGACATTGGCCCTCTTCGCTCTCTGGGCTAGCGTCTCCCTCCCTGCAAAGATGAAAACAAGTCAAGACAAGCAACGCAGATTGAGGAGGCAGAGATAACAAAAAGGAACCAGATACTTACTCGTCGTCCGCCTCCTCCTCTGTTGTCTTCCTCTTCCTCCTCGGGCTGAGGGATCCATAATCAAAAGTAACCTCCATATCAACATTCGCCAGAGGAGGAGAAGGAGGTGGTGTCTGGGCACGCGCGGACGAAGAAGGGGCGGCTGTCTTCTTCTTCACCGCGGCCTTCGCCGGCTTCTTTGCCGCCGCGGCCCTTGTATGGCGCTCGGGCTCCTCCAAGATCAGCTGTGACCGCGCAGCCCTGCCGGGCCGGGCCGGCTCGCCGGAACTGGCCCGTCGCGGGACTCGCCCCCTCCCCGTAGGTGGCGTCGGCTCTGCGGTCTCGGCCTCCTCCGACGATGACCCACCGGTCACATCTTCAACCAAAGGAGCCTCGGTGCTGGCGATGTTGGCTCCCCCGATGGCCACCGCCCACTGGGCAAGCTCCTCCTCCTCCGTGGCCATCGTGGCCTTGTCCTCCACTCCGCCGGCGTTGCCGGCCTCCCTGACAAGTTGCGCCTCCCTCGCCCTGGTGGCGATGTAGTCCAGCTCCGCCTGGGAGGTGTCCTGGACAAGAAGCCGCTCGGCATCGGCGTTGACATACACCTCGTGCAGGGTGTCAAAGAACTGCTGCACTTCAGCGTCCTCCGGCTCCTTCCATCTCGGGACGGGGCCGTGCGCGTTGCAGTCCGGCATCATGGCGATGATCTCGGACCGATGTGAGTTGTTGCACAACGGGACCACCCCCGTCGGCAGCTTGAACAGAGGCCCCTTCAGGACCTTGCCGGCCTTCGCGGCGGCCCTCGCAACCTTGCCGGTCCGCTCGACCTCGCCGTCACAGCCCACGTCAAGCTAGAAGATCCGCTAGCAGAAATGGGCGTGTGCCATCACTGTGAAGTTGTGGTCGAGGCCAGGGCGGAGCCGCATGATGTCGGCGGGGTTCGTGAAGAGCCAGGCTGGCCTCCCCTTGTTATGCAGAGGAGCGATCCGATGATGGATGAAGTCCGCCCCGATCATCTCAAGGGTGAGCCCGGCCTGGGTAAGCCGGAGAATCCTGGTGGTGGCGACCGTGAGCTTTCTGTCGTCGGCGTCGACGTCGCTCCACTCGCTTCCGTGAACCGGCGGCGCCTGGCGAACTCTGCAGAACGCCGGCGGGTCCTTCTCTTTGATCCAGCACCACCGGCCCTGCCATTCTTCCCACCTCTCCTTCATGGTGCCGTCCGGGTACGCTTCCTTGGATTTTTGGATCCAGGCGATGCACCCCAAGATGGCACCTCCCGTTTGGATCCGAGGAAAGAAGTAATGGTGGAAGAGCGCCGTGTTGGGGTGCACCCCGGCAAAGCCTTCACAGAGGTGCGCGAAAAGGGCCATGCACGCCACCGCATTCGGAGTAAAATCCAGGAGATGGAAGCTGAAGGTGTGCATGATGTCGCTGAAGAAACCGGAGAAGGGAGGACAGAGCCCGCAAGAAAAATAATCAACAAAGAAGGGGTACCGATTTGGGGCAGCCTCGGCGCAGTTGGCGGGGATGACACGCGTGGCCGGATGCCTCAAATTCTCTCCGCCCGTCTTCACTCCCCACAGGGGCCTGAAGGGGTCCCGAAGCTCGAACACGTCGACCGTCGAGGGGAAGAAGGCGGACTGCATCCGCTGCACCGCCAGCACACTCTCCGGCGGCTCCGCGGCTCCGGCGTCCTTGGCCACTCCCTTGCCCTTGGTGGATTTTGGCGCCATGGCGACTGGGGGAGGAGGGAAGGACAGAGGGCGGCGGAAGCGCAACGACGGCAAGCGGGGACGAAGCTTAAGGAAGAAGAGGAAGGCAGACGGAGGTTTCCGAGATTGGGGTTGCGCAGAGGGTAAAATGAACAGTGCGCCCGCGGTTATCCCTTTTTATGGGGAAGCCACAGGGCGCGCTGCCCAGTTACTACGATGTGACGCATGCGTGTGGAAACCGCCCCATGCATGCCGCCCACGTCACGCACACCCCTCCATGCCGTGCCACGCGCGCGGGTCATGGGAGGTGGAGCACACGAAGAATCTTACCACGGTAAAAACCGCCCCACCTGCCTGCACACTGTTTCGGGCCTGGCCCAACAACGCGTTGCGCTTATGTGTTGCCCAGGCCCAGGGGCTCATGTCGGTGTACAAAAATAGGGGCGCATCTTTGTACCCCTTTTCCTGTGCACGGGCAGTCAGAGCCGCACCCACGGCACACCAAGCAGAACGAGGAAGTTGAGCCAAGGTAAGATCAAAGCCCATGACAATCAAAGCAACGCCAAGGCCAAGACCACAACGAGAAGAGGGACGAAGCAAGTTCCCCCGGCAAGACCCTTGCCGGGTGGCCTCAGCGGCCCCGGCAAGACTATTACCGGGACAGTTCGCCCCGCACCAACAGAGCGAGCCACCCTTGAGCCCACGGCCCCTAGTGCCATCATCAGCGTGGGGCCAGGGCTCGGGAAGGCACCCCTGTGGTGGCATGTAGATCTTTGTGAAGACATATTCAAGATCAGATTAGAAGACGATGATTCTCAGCAAGATCCTTGCCAAGGAAGGCCACCAGACCCCTGGTAAGATCCTTGCCGGGGACGACAACACGCCATGGCGAGACCCTTACCGGGCCACCCGGCAAGGCCCTCACCAAAGACGCCGGCAAGGCCACCGCCAAGCCCACGTCAACCAAGCTTCCACCGCCATTCACATGAAGCTGCCAGCCCAACCAGCTGGGCGGGCACCTGCGTGGCCACATGCAGCTCCCAGGCCCACTCGTCAAGCGCCTGCGTGGCGGCATGCAGATCTTCGTGAAGGCTCCACCACCGCACCAACTCAGCTGCCTGCCTGCCTACATGGCACCGCACGCATCCCTGGCTGAGGTGCGTGACAAAGCGAGGAGGAGCTGCGACGGATGGGATGGGCCTCGCCCCCGTCCCCGATAAAGCAAGAGGACACCTAAGCGATGCATTAAATGCACCTTGTCCTGTAATACGAGGGATAACCTCATGCCACTATAGACCTTTCCACCTCCTGTGTGCCACTGTGGCAACCCCTTTTTCCTATAAAGGAGGCCCGAGGCGACGAGGAGAGGGATTCTGCTCTTTGGAACCACACGCTGACCACCGCTAGTTCGGGAGCTCAAGAACTCTCAGAAATACACCCACCAAAGCAGGACTAGGGTTTTATGCATCCTCGCGGCCCGAACCTGGGTAAACGATCCTTGTGCTGTCTACTAGCCCTGCTCTCCTCGCAACCCTGCGCCCCGGCAAGCGTAGTAGGGATTCTTTTATTCCCATAGGTGCCTATCCACACCGACACTAACCGATAGGGATCTCAGTCTCATCGAGATGGGATTGCAAACTCTCTGCTTCCCTTCGTAATGTTTTGGTCTAACCGAAATGAGCGATCGGTCCCACCGAGTTCGCAATGCAAACTCTCTGTTTCCTTTTCGTAATATTTCGGTCTCATCGAAATGAGCGATCGGTCCCACCGAATTTGCCTGACCAACTCTGTTTTCCTATTACAGAAATCGGTCTCACCGAGTTTATGTGAATGGTATCACCGAGATTATGTTATGCCCTAACCCTAATGAAATCGGTCCCACCGAGTTGACATGTCGATCCCACCGAAAAGCCTAACGTTCACATTTTGAACTGAATCAGTCTGACCGAGTTTGTGAATTCGGTCTCACCGAGTTTGGTAAATTGTGTGTAATGGTTAGATTTTGTGTTGAGGCTATGTATACCCCTCCACCCACACTCCATTCATGGAGAGAGCAATCAGAACGTGCCCACACTTCTACCATTCATTTTCTGAGAGAGAACCACCTGCTCATGTGTTGAGACCAAGATATTCCATTCCGACCACAAGAATCTTGATCTCTGGCCTTCCCCAAGTTGCTTTCCACTCAAATCATCTTTTCACCAAATCCAAATCTGTGAGAGAGAGTTGATGAGTGTTGGGGAGACTATCATTTGAAGCACAAGAGCAAGGATTTCATTATCAACACACCATCTATTACCTTTTGGAGAGTGGTGTATCCTAGATTGGTTAGGTTTCACTTGGGAGCCTCCATCAAGATTGTGAAGTTGAACCAAGGAATTTGTAAGGGCAAGGAGATCGCCTACTTCGTGAAGATCTACCCAAGTGAGGCAAGTCCTTCATGGGCGATGGCCATGGTGGGATAGAAAAGGTTGCTTCTTCGTGGACCCTTTGTGGGTGGAGCCCTCCGTGGACTCGCGCAACAGTTACCCTTCGTGGGTAGACGTCTCCATCAACGTGGATGTACGATAGCACCACCTATCGGAACCATGCCAAAAATCTCCGTGTCTACGTTGCGTTTGCTCCCTCTAAACTCCTCCCCTTTACCTTCATATGCAATGATTTACATTCCGCTGCTATACTCGTATACTTGCATGTGTAGGTTGATTGCTTGACTTGTGCTAAGTTGCTAAAATCTGCCAAGATTTAAAATTGGGAAAAGGCTAGATTTTTATTTGGTCAAGTAGTCTAATCACCCCCCCCCTCTAGACATACTATCGATCCTACAAGTGGTATCAGAGCTTTGGTCTCCATTTGCCGTGATTTCCATAGCTTTGGTGATCATAGCCTTGGTTCCACAACCTAGGAGAATATGGCGTCTAGCGAGGGAAATTACCACCATAGAGGTCCTTACTTTGACAGTACTAATTTTGCTAGTTGGAAGCACAAGATGAAAATGCATATTCTTGAACATAACCCCGCCGTTTGGGCTATTGTGTGTATTGGCTTGCAAGGTGAATTCTTTGATGTGAGAGAATAGAACCGTGAAGCTAGCGCGTAAGAGTTGAAGATGTTGCAATACAATGCTTAAGCTTGTGATATCCTCTTCAACGGATTGTGCCCCGAAGAATTCAACAAAATCAGTGATACGTCTCCAACGTATCTATAATTTATGAAGTATTCATGCCATGTTTACAATAGTTTTATATGATTTTGGTATGATTTGATTAGAACTAACCCGGACTGACGTTGCTTTCCGCAGACCTACCGTGGTGTTGTTTTTGTGCAGAAATAAAAGTTCTCGGAATGTGATGAAAATCAACGGAGAATTTTTCTGGAAAATATAAAAAATACTGGAACAAAAATCTACCAGAGGGGAGTCTCGTGGGCCCCACGAGGTTGGGGGACGCGCCCACCCCCCTAGGCGTGCCCCTGTGCCTCGTGCACTTCCCGTGGGGCCACCTGACTTTTTCTCGACGCCAACCTCTCCTATAAATGCCCAAACCTCCAAAAATAACCTAGATCATAAGTTCCGCCGCCGCAAGCATCTGTAGCCACGAGAAATCAATCTAGGCCCTCCCTGGCACCCTGCCGGAGGGGGCCATCATCATCGGGGGCTATGGAGGAGGATCCTGGAGGGGCCATCATCACCATGGAGGCGAAGGACCAGAGGGAGAACCTCTCCCCATCCAGGGGGAGGCCATGGAAGAGGAAGCACAAGGGGAGAACCTCTCCTCCCCTCTCTTAGTGGCGCCGAAGTACCATCGGGAGGGGAATCATCACCGCAGTGATTGTCTTCATTAACATCACCATCCTCATCTCTTTTACGTGGTCCACTCTCCCGCACCCCACTGTAATCCCTACTTGAACATGGTGATTTATGCCACATATTATGATCCAATGATGTGTTGCCATCCTATGAAGTTTTGAGTAGATTTCCTTTGTCTATGGGTTGATTGATGATCTAGATTGGTATGAGTTGTATGTTTTATTTTGGTGTTGTCCTATTGTGCCCTCCGTGTCATGCAAGCGTGAGAGATTCTCGCTGTAGGGTGTTGCAATACATTCATGATTTGCTTATAGTGGGTTGCTTGAGTGACAGAAGCATAAACCCGAGTAAGGGGTTTGTTGCGTATGGGATAAAGGGGACTTGATGCTTTAATGCTATGGTTGGGTTTTACCTTAATGATCTTTAGTAGTTGCGGATGCTTGCTAGAGTTCCAATCATAAGTGCATATGATCCAAGAAGAGAAAGTATGTTAGCTTATGCCTCTCCCTCATATGAAATTGCAATGAAGACCACCGGTCTTGTTAACAATTTCCTAAGACAATTCCGCACACCGGCCCATCATTATTCCACACTCGCTATTTATAATATTTAGTAATATATCCTAACTTTATGATAACAGCACCTAGTTTTATATTTTATCTCTCCGATACCATGCAAAGTTATGATCTTCATACCCACAACGTAGTTTTATTTCTCGTTTCTAGATGGAAGCAAACGTTCGGTGTACGTAGAGTCGTATCAGTGGCAGATAGGGCTTGAGAGAATATTGATCTTACCTTTAGCTCCTTGTGGGTTCGACACTCCATACTTATCACTTCCACCATTGGGAATTGCTACGATGATTCCTTGCACTTGGGGATTATCAAGCTCTTTTCTGGCGCCGTTGTCGGGGAGCAATAACGTGGGGTTGATATTCTCGTGTGTGCTTGTTTTCTTTCTTCACTAAGTAGATTTTGTTTTTCCTTTTTGTTTATGTTTAGTTGTGGGTGAAACATACAAAAAAAATTAAAAGAATGAAAATATAAAAAAATATTTGCCTCTCATGCCTAAAAAGTTTTTCAATAAGAGAAGTGATTGGAAGATTATGCATTGAAGAAATGAGGGTCGACCTTGAGCACTTGTGTTCATGCTCATGGAGAAAATGTAAAAAAATTTCATGGAAGCTTCTCTAAAAATAATTATCCCCTTGTATATATCCATTTTATTATAAAAATAATGTGCCAAGCCTTGGTTTTAGGATGATTAGATTGCTTGTTTATTATGTACGGTACAAAAACAGAAACTTTGGCTGTAGCGCGTGATTTTACATTTTTACTGGAAAGTCAAATGGGTCTGAAACTTTTTGCAAATTACTTCTGTATAAATTGTTTAAATTTTGATATTTTTAGAAGTTTTTGGAGTTACAGAAGTTTACTAAACTTCCAGATTACTACAGACTGTCCTGTTTTTGACAGATTATGTTTTCTATGAGTTGTTCGGTTATTTTGATGAATCTATGGGTAGTATCGGGGGTATGAACCATGGTGAAGTTGGAATACAGTAGATATAGTTCTAATATTATATTGGAATAAGTTTGCAACAGTACCTAAAGGTAGTGATTTGCTTTATTACACTAACGGATCTCACAAAGTTTTTGTTAAAGTTTTGTGTGGATGAAGTGTTCGAAGATCGAGGAGCTATCAATATGAGAAGAATAAAGAGAGGCAAGAGCACAACCTTGGGGATGCCCAAGGCACCCTAACTAAATATTTCAAGTATACTCAAGCATCTAAGCTTGGGGATGCCCCGGTTGGCATCCCATCTTTCTTCTTCAACAATTCTCGGTATACCTCGATTTTTGTTTTGTTCACATAATTTGTGTCCTTTGTGTTTTTGTTTTTAATTTAAGAACCATGCTAGTATGAGACATCCATTTATTGATTTATAGAATACTTCATGTGCTTCACTTATATCTTTTAAGTATGATCTTATAGAATTGCTCTTTGTGCTTCACTTAAATCTTTTGAGTATGGTTTTATAGAATGCTTCGTGTGCTTCACTTATATATTTTTAGCTTGGATATTGGTTAGTACATATTAATTGTAGAATGCTCCATGAACTTCACTTATATCTTTTGGAGTATGAATAATACTATCATCTAAAGTGGATTTAGAAGAAGTTTGCTCCCACTATTCCGAATGAGGATAATTTTGCTTATGCGGAGAGTAGTAAAATTTCTATGCTCGTAGATCATGAAAAGAATGCTTTATGTGATGGTTATATTGTCGAACTCATTCATGATGCTACTGAAAATTATTATGAGGGAGGAATACATGTTTGTAGGAGCTGCAATAATATCAAGTTTCCTCTCTATATGCTTAAAGTTTTGAAGTTATACTTGTTTTTCCTTCCTATGCTAGTTGACTCTTGTTCCTAAAAATTATGTGCTCACAAAATCCCTAGCCATAGGAAGTGGGTTAGATTTAAATGTGCTAGTCATACTCTTCATGATTCTCTCTTTATGTTTCAATTCTTATCTTTTATGCGAGCATCATTGAAACCATCATGCCTAGCTAAAAGGCATTTAAGAAAAGCGCTTGTTGGGAGACAACCCAATATTTACCATTACTGTTTTTGTGTGTTTACATGATTAAGATACTGTAGTGATCATGTTTTATATCTTTTGTTTCAATAAAGTGCCAAGTAAGACCTTTGGGAAGACTTGGGTGAAAGTTAATGTGATCTTGCTATAAAAAACAGAAACTTTGTGCTCACGCGATTAGCTGTCATTTTTTACAGAAGAGTGCGATTGAATTGATTCCTTTTTCAGAAGATTAATAGACAGATTCCTCACGTACACCAATTTATTTAATAATTGTTGGAGTAGCAGAAGTATGGTTAGTGTTCATATCATTACAGACTGTTTTGTTTCTGACAGATTCTGTTTTCATTGCATAGTTTGCTTGTTTTCTAGTTTCTATGGCTTATATCTCTCAATATAAATTGTAGAAATGATATGGTGCAGTAGGCATTGTGTGATAACAATTATGAACCTTGTCTTTGACAGTACCAAAGTGAATGGTTTACTCTTCATCATACTAACCTATCTCACGAAGTTCCGTTAAGTTTTGTGTGATTGAAGTTTTCAAGTTTTGGGTGAGATATCGATATGAGGAGAATAAGGAGTGGAAAGATCCTAAGCTTGGGGATGCACAAGGCACCCCAAGGTAATATTCAAGGAAGACTCAAGCGCCTAAGCTTGGGGATGCCCCGGAAGGCATCCCTTCTTTCATCTTCTAAAACTATCGATATAGCTTACTCGGAGCTATATTTTTATTCGTCACATGATATGTGTTCTGCTTGGAGCGTATTTAAAATTTTACTTGTTGTTGGAATAAAATCATTGGATCTGAAATCTTTAGTGAAAAAGAATCCTCCCATGGCTATTTAATTATTTTACTACTCAGTATTCTTCACTTATATCTTTTTGGAGTAGTTTTATCATTTACTCACGTGCTTCACATATATCCTATGAGTAAATGGTTGAATGAATTGAATATCATAAATCTGAATTTATAAACGTTTCATATGCTTACAACATGGGGAGTAATGACTTCACACATAATAAGTATAGGTGGTAAACTTATTGGAAGTTAGCAAACGCAGAATTGGACACTTGAACAATTCATGAAAGAATATTGAAGGAAGAGAGATTTCACATATAAATGTACTATCTTGGACATCTTTTGCAACTGTGAGCACTCATTAAAATATGACATGCTAAAAGGTTGATGTTGGACAAGGAAGACAACTTAATGGGTTATGTTTTCCTATATCCGGAATGTTATATTGTCTTGGATCATCCAACATGTGGAGCTTGCCTTTCCCTCTCATGCTAGCCAAATTCGTTGCACCAAGTAGAGATACTACTTGTGCTTCCAAACATTCCTTAAACCAGTTTTGTCATGAGAGTCCACCATACCTACCTATGGACTGAGTAAGATCCTTCAAGTAAGTTGTCATCAGTGCATGCAATAAAAATTGCTCTCTAAATATGTATGATCTATTAGTGCGAAGAAAATAAGCTTTATACGGACTTGTGATAGGGAAGAAATAAAAGCGACGGGCTGCATAATAAAGGTCTTTACCACAAGAGGCAATATAAAGTGATGTTCTTTTGCATTAAGATTTTGTGCATTCAACCATAAAAGTGCATGACAACCTATGCTTCCCTCTACGAAGGGCCTATCTTTTACTTTTACCTTCTACCCTTAATACAAGAGTCACGATGATCATCACCTTTCCTTTTTACACTTTTTCCTTTGGCAAGCACTTTGTGTTGGAGCGATCCATATATGTATATATATATATATCCACATGGATGTAGGTTTTCATAAATTATTATTGTTGACATTACCCTTGAGGTAAAAGGTTGGGAGGCGAAACTATAAGCCCCTATCTTTTTCTGTGTCCGACTAAAACTTTGAACCCATTAATATCACATGAGTATTAGAAATTGTGAAAGACTAAATGATAGTTGAGTATGGAGTTTGCTGAATCAAAGCTCTTACGTAGACTCTTCCCGAAAATAAGATGAATTGCAATTGTTTGATGACTAAGAGCACAGTTTGTTAGCTCTCAAGAAAGTTTATGATCTATACTTTAACATGTGAATAGCTTGTTACTTGATCATGAGAAATTATGAGTTGAACTACTGTTACGATATGTAATGATGCTAGAAAAAGTGATTGGAACCATCATTGATCAAATTTATGCAGTTGCTAGCACTCACACTTCAGAAATTAAGCTTGGGGATGCTGATACGTCTCCAACGTATCTATAATTTATGAAGTATCCATGCCATGTTTACAATAGTTTTATATGATTTTGGTATGCTTTGATTAGAACTAACCTGGACTGACGGTGTTTTCAGCAGAACTATCGTGGTGTTGTTTTTGTGCATAAATAAAAGTTCTCGGAATGCGATGAAAATCAACGGAGGATTTTTCTGGAAAATATAAAAAATACTGGAACAAAAATCTACCGAAGGGGAGTCCCGTGGGCCCCACGAGGGTGGGAGCGCACCCACCCGATGGGGGCGCGCCCACCCCCCTGGGCGCGCCCCTGTGCCTCGTGGACTTCCCGTGGGGCCCCCTGACTTGTTCTCGACGCCAACCTCACCTATAAATGCCCAAACCTCCAAAAAATAACCTAGATCGGAAGTTCCGCCACCTCAAGCCTCTGTAGCCACGAGAAATCAATCTAGGCCCTCTCTGGCACCCTGCCGGAGGGGGCCATCATCACCGGAGGCTATGGAGGAGGATCCTGGAGGGGCCATCATCACCATGGAGGCCGAGGATCAGAGGGAGAACCTCTCCCCATCCAGGGGGGAGGCCATGGAGGAGGAAGCACAAGGGGGAGAACCTCTCCTCCTCTCTCTCGGTGGCGCCGGAGTGCCATCAGGAGGGGAATCATCACCGCGGTGATCGTCTTCATCAACATAACCATCATCATCACCATCCTCACCTCTTTTACGCAGTCCACTCTCCCGCACCCCGCTGTAATCCCTACTTGAACATGGTGCTTTATGCCACATATTATGATCCAATGATGTGTTGCCATCCTATGATGTTTTGAGTAGATTTCCTTTGTATATGGGTTGATTGATGATCTAGATTGGTATGAGTTGTATGTTTTATTTTGGTGTTGTCCTATTGTGCCCTCCGTGTTGCGCAAGCATGAGGGATTCTCGCTATAGGGTGTTGCAATACGTTCATGATTCGCTTTATAGTGGGTTGCTTGAGTGACAGAAGCATAAACCCGAGTAAGGGGGTTGTTGTGTATGGGATAAAGGGGACTTGATGCTTTAATGCTATGGTTGGGTTTTACCTTAATGATCTTTAGTAGTTGCGGATGCTTGCTAGAGTTCCAATCATAAGTGCATATGATCCAAGAAGAGAAAGTATGTTAGCTTATGCATCTCCCTCATATGAAATTGCAATGACGATCACCGGTCTTGTTAACAATTGCCTAAGACAATTCCTCACACCGACCCATCATTATTCCACACTCCCTATTTATAATATTTAGTAATATATCCTAACTTTATGGTAACAGCACCTACTTTTATATTTTATCTCTCTGATACCATGCAAAGTTACCCTCTTCATACCCACAACGTAGTTTTATTTCTCGTTTCTAGTTGGAAGCAAACGTTCAGTGTACGTAGAGTCATATCAGTGGCACATAGGGCTTGAGAGAATATTGATATTACCTTAACTCCTTGTGGGTTCGACACTCCATACTTATCACTTCCACCATTGGGAATTGCTACAATGATTCCCTACACTTGGGGATTATTAATCAGCCATCTTGAGAATGCAAAGGAAATTTGGGACACTTTGATTGATATGCACGAAGGTACCGACTCCATCAAGGAATCCAAATTGGATGTGCTTCAAAGTCATCTTGACAAGTTCAAAATGAAGGATGGTGAAGGTGTCGCTGAAATGTAATCTAGGCTTGCTCTCATCACAAATGAGATTGCCGGTTTAGGAAGTGAAGAGATGACCGACAGATTGATCATCAAGAAGATCCTAAGAGCCTTGGATGGAAAATATGATATCATGTGAACATTGATCCAAATGATGCCCAACTACAAAGATCTCAAGCCAACAGAAGTCATTGGAAGAATTGTTTCTCATGAGATGTCACTCAAGGATAAGGAAGAGCTTCACAACAAGTCAAGTGGTGCTTACAAAGCCTAATGGTGAAGAATTTCAACAAGTTCTACAAGATTCGAAGCAAAGAAAGAAGTTCCAAGTCAAGGTCCTACAATGACAAAAGATCTTCTAGTCATGAGCGTAATTGCTACAATTGTGGAAGACAAGGACACTACTCCAATGAGTGTACGGCTCCCTAAAAAATAAGAGAAGACTCACCTAAAAGGAGAAGTAGAAGAGAAGAATCACCTCCAAGAGAGAGAAGGAGTAGAGATGATCGTTATGAACGAAGAACCTCTCGCAGAAGCAAGGATTCGTAAAGGAAGGACAAGTCATCAAGGAGCTACACAAAACGAAGGCATCAAGCTCATGTTGGTGAATGGGTATCCGGTGTCGGTGTCAAAACCGGCGGATCTCGGGTAGGGGGTCCCGAACTGTGCGTCTAAGGCGGATGGTAACAGGAGGCAGGGGACACAATGTTTACCCAGGTTCGGGCCCTCTCAATGGAGGTAATACCCTACTTCCTGCTTGATTGATCTTCATGATATGAGTATTACAAGAGTTGATCTACCACGAGATTGTAGAGGCTAAACCCTAGAAGCTAGCCTATGATTATGATTGTTGTTGTCCTACGGACTAAACCCTCCAGTTTATATAGACACCGGAGGGGGCTAGGGTTACACAGAGTCGGTTACAAGGGAGGAGATCTATATATCTGAATTGCCAAGCTTGCCTTCCATGCAAAGGAGAGTCCCACCAGGACACGGACGAAGTCTTCAATCTTGTATCTTCATAGTCCAACAGTCCGGCCAAAGGATATATTCTGGATGTTCGAGGACCCCCTAATCCAGGACTCCCTCAGTAGCCCCTGAACCAGGCTTCAATGACGATGAGTCCGGCGCGCAGATTTGTCTTCGGCATTGCAAGGCAGGTTCCTTCTCCGAATACTCCATAGAAGATTCTGAACACAAGGATAGTATCCGGCTCTGCAAAACAAATTCAACATACCACCGTAGAGAGTATAATATTTCCACAAATCTAATCTGCTGACAACTTTTCATAACATGACCTGACGCCATGGCCCGGTCATTATTTGAACCGTTTTTCTCAACCAGCTATTGCACATATTGCGAGGCGGTTTTCTCGGCACGTCTTGTCGAAGCAGAGATTTTGTCCCCTTATCACGGGATTCTCATCAATACGGGTGTGGGTAACCCAACCGCGCCATCAATCACGGTGCTTGGGGAATAAGCAAGTTTACCAGGCAAGTGGGGAGGCACATAGTTTCTTCCGCCCTTATAAAGGGACAAAGACTCCTCCTTTTCACCCACGCCTTCTTCTTCCCGATCCATTCCCCCTCTCCCGAGCTCCAGTGCCCGAGCGTTCGTCTTCTCCGCCCGCAAAGGCCTTCTGAAAATGTCCGGATCCAGAGCAGAAGGCAAGTGGATGGCCTCTACCGTCCAGCAGAAGCATATCAAAAAGCTTTGGGAGGCCGGGTATCTAGCCAAGAAAATCGGCCACCGTCTCCCGACGGCGGGACAGATCGTCCCTACTCTGGAACCCCAAGAGAGGGTTGTATTCCTCCCTCACTTTTTCTGCGGGCTGGGGTTTCCTCTCCACCCTTTTGTTCGCGGCATCATGTATTATTACGGGATCGATTTTCACGATCTATCCCCCAATTCTTTCCTCAACATCTCGACATTCATCATCGTGTGCGAGGCTTTTCTCCGCATCTCGCCACACTTCGGCTTATGGCTGAAGATCTTTAATTGAAGCCCAAGGTGGTGAGTGGCGAGCACACCAAGTGCGGGGGATCCATGGTGAGCAAGATGCCCAACGTCACATGGCCAACAGGTACTTTTAATGATTCCGTCAAAGAGTGGCAACAGCAGTGGTTTTACATTACTGAGCCACGCAGCACGAAATGGGCCGCTGCTCCAGAGTTCCGATCCGAAGCCCCTCTGCGGCTTACTGAAAGTGCAACTATCCCTAGGTGGTTTTGGTAATTCATAACAACATATAGCTCATTGAGCTAATGCTATTCCAAGATGATTATTTCATGAAAGCTCAATGATTGGCATGGCATGGATGGTGAAAGTGGAACCCTCAAAATGCTAAGGACAAAGGATTGGCTCAAGCTCAAAAGCTCAAGACTCTTCATTTTATATTTTAGTGATCCAAGATCACATTGAGTCTTTAGGAAAAGCCAATACTATCAAGGCGGGATGAGGTGTTGCTTAATGAGCCGCTTGCTTCATGTGCTTAGTGATATGCTCCAAAACCCTCAGCTACTTTCCCATATCCACATTTGACCTAAACCCTAAGCCAAACTCGGCCCTACCAATTCTTTCAACCCGGCGCCATCGAGTTTCACTTGTCATAGCCATTGCCAAACCCTAGCAAATCGGTTATACCGATAGGGATCTCGGTCTCACTGAGATGGGATTGCAAACTCTCTGTTTCCCTTTCGTAACTTTTCGGTCTCACCGAAAGAGCGGATCGGTCCCACCGAGATTGCAATGTAAACTCTCTGTTTCCTTTTTGTAACATTTCGGTCTCACCGAAAGAGCAAATCGGTCCCACCGAGTTTACCTGACCAACTCTCTGGTTAGCTGATTACCAAAATCGGTCTCACCGAGTTTGTGTAATCGGCCTCACCGAGATTACGTTATGCCCTAACCCTAACCATATCGGTCCTACCGAGTTGCGTGTCAGTCCCACCGAAAATCTCTAATGGTCACTAGGTTTACTATTTCGGTCTGACCGAGTTTGTTGATTCGGTCCCACAGAGATTGGTAAATTGTGTGTAATGATTAGATTTTGTGTGGAGGCTATATATACCCCTCCACCTCCTCTTCACTCGTGGAGAGAGCCATCAGAACACATCTACACTTCCAACTCTTATGTTCTGAGATTGAACCACCTACTCATGTGCTGAGGCCAAGATATTCCATTCCTACCTTATGAATCTTGATCTCTAGCCTTCCTCAAGTTGCTTTCCACTCAAATCTTCTTTCCACCATATCCAAATCCTGTGAGAGAGAGTTGAGTGTTGGGGAGACTATCATTTGAAGCACAAGAGCAAGGAGTTCATCATCAACACACCATTTGTTACTTCTTGGAGAGTGGTGTCTCCTAGATTGGCTAGGTGTCACTTGGGAGCCTCCGACAAGATTGTGGATTTGAACCAAGGAGTTTGTAAGGGCAAGGAGATCGCCTACTTCGTGAAGATCTACCGCTAGTGAGGCAAGTCCTTCATGGGCGATGGCCATGGTGGGATAGACAAGGTTGCTTCTTCGTGGACCCTTCGTGGGTGGAGCCCTTCGTGGACTCACGCAACCATTACCTTTCGTGGGTTGAAGTCTCCATCAACGTGGATGTAGGATAGCACCACCTATCCGAACCACGGGAAAAACATCCGTGTCTCCAATTGCGTTTGAATTCTCCAAACCCTTCCCTTTACATTCTTGCAAGTTGCATGCTTTACTTTCCACTGCCAATATACGCTTTGCATGCTTGCTCGAATTGTGTGATGATTGCTTGACTTGTCCTAAAGTAGCTAAAATCTGCCAAGAACTAAAATTGGGAAAAGGTTAAGTTTTTATTTGGTCAAGTAGTCTAATCACCCCCCCTCTAGACATACTTTCGATCCTACTAGTGGTATCAGAGCTTTGGTCTCCATTTTCTTTGATTTCCATAGCTTTTGGTGGTCATAGCCTTGGTTTCACAACCTAGGAGAGTATGGCGTCTAGCGAGGGAAATTATCACCGTAGAGGTCCTTACTTTGATGGTACTAATTTTGCTAGTTGGAAGCATAAAATGAAAATGCATATTCTTGGACATAACCCCGCTGTTTGGGCTATTGTGTGTGTTGGTTTGCAAGGTGACTTCTTTGTTGGGAGAGAACCAAACTGTGAAGCTACCGCGGATGAGTTGAAGATGTTGCAATACAATGCTCAAGCTTGTGATATTCTCTTCAACGGATTGTGCCCTGAAGAATTTAACAAAATCAGCCGTCTTGAGAATGCAAAGGAAATTTGGGACACTTTGATTGATATGCATGAAGGTACTGACTCCGTCAAGGAATCCAAATTGGATGTGCTTCAAAGTCAACTTGACAAGTTGAAAATGAAGGATGGTGAAGGTGTCGCTGAAATGTACTCTAGGCTTGCTCTCATCACAAATGAGATTGCCGACTTAGGGAGTGAAGAGATGACCGATAGATTCATCATCAAGAAGATTCTAAGAGCCTTGGATGGAAAATATGATACCGTGTGCACATTGATCCAAATGATGCCCAATTACAAAGATCTCAAGCCAACGGAGGTAATTGGAAGAATTGTTGCTCATGAGATGTCACTTAAGGATAAAGAGGAACTTCACAACAAATCAAGTGGTGCCTACAAAGCCTCATGTGAAGCCCCTACATCATCAAGTGAGAAACAAAACTTCAATGAAGAATTGAGCTTAATGGTGAAGAACTTCAACAAGTTCTACAAGAGTAGAAGCAAAGATAGAAGCTCCAAGTCAAGGTCCTACAATGACAAAAGATCTTCTAGTCGAGAGCGAAACTACTACAATTGTGGAAGACCCGGACACTATTCCAATGAGTGTACGGCTCCCTACAAGAGAAGAGAAGACTCTCCAAAAAGAAGAAGCAAAAGAGAAGAATCACCACCAACAGAGAGAAGGAGTAGAAATGATCGTTATGAACGAAGATACTCACGGAGAAGCAAGGATTCGGAAAGGAAGGAAAAATCATCAAGGAGCTACACAAAACGAAGACATCAAGCTCATGTTGGTGAATGGGTATCCGGCTCCGACTCCAACGACCGGTCCGAGAGAAGTTATCACTCCAACTCCGAATATACTCAAGATGAAGGTGTTGCCGGTCTAGCACTTGTGACAACCAACTCCTATGATATATTTGACTCACCAAATGAAGGAATTGGAAGATGCTTCATGACCAAAGGTCCTAAGGTAACACACCCCAAGTATGTTGATTTTAATAGTGATGAAGATGACTTGTTAGGTGATGGTGATTTACTTGTTGACAACTCTAGTGATGAATACTATGATGAAACGTCAATTAATCATGCTAATCAAGATAAAACGGATGGCAATGATAAGGAGAAGATTGAGGCTCTAACTAAAGAACTAAACACTCTTAAGTTAGCTCATGAAACTATCTTCGAAGATCATCGAGAACTTTTAAGAGCTCATGAGAAGTTACGCTTTGAAAAGCTCAATCTTGAGCAAGAGCATGAGTTTTTAAAGGCAATCAATGATGATCTCCGCAAGGAAAGTTCTTCTTACATTGCCAAGCGTTTACTCTTATCCACTTACATGCCTCAAGTCAAGTATAGTAACAAGAACAAGAAAGATTCTTCCTCTAGTAGTAACAATGATCATGATAAATCCAATATTGTTGCTTCTAGTAGTTCTCTTGATTACACTAATGATTCTCTTAGCCAAGTTACACTTGAGCAAGAAAATAGCTTATTGAAGGGAATTATAGAGAAAGGAGTGTACAAAAGCCTTGCCGGGAGTAAGCAATTCGAGGAAATTGTACGCAAGCAAGGAATGCACCAGAAGAATCAAGGTGTTGGTTTTGAACGAAAGTTCAATGCCAGTGGAGTTGAGTGGGAAGAAGATCAATACCCCAAGACAAAGTCTGTTCCTCAACAAGAGAAGTATGACACTTCCTTCAAGGGGACACAAGCTCAAGATGATCTTCCACCACAAGACTACAAGCAAAAAGGCAAGGACAAGCTTCAAGAGGAAATTGATGCATTTGAAGAAGCTCCTAAGACCTTGGTCAAGTGGATTCCCAAGACCACTTCAAGTTCCACTTCATCAAGTACGACTACGACTCCAAGGATTCCCATCAAGATGGTGTGGATCCAAAAGAAGAAGAACTAGAGAGTTCTTGAGGGTGACTCCGCCAACATACTTCACTCTTATCATTTTGGCAAGAACAAGTGCAATCAACTTCCACATCTTGCACTAGTTCAAGGAGTCACAAACCCTCTTGTTGGTAAGACAAGGGACAAGGTAACCTAAAAGTTTTCATGGACATTATCTTGTGTGTGCATCACTCTATGTCTATGGATATCCTTGTTTGTTCCTTGTGGGACTAACCCATGTAGGTATTGAAAGTGCAATTCACTCAAATGGATAGCTCCAAGTGATCTACATCAACATTGAGCATCCACATCTTCAACATCTACATGAAGTCATCATCGACAAAACCCAAGGTTAGTTCATCCCTCTTAGGGGGGATATCACATCTAGGGGGGAGCTTTACTCTAAGACTTGAGCTAAAGCAACTCTGAAGATGTGAACACAACAATGCTTTATGTAAAAGTGGTAACCCCACTTGAGCTTAAACGATGAGTATGACCTATGATCAAGTGTTCTCACTTGACTCCTAAGTCAATATACTCATATATAGATGACCTAGTCATCGCCAATTGCTTGATAGATGCTAGAATTGGTTGTGCATGCTTTGTCACATATTTCAATTGCCATTTTATTGTGTGAGCATGTTGGTTGCATATTTTACTCATTCGAGGACATCCACTTGTTGTTTTGATTGTTTGGTTTTATTTCATTTTGCCAAGTGGATGGACAAGAATGCCTAAGAACCTCCTCTAGCTATCTATGCTTTTCTCGTCTCAAACTCTATTCATGCTACATCACAAAATTTGATCAAGTCAGATTCGAACAACTCTGTGCGAGGAGCACTCGGAGTCCCCGATTCGTCATAGACTTAAACTTCAAAAACCTCTTTATGATTCTTGGTCTGACCCATATCCTACTTTCGGTCCTACCGAGATCATTAAGTTGATCTGAATTTTTGATCTCGGTGTAACCGATTTGAACCATTCGGTCACACCGAGTTGCAATAACTGTATATAGTTTTGCATCTCGGTGCCACCGAGTTGTTCCACTCGGTCACACCGACAGGGTCGGGCTATATATAGTCACGGGCAATAATTTGGAAATTTCTCCGAACCCCTTCGCCCGCGCGATAGCTCGCTCTGCCAACGTGGTCTCCAGATCGTCTCCTCGCTGCCAGCCGCCTCCAGTCGCTGGTCTCCATCGCCGTCAACGGAATTCTACCCCACTGTTGCCGCCGTAGCGAGTCTCCGCCGAACTAGGGTATGGACTCGATCATAGTGATATTCCCTGTCTGATTCCTAGCACATTGTGTTCTTAATGATTCTTGCCATGATTGAAACACTCGTATCCATTCAATGTGTTCGTAGATTAGTTTTGGTTCGAAATTTTTAGGGTTAGGTTTCCGCCGAAACCATCTCGGACCCACCGAGTTGAAAAACTCGGTCCCACCGATTTGGCTCATGCCATTGCACAAGACTCGGTCTGACTGAGAATTACTAATCGGTGTGACTGATTTTGGAACTTTGTGAAACCCTAGCAGTCTCGGTGCCACCGAACTGTGACTCGGTCTGACCGAGTTCACTAGTTTAGGTTCCAAAACTGCTTTGGTATCACCGAGTTTAAAAATCGGTAGATCCAAGATAATTTCTGTGGGAAACTAAAACTAAGATTTTGAGTCATTCTTTTGCAAAAATCTCTGCATTTTGTGATGCTCATCTATTCTACCTCATCTATAAACTATTCACAGGGTCAGCAGACAGCTTGTTCATCATGTCAGATCAGAGTGACAACCAGAATGGGTCAGAACAGCAGGTGCACATGAGTGAGGGCACTAGTCCCTCCAGTTCTTCAGATGAAGGCAGCAGGAGCACCCCAAGCAATTTACCAAAAGCTGCCACCAGACAAAGGAAGAAGAGAACCTCAGACTCAGAGGATGAGGACTATGTGGCAGAAGAGGAAGCTACTTCCAAGAAAGTAGTGCTCAAGAAGGAGTATGGCTCAGCTCAAGGCACAAAGCCAGGATTGAAAATCAAAAGGCCAGCAGGTAGGCAGCCTATGCCAAAGGCCAGAGCTTCAACTCAGATTCCTGAAAAGCCTGCACCCATAGAGCCAGTTGCTGCTGAAGGAAAGAAAAGGAAGGAAAGGGTCAAGAAGACCGTAGCCAGAGTGCTTGGAAAGGATTCCATCATGGAAGAAGAGGAAGAAGAAGAGGTTGCTGCACCAGCACCTAAGGCACCTAAGCTTATGGGTGATGCTATAAGATCAGGGGCTGCCACGTCTAAGCCCAAAGAAGCATCCAAAGCTGCCTCCAAGCCCAAGTCAGCACCCAAGAGGAATACAAGGAGCATACCTGCAACTGAAAAGAACAAGGCCCCAGTGCATGAAGCTGCTGAAGAAGAAAGCTCAAGCCCAAGATCCCAGACCACAATGATGCTCATCCTGTGGCTGAGGACATGAAGCTCAAAAGAGACTCAGGGCTGAGGAAGTGGAGAGAAGCAGACCCGTATGCTTCAAGGAGAAGAACTACTGTTGATTACAGGTTTCACACCAAGGAACAGCAAGATTTCTATGAGACAGTGCTGCTTGATAAGAAGCCCATAGTTTGTGACATGAGATGGGTTGATCGGGAGTACATTAAGGACAATGAGGAACACTATCCTGGTGTGATTGACAGTTTTGGTGCTTGTGGAGTTGCAGACTTTGTTGGGCAGGAGCTCACAAAGTGGAACGAGGAACTCATTATGCAATTCTACTCCACAGCACACTTCTACCCAGATGGAAGGATCACATGGATGTCTGAACGTATGAGGTACCAATCTACTGTTGCTGAGTGGGCATAGCTCATCAATGCCCCAGAGGAGCATGAGGATGACTTGGATATCTATGCCAAGAAGAAGATGGACCACAACTCTATGTCCAATATGTACAAGGAAATTCCAAACGAGGCACTTGATACTTTCAAGTTTGGGTCTGTGCATTATCTTCTGTCAGGGCTGCCAACCATTAACTGGATCCTTAGGCACACTCTCTTGCCCAAGTCAGGTGATCACAAGATGATCAGAGGCCATGCAATCAATTTGCTTCATGTATTTGATGTACCTCAGAAATTCAAGGTCATGAGCCTCATAGTAGAGACTATCAAGAGGACTGCAGCAGATCAGAAGAGGAGCTGTGGTTATGCCCCTCAGATTCAGGAGTTGATCAACTCAAAGATGGGCACAGGCATATACTTATTGGACAAGGAACACCTGCCCATCCATCCAGACTTTGAGGACAATCAAGTTGTCATGAATGAGAATGAACCATCATCTGCACAAGCACAGAAGGAGAAGGCAAGGAAGGAGAAAGCTGCCAAGATGCCAACTCAAGAGGAGGCATCTGAGTATTTCTTGAAAACCAAACAAGAGCAGCTTGGTTACTTGATTGCATCCACACTGAGGATTGAGCAAGGACTGGCCACCCTAACTCCGAATCAGCAAAGCTTAGAGAGGATCAGGAACAAAAGTTCTATGACTTGGATGTCAAAGTAACAGAGATTCAGTCTACAGTGGAACAACTTTAGGATGATATGCAGGAGAGGAAGGGCAAGACTACAACTGATGCATTTGCCAGAGTGCCACGAGCTCAGAGGTCGATTGCAGTGCCAGTTCCTAACACCAGAGCCACCACCTCAGCTCCAGCTACAGCACCAGCCCAACCAGCTCCAGCATCTACTTCAGCTTCAACTCCAACCACGTCTACAGAAGGCTTCGTCCTTGGAGTGCTCCGGACTCCACCACCACCAGAAGATCAAGCCTGAGAGTCGATCTAGCACTATGCATTTTCTAGGAACTTTTTGGTAACTTGTTGCCAAAGGGGGAGAAAATGTATAGATCATAGGCTTCAAGAGAGAGAGAGAGAGAGTGTGTGCGTTGCTTTTATTCTCTCTTGCTTTATTTGGTGGTTTTTCGAACTTTGTTTGCTTTTGGTTGAGATACTTTGATATGCCTGTGAGACATTGATGATAATGTGTTTGATCATAAGCTACACTTATGCATGCTTGATATTATCCTATCTATCTTATGTGACCATTCACTTTCTTTGGTGATGAGTGCATGTATTTCAATTCTTATCATTTTGAGCGCTCCACCAAGATGTATGTGACATGGAAGAGTAACCCATGAGCCTAACTCCTTGTGCATTTGCAGTCCAAAGCAAACTTTAAATATGCACAAATTTAGGGGGAGCTCTTACTTATCACACACTTCTCAAAGCGACGATATATTCCATGCTTATTATCATTTGTCCAAGCTTTGATCTATATGTTGTCATCAATTACCAAAAAGGGGGAGATTGAAAGTGCAACTATCCCTGGGTGTTTTTGGTAATTCATAACAACATATAGCTCATTGAGCTAATGCTATTCCAAGATGATTATTTCAGGAAAGCTCAATGATTGGCATGGCATGGATGGTGAAAGTGGAACCCTCGAAATGCTAAAGACAAAGGATTGGCTCAAGCTCAAAAGCTCAAGACTCTTCATTTTATATTTTTAGTGATCCAAGATCACATTGAGTCTTTTGGAAAAGCCAATACTATCAAGGAGGGATGAGGTGTTGCTTAATGAGCCTCTTGCTTCATGTGCTTAGTGATATGCTCCAAAACCCTCAGCTACTTTCCCATATCCACATTTGACCTAAACCCTAAGCCAAACTCGGCCCTACCGATTCTTTCAACCCGGCGCCACCGAGTTTCACTTGTCATAGCCATTGCCAAACCCTAACAAATCAGTTCTACCGATAGGGATATTGGTCTCACCGAGATGGGATTGCAAACTCTCTGTTTCCCTTTCGTAACTTTTCGGTCTCACCGAAAGAGCGGATCGGTCCCACCGAGATTGCAATGTAAACTCTCTGTTTCCTTTTTGTAACATTTCGGTCTCACCGAAAGAGCAAATCGGTCCCACCGAGTTTACCTCACCAACTCTCTGGTTAGCTTATTACCAAAATTGGTCTCACCGAGTTTGTGTAATCGGCCTCACCGAGATTACGTTATGCCCTAACCCTAACCATATTGGTCCTACCGAGTTGCATGTCAGTCCCACCGAAAATCTCTAACGGTCACTAGGTTTACTATTTCGGTCTGATCGAGTTTGTTGATTCGGTCCCACCGAGATTGGTAAATTGTGTGTAACGGTTAGATTTTGTGTGGAGGCTATATATACCCCTCCACCTCCTCTTCACTCGTGGAGAGAGCCATCAGAACACATCTACACTTCCAACTCTTATGTTCTGAGAGAGAACCACCTAGTCATGTGTTGAGGCCAAGATATTCCATTCCTACCATATGAATCTTGATCTCTAGCCTTCCCCAAGTTTCTTTCCACTCAAATCTTCTTTCCACCATATCCAAATCCTGTGAGAGAGAGTTGAGTGTTGGGGAGACTATCATTTGAAGCACAAGAGCAAGGAGTTCATCATCAACACACCATTTGTTACTTCTTGGAGAGTGGTGTCTCCTAGATTGGCTAGGTGTCACTTGGGAGACTCCGACAAGATTGTGGAGTTGAACCAAGGAGTTTATAAGGGCAAGGAGATCGCCTACTTCATGAAGATCTACCGCTAGTGAGGCAAGTCCTTCGTGGGCGATGGCCATGGTGGGATAGACAAGGTTGCTTCTTTGTGGACCCTTCGTGGGTGGAGCCCTCCGTGGACTCGCGCAACCGTTACCCTTCATGGGTTGAAGTCGCCATCAACGTGGATGTAGGATAGCACCACCTATCCGAACCACGGGAAAAACATCCGTGTCTCCAATTGCGTTTGAATTCTCCAAACCCTTCCCTTTACATTCTTGCAAGTTGCATGCTTTACTTTTCGCTGCCAATATACTCTTTGCATGCTTGCTCGAATTGTGTGATGATTGCTTGACTTGTCCTAAAGTAGCTAAAATCTGCCAAGAACTAAAATTGGGAAAAGGTTAAGTTTTTATTTGGTCAAGTAGTCTAATCACCCCCCCTAGACATACTTTCGATCCTACACTTACATCCTGGCCCAAGAAGGTCCTAAACTGGTCTTCGTTCGACAAACTGTCTATGCTCCAGACGCACGTTAAATATATGGAAGACAAGAAAATCAAAATTGTCAATGTAGTCCAGGTGATGTTAGTTCGTCGGATCCCGCCTTGTCAGCACCAGACTTGCAATCTGTGGGAATTCGATCCGGCCAAGCACCAGACCCTACGAAAGCTCTTTGGCTGCTCGCACGAAGACATTTGGAAGGTGCTTTTCAAGTCCGGCAAATCATGGCCGGACTCGGCCGAGGACCGCGGGTATCAACTGTCCCGCCCTGCAAGCTGGGTAAGTTTTTATGCGTTTTACCCGCATAACCCATGGGAAATGCTCAATGTGTTTTCCTCAACTCCCCTAGGGCTGGACGAAGAAGGCAGGGCGGATCCACTGTCCGGCCCCGTTGCCCGAAGAACCGGCCGGCCCACTTCTGACGAAGATGTTGGTCCCGGCGCCGTACAAGGCGCCGAAGAAGAAGACCGGGAAGGAGGCCAAAAAGACCCGGGGCGGCCTTCGTTGCCGCAGAACTTCTGACACAATATCCGAAGGCTCCAACATCCATTCTGCCTCCGAAGAGGACGAGGAGGAGGAAGACGAATCCCCAGCGGGGGGAAGAAAGAAGAGGGCGGCTTCCATACACTTTGAGGCCGAGTCACCTAAAAGTGGAAAAGCTCCTCTTCCCGAAGAGTCCACTGCCGCCGCCAACAGCAGCCCGGCGTGGGATCCCAGGGCCCAGCCCCTGGTGAATTCGTGAGTATAAGATCCGAACATGCTTATGCATCCAGACTCATCATGGCATAATATTTTAACCTGAGCTATATTTTTTGTAGTCCGGCGAGGTCCCGCACCGAACGATCCTCGTCAGAGGATTCGCTGAGCTTGGATGCTGTAGAGAGCGGGACACCCCCGAAGGCCCCTCCCCCAAATATTTGCATAACACCGAGGCTTCGTCCCAGAAGGATCCCGGCCAAGAAGGGGGAAGAGATGGTGAAGGCGGTGCCTGGAAGTCGAACTTCGGGGGCCGGAGTCATGGGGGAGAAGATTCCCATGGGAGTCGACGGCGGGAGCCATCTTGAATTTGGCTCCCAGCCGGACGCAATTCCGGAGACCAATACGGCTCCAGAATCAAGCAGGCGGCCTCCCTCGGCTAGAGGGGGCGTGTCCGTTCCACCGGCAATCTCTGTCTAGCCAGAGGTGCCGGATGTTTTGTTGGCGGCGCCGAAGAGCGCCTCCATCGTCGGTGAACACCGTGCCCTGATGGGTGCGGTGATTAAGGAGATTCAGTCTGCTGAGAGTGGACTGATCGAAGCCTGTATCATCCTTATAAGAGGCTTTGAGGTATGTTTTATAAGGTTTAGAAGAGTGTCATAGTATGGATAGTAGCCCCTGATACACTGTTCGGTGCAAGAAAGGACCGGACAGAGGATCAATTTTATGTTTGTAGGAAGACTCAGTTGATGACATCTATCTCTCTTCTTTTATAAGCAGGCGTCCGCAGCGGCTGCTACCTCCCATGCCGCGGAGGTCTCCGGACTGAATCAAAGTCTGGAGCGGGCCGAAGAAGAACTTGGCCGGTTGAAAAGGCAGTTGGAAGATAAACAAGGTATGCGCAAGCCTTGTTCGCATTCAGTGCGAACAAATTCTCAGTATGATAACATATGTTTCGTTATTTGCACTAGGGGAGATGACCGAAGACGAGGCTCTGAGGAAGGCTGTTGCTGAGGCCGAGGAAAAGGCAGCCGCAGAGCAGGCTCTTCGTGAGAGGCACGAGGCCAGGGTTATTGAAGATGAGCAGGAGCTTCAAGAGTCCGTGAAGAAATGCGAGACCTTGGAGCAGAGTTTAATGGAGAAAGAATCTGAACTCGCCAGGGCTCATCAGGAAGCGTGCGATGCCCAGGGAGAAACCCGAGGTGCCCTGCAGGAGATCCAAGAGGCGAGGACGATCGCGGCGGGTAAGGCTTTTTTCCATGTAAAGCAAGTATTTGAGGAGAAAATCATGTTTCTAATTTGGAGTTCGGATTTCTCCAGGGGTATTTGCAGAACCGCCCCGCAGCATATTAGATGCCACCCAATTCTACCGAGCCGAAGAAGGAAACACTGCGGATAAGCTCTTCTGGTCGCAATATCTGGCACCGAATTATCCGGTGCCTTTTGCCGACCAACTGAAACAACTGATCGAACTGCATAGGGCGGCCGAGCTAGCCATGAAGGATTTGATTGTCCGGCTATGGCCTGCCGAGCCGATTCCAGGCAACTACTTCGGGCTCGTGAAGCGGCTTGTGAATGCTTGACCTCGACTTGACGTCATCAAGCGGTCGGTCTATATAGAGGATGCGCGAATGGCCTTCGCCCGCGCAAAGGTTCACTGGGGGAAGATGGATGCTGAAAAGCTGATGACCGAGGGACCGCCAGAGGGGAAGGAGCACCGCAAGCCCGAATTATATTATGAAAGTGTCCTGAAAGGATCCTGCCTAGCGGTGGAGCAATGCACCAAGGATATTATATTTCCATGAATACAATCATGTTGTCCTTTGTAATGTTGAACAAGGTCATTTCTATTATTTATTGCCTGTTATATAAAAGTTTATCCTCCTGCGCGGCCATTTTATATATTAAACCTAAGAGTTAGCCAGTCGTCAGCTTCTGCCCCCACGTAGGAAGTACGGGGTGTTCGGGATAAACCTAATCACTCTTTATCCCAGTTTTAGGTCCTTCGAAGGAGATATTCAGCACAACGAACCAGGCAATCGGACTATAGGGCTTTATCACTCTCACTTAGCCATCAGAGCTTTATAAAGGGAAGGTAGGCGCAGCCCCTGGTGTTCGGAAGACCGCACGAGGGGCTATATAAGCACCTGATCGGAAGAAAAGCCGATCCATCGTATGCTGCATTGGTTATGGTATTATGCGGGAGAAATCCTTAAAGATTTTACGACCTCTCGAACAGCTGACCAGCTCCCGCCTTATCATGACAGTCAGTTTTCGGCTTTCTCTACTGAGGTGCTCCTCCGGAAGAACCGGGACACAATCGCAGTAGTTCTCCCTGTGCCGCCTTAGCCGATATAGACGTAAGGCAGCAAAACATGGGAGCCGGGCAAACCCAACATTTGACCCAAGACATGATTCGGAGCTGATGCATATAATGCTATAAGTTCGGGGTGCCGAACTTCCATGAAGGTGTTCGGACTTTATTGTCGTATTATGGGAAAAACGAAGCCCTTGGCATATTTAAAGCATATCGCGGTGTACGGATGCCACTTGATAAAAGAATGTCAATAAGAAATAACAGTAGATAAGCGTTATATAAATCCACATGTTGTATTTGAATAGTACGTCGATGCGTGTGAGTACAGGTAATGTGGTAAAAAAGAAATATGACTGTGGAACCTGCTGAGACCAGGGGGGAAGAAGTTGTGTGCGGATCCGGAGTATAGTCGGATGGTCATCGCGGGGAATATCTAAGGATTCCTTGCATTCGAGCTGCTTCCATATTGCTGTCCTAGTCTGCGCAAAGTTAAAACTGCAGACAAAATGTAAGAAATACTTGTGTGCCACAAAGCGGTTGAGCCGCGGTATGTGGCCTGTCCTGGCTTTCGCCGGAGTGTTTAATTGATCTCTGGACGAGCCGGGCTATCCTGCCACGAAGTATTTCGAAGTCCTTTAGCGGTGTTCGAGAGTCGGGCTGTCGACTCAAGGTTCGGTTGGAAGGTGCTACTTGTAGCTTCTGCTGTTAAAGCAGCGGTATGCTCCTTGGTGCCAAGGGAAAGTTCGGCCTTGCCATTAACCGTGATGACGCCGCATGGACCGGGCATCTTGAGCTTACGGTAGGCATAATGTGGTACTGCGTTGAATCAAGCGAACACAGTTCATCCGAGCAGTCCCTGATAATCACTGCGAAAGGGGACGATGTCGAAGATTAACTCTTCGGCACGGTAATTTTCTAGTGATCAAAGACTACCTCAAGGGCGATGGAGCCTATATAGTAGGCCTCCACACCTGGTATAATACCACTGAAGGTGGTTTTAGTGGGCTTGATCATCGAATGATCGATGCCCATCTTGCGCACTGTGTCCTGGTAAAGCAGGTTTAGACTGCTACCTTCGTCCATAAGGACTCACGTGAGGTGGAACCCGTCAATTATTGGGTCGAGGACTAGTGCGGCTGGATTGCCCTGATTAGTGTTAACCGGACGATCCATGCGGTTGAAGGTGATCGGTCCTAGTTTAAATTGTGGGACGACTGGTTCCGTTAAGTCGACATCCCTAAGGGTGTGCGTCCAGTACAGGTTGGGAGTGTAGGTGTCGTTTACCATGTTCACTGTTTGGATTTGCGGGGGAAATTTCTTTTGCCGTCCTGTACTCGGTGATTTGGGCTCCTCGTCGCCATCGTCGCTTTGAGACCCCTTATCTTTGTTTTTGGCACCTGACCTGCCGGCTTGTTTGAAGACCCAGCATTCTCTGTTGGTATGATTGGCTGGTGTTCCTAGGGTGCCATGAATTTGGCATGGGCGGTCGAGTATGCGGTCCAGACTGAACGGACCCTAATTGTCATTTGTGGGTGGCCCGTTCTGCTGACTGGAAGTAGAGCCCCTAAATCCGGCATTGACTGCCGTGTCTTCTGTGTTTCCACCACTTTTGCGACGCTTGTGTTTGTTGCGTTGGGGTTTTCCGTTGCTATCTCTGGCTTCTGATGTGCCAGGGTTGCTTGTTGTGTTGTTGCTACAGGTCAACCAGCTATCTTCGCCCGCGCAAAAGTAGGTCACGAGTGTCGTGAGGGCTACCATGGATTTTGGCTTCTCTTGGCCGAGATGTCTGGCGAGCCACTCGTCACGGATGTTATGTTTAAAGGCCGCTAGGGCTTCGGCATCCTGACAATCAACAATTTGGTTCTTTTTAATTAGGAATCGAGTCCAGAATTTCCTGGCTGACTCTCCGGGCTGCTGTGTTATGTGACTTAAATCTTCAGCAGCCGGTGGCCGCACATAAGTGCCCTGGAAGTTGTCCAGGAATGCGTCTGCCAGGTTCTCCCAGCTTCCGATGGAGTTTGCCGGCAAGCTATTCAGCCAATGCCAAGCTGGCCCTTTGAGCTTTAGCGGGAGATACTTGATGGCGTGTAGATGATCCTCGCGGGTCATGTGAATGTGGAGGAAGAAATCCTCTATCCATACCGCGGGGTCTGTGGTGGCGTCATATGATTCAATGTTTATGGGTTTAAACCCTTCTGGGAATTCATGATCCATTACTTCATCAGTGAAGCATAGGGGGTGTGCGGCGCCTCTGTGCCGGGTTATATCATGACGCAGTTCATACGAGTCTTGCCTGCTGTGTTCGGCTCAGCCGGACTTGCTTTTAGTATATCCAGCGTGACGGTTGTCGTCACGCGTTGGGGCGCACCCCCATGATCCGTAGACCGATCTTTTATGTCCCGATTCGTTCTCCAATACTTTTCACAGGTCCTGCGTGTTACCCCGGGCCTTGGTATTTTTGTTTGACTGGCGACGGGGTGCGGTTCAGACTTCGGGCTGATACTCCGCTTTGTCTCGGCCACGAGGTGGCCGGTCAGCCGCATCATACGCTAGTAGTGTAGGCTTTAATGCTTCCTCCTCGAGTTGGGGTAGCAACCTGCGCTTTGGGTAACTTTTGGTTAGGCGCTTGAGTTTTTATTCCTCGGCTGCCAGCACTTCGGTCCATCTATCCGCTAGCAGATCTTGATCAGCTTGAAGCTGATGTTGCTTTTTCTTCAGCCTTTTTGCTGTGGCTATAAGCCGGCGCTTGAAGCGCTCCTGCTCGACGCGATCCTCAGGCATGATAAATTCTTTGTCGCCGAGGCTTACCCCGTCATCAGAGAGAGGCATGTAATTGTCATCCTCTGATTCTCGGTCTACCGCCCGTTCCTTAGGGCTAGCTTGCCCATCCTCCCGCTTGAAGCCTGACTGGAGGGGGTTGTCTTCGGCACTGTCCATAGCGTTATTGTCTCTTGTGCCGGTGTCGCTGCTTTTGCTATGGCGGGGCTTAGAGCGGCGCCGATGACACCGGTGCTTAGATTGCTTCTCGAGGGGATTATCCTCCGTTGCCTTATTGCCATCGCTTTCTATGGGGGTGTCCACCATGTATATATCATATGATGAGGTGGCTGTCCAGCGCCCTGTGGGTGGCGGTTCCTGTTCTTCTCCTGCATCATCGTCCATACCGTCGATGTCTTCGGAGCAAAAATCAAGCATCTTGGTTAAGTCGTCGACAGTGGCTATTAAGTGGGTGGTGGGTGGGGGAAGAATTTCTTCGTCGTCCGCTTCCCGCTCGAGTCATACAAAGTTCGGCCAACGGCCTCCTGACAAGGAGAGAGACCTTAATGAATTTAGCACGTCGCCCAAGGGCGAGTGCTGAAAGATATCCGTGGAGGTAAACTCCATGATCGGTGCCCAATCAGATTCGATAGGCACGGACGCAGGCGGCTCGGAGCCTGTGGCCGGGGACGAATCCAAGGGTCCGGCAACACAGGTCTCATAGGAGGTGAAGTTAGTATTCAGCTCTATCGCCGCTGGGTGTGCGGCCTCCGTGGCGGGGTCCATCCACCCGTCCTCGGACGGCACGATCTGCTCCAGATTGAGGGCCGGAGTAGCCACAGGTGTGATCTCCCGAACACCGTCCAGCGACAGAGCTAAGTCATGCTCGTCATGACTGTGCGGCGCACATGACATGGGCTCGAATCCGTCAAAGATCAAGTCTCCGCGGATGTCGGCAGTATAGTTCAAGCTTCCAAACCCGACCTGATGGCCAGGGGCGTAGCTATCGGTCTGCTCCAGATGGCCAAGCGAGTTGGCCCGTAGTATGAAGCCACCGAATACGAAGATCAGTCCAGGGAGAAAAACCTCACCCTGGACCCATCGTTGCCGATGATCGAAGGAGCCATCAAGCCTTATGGTGATGACATAGTGGAACTCTCAATGAAAGCACCAATGTTGGTGTCAAAACCGGCGGATCTCGGGTAGGGGGTCCCGAACTGTGCGTCTAAGGCGAATGGTAACAGGAGGTAGGGGACACAATGTTTACCCAGGTTCGGGCCCTCTCGATAGAGGTAATACCCTACTTCCTGCTTGATTGATCTTGATGATATGAGTATTACAAGAGTTGATCTACCACGAGATCGTAGAGGCTAAACCCTAGAAGCTAGCCTATGATTATGATTGTTGTTGTCCTACGGACTAAACCCTCCAGTTTATATAGACACCGGAGGGGGCTAGGGTTACACAGAGTCGGTTACAAGGGAGGAGATCTACATATCCGAATTGCCAAGCTTGCCTTCCACGCAAAGGAGAGTCCCACCCGGACACGGGACGAAGTCTTCAATCTTGTATCTTCATAGTCCAAAAGTCCGGCCAAACGATATAGTCCGGATGTCCGAGGACCCCCTAATCCTGGACTCCCTCATCCGGCTCCGACTCCGACCATCACTCCGAGAGAAGTTATCACTTCGACTCTGAATATACTCAAGATGAAGGTGTTGCCGATCTAGCACTTGTGTCAACCAACTCCTATGACATATTTGACTCACCAAATGAAGGAATTGGAAGATGCTTCATGGCTAAAGGACCAAAGGTATCACACCCCGAGTATGTTGATTTCAATAGTGATGATGATGATTTACTTGTTGACAACTCTAGTGATGAAAACTATGATGAACTTGCTATTAATCATGCAAATCAAGATAAAATGAATGACGATGATAAGAAGGAGATTGAGCGTATAACCAAAGAACTAAAAACTCTTAAGTTAGCTCATGAAACTACCTTGGAAGATCATCAAGAGCTTTTAAAGACTCATGAGAAGCTACGCTTTGAAAAGCTCAATCTTGAGCAAGAGCATGGGTTCTTAAAGGCAATCAATGATGATCTTTGTAAGAAAAGTTCCTCTTACATTGCCAAGCGTTTACTCTTGTATACTTACATGCCACAAGTAAAATCTAGCAACAAGAGCAAGAAAGATTCTTCTTCTAGTAGTAACAATAATCATGTTAAATCCAATGTTGTTGCTTCTAGTAGTTCTCTTGATTCCACTAATGATCCTCTTAGCCAAGTTACACTTGAGCAAGAAAATAGCCTATTGAAGGGAATTATTGAGAAATGTGTTTACAAGAGCCTTGCTAGAAGTAAGCAATTTGAGGAAATTATACGCAAGCAAGGAAGGCACCGGAAGAATTAAGGTGTTGGTTTTGAACGAAAGTTCAATGCCAATGGAGTTGAGTGGGAAGAATATCAATACCCCAACACGAAGTTTGTTCCTCAAAAAGATAAGTATGATCCTACTTCTTTCAAGGTAACACAAGCTCAAGATGATCTTCCACCACAAGAACACAAGCACAAAGGCAAGGACAAGCTTCAAGAGGAGATTGATGCATTTGAAGAAGCTCCCAAGGCCTTGGTCAAGTGGGTTCCCAAGACCACATCAAGTACGACTACAACTCCAAGGATTCCCATCAAGTTGATGTGTATCCTGAAGAAGAAGAACTAGAAAGTTCTTGAGGTTGACTCTACCAACATACTTAACTCATATCCTTTTGGTGAGAACAAGTGCAAACAACTTCCACATCTTGCACTTGTTCAAGGAGTCACAAACCCTCTTGTTGGTAAGACAAGGGACAAGGTAACCTAATGCTTTCATGGACATCATCTTGTGTGAACTTAACTCTATGTCTATGGATATCCTTGTTTGTTCCTTGTGGGACTAACCCGTGTAGGTATTGAAAGTGCAACTCACTCCAATGGATTGCTCCGAATGATCTACATTAACATTGAGCATCCACATCTTCAACATCTACATGAATTCATCATCAACAAAACCCAAGGTTAGTTCATCCCTCTTAGGGGGATATCACATCTAGGGGGAGCTTTAATATAATAACTGAGCTAAAGCAACTCTAATGGTGTGAACACAACAGTGCTTTATGTAAAAGTGGTAACCCCGCTTGTGCTTAAACGATGAGTATGACCTATGATCAAATGTTCTCATTTGACTCCCAAGTCAATATACTCATATATAGATGACCTAGTCATCGCCAATTGCTTGATAGATGCTAGAGTGTTTGTGCATGCTTTGTCACATATTTCATTTGCCATTTTATTGTGTGAGCATGTTGGATGCATATTTCACTCATTCAAGAACATCCATTTGTTGCTTTGATTGTTTGGCCCTTTTTATTTTGCCAATTGGATGGACAAGAATGCCTAAGAACTTCCTCTAGCTATCTATGCTTTTCTCGTCTCAAACTCTATTCATGCTACATCATAAAGTTTGATCAAGTCAGATTCGAACGCTCTGTGTGAGGAGCACTCAGAGTCACCAATTCGTCATACACTTAAACTTCCAAAACCTCTATGTGCATTTCGGTCTGACTGATTCATCCTTTTCAGTCAAACCGAGTTCACTGAGTTGATCTAGGTTTTCAATCCGGTGCAACCGATTAGAATTTTCGGTCACACCGAGTTGCAGTAACTGCTTGCGATTCTGCATCTCGATGCCACTGAGTTGTTCCACTCGGTCACACCGACAGGGTCAGGATATATATACTGACGGCTCAAATTTTGGAAATTTCTCCAGAACCACTGCGCCCGCGCGTGTCTTGCTCTGCCGTTTAGGGTCTCCGGATCATCCTCTTGTCGCCAGCGACCTCCCGCTGCTGGTCTCCGTCGCCGTTAACGAACTTCAACACCGCCGTTTCCGCCGTAGTGAACTCATCGCCGAGTTAGGGTATGAGTTCGACCCCTTGTGCATTCTTTCTACCTCCGATTCTAAGCACAAGGTCAATGCCATGTTTCTTACCACGTATGAGATCAATCTATCCAGCGAAATCTTCCTTTACACTAGATTTGATTCGAAAATTTAGGGTTAGGTTTCCGCCGAACTCATCTCGGACCGACCGAGTTGTGGAAATCGGTCTCACCGATTTGGCCTAGGCCATTGCACTTGCACTTTTCAGTCTGACCGAAGCTTGCAAATCGGTGTGACCAAATTCAATTCTTAGTGAAACCCTAGCAATCCTGGAGTCACCAAAATGTGTCTCGGTCTGACCGATTTCACTAGTTTAGACTCCAAAAGTTGCTTCAATGTCACCGAGTTTACAAATCGGTAGCTCTGAAATGCTTTCTGTGGAAAACTAAAACTAAGTTATTGACTCATCTGTTTTGCAAAATCTCTGCACTTTGTGATGCTCGTCCACTCTATCTCATCTATAACTATTCACAAGGTCAACTTTCAGTTTGTAGTGTCAACCATGTCTGATTAGAGTGACAGTCAGAATAAGTCAGAAGAGCAGATGAATCTGAGTGAGGGCACTAGTCCCTCTGACAGTTATGATGATGGCAACATAAGTACTCCTAGCAACCTGCCTAAGGCTGCTACTAGGCAGAGGAGGAAGAAAAATTATGAGTTCGAAGATGAAGACTATGTAGCTGCTGAGGAGGAGGTCAGCTCCAAGAAAAGGGTTGTCAAGAAAGAGTTTGGCACAGCTGCTTCAACCAAGCCTGGTATGCATAAGAAGGCTCCTGCAAAGAGAGTGCCCACTTCAAAAGCCAGAGCCTCCACTCTTGAGACTTCCAAATCAACTGAAGAGGCTGTTGGTGAGGGCAAGAAGAGAAAAGAAAGGGTCAAGAAGACTACGGCCAAAGTCATTGGGAGATCCTCTATGATGGTAGATCCAGCTGAGGATGAGGATGAAGAGGAAGAGGATGCTACACCAGCACCCAAGGCACAAAAGCTGATGGGGGATGCCATCAAGTCTGGGGTGCCCCTTCTAAGCCCAAGACTGCCCCCAAAGCTTCTGCTCCAGCTCCAAAGACTGCACCAAAGAGGACCACAAGGAATATACCAGCTGAGGAGAAAAACAAGGCCCCAATGCCTGAGATTAAAGTTGAGGAAGAAGAAGAAGAGGCTGAAGCCCAAGTGCTTAGGAAGCTCAAGCCCAAGATCCCATACCATGATGACAATCATCCTATGGCAGAAAACATGAAGATCAGAAAGGATGTAGGTCTTAGACTGTGACGCCCCCGATTTGACCGTACACTAATCATACACGCAAACGGGTACGATCAAGATCAGGGACTCACGAGAAGATATCAAAACACAACTCTACAAATAAAATAAGTCATACAAGCATCATGTTACAAGCCAAAGGCCTCGAGGGCTCAAATACAAGAGCTCAATCATAGACGAGTCAGCGGAAGCAACAATATCTGAGTACAGACATAAGTAAAAAAGTTTGCCTTAAGAAGACTAGCACAAACTAGGATACAGATCGAAAGAGGCGCAGGCCTCCTCCCTGGGATCCTCCTAAACTACTCCTGGTCGTCGTTAGCGGGCTGCACGTAGTAGTAGGCACCTCCCGAGTAGTAGTAGTCATCATCGACAATGGCGTCTGGCTCCTGGAATCCAACGTCTGGTCGCAGCAATCGGGTATAGGAAGGGGAAAAGGGGGGAGCAAAGCAACCGTGAGTACTCATCCAAAGTACTCGCAAGAAAGGAGCTACACTACATATGTATGCATTGGTATCAAATGGAATAAGGATATCATATGTGGACTGAACACAGAATGCCAGAATAAGAGGGGGATAGCTAGTCCTATCGAAGACTATGCTTCTGGCCACCTCCATCTTGTAGCATGTAGAAGAGAGCAGAAGGCAAGTCCACCAAGTAGCATCGTGTAGCATAATCCTACCCGAGGATCCTCTCCTCGTCGCCCTATTAGAGAGCGACCACCGGGTTGTATCTGGCACTTGGAAGGGTGTGTTTTATTAAGTATCCAGTTCTAGTTGTCATAAGGTCAAGGTACAACTCCAAGTCGTCCTGTTACCGAAGATCATGGCTATTCGAATAGATTAACTTCCCTGCAGGGGTGCACCACATAACCCAACACGCTCGATCCGGACACACTTTTCTGGGTCATGCCCGGCCTCGGAGATCAACACGTCGCAGCCCTACCTAGGCACAACAGAGAGGTCAGCACGCCGGTCTAAATCCTATGGCGCAGGGGTCTGGGCCCATCGCCCTTTGCACACATGCACGTTGCGAACGCGGCCGGAAGCAGACCTAGCCTAGCAGGCGTTCCAGTCCAATCCGGCGCGCGCCGCTCAGCCGCTGACGTCACAAAGGCTTCGGCTGATACCACGACGTCGAGTGCCCATAACTGTCCCCGCATAGATGGTTAGTGCGTATAGGCCAGTGGCCAGACTCAGATCAAATACCAATATCTTGTTAAACGTGTTATCTTGAAATAACCAATAACGCCGACCAGGGCCAGGCCCACCTCTCTCCTAGGTGGTATCAACCTGCCCTGTCGCTTCGCCACAAAGATCCACATAGAGGGCTGTCGGGAAAGTATGTCCTTCCAGCCCCCAATTCGTGAATCAACCGAGGGTACTCCTCGAGCCAACCCGACTTTAGTCATCACATGTATCATGTATAAAGTATATAGTATATACCCGTGATCACCACCCGAGTGATCACGGCTCGATAGTATAGCATGGCAAACGGACAAGAATGTAGGGCCACTGATGATAAACTAGCATCCTATACTAAGCATTAGGATTGCAGGCAAAGGTAACAACAGTAGTAGCAAGGACAGGCTATGCATCAGGATATGAATAATGGAAAGCAGTAAAATGCTACACTACTCTAATGCAAGCAGTAGAGAGAAGAGTAGGCGATATCTGGTGATCAAGGGTGGGCTTGCCTGGTTGCTCTAGCAAGAGAGAGGGGTCGTCAACACTGTACTCGTACTGGGTAGCAGCGGCGTCGGTCTCGGTATCTGGCGAGAGAATAAGGGGAGAAACAATAAATATAAAGCAAACAAATGCATGACATGACAAAGCGTAAAGCTAGGTGTTCCCTAACGCGGTACGAGGTGGTACCGGTGAAGGGGGGAAACATCCGGGAAAATATCCCCGGTGTTTCGCGTTTTTGGACAGACGAATCAGAGGGGGAAAGTTGCGTGTTCGCTATGCTAGGGATCTGTGGCTGACGAACGAACTGCGTATTCGGATTCGTCTCGTCATTCTAAGCAACTTTCATGTACAAAACATTTTCATCCGAGCTATGGATTATTTTATATTAATTTTCAAAGTTTTAATCATTTTCTAAATTATTTTTAATTAGAAAATTAAATGTTAAATTAATATGGGTACACAGAAGTGTACCCATAGATGGGCTTGTGTGGCTGACCGGTAGGCCCAGTTGACTTGGTCAACTGCCCAGTCAGTAGAGGCTGACTGATGGGGCTGGTCAAAGTTAACAGCCCAGTCAGCGTTGACCGTTGACTGGTCAAATTGACCAGTGGGTCCCCTCTGTCATTGCGTGAGATTGATTAAACGGGTTTAATTAGTGATTAGGTTAATCTAATCATGATTAATTAAGTTAACTAATTAATTAATTAATTAATATTATTTAATTATTTAATTCTTCTATTATTTATTTTAAATTCTTTTTTTCTAATAAATGTTCTGGGGGCAGGGCCCCACATGTCATAGGGCCATAGGGGCCAGTGGGCACGGGCGCTACGGGCATGGGGCATCGCCCGAACAGCGAGCCAAGCAGGGCTGGCCCCGGACACGGGCGCGCGGCCAGGCGACTGAGCGAGGCCAGTCGAGCAGGGCCAGCGGCAGGGAGGTGACAGCGAGCAGCGGTGGAGGCGGGGCGGCGGGGCGGTAGCGGGGGGCGGCGGCGAGCGCAGGCGGCACTAGCAGCACCGCAAGGCAGGCGAGCGAGGGGAACAGAGCAGGCCAGCAGGGCGAGCGCCGCCACGGCACCGACGGCTGTGAAGGTGCGCGGGCGACAACGGACGCGGTGAGCGCGAGGCGGCGGGCGCGCGCGGTTTGCAGGAGATGGGCGCAGCCCGGCGCGTGTTGGCGGCTGCAGAGAAGCGCGGGGAACAGCGGGCGCGGGTGGGCGTGATGGCTGCGAGAGGAGGCGGTCGGAGCGGGCAAGGGAAGCACAGCGCGGGCACAAGCGGGGCCGCGCGCGTGCACCGCGAGGAGGCCGGTGCGCGCGAAGACGCGGACGCGGCGTGCGTGCACAGGGGCGCGGACCATGGCGAGGCGCAGGGCCGAGCGCGGTCGGCGCGTGGTGGGCGGCGGCGGCGACAGAGAACGAGGGGAAAGAGGGAGGACGGGGCTCACCGAGCCCTGTAGTTGAGCAAAGCCGACTCGAGGAGGAGTCGGGGCTGGCGCGACGGGGCGGAGGAGTTTCCTGGCGACGAGCAGTGACGACAGGGTGGTTCGGCGATGGTGAGGCCTTAGGGCGGCAGCACGACATCAACGGGGTTCGGGGCGAGCGACGAGGTGGCTGTGGCAGAGGCGTTCCGCGTGGCGTCGAGGCGGCGGGGAAGGTCGACGGGGTCGGGGCGCCATGGGGAGGTTCGTCCCCCCGATCCCGATCTGGATCAGGGAAGGGGAGAGAGATGTGGGGATCGTGGGGAGGGGGAGTGGGGCGACCGGTGAGGGGGTACGCTAGGGTTTCGGGGCACGGGTGGTTAAGAGCGGCAGCTGACTCGGCTGGGTCGGCCCGTTCGGCCGGCTGAGGCTAGCTTGGCCACGGCGGCCAACTAGGCCAAGGCCCAGTCGGGAGGGGGGTTGTTTTCCTTTTATTCTTTTGTTTTCTCTTTATTTTAGTAGTGTTGCTTTATTGTTTTATCTTTATGCTCATTTAACTTTGCTTTACAAAATATATACAGAAGCACCTAAATTAGTGTGACCAGTTTTACCACTGCCACAAAAAGTCCACACCTAATTAAAATAGTTTAATACTCTATAAATTATGAAAGGCATTTATTTAAACGTTTAAGCTACTGTTTTATTTATTTTAGAGCCTTTAAACACTTTATCAAAGTTTGGTTTCTCCACCACAATTACCTATGCAATATTTGGATTACTCCGAACATTTTAGTTTTAACATTTGAAAACTTTTATTGTTTGCTTCTATTACGAATTTGAATTTGAATCAGTTTCGAACTAACGCGAGATTAGCGACGGTAACGGAGGTGACGTGTCGTTATTAGCAGACGTTACTGTAGGTTGATTATCTGGGCGTCACAATTCTCCTCTACTACAAGAAATCTCGTCCCGAGATTTAAGAGGGGAGTAAGGGGGGATGGTTTGGTTACGAATCTAGCGGGTCTTTTCAGTCGTGATTGCTCTCCTCGAAGAGGTCGGTCCATAACGCTGATGTCTTCATACTTCAGCTTGAGGTCATCATGATGAAGTCGGTATCCTTTCTTCGGGAACTCCATCGTACTTACGAATAGTAAAGGGGCGGCTTCAAAAGGACAGACCTCTACAAGGTTGCTTATCCGATAGATAATATTAGGGAATGTGGCAGAAAGTAACTCTCGAGTTGAAACTTAAGAAATTAACGAGAGCAAAGTAATGAGGTTTCATGGGAAGTTTTCAAGCGAGCAGGCAATAGTTCGATGCCCGAAACAGGGCGGGAAAGGGGCTCAAAGCAATCGGGAATAAGTATTGCGTCCGGTAACAGATTTGATGATCTCTCGGAAGGTGGCTCGTGAATTACATATGAGGCCACACGCGAGGAACAACCTTGGGAAGAGGGGGTGCAGGAGAGTCAGGTTTCGATCCTGTGGAACTCTGGGTTATGTGCCCACCATGTGGTTGAAAGTAGGAAGGGGGCCAACATCTTGCACGGTCACGATAGTAAGGCGTGTCAGAGGGTAGCCTGTCAGTTATGTCGGCAACAACATCGATACCAAGGGCGAGGGACGAAGAGAACCATTTTCCTGCTCGTTGAACAAGGCGGGCCAATAGGCAGGGTTCTCGTCCATCGGTGGCTATCAAAATGTCATCAACAATAGTAACATGGTCTTGCTGACAGAATTGTATACCGAGGTATATACATAAGCAGGAGAATATTACTGCTTAGATCATATAGATCACAAGAAAGGTTAAACCAAATAATGGAAAGGAACATACGGTTATCAGATTAAACAGAACAATGGAAAGGAAAAATGTGTTTGAACACATATTTCAAGGGTATATCCTTCCCAGGGACAAACAGATCATGATATCCATGACAGGATATAATGTGGAAAACTTTTTAGGTACGGGAGAGAATTTTCATGACATTATCCATACAATGGTGTTTGGATAATTGAGCAGAAAACATTTAACATTGGGCTTCAAATGTTCCTGTTGAAAATCGGAGTATCATAGACATGCTTCGAGATAGCATTGACATGGTTGTTGGGGAACGCAGTAATTTCAAAAAATTTCCTACGCACACGCAAGATCATGGTGATGCACAGCAACGAGAGGGGAGAGTGATGTCTACGTACCAACGCAGACCGACTGCGGAAGCGATCACACAACGTAGAGGAAGTAGTCGTACGTCTTCTTCCTGATCCAACCGATCGAAGCACCGTTACTCCTGCACCTCCGAGTTCTTAGCACACGTTCAGCTCGATGACGTTCCTCGGGCTCCGATCCAGCAAAGCGTCGAGGAAGAGTTCCGTCAGCACGACGGCGTGGTGACGATCTTGATGTACTACCGACGCAGGGCTTCGCCTAAGCACTGTAACGGTATGTTCGAGGTGGAATTTGGTGGCAGGGGGCACCGCACACGGCTAAGGAACGATCAACTTGTGTGTCTTGTGGTGCCCCCTGCCCCCGTATATAAAGGCCAGGGGCAGGGGGTTCGGCCGGCTAGGAGGGAGGCGCAGGGAGGAGTCCTACTCCCACCGGGAGTAGGACTCCTTCCCCCCAATCCTATTCCAACTAGGATTCTTGGGGAAGAAGGGGAAAGAGGGGGCCGGCCCACCTCTCCTAGTCCTATTAGGACTTGGGAAAGGTGGGGGGCACCGGCCAGGTGTGGGCTGCCTCTTCTCTCTTTTCCACTAAGGCCCAATAGGCCCATTTACATCCCGGGGGGGTTCCGGTAACCCTCCCGGTAATCCGGTAAAATCCCGATTTCACCCGGAACACTTCCGGTGCCCAAACATAGGCTTCCAATATATCAATCTTTACGTCTCGACCATTTCGAGACTCCTCGTCATGTCCGTGATCTCATCCGGGACTCCGAACAACCTTCGGTACATCAAAATGCATAAACTCATAATAACTGTCATCGTAACGTTAAGCGTGCGGACCCTACGGTTCGAGAACAATGTAGACATGACCGAGACACGTCTCCGGTCAATAACCAATAGCGGGACCTAGATGCCCATATTGGCTCCTACATATTCTACGAAGATCTTTATCGGTCAGACCGCATAACAACATACGTTGTTCCCTTTGTCATCGGTATGTTACTTGCCCGAGATTCGATCGTCGGTATCCAATACCTAGTTCAATCTCGTTACCGGCAAGTCTCTTTACTCGTTCCGTAATACATCATCTCACAACTAACTTATTAGTTGCAGTGCTTGCAAGGCTTATGTGATGTGCATTAGCGAGAGGGCCCAGAGATACCTCTCCGTCAATCGGAGTGACAAACCCTAATCTCGAAATACGCCAACCCAACATCTACCATTGGAGACACCTGTAATACTCCTTTATAATCACCCAGTTACGTTGTGACGTTTGGTAGTACCCAAAGTGTTCCTCCGGTAGACGGGAGTTGCATAATCTCATAGTTATAGGAACATGTATAAGTCATGAAGAAAGCAATAGCAACATACTAAACGATCGGGTGCTAAGCTAATGGAATGGGTCATGTCAATCAGATCATTCTACTAATGATGTGACCTCGTTAATCAAATAACAACTCCTTGTTCATGGTTAGGAAACATAACCATCTTTGATTAACGAGCTAGTCAAGTAGAGGCATACTAGTGACACTCTGTTGGTCTATGTATTCACACATGTATTATGTTTCCGGTTAATACAATTCTAGCATGAATAATAAACATTTATCATGATATAAGGAAATAAATAATAACTTTATTATTGCCTCTAGGGCATATTTCCTTCAGTCTCCCACTTGCACTAGAGTCAATAATCTAGATTACACAGTAATGATTCTAACACCCATGGAGCCTTAGTGCTGATCATGTTTTGCTCGTGGAAGAGGCTTAGTCAACGGGTCTGCAACGTTCAGATCCGTATGTATCTTGCAAATCTCTATGTCTCCCACCTGGACTAAATCCCGGATGGAGTTGAAGCGTCTCTTGATGTGTTTGGTCCTCTTGTGAAATCTGGATTCTTTTGCCAAGGCAATTGCACCAGTATTGTCACAGAAGATTTTCATTGGACCCGATGCACTAGGTATGACACCCAGATCGGATATGAACTCCTTCATCCAGACTCCTTCGTTCGCTGCTTCCGAAGCAGCTATGTACTCCGCTTCACATGTAGATCCCGCTACGACGCTTTGTTTAGAACTGCACCAACTGACAGCTCCACCGTTTAAAGTAAACACGTATCCGGTTTGCGATTTAGAATCGTCTGGATCAGTGTCAAAGCTTGCATCAACGTAACCTCTTACGGTGAGCTCTTTGTCACCTCCATATACGAGAAACATATCCTTAGTCCTTTTCAGGTATTTCAGGATGTTCTTGACCGCTGTCCAGTGATCCATTCCAGGATTACTTTGGTACCTCCCTGCTAAACTTATAGCAAGGCACACATCAGGTCTGGTACACAGCATTGCATACATGATAGAGCCTATGGCTGAAGCATAGGGAACATCTTTCATTTTCTCTCTATCTTCTGCAGTGGTCGGGCATTGAGTCTTACTCAATTTCACACCTTGTAGCACAGGCAAGAACCCTTTCTTTGCTTGATCCATCTTGAACTTCTTCAAAATTTTGTCAAGGTATGTGCATTGTGAAAGTCCAATTAAGCGTTTTGATCTATCTCTATAGATCTTTATGCCTAATATGTAAGCAGCTTCTCCGAGGTCTTTCATCGAAAAACTTCTATTCAAGTATCCCTTTATGCTATCCAGAAATTCTATATCATTTCCGATAAGCAATATGTCATCCACATATAATATCAGAAATGCTACAGAGCTCCCACTCACTTTCTTGTAAATACAGGCTTCTCCAAAAGTCTGTATAAAGCCAAATGCTTTGATCACACTATCAAAGCGTTTATTCCAACTCCGAGATGCTTGCACCTAGTCCATAAATGGATCACTGGAGTTTGCATACTTTGTTAGCTCCTTTAGGATCGACAAAACCTTCTGGTTGTACCATATACAACTCTTCTTCCAGAAATCCATTCAGGAATGCAGTTTTGACATCCATTTGCCATATTTCATAATCATAAAATGCGGCAATTGCTAACATAATTCTGATGGACTTAAGCATCGCTACGGGTGAGAAGGTCTCATCGTAGTCAACCCCTTGAACTTGTCGAAAACCTTTTGCGACAAGTCGAGCTTTATAGACAGTAACATTACCGTCAGCGTCAGTCTTTTTCTTGAAGATCCATTTATTCTCAATTGCTTGCCGATCATCGGGCAAGTCAACCAAAGTCCATACTTTGTTCTCATACATGGATCCCATCTCAGATTTCATGGCCTCAAGCCACTTTGCGGAATCTGGGCTCACCATCGCTTCTTCATAGTTTGTAGGTTCATCATGATCTAGCATCATGACTTCCAGAACTGGATTACCGTACCACTCTGGTGCGGATCTCACTCTGGTTGATCTACGTGGTTCAGTAGTATCTTGTTCTGAAGCTTCATGATCATCATTAGCTTCCTCACTGATTGGTATAGGTGTCGCAGAAACAGTTTTCTGTGATGTACTACTTTCCAATAAGGGAGCAGGTACAGTTACCTCGTCAAGTTCTACTTTCCTCCCACTCACTTCTTTCGAGAGAAACTCCTTCTCTAGAAATGATCCATTCTTAGCAACGAATGTCTTGCCTTCGGATCTGTGATAGAAGGTATACCCAACAGTTTCCTTTGGGTATCCTATGAAGACACATTTCTCCGCTTTGGGTTCGAGCTTATCAGGTTGAAGCTTTTTCACATAAGCATCGCAGCCCCAAACTTTGAGAAATGACAACTTTGGTTTCTTGCCAAACCATAGTTCATAAGGCGTCGTCTCAACGGATTTTGATGGTGCCCTATTTAACGTGAATGCGGCCGTCTCTAAAGCATAACCCCAAAACGATAGCAGTAAATCAGTAAGAGACATCATTGATCGCACCATATCTAGTAAAGTACGATTACGACGTTCGGACACACCATTACGCTGTGGTGTTCCGGGTGGCGTGAGTTGCGAAACTATTCCACAATTTTTCAAATGTACACCAAACTCGTAACTCAAATATTCTCCTCCACGATCAGATCGTAGAAATTTTATTTTCTTGTTACGATGATTTTCAACTTCACTCTGAAATTCCTTGAACTTTTCGAATGTTTCAGACTTATGTTTCATTAAGTAGATATACCCATATCTGCTTAAATCATCTGTGAAGGTGAGAAAATAACGATATCCGCCGCGAGCCTCAATATTCATCGGACCACATACATCGGTATGTATGATTTCCAACAAATCTGTTGCTCTCTCCATAGTACCGGAGAACGGTGTTTTAGTCATCTTGCCTATGAGGCACGGTTCGCAAGTACCAAGTGATTCATAATCAAGTGATTCCAAAAGCCCATCAGTATGGAGTTTCTTCATGCGCTTTACACCGATATGACCTAAACGGCAGTGCCACAAATAAGTTGCACTATCATTATTAACTTTGCATCTTTTGGCTTCTACATTATGAATATGTGTATCACTATCTTCGAGATTCAACAAGAATAGACCACTCTTCAAAGGTGCATGACCATAAAAGATATTATTCATATAAATAGAACAACCATTATTCTCTGATTTAAATGAATAACCGTCTCGCATTAAACAAGATCCAGATATAATGTTCATGCTCAACGCTGGCACCAAATAACAATTATTTAGGTCTAATATTAATCCCGAAGGTAGATGTAGAGGTAGCGTGCCGACCGCGATCACATCGACTTTGGAACCGTTTCCCACGCGCATCGTCACCTCGTCCTTTGCTAGTGTCCGCTTATTCCGTAGTCCCTGTTTCGAGTTGCAAATATTAGCAACAGAACCAGTATCAAATACCCAGGTGCTACTGCGAGCTCTAGTAAGGTACACATCAATAACATGTATATCACATATACCTTTGCTCACTTTGCCATCCTTCTTATCCACCAAATACTTGGGGCAGTTCCGCTTCCAGTGTCCAGTCTGCTTGCAGTAGAAGCACTCAGTTTCAGGCTTAGGTCCAGACTTGGGTTTCTTCTCTTGAGCAGCAACTTGCTTGCTGTTCTTCTTGAAGTTTCCCTTCTTCTTCCCTTTACCCTTTTTCTTGAAACTAGTGGTCTTGCTAACCATCAACACTTGATGCTCCTTTTTGATTTCTACCTCCGCAGCTTTCAGCATTGCGAAGAGCTCGGGAATAGTCTTGTTCATCCCTTGCATATTATAGTTCATCACGAAGCTCTTGTAGCTTGGTGGTAGTGATTGGAGAATTCTGTCAATGACGCAATCATCTGGAAGATTAACTCCCATCTGAATCAAGTGATTATTATACCCAGACATTTTGAGTATATGCTCACTGACAGAACTGTTCTCCTCCATCTTACAGCTATAGAACTTATTGGAGACTTCATATCTCTCAATTCGGGCATTTGCTTGAAATATTAACTTCAACTCCTGGAACATCTCATATGCTCCATGACGTTCAAAACGTCGTTGAAGTCCCGATTCTAAGCCGTAAAGCATGGCACACTGAACTATCGAGTAGTCATCAGCTTTGCTCTGCCAGACGTTCATAACATCTGGCGTTGCTCCAGCAGCAGGCCTGTCACCCAGCGGTGCTTCCAGGACGTAATTCTTCTGTGCAGCAATGAGGATAATCCTCAGGTTACGGACCCAGTCCGTGTAATTGCTACCATCATCTTTCAACTTTGCTTTCTCAAGGAACGCATTAAAATTCAACGGAACAATAGCACGAGCCATCTATCCACAAGCAACATAAACAAGCAAGATACTATCAGGTACTAAGTTCATGATAAGTTTAAGTTCAGTTAATCAAATTACTTAGGAACTCCCACTTAGATAGACATCCCTCTAATCTTCTAAGTGATCACGTGATCCAAATCAACTAAACCATAACCGATCATCACGTGAGATGGAGTAGTTTTCAATGGTGAACATCGTCATGTTGATCATATCTACTATATGATTCACGCTCGACCTTTCGGTCTCTGTGTTCCGAGGCCATATCTGCATATGCTAGGCTCGTCAAGTATAACCTGAGTATTCTGCGTGTGCAAAATTGGCTTGCACCCGTTGTAGATGGACGTAGAGCTTATCACACCCGATCATCACGTGGTGTCTGGGCACGACGAACTTTGGCAACGGTGCATACTCAGGGAGAACACTTCTTGATAATTTAGTGAGAGATCATCTTATAAAGCTACCGTCAATCAAAGCAAGATAAGATGCATAAAAGGATAAACATCACATGCAATCAATATAAGTGATATGATATGGCCATCATCATCTTGTGCTTGTGATCTCCATCTCCGAAGCACCGTCATGATCACCATCGTCACCGGCGCGACACCTTGATCTCCATCGTAGCATCGTTGTCATCTCGCCAATCTTATGCTTCCACGACTATTACTACCGTTTAGTAATCTAGTAAAGCATTACATCGCGATTGCATTGCATACAATAAAGCGACAACCATATGGCTCCTGCCAGTTGCCGATAACTTAGTTACAAAACATGATCATCTCATACAATAAAATCAGCATCATGCCTTGACCATATCACATCACAACATACCCTGCAAAAACAAGTTAGACGTCCTCTACTTTGTTGTTGCAAGTTTTACGTGGCTTCTACGGGCTTAAGTAAGAACTCATCTCACCTACGCATCAAAACCACAACGATAGTTCGTCAAATAGACTCCGTTTTAACCTTCTCAAGGACCGGGCGTAGTCACACTTGGTTCAACTAAAGTTGGAGAGACAGTCTTCCGCAAGCCATCTATGTGCAAAGCACGTCGAGGGAACCGGTCTCGCGTAAGAGTACGCGTAAGGTTGGTCCGGATCGTCTCAACCAACAATGCCGCCGAACCAAAGTATGACATGCTGGTAGGCAGTATGACTTGTATCGCCCACAACTCACTTGTGTTCTACTCGTGCATATAACATCAAACCATAAAACCTAGGCTCTGATACCACTGTTGGGGAACGCAGTAATTTCAAAAAATTTCCTACGCACACGCAAGATCATGGTGATGCACAGCAACGAGAGGGGAGAGTGATGTCTACGTACCAACGCAGACCGACTGCGGAAGCGATCACACAACGTAGAGGAAGTAGTCGTACGTCTTCTTCCTGATCCAACCGATCCAAGCACCGTTACTCCGGCACCTCCGAGTTCTTAGCACACGTTCAGCTCGATGACGTTCCTCGGGCTCCGATCCAGCAAAGCGTCGAGGAAGAGTTCCGTCAGCACGACGGCGTGGTGACGATCTTGATGTACTACCGACGCAGGGCTTCGCCTAAGCACTGTAACGGTATGTTCGAGGTGGAATTTGGTGGCAGGGGGCACCGCACACGGCTAAGGAACGATCAACTTGTGTGTCTTGTGGTGCCCCCTGCCCCCGTATATAAAGGCCAGGGGCAGGGGGTTCGGCCGGCTAGGAGGGAGGCGCAGGGAGGAGTCCTACTCCCACCGGGAGTAGGACTCCTTCCCCCCAATCCTATTCCAACTAGGATTCTTGGGGAAGAAGGGGAAAGAGGGGGCCGGCCCACCTCTCCTAGTCCTATTAGGACTTGGGAAAGGTGGGGGGCGCCGGCCAGGTGTGGGCTGCCTCTTCTCTCTTTTCCACTAAGGCCCAATAGGCCCATTTACATCCCGGGGGGGTTTCGGTAACCCTCCCGGTAATCCGGTAAAATCCCGATTTCACCCGGAACACTTCCGGTGCCCAAACATAGGCTTCCAATATATCAATCTTTACGTCTCGACCATTTCGAGACTCCTCGTCATGTCCGTGATCTCATCCGGGACTCCGAACAACCTTCGGTACATCAAAATGCATAAACTCATAATAACTGTCATCGTAACGTTAAGCGTGCGGACCCTACGGTTCGAGAACAATGTAGACATGACCGAGACACGTCTCCGGTCAATAACCAATAGCGGGACCTGGATGCCCATATTGGCTCCTACATATTCTACGAAGATCTTTATCGGTCAGACCGCATAACAACATACGTTGTTCCCTTTGTCATCGGTATGTTACTTGCCCGAGATTCGATCGTCGGTATCCAATACCTAGTTCAATCTCGTTACCGGCAAGTCTCTTTACTCGTTCCGTAATACATCATCTCACAACTAACTTATTAGTTGCAGTGCTTGCAAGGCTTATGTGATGTGCATTACCAAGAGGGCCCAGAGATACCTCTCTGTCAATCGGAGTGACAAACCCTAATCTCGAAATACGCCAACCCAACATCTACCATTGGAGACACCTGTAATACTCCTTTATAATCACCCAGTTACGTTGTGACGTTTGGTAGTACCCAAAGTGTTCCTCCGGTAGACGGGAGTTGCATAATCTCATAGTTATAGGAACATGTATAAGTCATGAAGAAAGCAATAGCAACATACTAAACGATCGGGTGCTAAGCTAATGGAATGGGTCATGTCAATCAGATCATTCTACTAATGATGTGACCTCGTTAATCAAATAACAACTCCTTGTTCATGGTTAGGAAACATAACCATCTTTGATTAACGAGCTAGTCAAGTAGAGGCATACTAGTGACACTCTGTTGGTCTATGTATTCACACATGTATTATGTTTCCGGTTAATACAATTCTAGCATGAATAATAAACATTTATCATGATATAAGGAAATAAATAATAACTTTATTATTGCCTCTAGGGCATATTTCCTTCAATGGTCGTCAAGCAAAGATTACACTTTGGATACATGAAGGATCCATCAGGAACAATTGTAGAATAAGCCTTACAATTTCCTCATGGAAGAATGGATAATCTTGCTAAAAGGAAGAACTATAACAATAGATCCTCCGGCCAGGTGGGCTAGGCATGACATCACCTTACCGGTATATAAGGACCAATGTTATAACTCTTGGAAATATGTTCCAACCATCATATCTGTCTGAGATTCAGATCTGATCGATGTTAGGGTGCCTCAGACTCAGGATGCTTGAGAAGAAAAGGTGCAAAACAAATTGATGAGACGGCATTGTAAGACTCTCGGGAAATGCACTATGGAAGCAAGTTCCGAAACAAGAGTTATCATTAAACCAAGGAAATGACGAGGGGGTGGCTGATGGACTCAGCGACAATTCCCCGAGTTTTACTAAAAGATGGATTTCCACAATTGTGTGAACAAGGAGATAACATTTGTCAAATCAAATGATATAATGAGGTACGCTTGAGAAAAACATACACAATTAAACATTGGTAGAAGGTGCACCCGAAATACGGTCTTAGGTAGCATAATCAATGTTAGAAGGGTGATTCGATAACAAATGGACTAAGAATGAAACATCGACCATTAACTTCAAAGCAATAAGGTTGCTAGAAGTTTTAAGATTACTAGTCCATTTGTCGGTATTCCAGTTAGGAACAACACGGGGACCAAGACAAGAATGGTGATGGCCATAAGTATCACCTGTATCAAGAATTCTCAAGAGGTGGTGAAATACCCACGACATCCTTGACATAAAAGATGGTAATACCCCAAGGTAGAACATAACACAAGCTAGATAGAAAGGAACTAAAGGTAATAAACAAAACATGAGCAAGTGTGTGTTGGTGGGAGGGCATTAACGTTGCCGATGATAACACAAATCATCGAGGGCGAGGATGGTACTTGTTATCATGAATTTGGTTGATATTCTGGAAGGAGTCAAAATGTTGATAATGATCACGACACATTTGTCGAGAGATTTCAAGATGTAATCGATCGGCAATGTCATCAAGTCAAAGGAATGGTGAAGCGAAAGGCTATTGGAACCAAGGGTATGATACAAACTCGAAATCAAGCTTGTTGTTCCAGGAGAAATGATATGACGAGGAAGATCGACGTAAGATTAGCTCACCGTCGAAATTTGTGCTCCAGGAAGAAGGACCAGGTAGCACAATTAAAATTAGCACGATAATGATGTAGCCGATCAGGCTAAGAATGACATGATGGAGTATTAAACTTGTAAGTAATGAAGATTTCTAATACTTGTTGAATCGTAGTGCGGACTCGATTCCGTTATCGGTGTCCTCAAGTATCTAACAACTTGGAACCCGGGGAAAAGTTGGAATCGGTGAGAAATAATAGTAGATGAAAAACTCATAAGGAGTTATGTAGTTCCGTGATAATCTCGAGATACCATAGGGTAATACTCGAAGGTGGATCAGAATAGAGGTTGGAGTGGTATATTTATCAGCGGAAGACAAGTGCCTTTCAACTTGTCTGAGAATTGAAACCGAAGGAGAACAATATGGCTGGGACCACATTTGTAAATCATCAAACCATAGATATAATACGAATTTGTAACAAGGGGATAATTACTATCTTGAGAAGCTCCCATGATAAGCTCTACATCGTTTCCATGGGCATGAACACAAAGTTCAAGGTCGACTCCCACTTCTCCAATGTGTAACCTATCATTCACCTCTCATTTTCGATGGAGCTGTAGTGTTGAAATTTTATCTGGTAAATCACTAGGAGAATATGACTCTGAAAACTATCGGGTTTGCACAGATTAGGGGAGGCATTGGTCCAACCCATCGGGTATCTTAGGAACATATACTACAAAGTTCAGAAGTAAATAACTCAGCTCGAAAGCAGAGCCTCGTTGCCCATATCAGAGAATAGGATTTACCAATGGCATTATGTATTAGGGAAAGAACTTCTCAAGGTTTTTGTATACAAAGGACACTATCGGATGATAATTTCAATAAAGGATTTGATGGTCCACAACGGAGCTGATGTGAGCATCGACACACAATCAGAAGAAGAAACAAAGCAAGGAGATCAGATTATAGAAACAACTGACTAACTCAAAGCTCAAATGCAAAGGAATTATTAATTCCAACACAAGGGATTAGAGGCAATGCTCTGAATAGGGATGTATAAGTTGAATAGCCTTAGGGGTACAATCGATGGCAATTTGATTGGTCGAGATCCAGCTCATGTTTAAAATGACGTCTGAGCCGGAAGGATGAATTCTAGGATCTGATTGAGGGTTGCGAGCATTTGCAACATATTGAATCAACAGACTCAAAATGAAAATGACAAGGGGTGCCAATAAGATTACGAGATTTATGGCATTAACCATAATGCAAGCAAGCAAGAATTTCAGGAGCAATAGGCTGCTCATGATTTTCGGAAGACCGGATCGTATTTTGAAGACTTTTGTGAAATACATGAATCATCTGGGGATGAGTGGATACTTGACAAGTGCGAGAAATTATCTGTAGGGTTATTCAGGTGGCAAAGAACTGCAAGGCAGTAGGCAAAAGGTATTCTCGAAACAATAGAGAGAATTTTGGTGTATCTTGTAATAACAAGATCAACTAGGGATGAATGTATGAACGACAAATGTATGTATTTATCCATAGGATCTATCGGTAGTACGGGATTGCAAAAGCGAAGTGCATAGAGTCTCGAGAGAACTTCTGAGAGTATCTTTGGAATCCTTCGGTGCACCAAGCAAGCATCTGGAGTGAGGGGCTCTCCAGGAGGAAGTGGGTACGAGAACCTAGAGTTAGAATTAGTAAATTCATTTAACCTGAATAGAAGAGAGATCGGAGTCCCAGAGTATAGACGAGGAATAAAAGATCCTAATACCACCCAATGGCGACATGGGCCCGTAAGCCACACAACCATGTTAGTTAAAAGTTTTGCAATGACTAGACTCAACTTTGGCCAAGGAGTGTGGAAGGGGGATTCCTACAGGCAGTCGGCTCTGATACCAACTTGTGACGCCCCCGATTTGACCGTACACTAATCATACACGCAAACGGGTTCGATCAAGATCTGGGAGTCATGGGAAGATATCACAACACAACTCTACAAATAAAATAAGTCATACAAGCATCATGTTACAAGCCAGGGGCCTCGAGGGCTCGAATACAAGAGCTCGCTCATAGACGAGTCAGTGGAAGCAACAATATCTGAGTACAGGCATAAGTAAACAAGTTTGCCTTAAGTAGACTAGCACAAACTGGGATACAGATCGAAAGAGGCGCAGGCCTCCTACCTGGGATCCTCCTAAACTACTCATGGTCATCGTCAGCGGGCTGCACATAGTAGTAGGCACCTCCCGAGTAGTAGTAGTCGTCATCGACAGTAGCGTCTGGCTCCTGGACTCCAACGTCTGGTCGCAGCAATCGGGTATAGGAAGGGGGAAAGGGGGGAGCAAAGCAACCGTGAGTACTCATCCAAAGTACTAGCAAGCAAGGAGCTACACTACATATGTATGCATTGGTATCAAATGGAATAAGGATATCATATGTGGATTGAACTACAGAATGCCGGAATAAGAGGGGGATAGCTAGTCCTATCGAAGACTACGCTTCTGGCCACCTCCATCTTGCAGCATGTAGAAGAGAGCAGAAGGCAAGTCCACCAAGTAGCATCATGTAGCATAATCCTACCCGGGGATCCTCTCCTCGTCGCCCTGTTAGAGAGCGACCACCGGGTTATATCTGGCACTTGGAAGGGTGTGTTTTATTAAGTATCCAGTTCTAGTTGTCAGAAGGTCAAGGTACAACTCCAAGTCGTCCTGTTACCGAAGATCACGGCTATTCGAATAGATTAACTTCCCTGCAGGGGTGCACCACATAACCCAACACGCTCGATCCCATTTGGTCGGACACACTTTTCTGGGTCATACCCGGCCTCGGAAGATCAACACGTCGTAGCCCTACCTAGGCACAACAGAGAGGTCAGCACGCCGGTCTAAATCCTATGGCGCAGGGGTCTGGGCCCATCGCCCTTTGCACACCTGCACGTTGCGAACGCGGCCGGAAGCAGACCTAGTCTAGCAGGCGTTCCAGTCCAATCCGGCGCACGCCGCTCAGTCGCTGACGTCACGAAGGCTTCGGCTGATACCACGACGTCGAGTGGCCATAACTGCCCCCGTATAGATGGTTAGTGCGTATAGGCCAGTGGCCAGACTCAGATCAAATACCAAGATCTCGTTAAACGTGTTATCTTGAAATAACCGCGAACACCGACCAGGGCCAGGCCCACCTCTCTCCTAGGTGGTATCAACCTGCCCTGTCGCTTCGCCACAAAGATCCACATAGAGGGTTGTCGGGAAAGTATGTCCTTCCAGCCCCCAATTCATGAATCAACCATGGGTACTCCTCGAGCCAACCTGACTTTAGTCATCACATGTATCATGTATAAAGTATATAGTGTATACCCGTGATCACCTCCCGAGTGATCACGGCCCGATAGTATAGCATGGCAGACGGACAAGAATGTAGGGCCACTGATGATAAACTAGCATCCTATACTAAGCATTAGGATTGCAGGCAAAGGTAACAACAGTAGTAGCAAGGACAGGCTATGCATCAGGATAGGAATAATGGAAAGCAGTAACATTCTACACTACTCTAATGCAAGCAGTAGAGAGAAGAGTAGGCGATATCTGGTGATCAAGGGGGGGGGCTTGCCTGGTTGCTCTGGCAAGAGAGAGTGGTCGTCAACACCGTAGTCGTACTGGGTAGCAGCAGCGTCCGTCTCGGTGTCTAGCGAGAGAAGAGGGGGAGAAACAATAAATATAAAGCAAACAAATGCATGACGATGCATGACATGACAAAGCGTAAAGCTAGGTGTGCCCTAACGCGGTACGAGGTGGTACCGATGAAGGGGGAAAACATCTGGGAAAATATCCCCGGTGTTTCGCGTTTTTGGACAGACGAATCAGAGGGGGAAAGTTGCGTGTTCGCTATGCTAGGGATGTGTGGTGGACGAACGGACTGCGTATTCGGATTCATCTCGTCGTTCTGAGAAACTTTCATGTACAAAACATTTTCTAAGTTTAAATTAATTTTCAAAGTTTATATTAATTTTCAAAGTTTTAATCATTTTCTAAATTATTTTTAATTAGAAAATTAAATGTTAAATTAATATGGGTACACAGAAGTGTACCCACAGATGGGCTTGTGTGGCTGACCTGTAGGCCCAGTTGACTTGGTCAACTGCCTAGTCAGCAGAGGCTGACTGATGGGGCCGGTCAAAGTTAACAGCCCAATCAGCGTTAACCGGTGACTGGTCAAATTGACCAGTGGGTCCCCTCTGTCATTGCCTGAGATTGATTAAACGGGTTTAATTAGTTTAATTAGTGATTAGGTTAATCTAATCATGATTAATTAAGTTAACTAATTAATTAATTAATTAATTAATATTTAATTAATTAATTATTCATTTTAAATTCTTTTTTTCTAATAAACGTTCTGGGGGCAGGGCCCCACATGTCATAGGGCCATAGGGGCCAGCGGGCACGGGCGCTACGGGCATGGGGCATCGCCCGAACAGCAAGCCGAGCAGGGCTGGCCCCGGACGCGGGCGCGCGGCCAGGCGACCGAGCGAGGCCAGTCGGGCGGGGCCAGCGGCAGGGAGGCGACAGCGAGCAGCGGTGGAGGCGGGCGCGGCGCGGCGGTAGCGGGGGGCGGCGGCGAGCGCAGGCGGCACTAGCAGCGGCGCAAGGCAGGCGAGCGAGGGGAACAGAGCAGGTCAGCAGGGCGAGCGCCGCCACGGCACCGACGGCTGTGAAGGTGCATGGGCGACAGCGGATGCGGCGGGCGCACGCGGTTAGCAGGAGATGGGCGCAGCCCGGCGCGTGTTGGCGGCTGCAGAGAAGCGCGGGGAACGGCGGACGCGGGTGGGCGTGATGGCTGCCGGAGGAGGCGGCCGAACCGGGCGAGGGAAGCACAGCGCGGGCGCGAGTGGGGCCGCGCGCGTGCACCGCGAGGAGGCCGGGGCGCGCGAAGATGCGGACGCGGCGTCCGTGCACAGGGACGCGGAGGACCATGGCGAGGCGCATGGCTGAGCGCGGTCGGCGCGCGGTGGGCGGCGCTGGCAACAGAGAACAAGGGGAGAGAGGGAGGACGGGGCTCACCAAGCCCTGTAGTTGAGCAAAGCCGACTCGAGGAGGAGTCGGGGCTGGCACGACGGGGCGGAGGAGTTTCCTGGTGACGAGCAGCGACGACAGGGTGGTCCGGCGATGGTGAGGCCTTCGGGCGGCAGCACGACATCGACGGGGTTCGGGGCGAGCGACAAGGTGGCTGTGGTAGAGGCGTTCCGCGCGGCGTCGAGGCGGCGGGGAAGGTCGATGGGGTCGGGGCGCCATGGGGAGGTTCGTCCCCCCGATCCCGATCTGGATCGGGGAAGGGGAGAGAGACGTGGGGATCGTGGGGAGGGGGTGTGGGGCGACCAGTGAGGGGGTACGCTAGGGTTTCGGGCACGGGTGGTTAAGGGCGGCAGCTGACTCGGCTGGGTCGGCCCGTTCGGCCGGCTGAGGCTAGCTGGGCCACGGCGGCCAACTAGGCCAAGGCCCAGTCGGGAGGGGGGTTGTTTTCCTTTTATTCTTTTGTTTTCTCTTTATTTTAGTAGCGTTGCTTTATTGTTTTATCTTTATGCTCATTTAACTTTGCTTTACAAAATATATACAGAAGCACCTAAATTAGTGTGACCAGTTTTACCATTGCCTCAAAAAGTCCACACCTAATTAAAATAGTTTAATACTCTATAAATTATGAAAGGCATTTATTTAAACGTTTAAGCTACTGTTTTATTTATTTTAGAGCCTTTAAACACTTTATCAAAGTTTGGTTTCTCCACCACAATTACCTATGCAATATTTGGATTACTCCGAACATTTTAGTTTTAACATTTCAAAACTTTTATTGTTTGCTTCTATTACGAATTTGAATTTGAATCGGTTTCGAACTAACGCGAGATTAACGACAGTAACGGAGGTGACGTGGCGTTATTAGCAGAGGTTACTATAGGTTGATTATCCGGGCGTCACACAGACTATGGAGAGAATCTGATCCATATGCTGTGAGGAGAACGACTGCTATGGATTACAGGTTTCACACCAAGGAGCAGCAGGACTTCTATGAGACCATTCTGCTAGATAAGAAGCCCATTGTCTGCAATATGAAGTGGGTGGACTGGAAGTATATTGACAGCAATGAAGACCACTTCCCAGGAGTGCATGAGAGCTTCAGGCTATGTGGGGTAGACAAATTTGTGGGTCAGAAATTGACCAAGTGGAATGATGAACGTATCATGTAATTCTACTCCACAGCACACTTCTATCCTGATGGAAGAATTGTCTGGATGTCTGAGGGTACCAGGTACCAATCGACAATTGCTGAGTGGGCAAAGATGATAAATGCCCCTGTAGAGCATGAAGATGACATAGATGTATATGCCAAGAAAAAGAAGAAGGATCACAACTCCATGGCTAACATGTATAAGGAGATTCCTGACAAAGCCTTGGAGACTCAAAAGATGGGCTCCGTATACTATCCATTGTCTGGCCTGACCACCATCAACACAATCTCGAGGCATACCTTGTTGCCCAAGTCAGGAGATCATAGAATAATCAGAGGCCACTCCATTAACCTGTTGTAGTTGTTTGATGTGCCCCAGAAGTTCAAGGTGATGAGTCTGATTGTTGAGACAATCAAGAGGATAGCTGCAGATCAGAAGAGGTCATGTGGGTGTGCTCCACGCATGCAGGTGCTCATCAACTCCAATATGGGCACAAGCACCTACTTGTTGGACAAGAAACATCTTCCCTTGAGGCCTGATTTTGAGGACAACACAGTTGTCATGAATGCTAAAGATCCCACATTTGCAGAGGCTTAAGAGAAGAGGGAGAAAGCTAAAGCTGAGAAGGCAACAAAGATGCCAAGTGCTGAAGAAGCTTCTCAAGTGTTCCTCAAGTCAAAGAAAGACCAACTTGGATATCTGATTCCAGCCACATTAAGGATTGAGAAGGGATTGGCCACCCTGACTCAGAACCAAGAAAGCCTGGAGAGGATCATTGAGACTAAATTCTATAATCTTGACTTCAAAGTAACAGAGATGTAGACAGCAGTTGAGAAGCTCCAGGAAGAAGCTGAGGAGAGGAAAGGGCATCGCTACCACAGATGCCTTTCAGAGAGTGCCAAGAGGACAGAGATATGCTACAGTGCCAGTGACTGACACAAGAGCAACTACATCAGCACCTGCAGCCACAACATCAGTGCCACCTCCAGTTGCCACTCCACCAGCTCCAACAACTTCTACAGATGCATTCATCCTTGGAGTCCTCTCAACGCCTCCTCCTGAAGATCAAGCCTAGAGAGACGCATAAAACTATGCATTTTTGAGCTTTTTGGTAACTTGTTGCCAAAGGGGGAGAAAGTGTATAGATCATAGGCTTCGAGAGAGAGAGAGAGAGAGAGATAGAGCTTTGCTTCTTTTCCTTCTTTGTTATTTGGTTGATACTTATTTGTGTGCTTGCTTGAATGATACTCTATGTTTCTGTGTGTAGATACTCGTTTGATCATGTGTTTGATCATATCATACTTTAATGATTGTGCTTGAATGATGCTATTATTTATCTCTTATGTATGATCATTCACTTTGCCTTGATGATGAGTGCATATTTCATATTATATCATTTTGAGCGCTCCACCAAGATGTATGTGACATGAAAGAGTAACCCATGGTCCTAATCGACTATGCACTTGCATTCAAAAGAAAATTTTAAATAATGCACAAATTTAGGGGGAGCTCTTGCTTATCACATACTTCTCAAAGCGATGATGTATTTCAATCGTATTGTCATTTGTCAAAGCTTTGATCAATATGTTGTCATCAATTACCAAAAGGGGATATTGAAAGTGCAACTATCCCTGGGTGGTTTTGGTAATTCCTAACAACATATAGCTCATTGAACTAATGCTCTTTCAAGATGATCATTTCAGAAAGTTCAATGATTGGCATGGCATGGACTAGGAATGTAGACCCCTCAAAATGCTAAGGACACATATTGGCAAAAGCTCAAGACTCTACATTTTCATTTTAGTGATCCAAGATCACATTGAGTCCATAGGGAAATCAAATACTATTAAAAGGGGATGAGGTGTTGATTAATGGCTTGCTTGCTCAAAATGCTTAGTGATATGCTCCAAAAGCCCTCAACCACTTTCTCATATCCACATATGTCCCAAACCAAAAGTAAAACTCGGCCCCATCGATTTGATCTATCCGGCGCCACCGAGTCCATTTGACATAGCCATAGTCAGAAATCCTAATCAGTTCGGTCTCACCGATAGGGATATCGGTCTCACCGAGACGGGATTGCAAACTCTTTGTTTCCCTTCATAACATTTCGGTCTAACCGAAATGAGCGATCGGTCCCACTGAGTTCGCAATGCAAACCCTCTGTTTCCTTTTCGTAACATTTTGGTCTCACCGAAATGAGCGATCGGTCCCACCGAGTTTGCCTAACCAACTCTCTATTTGCCTATTACAGAAATCGGTCTCACCGAGTTTATGTGATCGGTCTCACCGAGATTACGTTATGCCCTAATCCTAATGAAATTGGTCCCACCGAGTTGACATGTCAGTCCCGCCAAAAAGCCTAACGTTCATATTTTGAACTGAATCGGTCTGACCGAGTTTGTGTATTCGGTCTCACCGAGTTTGGTAAATTGTGTGTAACGATTAGAATTTTGTGTGGAGGCTATATATACCCCTCCACCCATCCTCCATTCGTGAAGAGAGCAATCAGAACATGCCTACACTTCTACCATTCATTTTCTAAGAGAGAACCACCTACTCATGTGTTGAGACCATTCCATTCCAACCACAAGAATCTTGATCTCTAGCCTTCCCCAAGTTGCTTTCCACTCAAATCATCTTTCCACCAAATCCAAATCTGTGTGAGAGAGTTGAGTGTTGGGGAGACTATCATTTGAAGCACAAGAGCAAGAAGTTCATTATCAACACATCATCTATTACCTTTTGAAGAGTGGTGTCTCCTAGATTGGTTAGGTGTCACTTGGGAGCCTCCGTCAAGATTGTGGAGTTGAACCAAGGAGTTTGTAAGGGCAAGGAGATCACCTACTTCATGAAGATCTACCCAAGTGAGGCAAGTCCTTTGTGGGCGATGGCCATGGTGGGATAGAAAATGTTGCTTCTTCGTGGACCCTTTGTGGGTGGAGCCCTCCGTGGACTCGCGCAACCGTTACCCTTCGTAGGTTAAAGTCTCCATCAACGTGGATGTATGATAGCACCACCTATTGGAACCACGCCAAAATCTCCGTGTCTACATTGTGTTTGCTCCCTCTAAACTGCTCCCCTTACCTTCATATGCAATGAGTTATATTCCGCTGCTATACTCTTATACTCGCATGTGTAGGTTGATTGCTTAACTTGTGCTAAGTTGCTAAAATCTACCAAGACTTAAAATTGGGAAAAGGCTAGATTTTTATTTGGTCAAGTAGTCTGATCACCCCTCTCTAGACATACTTTCGATCCTATAAAATCTCATCAATCGAAAAGTATTCACTCTCCAGCCAGAGATGATGTTCTTCCAGGCTGCGAGAGAAGTGCTCTAGCAGAGGAGTCAGCTTTACTTATTCCTCAAGTAAAGTTGTCGGGTGCATTTGAAATCCAACCGTTGGAAACATGTCGGTTGGGCATCCTCTAGGCTTCAGGTCCTTATTGGTCATTCCCATTCGGGATTGCGGTGGCTATAAATAGCCAACCTGCACCAACTAAGATGGTTGGTAGCTCCGCTTGAGATTTTAAGAACATTGATTAAGCACCCCTCTCTGAGCGATTTGAGTAAATCCATTGAGAGAAAACCAAGAGCTAGATAACTTAGATTATGGTCGAGCATCAGAATAGATCTAAGTTGAGAGTTCTTGTGCCTATTACTCTTGAGAGTTGCTAACTTTCTAGATGTTTAGGCGTCTGCCCGAGGAGCACGAGTAATTGTGTTCTCCGTAAGCAAGCTGTGTTAAAGGTTTGGAGATTGCCAATAAGAATCTACCCCGAGTGAAATTTATCTTGTGTATTTAATCACAAGTCCCTCCAACTAGACATAGCTCGTCTGCACAAGAGCGAACTGGTCACCAAATCATCTGTCGCCATCGAGCACCCGTGGTTACTTTTGTGTCCGCATTTATCTTTAGTAATTTATTCTCGGCTGAGATATATCTGTTGTGTTGTTCTTCGGTACAATTCCATCAGGATATCATTTAAGCATATCTATCATTTTTGTAACCATGTTGTGTTGTATATTTGCATTTTTCGTGCTTAGGGTTGTTTGTCTATATTTTCGTTTGCTCTATATTTGATGCCATCTAGTCATCCAACTTAGCATTTCTCTCATGAACATCCCTCGGTAGTGTGTATGTTTTCATCTATGTTGTGTGTATTGTTTCGTGTATATAATTCTATCGATGTTGGTAATCTTGTTTCCATTCCTTATCTTCCTCATAGATCTCAAAATATTGTGGTTCTATACCCGCATGGTTATCATCTCCTACATATAGTCGCTCGTCTAGTCTATCTGTTTTATCATATTTACTTTTTAGAGTAATATTCTTTCAGAGATTTGTTCTCTCTTAGTTTTATTTCCGTTTTCTTGTACCGAGATATTTCAAGTTTTGAAAGAAATTTTAAATCTCTCATTCACCCCTCCCCCTTCCCCCTCCGCCGTCTGGTCAATATACTCTCGATCCTATACTTTTGCTGAAGGAAGATCTTCTATTATTAGTTCAAGACTCAAAGACGCTAAGTCTACGGTTATGAAGGACTGGATTGACACTCTTATTTGATCCATTAGATAATTCCTAGAAGTGAAATTAGTTGAGTGCCTCTTGTTCCCTTTTGTTTCATTAGTTTACTTTTCCTAATTTTTTTCTCCTTTTCTTTGTACTTGGATTGACTTTAATGTTTTATTATAATAATGAGTAAAATATAGCAGAACGGTTGTTCTACGGCCAGTCTTCAAAAGAAAACATTGGAAAAATAGTTTGAATGCAAATAGATGTGATGTGATTGTATTCACTGCCGACAATTAGTTCGAACCGCATCCGGGTCTTAAAGTAGATAACTCATGTTCGTGTTCATGGTATCATCAGCTATGAACAGAGAACTGCAAGTGCGTGTACAATCGCGCTATCACTCAACCACACAAATCCATCCTTTATCCGAATTCGGTTACTATGAATAGAGGCCGCTAAAAGCTCACCGCATAATATCATCCATATCCAAATCAGTTTACTATCAATAGTAGTGGTCTAGCTGCTCGTTCAGCTCGCCCAAAAATTTAGCACCTGCGTACAACTAAACATGCTTAGCAATTGTGCAGATAAGCACAACAGTGGTTTTCTTTTGCGAACTCGTTTTTTTTATCTATTTATGAGATCAGGTCGATTTCCAAACAGAACCAAACACCTAGAAGTTCAGCACCATAAATTAACCTTCACAAGAGTTTCAAAACTATTGACGTGGTTTTAGTTCAGAAAACAGAGGGGAGTAGAAAATAATCAAAAAGTAAAATGTGTGTAGAATCTACTCTTTTGGTATCTGTGTGTGTGGCACCTAGTTCGTCGACGTGGAACGAAAAAGGTGTACCACCAGAAGAAAACCGACCGATCACGGTTCAACGGTGACCCATCCTGTTCCCACTACTCGCTGAACGTGGGGGCCTCAACCTCATCCATGACCAGAAGAAACTGCCACGAGTCCCCGAGTGTTTACACCCAGCTCTCTCTCCCACACGTGGCGTCTCCCTTCCCTACCCCTACGGGCGCGTGAGTTGTGAGCCCCAATTTATCATCCTTATCCGGTACATATCCATCCTGCGCAGCTGCGAAAAAAAAGAAGACGAGAAGCTTCTTGACTACGTGGCGACCATCGGGCGCCCCATCGATGCGTCGGACGACTGGTAGTAGTCTGGCGGGGGACATTTTATACCAGCAAAAAGGGAAGAAAACGCGGCAGTTTTTTTACTTCGCGTTGCTTGCTTTTATCCGTGGGCCTCCTTTTTAAAAGGCGCTACTTTTCTTCGCCGCTTCCAATCCCCCTCTCCTCTCCTCTCCTCTCTTGCGTTTCTTCCCTCTCGGCTTCTCCTCCTGTGTTTCCCTCTACGGCGAGCGGCTATGGCGACGGTGCAGGCGGTGGCCAAAGGGACCCTGGACTCGCCGTGCGGCAACCGGGCCGCAGGATTTGGTGCCCGGCGGCGCGGTGCCGTGGCGGCCCGCATGTCGCCCTGCGCGCCGGCGGCCGTGCGGATCGGCAGGAAGAGCCCGTTTCTTGGCGCCAGGCTCACGGTCGGTCCCAGGAGATCCAAGCTCGTTTCCCGGAATCTAGTCGCCTCACCGGTGCAGGTAAATTTAATTTTCCGCTCTAGTTTATTCATTTTTCTGTTGGCTGCGATTCTTTTTTGATCGTCGGTGCCCTCTTTTTTTATTTTATAATGCTATATATATTTTCCCTGACTTAACCTGTTCTCCGCGATAAATTCGCTGATATAGTCATTCTATCCGAATCTCATCCGCATGCAGAGTTGAACACCTATATTTGACTTTCTGCTATTTTGCAACTAATCTCCGACTATTGTGGTGTGCGGGGCCAATATGCTGAGCCAGTATGTTCTGTCGCAGATGAATCTTGCGTTTGCGAAATCCACCAAGTGGTGGGAAAAGGGTCTGCAGCCCAACATGAGGGAGATTGAGTCCGCTCAGGACCTCGTCGACTCGCTGGCCAACGCCGGCGACAGGCTCGTCGTCGTTGACTTCTTCTCCCCTGGCTGCGGCGGCTGCCGTGCCCTCCACCCCAAGGTGAAAATCATGGCTGCGGAAATGTTGATAATACTACAGTTCTGAAGCTCCACCGTCGTGTGATGTAAAAATTTGCGGTGTTCTTAAATTATTTTATTTCCCTATGCAGATTTGCCAGTTTGCGGAACAGAACCCAGATGTGCTGTTCTTGCAAGTGAACTACGAGGAACACAAATCGATGTGCTACAGCCTCCATGTCCATGTTCTGCCCTTCTTCAGGTTCTACCGGGGAGCCCAGGGCCGCCTCTGCAGCTTCAGCTGTACTAACGCAACCGTAAGATACTAATCTGGTCATGTGCACTTTCATGCTCCTGTGAATTATAGACCGCGAGAGGAGTCAGAAACAAACAAACCATATTTTAAGTTCCAAGAGATCCTCCCAAACTTACCTATCAAGGCTTTGAAAGTCTTCCATATAGCGTTACTTGGAGCTTACTGGTAGTGTAGGGATCGAAGGTCTTTCACTGAATTTGAAGGAACATATTATGGTCTCATCTTATTCTGGACGTGTAGTCAAGCGTATCATTTACCATTTGATGAGATGCTTACTATGGTGGCAATTGTCTTTTCAGATAAAGAAGTTCAGGGATGCGCTTGCCAAGCACAATCCGGATAGGTGTAGCATTGGCCCAACCAGGGGCCTCGAGGAGTCTGAGCTGCTGGCCTTGGCTGCGAACAAGGACCTGCAGTTCACCTACACGAAGCTGCCAGAATCAGTTCCGAGTGGAGACTCCGAGGTCATTGCTCCTGGGAGCCCAAGGCTTCCTCCACCGGCAAAACCATTGGTGCGGCAGGGCTCCGGAGAGAGGACCTTGGTCTCATCAGGAAGATGAGATCGCGTCCATTGGTTCTGTACAGTTTCCCGATTGTTGTTGGTGTGTACAGGTTGTACTTTCTCATGGTTGTGTAGAGTGCAGGCTTGATAGATTTTTACTACTTGTCAAGCCTGCCTGCCCGCCTCTCCGCTAGAAGCGTAGGAAGTAGAAGCAGTACTTTAGTAGTACCAGCAAGTATTGTGGGTAATCCTCTGCCAGTAAATTGTATGGTAGCTGTATGGGTTAATCTGAGTATTCGAATTATCGTGCCTGCCTTGTTCCCCTTTAGTAGTTTTGCTTGTTTGAGAATCTGAAATTCACCGCCTGCTAATATGTACTCCCTCACTTCAAAATAAGTGTCGTGGTTGTAGTTCAAACAGGTACAATCCTTTGGTGCGTTCTTGCATTCCCTTCTGCGTGGTCAGGACTTAGGAAGCAGGTACATATAGCTTTCTGTGGTTTGAAGCAGGACTTCTCTTTTCTAGATATTGAAGCTGGGCTTTATAATCGGACAAAAATGGGAAGGGGGCGAAAGAAAGCATTTGAAACTTAACAAGCAAGGGACAAGACCTTGTGGTTGCTCTCGCTTGAAGTGAAAAAAAGGGTGGTCCTGCCGAGCTAGATCGAATTGTTGAACCATCAATTTTGTATCGCGGGGATCTTATGGATGATATACATTACTGGGTAAATGGTGGGTATTACCAATTGGATGAACATCGTATGCCCTGTCATATGATTGTTTTGCTAGGATAATAACAGGAACAAGAAATGAGGAAGCATGGGTGCAATTAGGCAAGAACATACCATATCATCAAGCGTATGCACATTAATTTTCGTTATTTTCTTCTCCTTTCCGGATGCACAATTGCATATCCTTGTCCACACGGCTGGCCTCCGGCTTTTCTTATCAAACGGACAAGGACCATAGATCTGGCTGGAAGACTTGTGGATTTCCCATCCCTCGAGTGTGCATCACTCTTGTCGGCTATAATAGGTGTGCCTCCCTTGGCTTCTCGAAAGATTCAGCTCCCTGATAACTGCGATTCTGGAGGCTTCCTCCCGGCTCGTCGAAAACAACGGCATGTCGACGCCAGCTACGTGGCAACGCGCTGGGTTCCAGTTGAAACGTTCATATTCTTGTCGACTGCTCCTGTTGGTCTGGTTATTTGCTGTAGCAATCTCCACGTCGCAATACATCGGAACCTGGATTTTGTAGGTTTTGTAAGAGCAACTCTAGCACACCCCGCAAAAATAAAAACTTGACCCGTGAAATGCGTTTGTGGTTTCATGAAAATCACATTTACGGGTCAAAAATTATCACGGTCGAACAGAAATCATATTTAATACTGCATAATTTGAAAAAAATACTTCTACAGAAGAAATAGCACCTTGTTGGTTTTACATGAACAACACACTACAAATACATACTACATACTACGCTAATACTAGTACTAGAGGGCGTTGGATCTGAAGGCAGCGAGGTCGCGGCAATGGACGACGCCGTGGAGGAGAAGGACTGTAACACCCACGATGCGGCTATATCTCACACGTATCGGAGCATGACTTAGAGGCATAACCGTATTGTAGACATGTCGCAAGAGGGGTAATCTTTACACATCACATGTACTAAAAGAGAAAGGGATAAAGAGTTGGCTTACAATCGCCACTTCACACAATACATAAATATAGCATTACAACATCCAGAATACAATCACGGTCCGACTACGGAACCAAAATAAAAGAAGACCACCCCTAATGCTAGATCCTCGATCGCCTTGACTGGGCTCCACTACTGATCAACTGGAGACGAAACAACAAAACGCACACTATCTTCATCGAGCTCCCATTTGAGCTCAGCTGCGTCATCTGCACTGGTATCATCGGCACCTGCAACTGATTTTGGAAGTAAACTGTGCGTCACGGGGACTTAGCAATCTCACGCCCTCGCGATCAAGACTATTTAGGCTTATGGGTAGGAAAAGGTAGTGAGGTGGAGCTGCAGCAAGCACTAAGCATATATGGTGGCTAATTTACGCAAATGAGAGCGAGAAGAGAAAGCAATGCACGATCGTGAACTAGAAATGATCAAAAAGTGATCCTGAAACTACTTACGTTCAAGCATAACACAAGAACCGTGTTCACTTCCCGGACTCCGCCGAGAAGAGACCATCACGGCTACACACGCGGTTGATGCATTTTAATTAAGTTAAGTGTCAAGTTTTCTACAACCGGATATTAACAAATTTCCATCTGCCCATAACCGCGGGCACGACTTTCGAAAGTTCAAAACCCTGCAGGGGTGTCCCAACTTAGCCCATCACGAGCTCTCACGGTTAACGAAGGATATTCTTTCTCCCAGGAAGACCCGATCAGACTCAGAATCCCGGTTACAAGACATTTCGACAATGGTAAAACAAGACCAGCAAAGCCACCCGGATGTGCCGACAAATCCCGATAGGAGCTGCACATATCTCGTTCTCAGGGCACACCGAATTGTCCAAACTTCCGGTAGGACAACCCAGAGTTGCCCCTGGTGGCCATCGGCGGCTGACAAGTTGGACCAATACTCAGAGGAGCACTGGCCCGGGGGGGGGGGTTAAAATAAGGATGACCCTTGAGTCTGCAGAACCCAAGGGAAAAAAGGCTAGGTGGCAAATGGTAAAACCAAGGTTGGGCCTTGCTGGAGGAGTTTTATTCAAGGCAAACGGTCAAGGGGTTCCCATTATAACCCAACCGCGTAAGGAACGCAAAATCAAGGAACATAACACCGGCATGACAAAAACTAGGGTGGCAAGAGTGGAACAAAACACCAGGCATAAGGCCGAGCCTTCCACCCTTTACCAAGTATATAGATGCATTAAAGTAAATAAGAGATATTGTGATATCCCAACAAATACCATGTTCCAACATGGAACAAACTCCAACTTCACCTGCAATTAGCAACGCTATAAGAGGGGCTGAGCAAAGCGGTAACATAGCCAAACAACGGTTTGCAAGGACAAGGTGGGTTAGAGGCTTGACATGGCAATATGTGAGGCATGATATAGCAAGTGGTAGGTATCGCGGCATAGCAATAGAGCGAGCAACTAGCAAGCAAAGGTAGAAGTGATTTCGAGGGTATGTCATCTTGCCTGAGATCCCGCAGGGAAGAAGAACGAGTCCATGAAGAAGGCTAAAAGACGTAGTCGAACGAATCCTCACAACGCGACGTTATCGGAACTGTAGCGACCCGACCCGAATGGATCAAGTCTCTGTGCTTAATTGTCATCCCTTGATCGGTATGCTGACACACAGTACTCGAGGATTTATAACAGAGGTAAATCACATGTATAAGTAACGTAAATACTATTACCTCAATCCAATTAGCGGAAGTAACAAGGTTGTGGATTCCCATCAACACCAACGGCAAAGTTGAGTGTAGAAATCGTAACCCTAACGTATCACTTACTCGTCTTAAGAAATCCTGCAACATGAGACGTTGCAGCCACAGAGGGTCAGTACACTGAATGTATTGGCAAATTCACACCATAGAGAATGATGAACAATGGCTATCACTACATGCATATATGGCTGGTGGAAAATGTAACGCCCCAGATATTACTTTCCCAATTTGTACTCCAACTCTTGCCATTTCCGCAATTAAGTTATATTTATTTCTCGGGTTCGGGTTTTGTCTCCGTGTGTTGTTTTCTTTTTCGTGCATCTCATATCATGTCATCACGTGCATTGCATTTGCATGCATGTTCATCTCATGCATTCGAGCATTTTTCCCGTTGTCCATTTTGTATTCCGGCGCTTCGTTCTCCTCTGGTGGCCATTTCTAGCTTTCTTTCGTGTGTGGGGATTAAACATTTCCGGATTGGACCGAGACTTGCCATGCGGCCTTGGTTTACTACCGGTAGAACGCCTGTCAAGTTTCGGGTCATTTGGACTTTGTTTGATACTCCAACGGTTAACCGAGGGACCGAGAAGGCCTCGTGTGTGTTGCAGCCCAACACCCCTCCAATTTGGTCCAAAACCCACCAAACTCTAGTCCATGTCCTAGAGCGTTCGATCACGATCGCGTGGCCGAAAAACGCACCTCATTTGGAGCTTCCTAGGTCCCTCTACCTATAAAATAGCATCTTCCTCAAAAATCCCGGATCCAAAACAACCCTAACCTATCTCCTCTTCCACCGCGCCGCGCCGGACATGTCCGTGTCGGCCGGACAAGTCGCCACCGCCGCCCGCGACGAACCAGGGCGCGCCACGTGTCCCGGGCGGGTCCCCAGTTCGCCGCGCCACCCGAGGCCCGCCGAGGCCCGCGGGGAGCCCCCCTGGCCCGTTCCTCCGCCGCCCGAACGCCCGCGACCCCGCCGCCTCCTTCCTCGACGCCGGCGGCCGACCTCGCCGGGCCGCCGCACCGCGCCGTCGCCCGCCCGAGCTCCGTCGACGGCCACCACCGCCCGCCGCGGCCTCGCCCCACCGCCCGAACCTCGCCGCCGCGCCGCCCCGGGCCGGATCCGGGCGGATCCGCCTCCACGCCGCCGATTCAAGGTCGCCGGAGCCGGCCACCTCGCCGGAGACCTCGGCTTCCGCGTCGGTGAACAGTGCCGATCCGGTGCTACAGTAACCGCCAGATCTGGAAAACCCTAGATCCGGTTGACTTCTCCCTCTCCCCCTTAATCTTTTTATGCATTCTTTGACTGCTCATATCTCCGCAGCCGTAGCTCCGTTTTGGACATATGATATATCAAAATCTTTGCCTCGACATGTACATCATTTCATTCCATTGCATCATTTGCATTTGAGGTCATCTTGATGCCCAAAATGCTGTTAGAAGGAGGCATCGTGAGTTAAATTGCAGATCCGTTAGCTCATCATAGACTTTTGTCATTTTTGCCATGATTATTGTGTGCATGATATGCCTGTGACTCTTTGGGATGAATTGTTAAGCATTTTGTCTTCTTTCCAGAGGTGCCAACCATGCACTTTTAGGATGTGTGTGGTGACTTGTGCAAGCTTGCAAAGAGGGGTACCTGAGAATTCTGTTTTTAGGGACTTAGTGATTTTCACTAAGTCTGGGACATTTTAGTTCATGATGCTATATGTTCAGCTTGTTTCCTAGTGATCCGTGCCTCTTTTGAGCATGATCAGTAAGAGACATTTGTTAATCTTGTTATGCTCTATCCATCCATGTCTTTACCTGTTATGTTGGAGCACCCTAGGTTGAGTCAATCGAGCTCAACTTTTGCATCGTTGTTAATTTGGGCAGATCGTGAACTCTTTTGCGATTTTGCCGGTGCTATTGGTAGTGATCCATGCATGCTATGCATTGTTCTTGCCATGTCTAGCTAGAATTTTGTGCCTTCTTTATGGATATATGCTTGCCTTGCCATGACTTGAACCGTAGTGAGTGCATCGAGCTCGTTTACATGCCTTCATGAGTTATAATTTCAGCATGTCCCAGTTTTCACCAAGTCTGAAAACTGATTGTGTTTCATCTATGTTCGTGTGCTCGTTAGAGTATTTTGTGAACCCTTTTGGCCCCAGGTCATATTGGGTGTTTTGTTAAGCTTGTTGAGTAGCTCCATGCCATGTTCTTACTTGTCATGTTCAGGTTGTGTATCATGTTGTTTTGCTGCTCCTAAGAGAGCATCGTGGTCTGAAATTTCAGACTAGTGTTAATTTCACTGTCTGAAATCTATTTTGCTTATTCATTTTTGTCATGCTTGTTTGAACCTCTTAATGGATGAATTTGGCTATGGCTCAGTCCTAGTGATTTGTTAAGCATCTTGTGTACATCCCTGCCATGTATTTTGTTTTCATGTTTGGTGGCTGTAGCATGTTCATTGCGTTGCATTTAGGAGCCTACCTGCTGTAAATCGCAGATCGGTTCGTTTCGTAAAACGCTTGCCATTTCCAAACCGTAGCTCTGATTCCTATGATCTTTATATCATTTTCAGGTGATTTCTTCCCCTCTATCCAGTGGAACACTTGGTTTTCCAAGTTGAGGCCAGGTTCATTCATTTCCTGTCCCTTCTTGCATTTTTCATCCCGCATCGCATCCCGCATAGCATACCATCATTTGCATCGTATTGCTTGAGTTTGCACGTGGTTGATTGTATCCTTGTTGCTTGTTTATGTTGTTGGGTAGAGCCGGGAGACGAGTTCGCTAACAAGGAGCCCATTGAGTTTGCTTTTGAGGATCCAGTCAACTCTGACAACTGTGCAGGCAAGATGATCATACCCTCGAAATCACTACTATCTTTGCTATGCTAGTTTGCTCGCTCTTTTGCTTTGCCAATGCTACGATGCCTACCACTTGCTTGTCAGCCTCCCAATTGCCATGATTGAGCCTCTAACCAACCTTTGTCCGCAAACCGTTGATTGGCTATGTTACCGCTTTGCTCAGCCCCTTCTTATAGCGTTGCTAGTTGCAGGTGAAGATTGGAGCCGTTCCTTGTTGGAACATTTATTTACTTGTTGGGATATCATTATATTGCTATGTTATCTTAATGCATCTATATACTTGGTAAAGGGTGGAAGGCTCGGCCTCTCGCCTAGTGTTTTGTTCCTCTCTTGCCGCCCTAGTTTCCGTCATATCGGTGTTATGTTCCCGGATTGTTGCGCCCCTTACGCGGTTGGGCTATAATGGGAACCCCTTGATAGTTCGCCTTGATTAAAGCTTTTCCAGCAATGCCCAACATTGGTTTTACCATTTGCCACCTACCCCTTTTTCCCTTGGGTTTCCGGAGCCCGAGGGTCATCTTTATTTTAGCCCCCCACGGGCCAGTGCTCCTCTGAGTGTTGGTCTAAACCAGGCAGCCTGCGGGGCCACCTCGGGGAAAGTCGAGGGTTGGTTTTACTCGTAGCTTGACCTATCCGAGCGTGCCCTGAGAAAGAGATATGTGCAGCTCCTATCGAGATTTGTCGGCACATTCGGGCGGTGTTGCTAGACTTGTTTTAACCTGTCGAATCGTCTTGTTGTACCGAGATACCGAGTCTGATCGGTGTGTCTTGGGTGGAGGTCTATTCCTTCGTTGACCGTGAGAGCTTGTTATGGGCTAAGTTGGGACCCCCTGCAGGGATTGATCTTTCGAAAGCCGTGCCCGCGGTTATGGGCAGATGGGAATTTGTTAATGTCCGGTTGTAGATAACTTGAACCTTAATTAATTAAAATGAATCAACTGAGTGTGTTGCCGTGATGGCCTCTTCTCGGCGGAGTCCGGGAAGTGGACACGGTGTTGGAGTTATGTTTGCGCAGGTTGCTCTCTAGTTTTCTCGCTCGTGCTTTGCCTCCTCTTCTCGCTCTCTTTTGCGAATAAGTTAGCCATCATATATGCTAGTCGCTTGCTACAGCTCCACTTACATAACCCCTTTCCTACCTATTAAGCTTAAATAGTTTTGATCGCGAGGGTGCGAGATTGCTGAGTCCCTGTGGCTCACAGATTACTATTACACCAGATGCAGGGACAGATGATTCAGCTCCAGATGGCGCGCTTGAGCTCAAGTGGGAGTACGACGAGGACTCTCAATGTTACTATGTGTCTTTTCCTGATGATCAGTAGTGGTGCCCAATCGGGGTTAGATTCAGGGCCTTGTCGCATGTTGGGGGTCTTTTCTATTTTGGCGCCGTAGTCGGGCCTTAGTGATTTGTATGATGGATGTTATTTATGTACTTTGATGTGACGTGGCGAGTGTAAGCCAACTATGTTCTTCCCCTTTATATTATTTATGTACATGGGATGTGTGATGATTTCCCGACTTGCGACATTGCTTTCCATGCGGCTATGCCTCTAAGTCGTGCCTCAACACGTGGGAGATATAGCCGCATCGAGGGCGTTACAAGTTGGTATCAGAGCCTTCCCCGACCTTAGGAGCCGCCATTGCTTGATCGTTTTTAGCAGCCGAGTTGTGTCTAGAAAAATGTTTTGAGTCTTTAGGAATTATATATCGGAGAGCTTAGGAATTCTTTTTACTTCCCAGTCTCCTCATCGCTCTGGTAAGGCATCCTGACGTAGAGTCTTGACTCTTCTCTTCTCAAATTTCACAAAAAAAATTTTAGGATCACGCGAGTATCTTGGATTTGTTCCGATGGCTTATGATGAGAATACTGTCTTGGTGCCTCCTGTTAGGGGTTTAGTGGAAGTGTCCCGGGGAGTTGAGCTCTGAGGTGTTGTCATCATAATTTTATCGTTGCAATTCTGGTATACTTGAGATATGTTCGTGACATCGAAAATCTCCTTTATGCAGTTTGTTGGTGAGATAACCTCGACGCCACCCAGTACTGGGGCGGGAATTCGGGAGTATCGCCATAACTTGTATAAGGGATGCTTTTCGAAGGTTGAGGTAGATGGTTTCCGAAGGTTTCTTGGTTATGTGTTGAAGGATGGATACAGCTGGATGTAGGATTTGCTAGTTTGGGTGAGATATTATGCTTCCCCTGTATCCCCAACACCTGATTGCATAACCGGAAAATTTCGGGAGTTTCATAGGTGGGAATTCAAGTAGCTCTTAGGATATCTTTCCAACAGATGTATGATATGAAATTGGGGTTCGACGTCTAGTGGTTCGCCTATTCACGGACGATTTTACAGTGGTCTCGTTGTGTCTTAAAGAGTCCTTGGCTATGCTGACTCGGGGACGCTTCGTATGTCATGTGCACTGCCTTGTACATGATGGTGCTGTACGATCGAGCCCGTGTAGATCCCACCACGAAAACTTCGGACGAAATTTCTATCATATGTTTGTTCCGGCTTATTCCGCAAGCCAACCCTTGGTTTTATTTCGAGTTGCGATATTCAAGTTGCTTCGACATCATATATTGATTCCACCCCTCGTTGATGTACCTCTTCTACCTGATTCTTCGTGGCTTCGCAATTTAGGAATATGTGACCACTTCAAGAGAAGTGCATTCGTTCATTTTGTTCGGATGTGAAGACTTTTTGTTGCAATTTTCATTCCGTTGGTTTCAGCTTCATTTATCTGCCTATGTGCTAATGGTGGTTAACCTCTTCAGGATGGCTCCCGCTAAGAGCACCAGTCAGAACCAGAATCAAGATCCGCCACCACCTCCGCCTCCTCCAGAAGCATGGCAAGCTGTGATGGCCGCTACCAATGCAAATACACAGTTGATCATGCAAATCCTCCAAGAGCGGAATCAAGGCAGTCAAGGGAATCAAGGCAACAATCAGAACCATTTTGCTACTCTGGACCAGTTCCTCGCAAATGGTCCAAAGACGTTCAGCAATTGTGTTGAGGCTACCGATGCTGACGATTGGCTAGTGGATCTGGGCAAGCATTTTGAATGCAGCAACGTCAGGCCTGAAGATTTCGTCAAGTTCGCTTCTTTCCAGCTCAAAGATCAGGCTGCAGAGTGGTTCCAGTAGTACAAGGATTCCAGAGGTGGACGTTTGATCACTTGGGATGATTTCCGTCGTGATTTCCGAGCTCATCACATCCCTCAAAGTGTGACTGAAAGCAAACGTGAGGAATTCCGCAATCTGAAGCAAGGCTCTTTGTCTGTCTATGACTACAACAAGTTGTTCCAGAAACTCGCCCGTTTTGCCAAACAGGACGTTCCTGATGAGAAGAGCATGATCTATTAGTTCAGGGGTGGTCTCCGTGAAGAAATTCAGCTCGCTCTTGTCCTTTTTGAGCCGTTGAGATACGATGAGTTCTACAACATGGCACTGAAGCAAGAGGCTGCTCAGTTGAGGTGTGATGCTTCCAGGAAGCGAGTCAGAGACACTATGCCTTATTCCTCTACTCAAGTGGCCAAGCAGCAGAAGTATTGGCTTCCTCCTCCTCCGTTCCGTCAGCCATATCAGCAGAAGAGCAAAGGTGGCAGTGGTTCATCCCACCCACCCAACCCAGGCTTTCAGAACAAGACTTCGTCTCAAGCTCCAAGATCGAGTGCTCCGTACCACCGCCCGCTCTCAGAGGTCACGTGCAACAAGTGCCAACAGAAGGGTCACTACGCCAATAAGTGTTTCAACCAGAGGCATCTTCCTCCTCCTCCTCCTTTCAGATCGGCAAGTACAACTGTAGTCAAGCATAACCCCAAACACGCCAAGGTCAACTTGCTGAATGCAGCTCAGGCAGAGGATTCTTCAGATGTCATCATGGGTAACTTTCTAGTTAATTCTATTCCCGCAAGAGTTCTTTTTGACACGGGTGCATCGCATTGTTTCATGTCAAAGCCATTTTTTACCAAGCATGAGTTCGTTTCTTCTCATTTGGGTAAACAAATGGATATTGTTTCTCCAGGCAAACGCTTGAGTGCAAGTCTGGAGGTGCCAGATGTCACTATCACGATGGGCGATTTCAAGTTTCTAGCTTCTCCAATGGTTCTTGGTAATTCTGATATCGATCTTATTCTTGGGATGGACTGGCTCTGTAAGCATAAAGCTCAGCTTGATTGTGCAGCCAGACAGATTCAACTGACTCATTCGTCTGAGGATGTCATTGTCTTTACCGCTCGTGATGATACAATCTGGTTGTTTTCTCTCAATGAGAAGGGGGAATTGGATGCTATTTCGCAGATTCCGGTTGTTTGTGAGTATCAAGACGTCTTCCCAGCAGAACTCCCAGGAATGCCTCCGCACCGGCCCATTGAATTTGTTATTGAACTTGAGCCCGGTACGGAACCTGTGTGCAAACGTCCTTACAAGCTCGGCCCCGAAGAGTTGAAGGAGTTGAAGAAACAACTCGATGTTCAAGAAAGAATGGGTCTCATTCGGCCTAGTACTTCTCCGTGGGGTTGTGGTGTTCTTTTTGTGAAGAAGAAGGATGGAACGGACCGACTTTGTGTTGATTATCGTCCATTGAACAAGAAGACCATCAAGAACAAATACCCACTTCCCAACATCAATGAGCTGTTCGAACAACTCAAGGGTGCCCAAGTATTCTCCAAGCTTGATCTTCGTATGGGTTATCATCAGATTCGCATTCGTGAGCAAGATATTCCCAAGACGGCTTTCAGGACAAGCTATGGGTCATATGAATACACTGTCATGTCTTTTGGCCTTGCCAACGCTCCTCCGACGTTCTCGCGCATGATGAACTTCATCTTCAACCCCTACACCAATGACTTCGTTTTGGTCTATCTCGACGACATTCTGGTTTTCTCGAAAAACAAGGAAGATCATGCCAAGCACTTGCGTTTGGTTCTTGACAAGCTCAGGGAACATCAGTTCTACGCCAAGTTCTCCAAGTGTGAATTTTGGCTCGATGAGGTGCTTTATCTTGGTCATATCATCTCTGCCAAGGGCATTTCTGTGGATCCTGAGAAGGTGGCTGCAATTGTTAATTGGGAACCTCCTCAGAACGTGAAGCAACTCCGTAGCTTCCTCGGTCTCGCAAGCTACTGTCGAAGATTCGTTGAAAACTTTTCTAAGATCGCGAAGCCTCTCTCAAATCTTCTTCAGAAGCACGTCAAGTACGTTTGGTCTCCGGAGTGTGATATTGCTTTCAACACTATGAAAGAGAAATTGATCACTGCTCCAGTTCTGACTCCGCCTGATGAAACCAAGCCGTACGAGGTCTTTTGTGATGCCTCTCTCCAAGGTCTCAGTGCTGTACTGATGCAAGAGAAGAAAGTTGTTGCTTATACCTCTCGCCAGTTGAAGCCTAATGAGAAGAACTACCCCACTCATGATCTCGAGTTGGTGGCAGTTGTGCATGCTTTGTTGACTTGGAGACATCTTCTATTGGGAAGGAAAGTGGATATTTTCACTGATCACAAGAGTCTCAAGTACATCTTCACTCAGCCTAATCTCAACCTCAGGCAAACTCGATGGGTCGAAATGATTCAAGAGTACAATCCGAGTATTGAGTATACTCCAGGCAAGGCCAATGTGATTGCTGACGCTTTGAGCAGAAAAGCATATTGCAACAGTCTGATTCTCAAGCCTTATCAACCCGAGCTTTGTGAAGCTTTTCGCAAACTTAATCTGCAAATTGTTCCTCAAGGTTTCCTCGCCAACCTTCAAGTTTCTCCTACCCTGGAAGACCAGATTCGCCAAGCCCAGCTTCTTGATGCTATGGTGAAAAAGGTGAAGATTGGTATTGCAAAGAGTCAGTCCAAGTACAAGTGCTACTGACTTAATGACAAGGACACTCTCTTCTTCGAGGATCGAATTGTTGTGCCCAAAGGTGAACTTCGTAAAGTGATTATGAACGAGGCTCACAACTCTCTTCTCTCCATCCACCCGGGGAGCACGAAGATGTATCAGGATCTCAAGCAAACTTATTGGTGGACTCGAATGAAGCGCGAGATCGCTCAATTCGTGAATGAATGTGATGTCTGCAGAAGAGTGAAGGCAGAACACTAAAGGCCAGCAGGTCTCCTCCAACCTCTTGCCATTCCAGAATGGAAGTTTGACCACATTGAAATGGACTTCGTGACTGGGTTTCCAAAGTCCAAGCGTGGCAATGATGCTATATTCGTTGTCATCGACAAGCTCACCAAAGTGGCTCATTTCCTACCTATCAAAGAGTCGATCACTGCAGCTCAATTGGCGGAACTCTATACCTCTCGAATTGTCTCTCTGCACGGTATTCCTCAAGTGATATCTTCAGACCGTGGCAGCATCTTTACCTCCAAGTTTTGGGATTATTTTCAGAAGGCCATGGGCACCAACATTCGCTTCAACACTGCTTTCCATCCTCAAACAAGCGGTCAAGTCGAGCGTGTCAACCAGATTCTTGAAGATATGCTCAGGGCTTGTGTTATCTCCTTCGGCATGAAGTGGGAGGATTGTCTTCCTTATGCTGAATTCTCATATAACAACAGTTTTCAAGAAAGTTCGGGCAAGGCCCCATTTGAAATTCTGTATGGTAGGAAATGTCGTACACCTCTCAACTGGTCTGAAACCGGTGAACGTCAGCTGCTGGGTAATGACCTAATCACAAAGGCAGAAGAAATGTGCAAGGTCATTCGTGATAACCTCAAAGGAGCCCAATCCCGCCAGAAGAGCTACTATGATAGTAAGCACCGTGATTTGGATTTCGAGATCGGAGATCATGTTTACCTCCGCATCTCTCCTATGAAAGGGACTCGTCGCTTCGGTATCAAAGGGAAGCTTGCCCCTAGATACGTGGGTCCTTTCAAGATTGTTAGCAAGAGAGGCGACCTCGCCTATCAACTCGAGCTTCCGTCAAACTTTGCAAATGTTCATGATGTGTTCCATGTCTCCCAACTCCGAAAGTGCTTCAAGACCCCTGAACACACCGTCAATTTCGAGGACATTGAGCTCCAAGAAGATCTCTCCTATCGCGAGCACCCAGTTGCAATCCTTGAAGAGACTGAACGCAGGACTCGCAACAAGTCAATCAAATTTCTCAAAGTCAAGTGGTCACACCATTCCGTCCGTGAAGCTACCTGGGAACGCGAGGATCACCTCCGTTCTGAGTACCCGGAGTTCTTTCAGTCCTAGATCTTGGGACGAGATCTTTTCGTAGTGGTGGTGTGTTGTAATGCCCCAGATATTACTTTCCCAATTTGTACTCCAACTCTTGCCGTTTCCGGCATTAAGTTATATTTATTTCTCGGGTTCCGGTTTTTGTCTCCATGTGTTGTTTTCTTTTTCGTGCATCTCATATCATGTCATCACGTGCATTGCATTTGCATACATGTTCATCTCATGCATTCGAGCATTTTCCCCGTTGTCCGTTCTGTATTCCGGCGCTTCGTTCTCCTCCGGTGGCCATTTCTAGCTTTCTTTCGTGTGTGGGGATTAAACATTTCCAGATTGGACCGAGACTTGCCATGCGGCCTTGGTTTACTACCGGTAGACCGCCTGTCAAGTTTCGGGTCATTTGGACTTCGTTTGATACTCCAACGGTTAACCGAGGGACCGAGAAGGCCTCGTGTGTGTTGCAGCCCAACACGCCTCCAATTTGGCCCAAAACCCACCAAACTCTGGTCCATGTCCTAGAGCGTTCGATCACGATCGCGTGGCCGAAAGACGCACCTCATTTGGAGCTTCCTAGCTCCCTCTACCTATAAAATAGCATCTCCCTCAAAAATCCCGGATCCAAAACAACCCTAACCTAGCTCCTCTTCCACCGCGCCGCGCCGGACACGTCCGTGTCGGCCGGACAAGTCGCCACCGCCGCCCGTGATGAACCAGGGCGCGCCACGTGTCCCGGGCGGGTCCCCAGTTTGCCACGCCACCCGAGGCCCGCGGGGAGCCCCCCCTGGCCCGTTCCTCCGCCGCCCGAACGCCCGCGACCCCACCACCTCCTTCCTCGACGCCGGCGGCCGACCTCGCCGGGCCGCCGCACCGCGCCGTCGCCCGCTCGAGCTTCGTTGACGGCCACCACCGCCCGCCGCGGCCTCGCCCCGCCGCCCGAACCTCGCCGCCGCGCCGCCCCGGGCCGGATCCGGGCGGATCCGCCTCCACGCCGCCGGAGCCGGCCACCTCGCCGGAGACCTCGGCTTCCGCGTCGGTGAACCGTGCCGATCCGGTGCTACATTAACTGCTACAGTAACCGCCAGATCTGGAAAACCCTAGATCCGGTTGACTTCTCCCTCCCCCCCTTAATCTTTTTATACATTCTTTGACTGCTCATATCTCCGCCTCCGTAGCTCCGTTTTGGACATATGATATATCAAAATCTTCGCCTCGACATGTACATCATTTCATTCCATTGCATCATTTGCATTTGAGGTCATCTTGATGCCCAAAATGCTGTTAGAAAGAGGCATCATGAGTTAAATTGCAGATCCGTTAGCTCATCATAGACTTTTGTCATTTTTGCCATGATTATTGTGTGCATGATATGCCTGTGACTCTTTGGGATGAATTGTTAAGCATTTTGTCTTCTTTCCAGAGGTGCCAACCATGCATTTTTAGGATATGTGTGGTGACTTGTGCAAGCTTGCAAAGAGGGGTACCTGAGAATTCTGTTTTCAGGGACTTGGTGATTTTCACTAAGTCTGGGATATTTTAGTTCATGATGCCATATGTTCAGCTTGTTTCCTAGTGATCCGTGCATCTTTTGAGCATGATCAGTAAGGGACATTTGTTAATCTTGTTATGCTCTATCCAGCCATGTCTTTATTTGTTATGTTGGAGCACCCTAGGTTGAGTCAATTGAGCTCAACTTTTGCATCGTTGTTAATTTGGGCAGATCGTGAACTCTTTTGCGATTTTGCCGGTGCTATTGATAGTGATCCATGCATGCTATGCCATTGTTCTTGCCATGTATAGCTAGCATTTTGTGCCTTCTTTATGGATAAATGCTTGCCTTGCCATGACTTTCACCGTAGTGAGTGCATCGAGCTCGTTTACATGCCTTCGTGAGTTATAATTTCAGCATGTCCCAGTTTTCACTAAGTCTGAAAACTGATTGTGTTTCATCTATGTTCGTGTGCTCGTTAGAGTATTTTGTGAACCCTTTTGGCCCCAGGTCATTTTGGGTGTTTTGTTAAGCTTGTTGAGTAGCTCCATGCCCTGTTCTTACTTGTCATGTTCAGGTTGTGTATCATGTTGTTTTGTTGCTCCGAAGAGAGCATCGTGGTCTGAAATTTCAGACTAGTGTTAATTTCACTAAGTCTGAAATCTGTTTTGCTTATTCATTTTTGCCATGCTTGTTTGAACCTCTTAATGGATGAATTTGGCTATGGCTCAGTCCCAGTGATTTGTTAAGCATCTTGTGTCCATCCCTGCCATGTATTTTGTTTTTATGTTTGGTGGCTGTAGCATGTTCATTTCGTTGCATTTAGGAGCCTACTTGCTGTAAATCGCAGATCGGTTCGTTTCGTAAAACGCTTGCCATTTCCAAACCGTAGCTCCGATTCCTATGATCTTTATATCGTTTTCAGGTGATTTCTTCCCCTCTATCCAGTGGCACACTTGGTTTTCCAAGTTGAGGCCAGGTTCATGCATTTCCTGTCACGTCTTGCATTTTTCATCCCGCATCGCATCCCGCATAGCATACCATCATTTGCATCGTATTGCTTGAGTTTGCACGTGGTTGATTGTATCCTTGTTGCTTGTTTGTGTTGTTGGGTAGAGACAGGAGACGAGTTTGCTAACGAGGAGCCTGTTGAGTTTGCTTTTGAGGATCCAGTCAACTCTGACAACTGTGCAGGCAAGATGATCATACCCTCGAAATCACTACTATCTTTGCTATGCTAGTTTGCTCGCTCTTTTGCTTTGCCAATGCTATGATGCCTACCACTTGCTTGTCATCCTCCCAATTGCCATGATTGAGCCTCTAACCCACCTTTGTCCTAGCAAACCGTTGATTGGCCATGTTACCGCTTTGCTCAGCTCCTTCTTATAGCGTTGCTAGTTGCAGCTGAAGATTGGAGCCGTTCCTTGTTGGAACATTTATTTACTTGTTGGGATATCATTATATTTCTATGTTATCTTAATGCATCTATATACTTGGTAAAGGGTGGAAGTCTCGACCTCTCGCCTAGTGTTTTGTTCCACTCTTGCCGCCCTAGTTTCTGTCATATCAGTGTTATGTTCCCGGATTGTTGCGTCCCTTACGCGGTTGGGCTATAATGGGAACCCCTTGATAGTTCGCCTTGATTAAAGCTTTTCCAGCAATGCCCAACATTGGTTTTACCATTTGCCACCTACCCCTTTTTCTCTTGGGTTTCCGGATCCCGAGGGTCATCTTTATTTTAGCCCCCCACGGGCCAGTGCTCCTCTGAGTGTTGGTCCGAACCAGGCAGCCTGCGGGGCCACCTCGGGGAAACTCGAGGGTTGGTTTTACTCGTAGCTTGACCTATCCGAGCGTGCCCTGAGAAAGAGATATGTGCAGCTCTTATCGGGATTTGTCGGCACATTCGGGCGGTGTTGCTGGACTTGTTTTAACCTGTCGAATCGTCTTGCTGTACCGAGATACCGAGTCTGATCGGTGTGTCTTGGGTGGAGGTCTATTCCTTCGTTGACCGTGAGAGGTTGTTATGGGCTAAGTTGGGACCCCCCCTGCAAGGATTGATCTTTCGAAAGCCGTGCCCGCGGTTATGGGCAGATGGGAATTTGTTAATGTCCGGTTGTAGATAACTTGAACCTTAATTAATTAAAATGAATCAACTGAGTGTGTTGCCGTGATGGCCTCTTCTCGACGGAGTCCGGGAAGTGGACACGGTGTTGGAGTTATGTTTGCGCAGGTTGCTCTCTAGTTTTCTCGCTCGTGCTTTGCCTCCTCTTCTCGCTCTCTTTTGCGAACAAGTTAGCCACCATATATGCTAGTCGCTTGCTGCAGCTCCACTTACATAACCCCTTTCCTACCTATTAAGCTTAAATAGTTTTGATCGCGAGGGTGCGAGATTGCTGAGTCCCTGTGGCTCACAAATTATTATTACACCAGATGCAGGGACAGATGATTCAGCTCCAGATGGCGCGCTTGAGCTCAAGTGGGAGTACGACGAGGACTCTCAATGTTACTATGTGTCTTTTCCTGATGATCAGTAGTGGTGCCCAATCGGGGTTTGATTCAGGGCCTTGTCGCATGTTGGGGGTCTTTTCTATTTTGGCGCCGTAGTCGGGCCTTGAGTGATTTGTATGATGGATGTTATTTATGTACTTTGATGTGACGTGGCGAGTGTAAGCCAACTATGTTCTTCCCCTTTATATTATTTATGTACATGGGATGTGTGATGATTTCCCGACTTGCGACATTGCTTTCCATGCAGCTATGCCTCTAAGTCGTGCCTCGACACGTGGGAGATATAGCCGCATCAAGGGCGTTACAGAAAAGCTCTATGGTTATAGGGTTTTGCGAAAAGCCAATTTTTCCCTACTGCAAAGGAATAAATTTTATTTAACTATCATGGTGGTTGTTAAACATTGAGAATGGTTGACAACATTCTCAATCCCAATTAAATAACATCATTAAAACCCAACAATATTCATTTAAAGTAACGTGATGAGATTCACATGATAATCCAAGTACTAGATACCGGGGACACGGCTAATCATGATTAGTTTATACACTCTGCAGAGGTTTGCGCACTTTTCCCCACAATACTCGATCGCCTCCGTTTGTTTTCTCGCACTACAGAGTGTTTGAGAAGACGGATGACCGAGACATAGTCTTTCAGAAGCGCTAGCACCTTACGATGGGTAGACCGTACCACCTACATCCCCTACATCTGCTAGTCTACCACTATAAGAGTTCGCACGACTTAGTCAACTATGCTAGAGCCCATAATAGCTTGTGGGTGCACACGGAAGTTTCTAGTATGAATAGTCTCATGATCCCTTTGAGCCTGGGTGGCGGGCCAAAAGAAAACAGGCAAGTCCTGGAATACCCAGGTGCCTCAATCCACCCAGATGTGTGTTTAAGTTGCCACCTTAGATAAACCATTAATTAACAATCTCACATCTGTCATGGATCTCACTCACCCAATCCACGTCTACTAGCATAGGATGGCATAATAAGCAAACGTAGAAGTAAATCCCAAAGGTTTGATAATAAACGGGTAATAGGTACAACCTCATCTACTTCCCATCCCACAATTTAATTAGATCCTAACCATGCAATGTGTGAGGATTGATCTAATGCAATAAAACTGGGTAGTAGAGAAGGTATGATCAAAGTGAGAACTTGCCTGCAATGTTGATGAAGATGATTCGCACTCAAAACTCTTGATAGTTCTACTCATCACACTCCGGTCAATCTATCGTAAGCAAGCAATAGTAACCACACATAAGCAATCACTCAAAAGATCAGAAAGAATGAAGAAGACAATTCGGTAAACATCAAAACAAAGCAAATAGCTCTTACAACATAAAACAATTTCTAACAGTACCAAAATTATGTGAAATTGGCCTTATCAGAAAGTTTAGGTCAAGAGCTTCGATTTGCAAAAAGAATCAACTCAAACGGAGCTACGAAACTCAAGTTATGAGCAAACGGAGTTTGGATTCAAATCTGATCTAATTCAAATTTTAAACTTTTCAAAAACATGTCTAAGTTGTTTATCTGGATAGAAGAGATCGTAACGAAGACGTGAGCATTGGTTTCGTTGGATTTTGGACTAACGAGTAAAAAGTTATGATCGTTTGAAGTTCAGGGACTAAATTGTAGGGAAAACTAATTACGAATAGGTCCCTGACTAAAATTAACAGAAAAAGAAAAAAACTAAATAACGAACGTTCGCTAACTAGTTCTAAACAGAGAACGTTCTCTAAATAGATCTAACTGAAAAAAAACTAAACCGTTTTTTTAAAAACCGAGAAAAACCTAAACCCTAAAAGAAATAACCGGACCGGGCGGTTTACCGGTTCGGTCGAAATAAACCGGCGGCGGCGGTTGACGGCAGCAGCAGCTCCGGCGATGCGGCGGGCTCCGGCGAGACGGGCAGCGGCGACGGCGAGCTCCGGCGCGGCGGGACAGCGGCGCGGGGCGGCACTGCGAGCGGCGGGGTGGTGCGGGCGACGCGGGGAGGCGAGCGGCGAGCGGCGGGCGCAGCAACGGCGGCGGCAGCGGCGGCGCGAAGTGCGGCGGCGGCTGCAGATCTCGGCGGCGGAGGCGGCGATCTACGAGGGGGGCGGCGCGAAGCGAGAGGAGGCGAGGGCGGCGCGGGGCTGCGGCTTTAAAGGAGGAGACGTGGAGAAGGGGCGACGGGGCGCCGTGGGAGCGCCGGACTCCGGCGAGTCCGGGAGGCGCACGGGAGGAGGAAGGCGGCGCTGTGCCTGGGCCGTGGCCTGGCCTGGTGCTGGGCCGGCCCAGTTCGGCTTCGGCCATTTTTTTTAAACACAGTCAAACAAAAAGTAAAAAAAAAAATACTATATAGGCATATAATATATCAAAATTTTCAGAAAAAGATTGCCTACAACGTGGACATTTTAGTAACGTCAAATAAAATCCACACAAAATCAAATAATTCAAAGAGTGTTACTGGCCTAATAAAAACTCAATAAAATAAAATAAAATAAAAACCAAAATGATTTCAATTTTATTTTTCTCCAATTTTCTATTGTAGGGAATCATGTTACCCTACTTTTCATATATTTTATTTTTGGAGAAAAATAATTTGAATAAAATTCAAATAACTCTAAATTGAAAATAAATTCAAAAGAACTTTGAATTTAATTTTTTTGAAACTCCCAACTCATATTTCATATAATTTGAAGAAGTCATTTTATCTTCTCTCATGAAAATCATTGAGTTGCATAAAGTTTCAGAAGTGGAAATATTTTCCAAATGAAATTCAAATATTTTCAACACACCCTTGTCATTGAAATAAATGGAAGAAGTCATGTCATCTTCTTTCCAGGGTTTTGTGATGGAAAGTATTTGAATTCGCGGAGAGAATAAAAACGAAAGTTTGGGAAAGTCCTTTTATTCCCTCTCATTTAACTTTCAAAAAGTTTCGAATTCACTCACTTTCAGTCAATCAATCAAACAATCAATCAAATCTATCTATTTATTATAACATTCCAAAATTTAGAATTTTGGGATGTTACAAACCTACCACCCTTAAAATGAATCTCGTCCTCGAGATTCGGAGAGGCTAGCAAGAAATAGGTTGGGCTTGGGGTTTTCTCCGAATCCATCGATCGTCACCGGGAGTCTGGGGTGCTACCACCCTTAGAAGCATCGTTACAGTTCCATCAAAACTCATATACGCCATCCTTATTCTTGACAGTGCCGTCTTCTCAGATCTTCTGTATAATTCCTTCTCTGGCTCTTTCGGTAGTGGCATAACCTTTTCCTCAATTCTTCTGTCCTTTCCTCTTAGTAAGATTATTCCGAGATTGGGTCTTCTTTAGCTGATGGGTCTGGCGCCAAAACTAGATGACTATCGATATCTCATGGTGGTCAACAATTTATGGTTTCTCCTGCAGGAAATGGGTCTGGGTTGAACCTCACCGTATAACCTACGGTTGGCAACAACTGCCGTGTACCAGGGAAAAATACTTATACCATTCTAAGTTTAAACAGGGTTTTGATCGTCGTCTCTTTACTATGGGTAAGTCACTCAGATTTACCATCCCACATAGCAAGGCGAATAATAAGAGTAAGTCGTTATGGTGATCAATCCACCCCGCACCCAAATCATTACCTTGTATACGGTTTAGCGAATCTCGCATTCTAACACTCGGTCATCCTCGCAAGCATTGCAGAATTTCTCTTGTCGACGAACCAAGTTCGGATGTATCCATGGATTCTGCAAGCCAAACAACCATCTATCGTTCCTTCACAACTCTCAGGTTTTGCGTAACTCCTACAAGATCGTCGATCGATAAAATCGTAACTTCTTTCAGGGTTTTTCCTTCAGCAAAATGTGCTTGCTTCTTGGCAGGTCCTGGGGCCTGTGGGTTATGGCCCATCTCATCACTTGTAGTCCTTGAACTTATCATCGGGCAACTGATCATTATTCCAACTTCCTAGTATTCTTAAATCCATCCAATTGTATTGTCTTCCTTCCTTCTATTAGCACCAAACTAGGACATGTTTACTCAGACTCATCATGGAATTTCCATTGATCCATATTTCCAACATTCTACCTCCTTTATATCCAATAATACTTCATCCATCCATACTCTTGGGGTTTCACACATATCGAGACAAAACTCATATTCATTTTGTCCGAAATCCACTTAGTGGAGTATCCTTATCTTTTCCAGGGGTCAACGGTTCTTACAGGGTACTACCACCCTTAAAATGCACAAATCTTCCATAGACTATATTTCTCATATCCTCAGAATGGCCAAAATTCTTCTTCATAGAGTAACAACTCATAAAATCCATATCAGTACCAACGATGCTAACTTTATTCATTCTCCAATGATTACAATCTCTCACTTTTCCATTACATGTCTCAACTCAACACCTCAATAGAAAATAAAATGTTCTCACTTCTACTACTCCATTTCTTTTGTTGCCAACTCACTATCTAGCACAAGTCTCCTTCTCCTTGGGGCATTCTCTGGCAAAGTGCCCTGCTCCATTACAACTAAAACATATTACTTCTGACAAGTATTGAGGTTTCCTTTTTTGGGCAACTGTTGAGGTAGTGACCTGACTCCTTGCACCTGTAACAGGTGATACGACTCAGGTCCTTCCTGGTATCCAATCTGCTTCTCTTCCTAGACCTTTCCATGCCAATCATGGCTTCTATTTCTTGTGGGTCATACTCTACTTCCTCTGTTGGGAATTCTACTAGATCCCCATTCAAACAATTTTGGGAGATGTGTCCTTCTCCACATGAATAGCAAGACTTAGTGTAGGGTTTACTCGGGTCTTCTTTAGGTGTGTCCTCCACATGTTCCTTCATCACAACTTCTTCTAAAATTTTCATGAGGGCTCCTTTCATTACTTCTCTCTTCTGCTGGATGGTTCATTGTACCATGGGGTAAATGTGACACTGAGCAGGATAGTGGGTAGTCCCTTCACACAAGAAACAAGTAATCTGCCTAGTTGGGCATTCTTCAACTGGGTGACTTCCTTCACAATTAGGGCACTCATCCTTGTGTTCTTTATGGGTGTGTCCGATTTCTCCACAATTCTTGCATGCACAAGGTTTCTTCATATCCTTTCCATAAGGCTTCAACTTCTGGGACACAAGCCGAGACTTTGGCAGAGTCAACTTAAATTCTTTCCAAGTGGTTACTCATTGCCATCCATTGATGGTTTGGTACATCCTCCACCAAGTAGCAGCACCTCTTTCAAGGCACTGAAGGGCATGTTGGGTCATAACATTTCCAACTATAGGGTTATTTTTCATGTGATCCTCCAGGTTCTGAATCCATCGGTCCGTCTCCAACTGACTCATCGGTCCAGAAAATACAAGCTCATCTTCATTCATCCTCTATTGGGTCCATGGGTTTGGGGTGAGATAAAAGAGATAGAGAGGGATACACACAATACAAACAAAAGTTTTGAAAAGACAGATTTTATTTGTGGCTGTCGAGAAAAACATCAAACAAATGACAGCTCACAACCATCGCATCTACGTAGGTATATACCAGGGGTTTGGTCTTCTAAAGGTCAATAAATCTTCAACGTCGTCTAACTCTTCAAGTCTTGTTCATGCCTCCAATGGCTTCTACCGGTCATACTTGTCTTTCTCAAGTCCTTTTTGCCGGCTCATCTTTGCTGTAGCAAAGTCTCTGGTGACATCCTTGAATATTCTGGAGTTGCATTCCAAACTTCTGGGTTTCAACACCATTGGCATGATCCATGGTCCTACTGTCCTTTAGTTCCTGACAAATCTCCGGTATCTTGAGGTTTTGTTTCTCCAGCTTGGCTACTTCAAGTTCTAGGTCCTAAGTTCTTCATGAAATGCTCCTTGTCAAAATACGGCTTCTGGTAGCTCCATCTTAACTTCTTGATGTAACAATCCAGATCCTGGTGATACACCGGCTAAGGTTAAAACTTCATCTTACTAATAGGTGCTCCATCAGCCTCCTTCCATCTAATCCATTCTGAAGAAATGCATCCTTAACTCAGCACGGTGATAATAGCATCAGCGGGCGATGACATCACGGATAACCGTGTTTCTGCCCTTGTCATTTCCATGAGCTTTCCCTCCATAGTTGATATCTCCTGCCTTAGGGTTTTCTTGACAAAACTTCGAGTTCTCATGCTCGTTGTTTCAGTCTTTCTCCGATACACCTTGATCTCGGGTATTGACAACCTTCATAATCTGTCAAGTTCCATAAGGGTAACCTTCCTAGGTCATACAAATCTTTGGATTCTTCAGAGACTTCAAATTCTCCTAGTCTTCGGAGTCTTCAACCGTTGTAGTTTCCATTATCAGATGCACAGAAAATACTCTTCATTCCGAAGTGGTCTTAGTTGTCCGATATCTTGTACTTCTTGGAGTGGTCTCATCAGTCGAATCTTCGTGTGGTCAAAAAGGGAAAGGGGTATGGTCTCACTAAAGGTATTATTTTTGAATAAGCTCAGAAGAGAAGAGAGGTAAAAGATCTTTTGAATGGGAAAGTTGTAGAGAAAAAATCTTTGCTATGGGTATGCCAGTTTCTAGGGTCACGTTCCTACAGTCAACATGTGCTCTGATACCATCTTGTAGCGACCCGACGCGAATGGATGAAGTCTCTATGCTTAAGTGTCATCCCTGGATCGGTATGCTGACACACACAGTACTCGAGGATTTATAACAGAGGTAAATCACATGTATAAGTAACGTAAATACCATTACCTCAATCCAAATAGCGGAAGTAACAAGGTTGTGGATTCCCATCAACACCGACGGCAAAGTTGAGTGTAGAAATCGTAACCCTAACGTATCACTTACTCGTCGTAAGAAATCCTGCAACATGAGACGTTGCAGCCACAGAGGGTCAGTACATTGAATGTACTGGCAAATTCACACCATAGAGAATGATGAACAATGGCTATCACTACATGCATATATGGCTGGTGGAAAAGCTCTATGGTTATAGGGTTTTGCGAAAAGCCAATTTTTCCCTACTGCAAAGGAATAATTTTATTTAACTATCATGGTGGTTGTTGAACATTGAGAATGGTTGACAGCATTCTCAATCCCAATTAAATAACATCATTAAAACCAAACAATATTCATTTAAAGTAACGTGATGAGATTCACATGATAATCCAAGTACTAGATACTCAAAACGTCCATAACCGGGGACACGGCTAATCATGATTAGTTTATACACTATGCAGAGGTTTGCGCACTTTTCCCCACAAGACTCGATCGCCTCTGTTTGTTTTCTCGCACTACAGGGTGTTTGAGAAGACGGATGACTGAGACATAGTCTTTCAGAAGCGCTAGCACCTTACGATGGGTAGACCGTACCACCTACATCCCCTACATCTGCTAGTCTACCACTATAAGAGTTCGCACGACTTAGTCAACTATGCTAGAGCCCATAATAGCTTGTGGGTGCACACGGAAGTTTCTAGTATGAATAGTCTCATGATCCCTTTGAGCCTGGGTGGCGGGCCAAAAGAAAACAGGCAAGTCCTGGAATACCCAGGTGCCTCAATCCACCCAGATGTGTGTTTAAGTTGCCACCTTAGATAAACCATTAATTAACAATCTCACATCTGTCATGGATCTCACTCACCCAATCCACGTCTACTAGGATAGGATGGCATAATAAGCAAACGTAGAAGTAAATCCCAAAGGTTTGATAATAAACGGGTAATAGGTACAACCTCATCTACTTCCCATCCCACAATTTAATTAGATCCTAACCATGCAATGTGTGAGGATTGATCTAATGCAATAAAACTGGGTAGTAGAAAAGGTATGATCAAAGTGAGAACTTGCCTGCAATGTTGATGAAGATGATTTGCACTCAAAACTCTTGATAGTTCTACTCGTCACACTCCGGTCAATCTATCGTAAGCAAGCAATAGTAACCACACATAATCAATCACTCAAAAGATCAGAAAGAACGAAGAAGACAATTCGGTAAACATCAAAACAAAGCAAATAGCTCTTGCAACATAAAACAATTTCTAACAGTACCAGAATTATCTGAATTTGGCCTTATTAGAAAGTTTAGGTCAAGAGCTTCGATTTGCAAAAAGAATCAACTCAAACGGAGCTACGAAACTCAAGTTATGATCAAACGGAGTTTGAATTCAAATCTGATCTAATTCAAATTTTAAACTTTTCGAAAACATGTTTAAGTTGTTTATCTGGATAGAAGAGATCGTAACGAAGACGTGAGCATTGGTTTCGTTGGATTTGGACTAACGAGTAAAAAGTTATGATCGTTTGAAGTTCAGGGACTAAATTGTAGAGAAAACTAATTACGAATAGGTCCCTGACTAAAATTAACAGAAAAAGAAAAAAACTAAATAACGAATGTTCGCTAACTAGTTCTAAACAGAGAACGTTCTCTAAATAGATCTAACTAAAAAAACTAAACCGGGGTTTTCTTTAAATAAAACCGAGAAAAACCTAAACCCTAAAAGAAATAACCGGACCGGGCGGTTTACCGGTTCGGTCGAAATAAACCGGCGGCGGCGGTTGACGGCAGCAGCAGCTCCGGTGATGCAGCGGACTCCGGCGAGTCGGGCAGCGGCGACGGCGAGCTCCGGCGCGGCGGGACAGCGGTGCGGGGCGGCACTGCGAGCGGCGGGGTGGTGCGGGCGACGCGGGGAGGCGAGCGGCGAGCGGTGGGCGCAGCAACGGCAGCGGCAGCGGCGGCGCGAAGTGCGGCGGCGGCTGCAGATCTCAGCGGCGGAGGTGGCGATCTGCGAGGGCGGCGGCGCGAAGCGAGAGGAGGCGAGGGCGGCGCGGGGCTGCGGCTTTAAAGGAGGAGGAGACGTGGAGGAGGGGCGACGGGGCGCCGTGGGAGCGCCGGACTCCGGCGAGTCCGGGAGGCGCACGGGAGGGGGAAGGCGGCGCTGCGCCTGGGCCGTGGCCTGGCCTGGTGCTGGGCCGACCCAGTTCGGCTTCGGCCAATTTTTTTTAAACAGAGTCAAACAAAAAGTAAAAAAATACTATATAGGCATATAATATATCAAAGTTTTCAGAAAAAGATTGCCTACAACGTGGACATTTTAGTAACGTCAAGTAAAATCCACACAAAATCAAATAATTCATAGAGTGCTACTGGCCTAATAAAAACTCAATAAAATAAAATAAACCAAAATGATTTCAATTTAATTTTTCTCCAATTTTCTATTGTAGGGAATCATGTTACCCTAATTTCCATATATTTTATTTTTGGAGTAAAATAATTTGAATAAAATTCAAATAACTCTAAATTGAAAATAAATTCAAAAGAACTTTGAATTTAATTTTTTTTGAAACTCCCAACTCATATTTCATATAATTTGAAGAAGTCATTTTATCTTCTCTCATGAAAATCATTGAGTTGCATAAAGTTTGAGAAGTGGAAATATTTTCCAAATGAAATTCAAATATTTTCAACACACCCTTTTCATTTAAATAAATGGAAGAAGTCATGTCATCTTCTCTTCAGGGTTTTGTGATGGAAAGTATTTGAATTCGCGGAGAGCATAAAAATGAAAGTTTGGGAAAGTCCTTTTATTCCCTCTCATTTAACTTTCAAAAAGTTTCGAATTCACTCACTTTCAGTCAATCAATCAAACAATCAATCAAATCTATCTATTTATTATAACATTCCAAAATTTAGAATTTTGGGATGTTACAGGAACTAACCCGAAGAAGCAACACCGGAAAGAAGCAAACAACATGGTAAACAACCATCACATAAGCATGGCATGATGCACAACCAAGTATGATGCATGTCCGGTTTAAAGAGGCATGGCATGGCAATATGGACAAACAAAACTACAAATTAAGTGGAGCTCAATATGCAACGAGTTGCATATTGACGAAACACCACATTCCATTATTTAGTTCGATCTCGTTATGTACCCAACAATATTAAATGTTCTTAACATGGCAAGAGGTGGAGCATAAGAAAACTAAACATTTAGGCAAGTTTAAATGAGGCCGGAACAACAAGCAACAATTCCGGTAAAACCTCATATGCATTTATCAATTTGGTGCACCAACAATTTTAAACATTTAAATGTTATTATCATGATGCGAATGACATGTGCAAGTTTATGAAAATTTTATGAAAATGTTGACGTGAGCATATTATGAAGCATTTGTCATCGTGGCGGAACATGAAAGGGGTGCCACGACAATGATAACGGGAATGGTGCCACGGCGGCGAAACGGAAATGATGTCATGGCATCATTCCGATGATCCGGTAGCTCACGGGGATACCGGTGCAAAAGGAAAAGTGATGTGAGCATGTCATGCAAGATGGTGGAGTGATCCCGGTAACCGGGTTCCCCACGGGTCGACGACGGTGCCAAGCGAGGGAAACAACTAACGTTCACGGGAGGATACAACTACCAAACATGCATCTCAAACAACAAATTCATTTACCCACGGGCGGTCGTTCTGGGCGGTTATACCTTCAAAGCGTGCATTTCTGAGGCGGTTCGAGTTCGTCGAGGGAAGTAGAGGAAGTAGGCGTTCCGCGATGGTAGTAGAAGTAGTGGTACTATCGGTCCTCGATGGTAGTGGAAGTAGTGTTTCACGAGTCGAAGAGGATGTGGTCTTTCATGTTCGAGGGGCGGTAGTGGTACACAGTCGTCATCGAACTTGGCATCACAATGCGTAGACGTACATATTCCGTAGATGTTCATGTCATTCGTGTCATGGTACTTGGGGTCTTCGGACTTGCCGGTCCCGTTCTTGTGATGGTAGTCGTTCACGTTCATTCAGAGAGGTACTTGATGACTCCAACGTCTTCAGGGCAATGGTAGTGGTACACACGAGCGTAGACGAACTTGACGGATCCGAGGGCTCCGGGCGTCGTGGTACTTGTCGATCCGGGTCTTGAGACATACTAGGCATCGGTGCCTTCGAGGAACTCGACGTGTCCAAAACATAGCGGAACAAGGTCCCGGTTCCGGTCGTGTGAATGTTTAGTGAAGACGAACTTGCTGGTCTTGCCGAACTGAAGGGGTACTTGGCATTTTGCAATCCAATATCCAGGGTCAAACATGTAGTCGTTCTTTGCGATGGAGTCGACCTTGACGTGTCCAGGGGACGCTCAGGTCGGTGGATGTTCTTGGTCTTGCGGTTCGGAAGCTGGTACAAAGAGCTGCGGTTCATGGCGCTGGAGAACGGGTGGCGATGAACTAGGCAGAAAAGGACGGCTCGGGCAGGAGCTCCTCTGCACGGGGAGGAGGCTGACAGAGAGCACCGGGGTGGAGGCAGTGGTGCTCCTGGTGGTCGCCGGCGGACAGGCTTGGGCTCGCCGGCCGGCAGGGCGCCATGGCGAGGACGCGGCGATGCGAGGCGCTGCTCTTGGCATAGGGACGAGGGCCTGCCAGAGCTCGGGCGGATCCTGCAAGGAGGAGCTACGGCGCCTGGGAGACGCAGGCGAGCTTGATGACGAGGGGCCCTGGTCGCGGGTGCACGAGGAAGAGAAGAAGGTGGCGAGCGTGAGGCAGGTGCAGGTCACCATGGGAGGCAACCAGGAGGCGGGCGGAGGAGCTGAGGAAGGCCGGCGGCAACGGGCGCGACCATGGAGACCAGGTACTGGGCGCTGCCCTCTCTGCGTTGTGTGTGCAGCGACGCTGGAGGGAGACAAGGGGGATCGAGATAGTGGCCTGGGGAGCTACTTGAATTCCCACTTATAAACTCCCGAAACTTTCTGGTTATGCAATCAGGTGTTGGGGATACAGGGGAAGCATAATATCTCACCCAAAACTAACAAATCCTACATCCAGCTGTATCCATCCTTCAACACATAACCAAGAAATCTTTGGAAATCATTTACCTCAACCTTCGAAAAGCATCCGTTATACGAGTTATGGCAATACTCCCGAACTTTCGCCCCAGTACTGGGTGGCATCGAGGTTATCTCACCAACAACTGCATAAAGGAGATTTTCGATGTCGGCGAAACTCGGGTATTCCAGAACTGTAACGATAAAATTGTGACGACAACACCTCGGAGCCCAACTCCCCGGGACACTGCCACAACCCCTAAATGTCAGGAGGCACCAAGAACAGTGTTCTCATCACAAAAGCATCAGAACGATTCCAAGATACCCGCATGATCCTAAATTTTTTAGTGAAATTTGAGGAGAGAAGAGTCAAAACTCTACGCCAGGAGGCCTCACCAGAGCGACGAAAGGACTGAGGAGTAAAAAGAATCCTACTCTCCAACATATATAATCCTAAAAGACTCAAAACATTTTTCTAGACTCAACAACGCCAACGATTCGATCGAGCAGGGGGCTCCTAAGTCGGGGAAGGCTCTGATCACTAACTTGTTACACCCACGATGCGGCTATATCTCCCATGTGTCGGAGCACGACTTAGAGGCATAACCGCATTGTAGGCATGTCGCAAGAGGGGTAATCTTTACACATCCCATTTACTAAAAGAGAAAGGGATAAAGAGTTGGCTTACAATCGCCACTTCACACAATACATAAATATAGCATTACAACATCCAGAATACAATCACAGTCCGACTACGGAACCATAATAAAAGAAGACCACCCCTAATGCTAGATCCCCGATCGCCCCGACTGGGCTCCACTACTGATCAACTAGAAACGAAACAACAAAACGCACACGATCTTCATCGAGCTCCCACTTGAGCTCAGCTGCGTCATCTGCACTGGTATCATCGGCACCTGCAACTGGTTTTGGAAGTAAACTGTGAGTCACGGGGACTCAGCAATCTCATACCCTCGCGATCAAGACTATTTAGGCTCATGGGTAGGAAAAGGTAGTGAGGTGGAGCTGCAGAAAGCACTAAGCATATATGGTGGCTAACTTACGCAAATGAGAGCGAGAAGATAAAGCAATGCACGGTCGTGAACTAGAAATGATCAAGAAGTGATCCTGAAACTACTTACGTTCAAGCATAACACAAGAACCATGTTCACTTCCCGAACTTCGCTGAGAAGAGACCATCACGGCTACACACGCGGTTGATGCATTTTAATTAAGTTAAGTGTCAAGTTTTCAACAACCGGATATTAAGCAATTCCCATCTGCCCATAACCGCGGGCACGACTTTCGAAAGTTCAAAACCCTGCAGGGGTATCCCAACTTACCCCTTCACGATCTCTCATGGTCAACGAAGGATATTCCTTCTCCCAGGAAGACCCGATCAGACTCAGAATCCCAGTTACAAGACATTTCGATAATGGTAAAACAAGACCAACAAAGCCACCCAGATGTGCCGACAAATCCCGATAGGAGCTGCACATATCTCATTCTCAGGGCACACCAGATTGTCCAAACTTCCGGTAGGCCAACCCAGAGTTGCCCCTGGTGGCCACCGGCGGCTGACAAGTTGGACCAACACTCAGAGGAGCACTGGCCTGGGGGGTTAAAATAAGGATGACCCTTGAGTCTGCAGAACCCAAGGGAAAAAAGGCTAGGTGGCAAATGGTAAAACCAAGGTTGGGCCTTGCTGGAGGAGTTTTATTCAAGGCGAACTGTCAAGGGGTTCCCATTATAACCCGACCGCGTAAGGAACACAAAATCAAGTTACATAACACCGGTATGACGGAAACTAGGGCGGAAGAGTGGAATAAAACACCAGGCATAAGGCCGAGCCTTCCACCCTTTACCAAGTATATAGGTGCATTAAAGTAAATAAGAGATATTGTGACATCCCAACAAATACCATGTTCCAACATGGAACAAGCTGCAACTTCACCTGCAACTAGCAACGCTATAAAAGGGGCTGAGCAAAGCGGTAACATAGGCAAACAACGGTTTGCTAGGACAAGGTGGGTTAGAGGCTTGACATGGAAATATGGGAGGCATGATATAGCAAGTGGTAGGTATCGCGACATAGCAATAGAGCGAGCAACTAGCAAGGAAAGATAGAAGTGATTTCGAGGGTATGGTCATCTTGCATGAGATCCCGCAAGGAAGAAGAACGAGTCCATGAAGAAGGCTAACGGACGTAGTCGAACGAATCCTCACAACGCGACGTTATCGGAACTAACACGAAGAAGCAACACCGAAAAGAAGCAAACGACATGGTAAACAACCATCACATAAGCATGGCATGATGGACAAGCAGTATGATGCATGTCCGGTTTAAAGAGGCATGTCATGGCAATATGCACAAACAAAACTACAAATTAAGTGGAGCTCAATATGCAACGAGTTGCATATTGACAAAACACCACATTCCATTATTTAGTTCGATCTCGTTATGTACCCAACAATATTAAATGTTCTTAACATGGCAAGAGGTGGAGCATAAGCAAACTAAACATTTAGGCAAGTTTAAATGAGGCCGGAACAACAAGCAACAATTCCGGTAAAACCTCATATGCATTTATCAATTTGGTGCACCAACAATTTTAAACATTTAAATGTTATTATCATGATGCGAATGACATGTGCAAGTTTATGCAAATTTTATGAAAATGTTGACGTGAGCATATTATGAAGCATTTTTCATCGTGGCGAAAAATGAAAGGGGTGCCACGACAATGATAACGGGAATGGTGCCATGGCGGCGAAACGGAAATGATGTCATGGCATCATTCCGATGATCCGGTAGCTCACGGGGATACCGGTGCAAAAGGAAAAGTGATGTGAGCGTGTCTGCAAGATGGTGGGGTGATCCCGGTAACCTGGTTCCCCACGGGTCGACGACGGTGCCAAGCAAGGGAAACAACTAACATTCACGGGAGGATACAACAACCAAACATGCATCTCAAACAACTCATGCATTTACCCACGGGCGGTCGTTCTGGGCGGTTATACCTTCGAAGCATGCATTTCTGAGGCAGTTCGAGTTCGTCAAGGGAAGTAGAGGAAGTAGGCGTTCCGCGACGGTAGTAGAAGTAGTGGTACTATCGGTCCTTGATGGTAGTGGAAGTAGTGGTTCACGAGTCGAAGAGGAAGTGGTTTTTCATGTTCGAGGAGCGGTAGTGGTACACGGTCGTCATTGAACTTGGCATCACAATGCGCAGACGTTCATATTCCGTAGATGTTCATGTCATCGGTGTCGTGGTACTTGGGGTCTTCGGACTTGCCGGTCCCGTTCTTGCGATGGTAGTCGTTCACGTTCATTCAGAGAGGTACTTGATGATTCCAACTAGGGATGGCAATGGGTCGGGTTTGGGGCGGGTGGAGCTGGTCCAAATCCAACCCACGACCCATCTTCCTACCCTCGGCCCATCCACCAAATTATCCATGGGCACAACTTGTGCCCATGCCCAAACCCACCGGATACCCACATACCCATGGAGCTGCATGGGCATCGAAATTTCAGCATGAAGCCTTCCCAAAGATCAAATTAACTGAACATCATTCACGTACAAATGTCAACATAAGATATGCATAAGTAGGCAAGAAGTAATACGATGAGTCCTTAAGTGTGACATACCAGAGGTTGATTTTGTAGCATATAGCTTATGGCACCAGTTGCGTATTGCCTGCCATTTCCCATTTATTCGTTCTTTCTACTGTCACTGGCATATGGCCCCACATGTCATACGAGTATCCATTGGATATCCGTGGAGCACAAACTATAACCGTGCCCAACCCAACTGTTCCTGGGTATCCATATCCGTGGACCCATGGGCAAAAATGTGCTCCATACCCTTGCCCAAATGGGTCGGGTATCCATGGGTATCCAGATCCATGGATAAATTTGCCATCCCTAACTCCAACGGCTTCGGGGCGACGGTAGTGGTACACACAAGGGTAGACGAACTTGACGGATCTAAGGGCTCCGGACGTCATGGTACTTGTCGATCCGGGTCTTGAGACATACTAGGCATCAGTGCCTTTGAGGAACTCGGCGTGTCCAAAACATAGCGGAACAAGGTCCCGGTTGCGGTCATGTGAACGTTCAGTGAAGACGAACTTGCCGGTCTTGCCGAACTGAAGGGGTACTTGGCGTTTTGCAATCCAATATCCAGGGTCAAACATGTAGTCGTTATTTGCGATGGAGTCGACCTTGACGTGTCTAGGGGACGCTCAGGTCGGTGGATGTTCTTGGTCTTGCGGTTGGGAAGCCGGTACAAAGAGCTGCGGTTCATGGCACTGGAGAACGGGTGGCGATGAACTAGGCAGAAAAGGACGGCTCGGGAAGGAGCTCCTCTGCACGGGGAGGAGGCTGACAGAGAGCACCGGGGTGGAGGCGGTGGTGCTCCTGGTGGTCGCCGACGGACAGGCTTGGGCTCGCCGGCCGGTAGGGCGCCATGGCGAGGAGGCAGCGATGCGAGGCGCTGCTCTTGGCATAGGGACGAGGGCCTGCTGGAGCTTGGGCGGATGCTACAAGGAGGAGCTACGGTGCCTGGGAGACGCAGGCGAGCTTGATGACGAGGGGTGAGGGAGTCCTGGATTAGGGGGTGTTCGGATAGCCGGACTATACCTTCAGCCGGACTCCTGGACTATGAAGATACAAGATTGAAGACTCCGTCCCGTGTCCGGAAGGGACTTTCCTTGGCGTGGAAGGCAAGCTTGGCGATACGGATATGAATATCTCCTACCATTGTAACCGACTTTGCGTAACCCTAACCCTCTCGAGTGTCTATATAAACCGGAGGGTTTTAGTCCGTAGGACAACGTACACATCAACAATCATAGCATAGGCTAGCTTCTAGGGTTTAGCCTCCTCGATCTCATGGTAGATCTACTCTTGTACTACCCATATCATCAATATTAATCAAGCAGGACATAGGGTTTTACCTCCATCGAGAGGGCCCAAACCTGGGTAAAACTTCGTGTCCCTTGACTCCTGTTACCATCCGGCCTAGATGCACAGTTCGGGACCCCCTACCCGAGATTCGCCGGTTTTTACACCGTCATTGGTGCTTTCATTGAGAGTTCCTCTGTGTCGTCGCCATCAGGCTCGATGGCTCCTAGATCATCAATAGCGATGCAGTCTAGGGTGAGACCTTCCTCCCCGGACAGATCTTCGTCTTCGGCGGCTTCGCACTGCGGGCCAATTCGCTTGGCCGTCTGGAGCAGATCGAAAGCTACGCCCCCGGCCGTCAGGTCAGATTTGGAAGTTTAAACTACACGGCTGACATCCGCGGGGACTTGATCTTCGACGGATTCGAGCCACTGCCGAGCACGCCGCAATGTCACGACGAGCATGATTTAGCTCTGCCACCGAACAGTGCCCTGGAGGCCGCACCCGCGTCAGCTCCGACCCTTAATTCGGAGCCAACTGCGCCGATCGAGGATGGGCGGTTGGACGCCACCTCGGGGGCTGTGACCCCAATGGCGATTGAGCCGAACACCAGCCCCGTACTCTGCGAGACTCGTGACTCCAAGGAGCCGGACTCCTCTCCAGACTCCGAACCCTCCGCGCCCCTGCCGATCGAATCCGATTGGGCGCCGATCATGGAGTTCACTGCCGCGGACATCTTTCAGCACTCGCCTCTCGGCGATATCTTGAAGTCATTGAGGTCTCTCTCTTTATCAGGAGAGCCCTGGCTGGATTACGGTCAGCAAGGTTGGGGTACGGACGATGAAGAAATTCAAAGCCCACCCACCACCCACTTTGTAGCCACTGTCGACGACTTAATCGACATGCTCGACTTTGACTCCGAAGACATCGACGGTATGGACGCCGATGAAGGAGATGATGAAGAACCAGCGCCTACTAGGCCCTGGAAAGCCACCTCGTCGTATGACATATACATGTGGACACCCCAAAAGAGGGAGATGGCGATGGAACAGCGGAGCATGACCCCTCCAAGAAACAGCCTAAGCGCCGACGTCAGCGGCGCCGCTCAAAATACCGCCAAAACAAACAAGGTGATTCCAGCACGGGAGATAATAATACTCCGGAAAGTGCCGAAGAAAACCCCCTCCAGCAAGATTTAGCATAGGAGGATGGAGAAACCAGCCCTCATGAGAGAGCGGCAGACAGAGAGGTCGAGGACGATAATTATATGCCTCCCTCCGAAGACGAGGCAAGCCTCAACGACGACGAATACGTCGTGCCAGAGGATCCCGTCAAGCAAGAGCGTTTTCAACGCAGGCTTATGGCCATGGCAAGAAGCCTCAAGAAAAAACAACAACAACTTAGAGCTGATCAAGATTTGCTAGTCGACAGATGGACTGAAGTCCTTGCAGCCGAAGAGCATAAACTCGAACGCCCCTCCAAGAGCTACCCAAAGCGCAGGTTGCTACCCCAATTAGAGGAGGAAGCACTTGATGCGGCCGACCGGCCACCTCGTGGTCGCGACAGAGAGGCCTCTCGGTCCTCCACTCAAGCCGCACCCCGTACCAAGGCACGGGAATATGCGCCAGACTTACGAGACATGTTGGAGGACAAGGCATGGCAAACAAGATCGATCTATGGATCACGTGGGCGCCCCACGGCTCGAGACGGTAACCGTCACGTCGGCCACAAATTCAGCAGTGCCGAACACAGTAGACAAGGCTCATTGGAGTTACGTCATGATATAGCCCAGTACAGAGGCGCCGCACACCCACTCTGCTTTACAAACGAAATAATGGATCATCAAATCCCCGAGGGTTTCAAACCCGTAAACATCGAATCATATGATGGCACAACAGATCCTGCGGTATGGATCGAGGATTATCTCCTTCATATCCACATGGCCCGCGGCGATGATTTCCACGGCATCAAATACCTCCCACTCAAGCTTAAAGGACCAGCTCGGCATTGGCTTAACAACTTGCCAATAGGATCAATCAATTGTTGGGAGGACCTGGAAGCCGCATTCCTCGACAATTTCCAGGGCACTTATGTGCTACCCCCAGACACCGATGACCTAAGTCACGTAATTCAGCAGCCAGAGGAATCGGCCAGGCAATTCTGGACACGGTTCCTAACAAAGAAAAATCAAATAGTCGACTGTCCGGACGCTGAGGCCCTAGCAGCCTTCAAGCACAATATCCGTGACGAGTGGCTGGGCCGGCACCTTGGTCAGGAAAAGCCGAAATCTATGGCAGCACTCATGACACTCATGACCCGCTTTTGCGCGGGAGAAGACAGCTGGCTTGCTCGTAGCAACAATATGACCAAGAAGCCTGGTAACTCGGACACCAGGGACAGTAGTGGCAGGTCGCGTCGCAACAAGCAGAAGCGCCACATTAACGGCGACAATGCTGAGGATACGACAGTTAATGCCGGATTCAGAGGCTCTAAATCCGGTCAGCGGAAAAAGCCATTCAAAAGGAATCCTAGGGGCCCGTCCAGTTTGGACCGAACACTTGACCGCTCGTGCGAGATACATGGCACCCCCGAAAAGCTGGCCAATCACACCAACAGGGATTGTTGGGTGTTCAAGCAGGCATGCAAGTTAAACGCCGAAAATGAAGACAAGGGGCTGCATAGCGATGACGACGAGGAGCCCCGGCCGCCGAACAACAGTGGACAGAAGGGTTTTCCCCCAAAAGTGCGGACGGTGAACATGATATATGCAACCCACGTCCCCAAAAGGGAGCGGAAGCGCGCGTTTTGGGACGTATACGCGGTAGAGCCAGTCGCCCCAAAGTTCAACCCATGGCCCTCCTGCCCGATCACCTTTGATCGAAGGGACCATCCCACTAGCATCCGTCATGGCGGATTCACCACATTGGTTCTAGACCCAATTATTGACGGATTTCATCTCACTAGAGTCCTTATGGATGGCGGCAGCAACCTGAACCTGCTTTACCAGGATACAGTGCGGAAAATGGGCATAGATCCCTCAAGGATTAAGCCCACCAAAACGACCTTTAAAGGCGTAATACCAGGTGTAGAGGCCAACTGTACAGGTTCAGTCACACTTGAAGTGGTCTTCGGATCTCCGGATAATTTCTGAAGCGAGGAGTTAATCTTCGACATAGTCCCGTTTCGCAGTGGTTATCACGCACTGCTCGGGCGAACCGCATTCGCTAAGTTCAATGCGGTACCACATTACGCATACCTTAAGCTCAAGATGCCAGGCCCTCGAGGAGTAATTACGGTCAATGGAAACACCAAACGCTCCCTCCGAATGGAGGAGCACACGACGGCCCTTGCAGCGGAAGTACAAAGCAGCCTCTCTAGGCAGTTCTCCAGTCCGGCCACTAAACGACCGGACACCGTCAAGCGCACCTGGAGTAACCTACAACAAGACCACCTGGCACGATCTGAGCAGGCGTAGCAATGCGGCCCCAACCCCAACCCTCGCAAAAAGGCGACACCAGTACTTCACGTACATAACTACACTCTAGAGATACCATGGGCACATGGGGAGGGGCACCATCACGGCACACCCTCAACACGGCTTAAACCGTCCAAGGGGCTGCCGACTTTTTAATTTTATTTTACTTTCAAGACTCCATCCTTCGGAAGGCCTGTTTGGCAGTTCAATTGCCGCACAAACGATGCAAGAACCAGGGAAGCAGACAAGCCACACCGCATTACGGAACTCCCAGGTGATCTCTATCACGAGCAGTATACCCGTTCCGCATACTATTCTGCAGCTTGCCCCTGGAACGGACATGTTAACTAGTCCAACCTTCCACTTATCGCATTACTTGTATCGTTCTGCCTTGATCGCACCCCTTTTTTTTAATAAACAATGCATAGCTTTCGTCTATTTTTGCATTACCTTTTTTCTTTATATATGTTGCTTAACGACATGTTTCACTCGTACACGTTGGTACGGCCAAAATACGCCAGGGGCTTTAGTACCCCTCAATATGGTGTGAGAAGTCCGAACACTTTAACAAGTGCGGCACCCCGCACTTATAGCATTATATGATCGGCTCCGAATCATGTCTTGGGTCAATAGTTGGGTTTGCCCGGCTCCTATGTTTTGGTGCCTTACGTTCCGCTATATCGGCTAAGGTAGCACTAGGAGAACCACTGCGATTGTGCCCCAGTTGAGCTGGGTCGAGCACCTTAGTGAAGAAAGCTAAAACTGACCATCATGATGAAGCGAGAGCTGGTCGCTGTTCGAGAGGTTTTTTTGAGTCCCTAAAGACTTATGCCGCTTAGGGCGAGGAGCCGGCTCTGTCCGGCCAAGGCGTGGATAGCGCCCCGAACTCGATCTTCCGAATACTAGGGGCTTCACCGAAATTTAAAATTATAGAATTCTATGGCTAAGTGAGAGTGTTCACGCATTATAGTCCGATTGCCTTGTTCGTTGGGCTAAGCGCCTCCCTCGAAGGACCCAAACATGGGAAAAAGAGCGCTCGGGTTTATCCCCGAACACCCCAGCACTAGCGGCACGGGGCAGAAGCCGACGACTCGCCATCTCTCAGAATTGATAAACAGCCGCACAGAAGGTAATATTTGAAATTCCAACAGCATTGCTTAGCGCATATAAACAAGTTTTCAGCACACAGGACAAAACGAGCAAGTTTCACTCAAAAATTACATCCCTAGAACATTCATCCGCCACAAGGCAGGCACCCTTCAGAACATCCTTATAGTAATTCTCGGGCTTGCGATGCTCTTTCCCCGGTGGTGGCCCATCCTTCACAAGCTTCTCAGCATCCAGCTTGCCCCAGTGCACCTCAGCACGGGCAAGGGCCCTACGGGCACCCTCAATGCAGACGGAGTGCTTGATGACTTCGAGCCTTGGACAGGCCTCCACCAGCCGCCGCACCAGTCCGAAATAGCTCCCAGGCAGAGCCCCTCCAGGCCCCAGCCGAACAATGAGGCCCTTCATGGCCTGTTCGGCCGCCTTGTGGAGCTCGACCAGTTGCTTCAGCTGGTTGCTCAGGGGCACGGGGTGTCCGGCCTCAGCGTACTAAGACCAGAACACCTTCTCCATCGAGCTGCCCTCCTCGGCTCGATAGAATGCGGCGGCATCGGATACACTCCGGGGAAGATCTGCGAACGCTCCTGGAGAGCTCCGGATTCGGGTAAGTAACAAGTAACTCATGTTTGTGTGTTTGCTTTGCATAAAGAATTCCTTACCCGCTGCTATCTTCTTCACCTCCTCCAACTCCTGGAGGGTCTTCTGGGATTCGGCCTCGGCAGACTTGGCATTTTCAATAGCCACCGCGAGCTCGGACGCTCGCGTCTTTGAGTCAAGCTCCAAACTCTCATGTTTTTCCATGAGAGCCTGGAGCTCTTGCCGCACCTTGCCAACCTCGGCCTCATACTTCTCCCGCTCGGTGCGCTCCGAGGCTGCCCTCTTCTCAGCCTCGTCCAGTGCTTGCTTAAGGGTCGCCACCTCAGACGTGGCCCCTACAATAGCCATGATAATCCTGTCATTTTTTGCAATTGCACCTTTTACATATATATATTTAAACAAGGTATTTCTTACCTTCATTGTCCTTGAGCTGCTTCTTGGCACGCCGAGCTCTTGCTCGGACCGCTCAAGGTTCTGCTTTAGCGTGTCCACTTCCGCAGTCAGTGCGGCGGACGCAAGCAGAGAAGCCTGCATACGCATATTGACTCCTTTTTGTTAGACTCCTGCAAATTTTATTTGATCCTCTATTCGGCTTTTCTTTCCAAACGCCAAACAGAGCATCAGGGGCTACTGTCTATGCGGTAATATTATTTACACATTCTTTACTTACCTCAAAGCCTGTTAAAAGGCTAGTACAAGCTTCAGTCAGTCCGCTCTTGGTGGACTGAACCTTCTGGATCACCGCACTCATAATAGTGCGGTGCCCCTCATCGATGAAGGCGCCTTGGAGCGCCTCCAACAGATTTTCCGGCACCTCCGGTTGGACGGGGATCGCCGGCACAGTGGGCTGGCTCCTCTTGGAAGGAGGTCGCCCACCGGACTCTGGAACCTTTGAAGGTTCCGAAGCAGTGTCCGGCCTAGAGCCGGACTTGGAGCCCTGGGGGGTTTCATCCCCTTTACTCATGGAGTCTGGGAGGTCGCCTTGCGGCGCCTCCAGGACCACCTCCTCCCGGCTTGGAACCTGTTGGGACAACACTTCGGTGTCGTCCGTAGGGTCGGGGGAGGAAGCCGTCGGAAGCGAGTTCACATCCGACGAGTCCAGTGAGCCGCTCGATGACGCGTCGAGCCGGTCTTTGGGTGGGCTGCATAAACATATTCGACTTAAGGGAAAGCTGTGCAGTAAACGAATACTATGAATTACTCTGGTATCCGGATAGTTACGATTTGGCCAGGGGCTTGGCCCTGGGAGCCCACTCCTCTCCGCCGTCGTCGGCGTCGGTGGAATAGTCCAGAGGAAGGGTTTTCCCCTTCTTGGACCCTTCGGCCTCCCCAGTTGGGGCGGCCTTCCTTTTCTTCCCTTCCCCCACTAGAGGGCGAGGGGTTTCTTCTTCCTCCTCCTCGTCTTCGCGGGAGGAGTGCGTCTTGGATTCGTCGGATGATGAATCCGACACCTCCGGGCGTCGGGCACTCTTTCGAGTCCCCATGGCCTTCTTCTTGACCTTCTTCTCCGGCACCACATAGGGTGCCGGAACCAGCAGCCTCGCCAAGCGAGCGTCCGCTGGGCCTTCGGGAAAAGGAGCCGGACAGTTGATCTGTCCGGACGTCACCTGCCAATCCTGTCAAAGGAAAGGGAGCTTAGATCCCGCATGGAGTCAACCTATGAAAAACTGATACCCTGTAAAAGGAAAAAAACAGCTTACCGCAAGAGCATGATGCTGCGCACTGAATCAGCGATCCTCAGTAGCGGATGCGGGAGCCTTGGCGCCCTTGAAAAGCACCTTCCAGGCATCTTCGTACATCGTGTCGAAGAGCCTGCTCAGAGTTTGGTTCCGTGCTGGGTCGAACTCCCATAGGTTGAAAGACCGTTGTTGGCACGGGAGGATCAAGCGGATGAGCATAACCTGGACTACGTTGAAAAGTTTGAGCTTCTTGTCCACCAGGGTTTTGATGCATGTTTGGAGTCCGGTCAGCTCTCCTTTTTTACCCCACGACAGGCCCGTCTCCTTCCAGGAGGTGAGCCACGTAGGGGGTCCTGATCGAAACTCGGGGGGTGCGACCCATTCGGCGTCGCGCGGCTCGGTGATGTAAAACCACCCCAATTGCCACCCCTTCAGGGTCTCCACAAAGGAGCCCTCGAGCCATAGGACGTTGGCCATCTTGCCCACCATGGCGCCTCCGCACTCTGCCTGGTTGCCGTGCACCACCTTCGGCTTGACATTGAAAGTCTTGAGCCATAGGCCGAAATGGGGGCGGATGCGGAGGAAAGCCTCGCACACGATGATAAACGCCGAGATGTTGAGGACAAAGTTCGGGGCCAGATCGTGGAAATCCAGGCCGTAGTTGAACATGAGCCCTCAGACAAATGGGTGGAGAGGAAAGCCCAGTCCGCGAAGGAAATGGGGGAGGAACACCACCCTCTCATGGGGCCTAGGGGTGGGGATGAGCTGCCCCTTTTCGGGAAGCCGGTACGCGATGTCATTAGACAGGTATCCGGCCTTCCTCAGCTTTTTGATGTGTCCCTCCATGACGGAGGAGACCATCCACTTGCCTCCCGCTCCGGACATGGCTGGAGATGGTTGAGGTGGGGAGTGTGGACTTGGGCGCTGGAGCTCGAGTGCGCAAGAATGGATAGGCGAAGGAGGAAGAAGGCGTAGGTGAAAAGGTGGATCCTTATCCCCTTATATGGGTGGACGCGACTATGTGTCCCCACCAGCCTGGTAAAACTCACTTATCTCCAAGCGCCGTAATCAATGGCGCGGTTGGGTTACCCACGCCCGTATTGATGAGAATCCCAGGATAAGGGGACACGATCTCTGCTTTAACAAGACGTGCCAAGGAAACCGCCTCGCATGACGCGCTGAGGTGGGATAATGAAACGACTCGGATAAAGGCTTGGCCGTGGTGTGACACGCTACAGAATACGTCAGCAGATTAGATTGTTGTAAATATTATTCTCTCTATGGCAATATGTGGAAACTTATTTTGCAGAGCCGGACATTATCTTCGTGTTCAAAATCTTCTATGAAGTACTTGGAGGAGAACCCGCCTTGCAATGCCGAAGACAATCTGTGCGCCAGACTCGTTGTCATTGAAGGCTGGTCCAGGGGCTACTGAGGGAGTCCTGGATTAGGGGGTGTTCGGATAGCCGGACTATACCTTCAGCCGGACTCCTGGACTATGAAGATACAAGATTGAAGACTCCGTCCCATGTCCGGAAGGGACTTTCCTTGGCGTGCAAGGCAAGCTTGGCGATATGGATATGAAGATCTGCTACCATTGTAACCGACTTTGTGTAACCCTAACCCTCTCCGATGTCTATATAAACCGGAGGGTTTTAGTCCATAGGACAACGTACACATCAACAATCATACCATAGGCTACCTTCTAGGGTTTAGCCTCCTCGATCTCGTGGTAGATCTACTCTTGTACTACCCATATCATCAATATTAATCAAGCAGGACATAGGGTTTTACCTCCATCGAGAGGGCCCGAACCTGGGTAAAACTTCGTGTCCCTTTTCTCCTGTTACCATCCGGCCTAGACGCATAGTTCGAGACCCCCTACCCGAGATCCGCCGGTTTTGACACCGACAAGGGGCCCTGGTCACGGGTGCGCGAGGAAGAGAAGAAGGAGGCGAGCGCGAGGCAGGTGCAGGTCACCATGGGAGGCAACCAGGAGGCGGGCGAAGGAGCTGAGGAAGGCCAGCGGCAACGGGCGCGGCCATGGAGACCAGGCACTGGGCGCTGCCCTCTCTGTGTTGTGTGTGCAGCGGCGCTGGAGGGAGACAAGGGGGATCGAGAGAGAGGCTCCTAGCGCGATGCGTGTGTGCGAGAGAGTAGGTGAGGGAGAGAGCGAGGGGGATCGAGGAGACGGGGAGGTTCGAAGGAGATGGGGATCGAGCGCGCCTAGGGTGCGCACGTGGCGCTTCTGGCGGCGGAAGGGAAAACGAGGAGGAGGGGGTTAGATGGGATCGGGCCCTAGGGTTTGAGGGGATAGAGAGATGGGCCTTGGCCCAAGGTGGGTAGGCCTGGCTGCGGCTGGGCCTAGGAGGTCGCCCAGTGTGGGGAGGGAAGGGGACAGAGGCCTGCTGGGCTGCTCTCTCCTTCCCTCTCACACTCTCTTCTCTTAACCAATAAGAGAGTAAAAATAGATAGAAGAAGAAAAATATAAAGAGAGGGTTAGGGATGGAATTTGGGCATGAGGGTTTATTTTCACGGACTCGTAAAAGTGTGCATGGTCCACGAAAAATAGGAGAGGCAAGATTGAAAAATGTCATTCAAACTCATTTGAATTTAATTCAAATGGGTTTGAACTAGGGCTTGGTTATAGAAGTGTCCAAAAATGTTGAGGTTTTTGGTGGAACTCCCGAAAGTGAAGAAAGAATATATGGTAAGGTTTGAGGAGCAACTCGAAGCAGAAAATACCTGAGAGTTTTATATTGCAAGTGTGTTTGCGGTAAATCCAAATAATTGGAATATTTACTGTAGCTCTCTAAATATCGAGAGGATATGTTGTAAAGAGAATCACCCTTCCTCGATTGAATTGGATCGAAGATCCATACGATTTATTTAAAAGAGTTTTGAAACGGGTGCAAAACTAATGTCATGAGGACATTATGCAATGCAAAAATGCAAGGAACCAAACAAATCACACGACGAAACCCGGAAACCCTGGAAGGCATCTGAAGCTCCAGTCTTGGGGCATCACAAGGACGCTCAATCCTCCTCGCCGGAGCTGCAGAGGTTGACATACTTCGCCCTCTGCTCCTCGCGGATGTGGTGCCACTCCTCGTCCTTCTCTTTGGTGGCGACTGCCTGCCGTCACTAGAGGTCTTCGAGCTTCTCGGCGTGGCGCCGCCGCTCCGCCTCCTCATGCACGCTCCGCTCGGCGGTGGCGTCCGCAACGGCGTCGACATCGGAGACGTAGTCTTCCGGCCCGGCGACTCCGCGGCGGCCGCGTGGAGTGGGCTCCTCGGGCTCCTCCTTGACGGAGACGAAGTCGAACTCGCCCAGCTCCTCCTCATCCTCCGACCACTACCTCTTCATGGGGATAAGGTCCGCGCCGGAGGAGGATGAGCTCCCGGCGTATGAAGATCTCATGGAGGAGCAGGACGCGTGCCGGCGGTCGTACTCCTCCGTCTCGCTCCGGCGGAAGCTCGCTGGCGGCGATAGGCTGCGGTTGGTCCACTTTCGGGCCCCGCGCTTCCTTGCGTTGTCCGACCGGATGCGCCGCTTGTGCTCCGGGTCGCTTCCGCCGCCGGATATGCTGCCGAAGCCACGCCCGGAGCTCCACATGCGGCCCCACATGGCGGCTGGAGGCGCGGAAATGGTCGCCGGCGGTGAGAAATATGGAGAAGGGAGTGGGGCAGGGCTCGGCGGCGGGGGGGGGGGATAGGGTTTCGACCCACAAACGAGCCATGGAACCGTAGATATAGCGGTCGGGGCATGCAGTTTGCCTGCCGTGACAAAAAATTTTGCGGGCCGGGTGAGTATGCGGGCTTTGTTCTGGCTGGAAAATTGAGCCAAGCCCGCATACTCACTGGAATTTTGCAGGTCTGCATGTTTTGCGGGGTCTGCTAGAGTTGCTCTAAGGGCGTCACCAACGCCGACCTCCAAATTCAATACCGTATTCCTTTGCAGATAGGTAGGCTAGTCGCAGGCCAGTCCACGAACAGTGTTGTTGTAGTCAACCGTTCAACCGTGCATGTATACATTTCAAAACAAAATTTAACAAACCAAATAAATTACATGCAAACCAGATGATTTTCATCTAAATCGAAGAAAATTCATTACATTTTTAATATATTTCATTAAAAAATGACCGAACCAAAACTTAGTCTAAATCTAAGGCGGCGGCCATCCTCCCAGTCCTTGTGTCCCCTCCAGTGTTGGCCGTGTCCATGTCCGGACGAGATGAGACCCGTCAAGCGAAGGTGCGATTGCCGGCGATGAAGAGTAGGACATGGGACATGGACCGACCCACTTAGGACTCGAAGCCCCGTTGCCTCCCATGCATTGCTCCTTCTCGGAGTCCACAACCTGTCCGTCGCCGGTGCACGTGAGGTTGACTATGAATGTGGACGGGGCGGCATGCTTGTCGTGTCATCGGTGCCGACGAAGGACGCGCAGGTCCTGAAGTTCTCATTTGCAATAGCCTGTGCGCCTTTCTGTCTAGTTGCGTTGCGACCATGTTGCGAGTGGCGTGAGCGCGAGCAGCCACGTACAACGCCCGCTGCTCAGTGAAGAAGTTGGGGTTCTCTACGGCCATGGCCACCATGCCTCCTCGCTCGTGCACTCGCCGTAGACTTGGCCCTGCACCAACCGATGCTGCTCAAGGAGGGAGAGGTTGTACCACCGCTCCTTCGGCACCTGGTGAGATGTCAACAACGGCGGCGGCGCCGCCTGCTCCTCCACCATGGCGTCGCTGAAGTGTGCCGCGTCTGCCCCATGGTCAAGCTGGAATGGACCAGCGAGGGCTCCTGCACGGAGTCGCCATTGTATCCTGTCTCCATTGTTGGAGACCTCCGGGGAGCTGATCGGCATGCAGACCTCTATCCACCTGGCACAACGGGCCTACCAGCCGGCTGCAAGGGCGGCCACCTTGTGCTTTTGCTTTGTCGAGAGGCTCTCCCACAACGAGTTACCGCAACAATCATGGCAGATGAGGTGCATGGGAGAAGGATGTGGAGCAGATGTGTTGTGGTGTCGTTTGTGCCGGGCATGGCCTCATTTAAATAGTGGATCCCAATGAGGCCACGTGACGGGATGTGTCAATGCATGCATAGGTTGATTTCTCGGGCCAGCGTGCCTGTTTAATGATGGTAGGCGGAAGAACGCTTAACCCGTTTGTATGCGGTACATATTCATCATGCCCCGTCAAGTAGTGCCCCTCTGGCATTGAACATGAACGGACACCAGGGACGCAATGTGGGCAACGCTCTTGGCCGGCGAGCCGCTTCAATCGGCACCAGTGAGAGGTCACATTCGCTCTCGGCCGGCATCAATGCAGAGCTGGTACTTTAGAGTGGCATGAATACAGGGCAATCACTTTGGACGGGAAAGGGTGTGGCTGAGCGAAAGGGTTTTTGGTGGGTCTAGGTTGTCAGACGCGTGTGTGACAGCAGTTCAAATGGACGTCCACACCGGCCCGCGGACGGATGCGGGGCCGAATTGGATGGTAAAACACATCTGGACCAGCTGGCCAGACTGAGGGGGGGGGGGGGTTGCGGGCTAGCGTTGGAGATTTCCTAATCTTATTTTCTAGGATGAAACATTGTCTCATTGCAAGTAGAGCTAAGAAAAGTGCATGTCTTGTCGCCTCTTTTTTTATTTTGGGAAAAAGAACACCATAGGTATCAAAAATTACAACTAGGTATGTGTACCACCTAGAAACGACTACAAGCACTGGAGCGAGCCAAAGATGTGCCGGTGTCATCACCCCTCCCTTACCTGAGCCGGGCAAACCTTGTTCTAGTAGATAGTTGGGAAATCGGCATGCTAAGACCCCATAGGACCAATGCACCAGAGTAGCAACCATCATCAATGAAGAGAATCATAGATGGGACGAGGACCAGATCCAAACAGATCCACCAAAGACCAGCACCAACCGAATCCCGCAAGATCGGACGGAGACACACCTCCACACGCCCTCCTTCGATACTAGATGCATTATCAATACGGGGGTAAAACTTGGGATACGTTATTCCTACTGATGGACATCACTGCTGCCACACAGCCCCAACCAAGACGATGAACCTACCAAGAACAAGAGAAGGGACCCTCTCAACAGCAAAGGGCCGAGGTCTTCCACAACTATATGGCCTGAAGGCCTTTAAAGATGCAGGGTCCCTCCCCCCGGTGGAGGGCCAAGGTTCTCCACACTTGCATGTCCCAAAGGCCAATGGATATAGGACATACCAGCGGCGATACGGGTGGGAGAATGAATGCATGAGGCCTTTTCTTGTGGAGGAAAGAATCACACATTTTTTATTTCATTTCTATCACATTCCCCTTTCGTGACCATTCCAAGTTGTGTGTATCTTCTTCATCATTTTGTTTTAAGAAGAGTCCTTGATGCCATCCATTGCAACAAATGGTGTAGGAGATTGATTTTTTTATTCAGTTCCTTGCAGTGTGATTATAGCCACAAAGCTAATTTATTTTTGATAAAAAAATATTGTCCAAGTGATGGAGTCATGGACTAGGGGGTTCAAACTGCATCGTCTCACATCCAAGAGGGTTAGACAAGGACCCCCATGATGATCTACTAGTTGGGCATGCTCGTCAGGCCTAGAAGCGCTAAGAAGGGATATTTTCGGAGACTTGGTATCTACTTCAAGACTTAGAGGTCATCTACACCATGATTACCTGAAATGCAACCGACCTATGTGTAAACCCTAGACACCCCCGATACTTATATAAACCAAAGGGGAGGGCTCATAGATGACACACAACGATCTCGCAACAGATCAACATGTAATCTATACTCCCTCAATATCAATACAATCAAAGTAGGACATAGGGTATTATCTCTTCAACAGAGCCCGAACCTGGGTAAAACACCGTGTCTCTATTACCATCGTACCAAGGCCACCAGTTCAGGACCCCCTACTGGAGATCTACTGGATTGACTCCATGATTAGTGGCCCATGCAAGCCCCTCTAAGCAGCTCGCAATGGCTCGATGGTGCTCCAGATCAATGATTGGGTTGGCTCTGGTACGACTTTCCTGCTAGGACAACTCTTCGTCTCCAGCAAAATCACTCTCATCGCTAATTCAGCCTGCCACCTCTGCAAGATTAAACACTACACCACATAATCTCACAATGAACTCGTCTTTTCGAGCTGAGTGTTAGGCCATGTCGAAGAGCATGCCGACATGCCTGTCCAGACCTTGGAGTCAGTCCTGGCTCAGGATGATGGTGAAGCCCATGTCTCATATATGACCTTGAGCCAGTATGCGAACACCACACTAGATGACCAGACATCAGTCTTGCTGTCAATAGAGAACCTAAGTCCATGTTAGATCGGATCTCAGGAAAGTTCCCATTGGTCCCGACTCTTGATCGTACCTTGGACAAAAGCGAGAAGACCCTTCTAAACGAGATGTTAGATCGGATTCAGAAACTCATGATCTTAGACAACCAGACCTCGGTCTATGATTTGATCTGGGAGCCACCAGGGAAAGACAGAATTCTTGACCCACCCTTCACCCACCTAGTCGCCAACGTCAAGGATTTAACCAATGCTGTCGCAAGTGCCTACGAGGAGGCAACTGACGTGGACGATGAAGTTAGAGACTCTTTGGACTATGCACGGCTAACTGCCACGCCTATAGGCTAATGGACGGTAACCTCCACGTATGATGTCTACATGGTAGATGATGGGGAACGAAGCATGAAAATCAAAAAAACATTCCTATGAACACCCAAGATCTAACCTAGGAGATGTATAGCAATAAGAGGGGAGTGGTGCCTATATACCCTTGTAGACCAAAAGCGTTAACGATCTAGAGATCATGTACGTCCATTTTGCATCATATTTTTCTACTATTATTTATAATGTTTTTATGCATAGTAATGCTTTATGGAGTAATTCTAATTCCTTTTCTCCCATAATATGCAAAGTTTACACAAAGAGGGAGAATATCAGCAGTTGGAATTTTGGACCTGAAAAAGCTACGTCAGAGATATCTATTATGCACATCTCCAAATGAGCTGAAATTTTACGGACAATTATTTTGGAATATGTAATAAATATTGTAGAAAATAACTACCAGAGGGGGGCTGCCTGATGCCCACAAGACACCAGGGCATGCCAGGCCCCCCATGAAGGAAAAATGCCCTAAAGGCAATAATAAAGTTGTTATTTTATATTTCCTTATTCAAGATAAATTTTTATTATTCATGCTAGAATTGTATTGATCGTAAACCTTAATACATGTGTGAATGCATAGACAAACACTGTGTCCCTAGTGAGCCTCTACTTGACTAGCTCGCTGATCCAAGATGGTTAAGGTTTCCTAACCATGGACATGAGTTGTCATTTGATAATGGGATCACATTATTAGGAGAATGATGTGATGGACATGACCCATCCATTAGCTTAGCATTTTAATCGTTGAGTTTTATTGCTATTGCTTTCTTCATGTCAAATACATATTCCTTCGACTATGAGATTATGCAACTCCCAGATACCGGAGGAATACCTTGTGTGCTATCAAATGTCACAATGTAACTGGATGCTTATAAATATGCTCTACAGGTATCTCCGAAGGTGTTTGTTGGGTTGGCATAGATCGAGATTATGTCACTCCGAGTATCGGAGAGGTATCTCTGGGCCCTCTCGGTAATGCACATCATAAGAAGACTTGCAAGCAAAGTGACTAATGAGTTAGTTACAGGATGATATATTATGGAACAAGTAAAGAGACTTGTCGATAATGAGATTAAACTAGGTATGTGGATACCGACGACCGAATCTCGGGCAAGTAACATACAGATGACAAAGGGAATTACATATGTTGTCATAACGGTTCGACCGATAAAGATCTTCGTATAATATATAGGAGACAATATGAGCATCCAGGTTCTGCTATTGGTTAACGACCGAAGAGGTGTCTCGGTCATGTCTACATAGTTCTCAAACCCGTAGGGTCCGCACGCTTAACGTTCGATGATGATATTATATTATATGAGTTATGTGTTTTGGTGATCGAATGTTGTTTGGAGTCCCGAATGAGATCACGGACATGACGAGGAGTCTCCAAATGGTCAAGAGGTAAAGATTGATATATGGGACGATGGTATTCGCACACCGGAAGTGTTCCGGAGGGTATCGGGTCACTGGAAGGTGTTTTGGGTGCCCCCGACAATCCTATGGGCCATATGGGCCTTGTGAAGGAACACACCATCCCACAAAGGGTTGGAATGCCCTGTAGGGCCATAGGAGGAGGAGAAGTAAGGGGGAAGGTAAAGGAAAGTGCAGATTAGGATTCCCACTTCCTTCCCTCACCCCCTCTTTCCTTCCCCTTCATGCATACATGGAAGAGAGAGGGGGGCGCAGGGCAAGGCAGGGCTCCTAGGGGGGGCGGCCAACCCTAGGGGGCGTCCAACCCTAGGGCGTGCGCTAGCTGCCCCTCCTCGCCTCCCACCTATATATATGTGGGGAGGGGGCGCCTCACAAGCACACAACATTAATTGTTAGCCATGTGCGGCGCCCCCATCCACAGTTTACACCCCGGTCATATTCTCGCGGTGCTTAGGCGAAGCCCTGCGCGGATCACTTCACCATCACTGTCACCACGCCGTCGTGCCGACAGAACTCATCTACTACCTCAACACCTTGCTGGATCAAGAAGGCAAGGGTCGTCACCAAGCTGAACGTGTGCAGAACACGGAGGTGCCGTACGTTCGGTACTTGATTGGTCGGAGCTAGAAGAAGTTCGACTAGATCAACCACGTTGTCAAACGCTTCCGCTTTCGTTCTATGAGGGTATGTAGACACACTCTCCCCCTCGTTGCTATGCATATCCTAGATAGATCTTGCGTGAGTGTAGGATTTTTTCTGAAATTGCATGCTACGTTCCCCAACGGTGGCATCCGAGCCAGGTCTATGCGTAGATGATATGCACGAGTAGAACACAAAGAGTTGTGGGCAGTGATCGTCATACAGCTTACCACCAATGTCTTATTTTGATTCGGTGGTATTGTTGGATGAAGCGACCCGGACCAACCTTACATCACCACGTTCATGAAACTGGTTCAACCGATAGACAAGCAACTAGTTTTGCATAAAGGTGGCTGGCGGGTGTCTGTTTCTCCTACTTTAGTTGAATCAAATTTGACTACGGCCGCTCCTTGTTGAAAGTTAAAACAACAAACTTGATAAATCACCGTTGTGGTTTTGATGCGTAGGTAAGAACGGTTCTTGCTAGAAGCCCATAGCAGCCACGTAAAACTTGCAACAACAAAGTAGAGGACGTCTAACTTGTTTTTGCATGGCATGTTGTGATGTGATATGGTCAAGACATGATGTGTGATATGTCTCCAATGTATCTATAATTTTTGATTGTTCCATATCAATCTTGGATGTTTTATAATCATTTTATAGTCATTTTATATCATTTTTGGTACTAACCTATTGACATAGTGCCAAGTGCCAGTTCCTGTTTTTCCGTGTTTTTACATCGCAGAAAATAATTACCAAACAGAGTTCAAATGCCACAAAACTTTATGGAGATTTTTTATGGACCAAAAGGAACATGTTGGGCCCTGGTTCCACCTGGGGGAGTCCCGAGGAGGGGACAACCCACCAGGGCGCGCCAGGAGGCCTAGGCGGGCCCTGGTGGGTTGTGCCCACCTCGGGTGCCCCTTGGACTGCCTCTTTGCTCTATAAATACCCTAACAATACCAAAACCCTAGGGGAGTCGATGAAATATTCATCCAGCTGCCACAGAGTCCAGAACCACCAGATCCAATCCAGGTACCATCTCATATGGGGTTCACCACCTCCATTGGTGCCTCTCCGATGATGCGTGAGTAGTTCTTTGTAGACCTTCGGGTCCGTAGTTAGTAGCTAGATGGCTTCCTTTCTCTCGCTGAATTCTCAATACAATGGTCTCTTGGAGATCCATATGATGTAACTCTTTTGCAGTGTGTTTGTTGGGATCGATGAACATTGAGTTTATGACCAGATCTATCTTTTTATATCCATGAAAGTATTTGAGTTTCTTTGATCTCTTTTATGCATGATCTCTTATAGCCTCATATTTCTGCTCCGATATTTGGGTTTTGTTTGTCCAACTTGATCTATTTATCTTGCAATGGGAAGAGGTGCCTGATAGTGGGTTCGATCTTACGGTGCTTGATCCCAGTGATAGAAAGGGAACCGACACGTATGCATCTTTGCTACTAAGGATAAAAAGATGGGATCTATATCTACACAATAGATAAACGGATCTTGTCTACATCATGTCATCGTTCTTATTGCATTACTCCGTTTTCCATGAACTTAATAAACTAGATGCATGCTGGATAGCGGTCGATGTGTGGAGTAATAGTAGTAGATGCAGGCAGGAGTCGATCTACTAATCTTGGACTTGATGCCTATGTAATGATCATTGTCTGGATATCGTTATAATTATTTGAGGTTCTATCAATTTCCCAACAGTAATTTGTTTACCCACCGTTTGCTATCTTTCTCGAGAGAAGCCACTAGTGAAACCTACAGCCCCCGGGTCTTCTTCCTCATATATTTCCCTGCAATCTACTTTTCCTTTGCATTTTTATTCAGATATATTAAACCAAAAATACAAAAATACTTTGCTGCGCTTTATTTTATTTGCGATCTATATTTCAATCTACTACAAATTTCTAGCATCGTTACCGAAAGGGTTTGACAACCCCTTTAACACGTCGGGTTGCGAGGTGTTGTTATTTGTGTGTAGGTGATGTTTACATTGTGTTGCTTGGTTCTCCTACTGTTCGATAACCATGGTTTCTTCACTGAGGGAAATACCTACCATCGTTCTGTTGCATCATCCCTTCCTCTTTGGGGAAATACCGACGTAGTCCTAGCAGACAGGAGCTTTTCTGGCGCTATAGTCAGAGAGCAATCAAAAGGAATTTATGGCACCGTTGCTAGGGAGGATCTTCTACATAACCAGGTTCCTAATCACAAATCTTATCTCCTGGCAATTTACATTATTTTCCATTTTCCTCTCGTTTTCCTCTCCCCCATTTCACCAAAAATTGCCGTTTTATTTGCCTCTCTTTCTCGTTCGCCGTTTTCTTGCCGGATCTGTTTTTTAGTGCAATCTTGTTGTGTAGTCATCATGACTCAAGAGAACACTAAGTTATGTGTTTTCTCAAATACCAACAACAATGATTTTATGGGCACTCCACTTGCCCCTCCCACCACTAGTGCGGAGACTTGTGATATTAATACTGCTTTGCTGAATCTTGTTATGAAAGACCAATTTTCTTGTACTCCTAATGAGGATGCCGCGTCCCATCTTAATACCTTTGTGGAATTATGAGATATGCAAAAGAAAAAAGATGTGGACAATGATGTGGTCAAGATGAAATTATTTTCATTTTTTGCGTGATTCTGCAAATTTTTGGTTCCCTTCTTTGCCCCGCAATAGTATCGATTCCTGGAATAAGTGCAAAGATGCTTTTATCACTAAATATTTTCCTCCCGCAAAAATTATTTCCCTTAGAACCTAGATCATGAATTTCAAGCAACTTGAACATGATCATGTTGCACAATCTTTGGAAAGGATGAAAATGATGCTAAGGAATTGCCCAACTCACGGATTAAATCTTTGGATGATCATACAAAAAATTTATACGGGGTTGAACTTTGTCTCTCGTAATCTCTTAGATTCCGCTGCGGGTGGTACTTTTATGGAAATTACTTTGGGTGAAGCCACCAAATTGCTTGATAGTATTATGGAAAATTATTCGCAATGGCATAACGAAAGAACTCCTACTAGTAAAATAGTTAATTCGGTTGAAGAAATTTCTTCTTTGAGTGAAAAAGTTGATGCTATTGTGAAATTGGTTGCTAGTAGAAGTTCTCCTATTGATCTTAATGATACTCCTTTGTCTACTTTGATTGAGAAAAATAGTGATGCCATAGATGTGAATTTTATCTCTCGGAATAATTTCAACAACAATGCTTATAGAGGTAATTTTAATCCTGGACCTTTTCCTATTAATTCCTCTAATAATTATGGTAATTCCTATGGAAATCAATCTTATAATAATAATAGGAACACCTCTGATCTTGAGAATAATATTAAAGAATTTATCAACACGCAAAAAATTTCAACACTTCCATAGAAGAAAAGTTGAGTAAGATTGATGATTTGTGTGATAGTTGTTTCTATGGATGAAAGTAAGAAAAGAACCGCTATGCTTAGAGCTAAAAGCGATTTTTTAGAAAAAGCGTTTTCTAGTGATTTCTTTCGCAAAAGTGATGAAGATCTTAAAATGATTGGTGTTTCTTCTATTGATTCCTTGTTTAGTAAATTTAATATTGATGAAAAAGGGACTGTAGAAGCTTTAGGTAGAAGGCGTCCCAAATATTTTGGAGGGTGAAAATCTTGTTGCGAAAATTGATGAAAGTGGGTTTGGACAGGTCAAAACTTTAGCTAGTGATGTGCCCACTCTTTTGGATTACAAATACTTTAATTATGATAGTTGCTCATTGATTGGTTGTATTTCTTTGTTGCAATCCATGATAAATTCACCCCATGCTTATGAACAAAATAAAGCTTTTACTAAACATATTGTTGATGCTATGATGAAAGCTTTGGAAGAAAAATTGGAATTAGAAGTATCAATTCCTAAAAAATTGCATGATGAATGGGAACCTACTGTCAAAGTAAAGATTAAAAATTATGAGTGTTGTGCTTTGTGTGACTTGGGTGCCAGTGTTTCTAGAATTCCGAAATCTTTATGCAATGTGCTTGGTCTTACTAATCTTGAAGAATGTTCTTTGAATTTGCACTTGGCAGATTCTACTATTAAAAAGCCTTTGGTAAGAATTAATGATGTTCTTATTCTTGCAAATATTAATTATGTGTCTATAGATTTTATTGTTCTTGATATTGATTGCAATTCGTCTTGCCCAATTATTCTTGGTAGACCATTTTTACGCATTATCGGTGCCATGATTGATATGAAAGAAGGCAATATTAAGTTCCAATTTCCTTTGAGGAAGGGTATGGAACACTTTCCTAGATCTATTCATAAGCCACCTTCTGAATCAATCATGAGGGCATCTTATGGATCTCGAACCAAAGATGACACAACTTAGATCCTTGCTTTATGCCTAGCTAAGGGCGTAAAACTATAGCGCTTGTCGGGAGGCAACCCAAGGAATAAAATTTATTTTTTCCTTTTGCTTCCTGTTTTTGTGTGTTAGCACAATTATGGTACTGTAATGATTGTGTTTTTATGTTTTGATTAGTGTTTGTGCCAAGTAAAGCCTTTATGATCTTCATGGGTGATAGTTGTTTGATCTTGCTGAAAAACAGAATCTTTTACGCTCACGAAATTAATTTTAATTTTTTTACAGAGAGCAATAAAACACCAATTCCACTTGCAGTAGATAAATATACAAATTTCTCAGGTCGTCCTAATTTTTCAGAATTTTTGGAGTTACATAAGTATTCGAAATAGTTAGATTGCTACAGACTGTTCTGTTTTGACAGATTCTATTTTCTTTGTGTTGTGTGCTTATTTTGATGGCTCTATGGTTTTCTTTGATGAGTTTTTGCCATAGAAAAATTGGAATACAGTAGATATAATACAAAAACAAAATATGAATTGGTTTGATACAACACTTATAGTAGTGGTTTATTATTCTTATACTAACGGATCTCACGAAGGTTTTGTTGAGTTTTGTGTGATTGAAGTTTTCAAGTTTTGGGTTATCTTACGATGGATGAAGGAAGGATGGAAAAGCATAAGCTTGGGGATTCCCAGGAATCCCAAGCTATTATCCAAGAACGAGCAACCAACTAAGCTTGGGGATGCCCCCGAGTGGCATCCCCACTTTCTTCCAACAAGGATCATCGATATTTTACTCAAAACTACTCCCTCCGTAAACTAATATAAGAGTGTTTAGGTCACTACTTTAGTGATCTAAATGCTCTTATATTAGTTTACAGAGGGAGTACATTTTTATTCGTCACATACTATGTGTTTTGCTTGGAGCATCTTGTATGATATGAGTATTTGCTTGTTTTATTTTTTTAAGTCATCAATCCTTGCTGGACACACCTATTTGAGAGAGCCAAAATTATGTCATGACTTGTTAGAATTGCTCTCTATACTCCACTTAAATCTTTTATGAGCTAGGACTTGCTCTACTGTTTCACTTATATCTTTTTGAGCACGGTGTGCTTAGTATTTTTGAAGAAATGCTCTCTTGCTTCACTTAGATTTATTTGAGAGTTAGTAAAATTTTGAACAAATTCTCTCTTGCTTCACTTAAATTATTTTGAGAGAAAGAAAATTTGTTATGCTCATGATCTTCACTTATATTTCTTGGAGCTTGGCAAAAGCAATACATGAAAATTAGTCCCAAAGTGATAGATATCCAAGAAGGATAAAGAAAAATGAAAAAAATGTCATGAAGATCTTTGGACAAAATAAACTTGATTCTTAGTAATAGTTTTGAGATATGATGATGTGATATGTGAGTCATCTTGATGAGTAATTATGCTTTAGTAAGAATATCGGTGTTAAGGTTTGTGATTCCCGAAGCATGCACATATAGTCTCTCGTTATGCTATGATGTTGGAGCATGATTTATTTTTGATTGTCTTCCTTATGAGTGGCGGTCGGGGATGAGCGATGGTCTTTTCCTACCAATCTATCCTTCTAGGGGCATGCATAGTAGTACTTTGCTTCGAGGGCTAATAAACTTTTGCAATAAGTATATGAGTTCTTTATGACTAATGTGAATCCATGGATTATACACACTCTTACCTTTGCCCAATTTGCTAGCCTCTACGGTACCGTGCATTGCCCTTTCTCACATTGAGACGTGGTGCAAATTTCGCATGTGCATCCAAACCCCGTGATATGATACGCTCTATCACACATAAGCCTTATTATATCTTCCTCAAAACAGCCACCATACCTACCTATTATGGCTTTTCCATGGCCATTCTGAGATATATTTCCATGCAACTTCCACCGCTTCCGTTTGATGACTTGAGCATTCACTGTCATATTGCTTTGCATGATCATATAGCTGACATAGTAGTTGTGGCTCAGCCACCGTTCATCATTTTCATACATGTTGCGCTAGATCATTGCACATCCTGGTACATGCCAGAGGCATTCATATAGAGTCATATTTTGCCATAGGTATCGAGTTGTAATTTTTATTTCTTTTGAGTTATAAGTAAATAGAAGTGTGATGATCATCATTATTCATTTTTAGAGTAGTGCCCAAGTGAGGAAAGGATGATGGAGACTATGATTCCCCCACAAGTCGGAATGAGGCTCCGGACAATGAGAGAGAGAAAATATAAAAAGAAAAAAGGAAAAAAAGAAAATAATAATAAAAAGAGAGAAGTGCATTGTTAGTATACTTTATCAGACTTGTGCTTCAAAGTAGCACCATCTTTTTCATATGGAGAGTCTCCTATGTTGTCACTTTCATATACTAGTGGGAATTTTTCATTATAGGATTAGATGCACACCCACTTAGTTTTCATATTGAGCTTTCATATACTTATAGCTCTTAGTGCATTCTTTGCATGGCAATCCCTACTCCTCACGCTGATATCGATTGATGGGCATCTTCATAGCCCATTGGTTAGCCGCATCGATGTGAGACTTTCTTACTTTTTTGTCTTCTCTATATTTGCCCCTATCATCATACTCTATTCCACCCGTAGTGCTATATCCATGGCTTGCGCTCATGTATTGCGTAAAAGTTGAAAAAGCTGAAGCGCGTTAAAAAGTATGAACCAGTTGCTTGGCTTGTCATCGGGTTGTCAATGATAAATACTTTGTGTTAAGAAGACAAAGCATGACAAGACTATATGATTTTGTAGGGATAACTTATTTTAGCATTGATATTTTGAAAGACATGGTTGCTTGTTGATATGCTTGAGTATCTAAATTATTATGTCAAAACTAGACTATTGCTTTGAATCACATAAAAAGTCCAACTGTCCATGCTATAAAGAAAAGAATATGATATGACATGTTAAACAACACTCCACATCAAAAATTCTGTTTTTTATCACTTACCTACTCGAGGACGAGTAGGAGTTAAGCTTGGGGATGCTGATACATCTCCAATGTATCTATAATTTGTGTTTGTTCCATGCTGTTTTATTATCAATCTTGGATGTTTGATAATCATTTTATATCATTTTTTGGTACTAACCTATTGGCATAGTGCCAAGTGCCAGTTCCTGTTTTTTCCGTGTTTTTTACATCGCAAAAAATCAATATCAAACATAATCCAAATGCCACGAAATTTTATGGAGATTTTTTATGGACTAGAAGGAACATGTTGGGCCCTGGTTGCACCTAGGGGGAGTCTCGAGGAGGGGACAACCGACCAGTGCGCGCCAGGAGGCCCAGGCGCATCCTGGTGGGTTGTGCCCACATCGGGTGCCCCCTGGACTGCCTCTTTGCTCTATAAATACCCCAAAATACCAGAACCCTAGGGGAGTCGACGAAATATTCCTCCAGCCGCTGCAGAGTCCAGAACCGCCAGATCCAATCTAGACACCATCTCGGATGGGGTTCACCACCTCCATTGGTGCCTCTCCGATGATGCGTGAGTAGTTCTTTGTAGACCTTCGGGTCCGTAGTTAGTAGCTAGATGGCTTCATCTCTCTCTCTCTTGATTCTCAGTACAATGGTCTCTTGGAGATCCATATGATGTAACTCTTTTTGCGGTGTGTTTGTTGGGATCTAATGAACTTTGAGTTTATGATCACTCATATCTTTTTATATCCATGAAAGTCATTCGAGTTTCTTTGATCTCTTATATGCATGATATCTTATAGCCTCGTATTTCTTCTCTGATATTTGGGTTTTGTTTGGCCAACTTAATCTATTTTTCTTGCAAGGGAATAGGTGCCCAGTAGTGGGTTCGATCTTACGGTGCTTGATCCCAGTGACAGAAAGGGAACCGACACGTATGTATCGTTGCTACTAAGGATAAAAAGATGGGATCTATATCTACACAATACATAAACAGATCTTGTCTACATCATGTCATCGTTCTTATTGCATTACTCCGTTTTTCCATGAACTTACACTAGATGCATGCTGGATAGCGGTCAATGTGTGGAGTAATAGTAGTAGATGCAGGCAGGAGTCGGTCTACTAATCTTGTACGTGATGCCTATGTAATGATCATTGCCTGGATATCGTCATAATTATTTGAGGTTCTATCAATTGCCCAATAGTAATTTGTTTACCCACCGTTTGTTATCTTTCTCGAGAGAAGCCACTAGTGAAACCTACGGCCCCCGGGTCTTCTTCCTCATATATTTGCTTGTGATCTACTTTTCCTTTGCATTTTTATTCAGATCTATTAAACCAAAAATAAAAAAATACTTAGCTACACTTTATTTTATTTGCGATCTATTATTTGAATCTACTACAAATTTCTGGCTTCGTTACCTGAAAGGGATTGACAACCCCTTTAACATGTCGGGTTGCGAGGTGTTGTTATTTGTGTGAAGGTGCTGTTAACATTGTGTTGCTTGGTTCTCCTACTGATTCGATAACCTTGGTTTCTTCGCCGAGGGAAATACCAATTGTCGCTGTGCTGTATCATCTCTTCCTCTTTGGGAAATACCGACATAGTCCAAGCAGACAGGAGCTTTTCTAGCGCTATAGTCAGAGAGCAGTCAATGTGATAAGAGTTATTGTATGAGATGATCATGTTTTGTAATATATCTGACAACCGGCAGGAGCCTTATGGTTGTGTTGCGACCCGATCCCAATGGATCGAAATCTCTGTGCTTAAGTGTCATCCCTGGATCGGTAATGCTGACACACACAGTACTCGAGGATTTATAACAGAGTTTAATCACACACTTATTACATCGAGGTCCTCATAAAGAGTATTTATTACATAAATATGGCTGAAGTCCATCTAAATAAAATAACTTCGAAAGCTTAGAAGATAAATGAGTCCATCCAACTCCACGACAAAACTGAGTGCACGACAACGACCTATCGCACCTTAATCCTCGTCTGAAAATTCTGCAACATGAATGTTGCAGGCGTGTAGGTCAGCACATGGAATATGCTCACAAGAACACACTATAGATAAATAGCTATCACTACATGCATATTTGGCTCCTGGAGGCTCTAAGTTTAATGTTTGCATAAAGCTGATTTTTCCCTACAACAAAGGAATAAGTTTTATTTACTACCAAGTTGAATTACCCATCTTGAGAAGGTTTCTCCAATTCAATCCCAAATTACCAATTATAAAATATTAACCCAACAATTTCATTAGATAATGATGAGATCAAAAAATAATTCACTTCTAGATACTCAAGATGTCCATAACCGGGGACACGACTAATCATGATTAGTTTGTACACTCTGCAAAGGTTGCGCACTCCCCCCACAAGACTCCACAACCTCCATGTTTGGAAGATCGAGACACAGTCTTTCTGAAGCATTAACTCTTCACTCTGGGTAGACCGGTACATCTACTTTCCCCTACATCTGCTAGTCCACCACTTAAAGAGGTCACACAACTTACTTAACTATGCCAGAGCCCATAATGGCTTGTGGCTACACACGGAAGTTTCTAGGCATGAATAATTATATTATCCCTTTGAGCCTGGGTGGCATTCCATAGGATGATCAAACAGATACTCCGGGATCTCCTAGGACAACACTGGATTCTCCAGGTGCCCGCAACCACTCCACCCAGATGTGTATTAAAGTTGCCACCTTAAGTTATCCTTAATTAATAACTCTCACAACTTGCATGATTCTCACATACCAATCCACGTCTACGAGCATGGCTAAGCAATATGAGCATAATGTATAATCCCGGGGTGATCAAAGGTAATAGGTTCCTACCTCATGAACTACATGACCATAACCACATGTTCCCAATCCTATTCATGCAATCTTTGAGGGTGTAACTAATGCATAATAAAACTGGGTATAAAAGAGTATGATCAAAGTGTAACTTTCCTTTCTAACGATCGATAAACCCTAGAGATTCGTAGTAGCAAGCTCCACACTTCGGAAAATCTATCGTAGACAAACAATAGCATACATAAGCACTCAAGCATGAAGATGCAAATAGAACCGAAAAAAAGATTTAGAAAACTAAAAAAATAAGCGAATAACACTTTCAAACAGAAAACAATTTCTAATAGTACCTAAATTATGTGGATTAGATCTTAACATAACGTCTAGGTCAAGGGATTCGATTTGCAAAAAGAATCAACCAAATTGGAGTTATGAAAATCAACTTATGATCAAAAGAAGTTCAAATTCAAATATGTTTGCAATCAAATTTTAAACTTTCAAAATATGGCTTATTTGGTTATTTGGATAGAGGGGATCATAATGAAGAATTTGGCGTTGGTTTCATCAAATTTGGACAAATGAGTAAAAAGTTGTGATCGTTTGAAAACTAGGGTCTAATCTATAAAATAAAACTAGCGAATAGGTCCCTGGCAGAAAAATTAAAAGAAAAAGAAAGTTCTACCGAACGAACGTTCGCTACAGAACCTAATCCGACAAAAACCATTCACTATAGAACCTAATCTAATGAACTTTCACTAAATAACTAACTAAATAACCGATCGGGTTTTTAAAAGAAAAAAAACTGAAATAAAAACCACGCGGTTCGACAATGGGTTTTACCGGCGGTTCAACATCGGCGACGGCGGATCTCTTGCGACGGCGGGCGAGACAGCGAGGCGGCGGCAACGACGGCGGCTGCGCGGCGTCGGCTTCGCGGGGCAACGACGGCGGCGGCGAAGTGCGGCGGCGGCGGCTGTTGCTGTTGTTGGGGAGAGAGGGGGCCGGGCTATTTAAGGAGAGGAGAGAGCAGAGGTGCTTGCGGGAGGGGGCAGAGGAGTCCGACCTCGGCATGGATGTCGAGGTCGGCGCGGCGGCTAGAAACCGACGGGAGGTCGGGGAAGGCGGCGCTGGGCCGACTGGGCCGTGGCCTGGCGAACTGGGCAGGCCCGGTCAGGTCGGTCCTAACTTTTTTTAAAATAATTTTCCAGAAATACGAAAAAATGAGAAAAACCTAATAAATATATTTTTAAAAATTCCAGAAAAATTCACATAGCTATATGGCCTTATATATGACCTTGTGAACATTTTTCTGTCCTAAATGCCTAAAATAAAAACAAACATTTTTGTGCAATAAAATAAATAACATTGCAAATAAAATCAAATAAATATATTTTTATTCAAAATTCAATTTCCAATATTTATTTGCTATTTTTTGAAGAAGTCATATTATCTTCTCTCTTTATTTTATTTATTTGAAATAATTGGAAATGTTTTTTTTGAATAAATCAATTTGATCCAATTTTCCAAATTTTGAAAATTAAAAAAACGGATTTTTGGAAACATCCAACTCTCTCAATTGGTCCTTGAGTTGCTTAAGTTTTCTAGGATAAAAAATTCAAATAAAAAATGGGCAAAATGCATAAATCATGGATGCATATGAATGATCTAAATAATAACATCATAATTGAAAATTGGGATGTTACAAACCTACCCCCCTTAAGATGAATCTCGCCCTCGAGATTCAGGTTGGCTTGCAAAAAGGTATGGGTGGTCCTTCCGGAGGTCTTCTTGTTCCCAGGTGGCTTCCTCCTCAGTATGGTGACTCCACTGAACTTTGCAAAACTTGATGACCTTGCTGCGAGTAACTCGGTTGGCGAACTCAAGAATCTTGACGGGTTTCTCCTCATAAGTCTGGTCACTCTCCAACTAAATTGCTTCCAGGGGTACGGTATCTCTCAGAGGAATATCGGCCATCTCAGCATGGCATTTCTTCAACTGGGAAACGTGAAACACATCATGAACTCTTGACAAACCTTCGGGTAACTCCAGCTTGTAGGCAACTTCACCCATACGCTCCAAGACTCTGTATGGCCCCACAAATCGTGGTGCTAACTTTCCTTTGACTCCAAACCGTTTAGCTCCTCAAAGTGGCGACACACGAACATATGCTCTGTCTCCAACTTCATAGGTTACCTCCTTGCATTTAGTATCGACATAACTCTTCTGCCTGGACTGGGCTATCTTGAGCTTATCACGGATTGACTTGACCTTCTCCTTAGAATCTCTAATTAAATCTGGTCCGAACAATTGTCGATCTCCAACTTCATCCCACATCAATGGTGTCGTGCACCTCCTTCCATACAAAGCTTCGAAAGGGGCCATCTTCAAACTAGCTTGAGCTGTTGTTATATGAGAACTCTACGTAAGGCAAATTATCATCCCAACTAGATCCCTAATCTAGCGCATAAGCTCTCAACATGTCCTCCAGAATTTGATTGACTCTCTCGGTCTGCCCATCTGTCTGCGGATGAAAGGCTGTACGGAACTCTAGCCTGGTACCCAAAGTTTGGTGTAAATGGTTCCAAAACTTCGAAGTAAACTTTGTTCCTCTATCTGATACGATGGTCCTCGAAACTCCATGCAGACATACAATCCTGGTCATGTATATCTTGGCCGACTTAGCGCTCGTATAAGTAGTTTTCACGGGGATGAAGTGTGCCACCTTGGTCAAGCGATCAACTACAACCCAAATGGAGTCATATCCTGAACGAGTCCTGGGTAATCCGTTGATGAAATCCATGCCAAGCTTATCCCACTTCCATTCGGGTATCGGCAAAGGCTGAAGTAATCCTGCTGGTTTTTGATGCTGTGCCTTAACTCTCTGACATACGTCGCATACTGCTACATACTCGACGATATCCTTCTTCATACCTGTCCACCAGAAACGTTCCTTCAAGTCCAGATACATCTTGGTGTTGTCTGGGTGAATCGAGTAAGGCGAATCATGAGCCTCCTAAAGAATTAACTTCCTGATTTCTGGGTCATTGGGTACATAGATGCGATCCTCACACCATAAAGTTCCATATTCATCCTCATGAAAACCTTTAGCCTTTCGCTTACTCATCCTTTCTTTTATCTCCACAATTTCCTTGTCCGTCTTCTGGGCTTCTCGGCTCTTTCCCAACAAAGTGGACTGAATATCCAATGCTGCAACAAACCTCTCAGAACTATCTACAAGCGAAGTTCTCGGAGATCATCGGCTAACTCCTGAGGTAATCCTCCGGTTATGAGAGTATTAGTATAACACTTGCGACTCAAAGCATCTGCCACAACATTGGCCTTTCCTGGGTGATAATGCAGTCTCATGTCATAATCCTTTATGAGCTCCAACCATCTCCTCTGCCTGAGGTTCAACTCCTTCTGCGTGAAGATGTACTTCAAACTCTTATGATCCATGTAAACATCACAACGATTTCCAATAAGAAAATGTCTCCAGGTCTTGAGTGCATGCACTACGACTGCTAGCTCCAAATCATGCGTGGCATAATTCAACTCAAGAGGTCAAAGCTAACATGAGGCATATGAGACAACTCTTCCTTCTTGCATAAGAACGCCTCCAAGTCCCTGACGAGAAGCGTCGCAATATACTTGGAAATCCTTGTGTATATTAGGAAGAATTAGCACTCGGGTTGTAAACAAACGTTTCTTCAACTCCTGAAAACTGGCCTCACAATCGTCGGTCCAATTAAACTTGGTGTCCTTCTTTAATAATTCCGTCATGGCTTTTGCGATCTTGGAAAAATTATCAATAAATCTCCGATAATATCCTGGCAGTCCAAGAAAAATGTGTATCTCTCCAACTGAGGTTGGTGCCATCCATTCAGTGACAGATTTGACCTTGGAGGGTCTACTGCTATTCCTTCTCCTGATATAACATGTCCAAGAAATTCAACTTCCTTCAACCAAAACTCATATTTGCTGAACTTGGCATACAGCTGATGTTCCCTGAGCTTCTCGAGAACCAAGCACAAATGTTCCTTGTGTTCTTCTTCATTCTTCGAGTAGACCAATATATCATCAATGAACACCACAACAAACTTATCTAAGAATTCCATGAACACCTTATTCATCATACTCATAAAGTACGCAGGGGCGTTAGTCAAACCAAAAGACATGACCGTGTACTTATATAGCCCATACCTTGTGGTAAAAGCTGTCTTAGGTCTATCCCGTTCTCGGATCTTCAGCTGGTGATATCCTGATCGAAGATCGATCTTGGAGAAAACTTTAGCTCCCTGCTGCTGGTCAAACAAATCATTGATCATCGATAGAGGATATTTGTTCTTGATTGTCACCTCATTCAATGCACGATAATCGACAACAATTCTCAAGGATCCATCCTTCTTCTCAACTAGAAGCACTGGGCTCCCCATGGTGATGAACTTGGTCGAATATAACCTTTGTCCAATAACTCCTTAATCTGCTTCTTAATTTCTTCCAGATCATTCACGGGCATCCGATACAGTCTCTTGGATATTGGTCTGGTGCTTGGCAACAACTCGATCAAAAACTCTATGTCTCGGTCTGGTGGCATGCCTGGTAGTCCCTCCGGGAATACATCGGGATAATCCTTCACAACTGGCACTTCCTCCTAGATAACTCCTGATAGGGAGTTCACTTGAGTCCTCCTTGGCGCATGCCTAGACACATACTTGATCTGTTTTCCCTTTGGGGTGGTGAGAAGGATAGACTTACTAGCACAATGAATGTTTCCCCCATACTTGGATAGCCAATCCATGCCTAGTATTACTTCCAATCCTTGTGATTCTAGAATGATGAGGTCTGTGGTAAAAACATGCCTACCTATGGTCAACGACAACTGAAAACATCCCTGGCTAGCCATATACTCCACTCCTGGTGAACTCACTAACATAGGTGAATTAAGAGCTACGGTTGGCAACTTAAACTTTTCCACAAATCCCCTTGATATGTATGAATGCGATGCACCAGTGTCAAAAAGAACAAGGGCTGTAAATGGCTTAATCAAAAACTTACCAATAACTGCGTTAGGCTGCTCGTCAACTTCCTCCACATTGACGTGATTCACTTGACCTGTGGTGAAGGGATTTGGCTTATTTCCTGAGCTTCCATTGCCATTCCCATACTTTACCTCAGGACACTCGGTGGCATAGTGTCCGGTCTTCCCACACTTGAAACAAGTATTGTGACTCAAATCTTGCTTGGCGGGGGTTGCTAGGTTGGAACGGCTCTGACTGTTGTTTCCTCCACTCCCATTACCATTCTTAGGGCCACTGTGGTTGTGTGAATTTCCTCCATTGTGAGAATGGCCTCCATGGTTATGTCCTCCATGGGTATGATGAGTGTGTCCTCCCGAGTACGGGGAATAGCGGGGCTTCTGCTGAGCTCCAGAGTTGTACTTCCCCTGTCCATACTTCCGTTTGCGGTTCTCTATTTGCTGTTGTTTGCGTTCGATCATGAGGGCCCTGTCTACCAGCTCCTGGTAGTTGGTGAAAGTTGCCACCATCAACTGCATACTCAGCTCATCATTGAGTCCCTCAAGAAATTTCTCCTACTTCGCGACATCTGTGGCCACATCATCTGGGGCATAGCATGCTAACTTGCTGAACTCCTCCACGTACTGCCCCACGGTACAATTTCCATGGCATAAGTTGCGAAACTCATGATTCTTTAGACTCATGGCTCCAGCTGAGACATGTGCGGTGCCGAAAGCCTGCTGGAATTGATCCCATGTCACATTGGCCACGGGGAAGGTGGTGGTGTAGTTCTCCCACCATGAAGCTGCTGGTCCATCTAGTTGATGTGTAGCAAAGCGCACCTTCTCAGCATCAGTGCATACTGCGGTGGCCAACTCCCTTCTGATCTTGTAGGGCCAGTCATCAGAAATAATCGGCTCGGTGCTACTAGAGTACACCGACGGATTCAACCTAAGGAAACAGGCTAGGTTGTCAACCGGGGGTGGTGGTGGTGGTGGGTTGTTGTTGTTGCCTTGGTTCTGGATGAGCATCTACATCAAGGAATTCTGCTATTGGATCAACTGGGTGAGCTCAGGCGGGAAAGTGAATCCAGGGTCACGTCTTGGAGGCATCTGATAGGTTAGAGGGGTGAGAAAATAGAATAGAATAAGGTCTAATGAGAGATTTCACTACCCATATGCATATGAGACAAACATATTCAATTCACACCACCCAATTTCAAACAAGATTAATACAGTCGATCTAAGCTACTATTACAAACTCTCGTGAACTTTTTCTAACTACATGGAAGAACTCTAATATAAATATGGTGGTTGACTAGAAGTTTTGATCGGTGGAAGACTCCATAATATCCGCTCGAGCTTCGTCTTCAAAATCATCACTGTCGTCATCATCACTGTCTTCTTCATCATCACTGTCGGTGTCTGTGTCATCTAGTATGATGTAGTCCTCCAAACGAATGTCCACTTTAGGTTCTGGTTTCACCACGGGTATTCCTAGCTTCTTCCTCTGGTCTTCATTCTGCTCCAGTAGCACCTCAATTTCCTCTTCGTATCCATCGCGAGTTGCCTTGAGTTCCTCCTATAGCTCCATACTCCGGGTCATCACCTTCTTGGTATCCACCATGATAGCGCACATCTGATTTTCATATCGACGAATGTGCTGGTTCATCTCCTGTACGTAGGCTGCAATAGATCCATCCTTCCTAGTGCGAATCATCTCCCATTGTTCATCCCGGCGTCCACATATCTGGTAGATGGTGTCCTTAAGATCCTTGTTGTACACCTCGCATATGCGTCCAATGGTGATGTGGGCGGCCATGCTCTTTCCTAAGCTCCAGGTTGGTGCATCAAAGGAAAACTCGATGGGCTCGGTAGTTTGTGTGGAAGTCCTTCTAGGAACACAAACTTGGATCTTCCAGTGCTCCTCTTCTAGTGAAATTGCATTGATGGTTCCAGTGAAGCTTGGTATGCCAATGTTCAGGTACCTCGTGACTTCCTTCAAGTGTCGTCCGAAAGGGGTGTCGTCATCAGGCTGAGTGAACTTGTTCCTGGGGTCCGACATCTATAGTGTAGACATAGAGAATGATTAGACATGAGTAGAGAAGAGTATCCTATGGATTTTCCAAGTGGTCGTGTCCTATAGTCAACCTGGCTCTAATACCATCTTGTAGCGACCCGATCCCAATAGATCGAAATCTCGGTGCTTAAGTGTCATCCTGGATCGGTAATGCTGACACACACAATACTCGAGGATTTATAACAGATTTCAATCACACACTTATTACATCGAGGTCCTCATAAAGAGTATTTATTACATAAATATGGTTGATGGCCAACTAAACAAAATAACCACGGAAGCTTCAAAGATAAATGAGTCCATCCAACTCCACAGCAAAACTGAGTGCACAACAACGACCTATCGCACCTTAATCCTCGTCTGAAAATTTTGCAACATGAGACGTTGCATCCGTGTAGGTTAGCACATGGAATATGCTGGCAAGAACACACTCTAGAGCAATAATGAGCAATAGCTGTCACTACATGCATATTTGGCTGGTGGAGGCTCTAAGTTTAATGTTTGCATAAAGCTGATTTTCCCTACAACAAAGGAATAAGTTTTATTTACTACCAAGTTCAGTTACCCATATTGAGAAGGTTTCTCCAACTCAATCCCAAATTACCAAGTATAAAATCTTAAGCAACAATTTCATTAGACAGAATGATGAGATCAACAAATAATTCACTTCTAGATACTCAAGATGTCCATAACTGGGGACACATCTTATCATGACTAGTTTGTACACTCTACAGAGGTTGCACACTTTTTGCCACAAGACTCGACCACCTCCATGTTCAAAAGATCGAGACACAATCTTTCTGAAGCATGAACTCTTAACTCTAGGTAGAACGGTACACCTACTTTCCCCTACATATGCTAGTCCACCACTGAAAGAGGTCACACAACTTACTCAACTATGCCAGAGCCCATAATGGCTTGTGGATGGACACGGAAGTTTCTAGGCATGAATAATTATATGATCCCTTTGAGCTTGGGTGGCATTCCATAGGATGATCACACGGGTACTCTAGGATCTCCTAGGACAACACTGGATTCTCCAGGTGCCCACAACCACTCCACCCAGATGTGTATTAAAGTTGCCACCTTAAGTTATCCTTAATTAATAACTCTCACAACTTGCATGATTCTCACATACCAATCCACGTCTACGAGCATGGCTAAGCAATATGAGCATAACATATACTCCCGGGGTGATCAAAGGTAATAGGTTCCTACCCCATGAACTACATAACCATAACCACATGTTCCCAATCATACTCATGCAATCTTTGAGGGTGTAACTAATTCATAATAAAACTGGGTATGAAAGAGTATGATCAAAGTATAACTCGCATTGCTGACGATCGGTAAACCCTAGAGATTGGTAGTAGCAAGCTTCGCACTCCGGAAAATCTATCGTAGACAAACAATAACATACATAAGCACTCAAGCATGAAGATGCAAATAAAACTGAAGAGAAAGATTCAGAAAACTAAATAATAAGCAAATAACACTTTCAAACATAAAACAATATCTAACAGTACCTAAATTATGTGGATTAGATCTTAACATAATGTCTAGGTCAAGTGTTTCAATTCGCAAAAAGAATCAACCAAATCAGAGTTACGAAACTCAAGTTATGATCAAAAGAAGTTCAAATTCAAATCTGTTTGAAATCAAATTTTAAACTTTAAAAAATAAGATTAATTTGGTTATCTGGATAGAGGGGATCATAATAAAGAATTTTTCATTGGTTTCATTAAATTTGGACAAACGAGTAAAAAGTTGTGATCATTTGAAAACTAGGGTCTAATCTATAAAATAAAACTAGTGAATAGGTCCCTGGCAGAAAAATTAAAAGAAAAAGAAAATTCTACCAAGCGAACGTTCGCTACAGAACCTAATCCGATGAAAACCGTTCGCTACAGAACCTAATCTAATGAACATTCACGAAATAACTAAATAAATAACCGATCGTGTTTTTAAAAGAAAAATAAAAAACCGAAATAAGAACCGGGCGGTTCGGTGGCAGATTTTACCAGCGGTGTGACATGGACAGCGGTGGATCTCTGGCGATGGCGGGCGAGACGGCGAGGCGGCGGCAATGGCGGCTCGGGCGAGGCCGCGGCTGCGCGAGCGGCAGCTGCGCAGGAGGCGGAGCAACGACGGCGGCGGCGGTGGCTTGCAGCGGCGGCTGCTGCTGCTGTTGGGGAGAGGGGGCCAGGGCGGGCTATTTAAGGAGAGGAGGAGTAGAGGTGCTTGCGGGAGGGGGCAGAGGAGTCTGGCCTCGGCACGGACGCCGAGGTCGGTGCGGCTGGAAACCGACTAGAGGTCGGGGAAGGCGGCGCTGGGCCGGCTGGGCCACGGCCTGGCGAACTGGGCCGACCCGGTCCAGTCGGTCCTAACGTTTTTTAAAACAATTTTCTAGAAATATAAAGAAAATCAGAAAACCTAATAAATACTTTTTTAAAATTCCAGAAAAATTCACATAGCTATATGGCCTTATATATGACCTTGCGAACATTTTTCTGGCCTAAATGCCTAAAATAAAAACAAACATTTTTGTGCAATAAAATAAATAACTTTGCAAATAAAATCAAATAAATATATTTTTATTCAAAATTCAATTTCCAATATTTCTTTGCTATTTTTTGAAGAAGTCATATTATCTTCTCTCTTTATTTTTTTATTTGAAATAATTGGAAAAGATTTTTTTTGAATAAATCAATTTGATCCAATTTTTCCAAATTTTGAAAATTTAAAAATGGATTTTTGGGAAACCTCCAAGTCTCTCAATTGGTCCTTGAGTTGCTTAAGGTTTCTAGGAAAAAAATTCAAGTAAAACAAATGGGCAAAATGCATAAATCATGGATGCATATGAATGATCTAAATAATAACATCCGAATTGAAAACTGGGATGTTACATGTTGTCTCTCTTTATTGTATGAAATGCAAGCGCCATGTAATTCCTTTACTTTATCACTATGCGTTAGCGATAGTTGTAGAAGCCATAGTTGGCGAGACGACCACGACGCTATGATGGAGATCAAGGTGTGGAGCCGGTGACGATGGAGATCATGACGATGCTTTGGCGATGGAGATCAAAAGCACAAGATGATGATGGCCATATCATGTCACATATTTTGATTGCATGTCATGTTTATCTTTTATGCATCTTATTTTATTTAGTATGGCGGTATCATTATAAGTTGATCCCTTAACTAAATTTCAAGGTATAAGTGTTCTTCCTTAGTACGCACCGTTGCGACAGTTCGTCGTGTTGAGACACCACGTGATGATCGGGTGTGATAGACTCTACGTTCACATACAACGGGTGCAAGACAGTTTTGCACATGCGGAATACTTGTGTTAAACTTGATGAGCCTGGCATATACAAACATGGCCTCGGAACACTTGAGACCGAAAGGTCAAATGTGAATCATATAGTAGATATGATCAACATAGAGATGTTCACCATTGATGACTACTCCATCTCACATGATGATCGGACATGGTTTAGTTGATTTGGATCACTTATCATTTAGATGACTTCAGGGATGTCTATCTAAGTGGGAGTTCTTAAGTAATTTCATTAATTGAACTTAATTTATCATGAACTTAGTCCTGATAGTATTTGCATATCTATGTTGTAGATCAATAGCTCGCGTATAGCTCCCCTATTTTATTTTTGATTTGTTTCTAGAGAAACTAAGTTGAAAGATGATAGTAGCAATGATGTGGAATGGGTCCATGATCTAAGGATTATCCTCATTGCTGCGTAGAAGAGTTATGTCCTTGATGCACCGCTAGGTGACAGATCTGTTGAAGGAGCAGATGCAGATGTTATGAACGTTTGACAAGCTTGGTATGATGACTACTTGATAGTTTAGTGCACCATGCTTTACGGCTTAGAACCAGGACTTCAAAAATGTTTTGAACGCCATGGAACATATGAGATGTTCCAAGAGCTGAATTTTTTTATTTAAGACGCATGCCCATGTTAAGAGGTATGGGGCCTCTGACAAGTACTTTGCCTACAAGATGGAGGAGAATAGCTCAGCTAGTGAGCATGTGCTCAGAATGTATGGGTACTACAATCGCTTGAATCAAATGGGAGTTAATCTTCCATATAAGATAGTGATTGACAGAGTTCTCTAGTCACTATCACCAAGTTACTAGAACTTCGTGATGAACTATAATATGCAAGGGATGAGAAAACGATTCCCAAGCTCTTTGCGATGCTGAAATCGTCGAAGGTAGAAATCAAGAAATAGCATCAAGTGTTGATGGTTAACAAGACCACTAGTTTCAAGAAAAAGGGCAAGGTAAAGAAACGGAACTTCAAGAAGAATGACAAGAAAGTTGTCACTCCCGTGAAGAAGCGCAAAGCTAGACCCAAACCTGAAACTGAGTGCTTGTATTGCAAAGAAAATGGTCAATGGAAGCGGAACTGTCCCAAAAACCTTAGCAGATAAGAAGGATGGCAAAGTGAACAAAGGTATATTTGATATACATGTTATTGGTGTGTACTTTACTAGTGTTTACAGTAGCCCCTGGGTATTTGATACCGGTTCAGTTGCTAAGATTTTTAACTCGAAACAGGAGCTGCAAAATGAATAGATACTAGTTAAGGGCGAGGTGACGATGTGTGTTGGATGTGGTTCCAAGGTTGATAATGTCACCATCGCACACTCCCTTTACCTTTGGGATTAGAATTGAACCTAAAATAAATGTTATTTGGTGTTTGTGTTGAGCATGAATATGATTGGATCATGTTTATTGCAATATAGTTATTCATTTAAATCAAAGAATAATTGTTGTTCTATTTACATGAATAAAACCTTCTGTGGTCACACACTCAATATAAATGGTTTATTGAATCTCGATCATGGTGATACACATATTCATAATATTGATGCCAAAAGATGCAAAGTTGATAATGATAGTGCAACATACTTGTGGCACTACTGTTTAGGTCATATTGGTGTAAAGCGCATGAAGAAACTCCATGCATATGGGCTTTTGGAATCACTTGATTATGAATCATTTGATACTTGCGAACCATGCCTCATGGGCAAGATGTCTAAAACTCCGTTCTCCGGAACAATGAAGCGAGCTAATGACTTCTTAGAAATAATACATATCGATGTATACGGTCCGATGAGTGTTGAGGCTCGCGGCGGGTATCATTATTTTCTGACCTTCACAGATGATTTCAGTAGATATTTGTATATCTACTTAATGAAACACAAGTCTGAAACATTTGAAAAGTACAAAGAATTTCAGAGTGAAGTGGAGAATCATCGTAACAAGAAAAATAAAGTTTCTACGATCAGATCGCGGAGGCGAATATTTGAGTCACGAGTTTGGCCTTCATCTAAAACAATGTGGAATAATTTCACAACTCACACCACCTGGAACACCATAGTGTAATGGTGTGTCCAAACATTGTACCTATACTTTATTAGATATGGTGCGATCTATAATGTCTCTTACTGATTTACCACTGTCGTTTTGGGGTTATGCATTAGATACAACTGCATTCATGTTAAATAGGGCACCGTCTAAATCCGTTGAGACGACACCGTATGAATTGTGGTTTGGCAAGAAACCTAAGCTGTCGTTTCTTAAAGTTTGTGGTTGCGACATTTATGTCAAAAGGCTTCAGCCTGATAAGCTTGAACCCAAATTGGAGAAGTGCGTCTTCATAGGATACCCTAAAGAAACAATTGGGTACACCTTCTACCACAAATCCAAAGGCAAGATCTTTGTTGCCAAGAATGGAAACTTTGTAGAGAAGGAGTTTCTCTCGAAAGAAGTGAGTGGGAGGAAAGTAGAACTTGATGGGATAATTGTACCTTCTCTCGAATTGGAAGGTAGCTCATCATAGAAAACCATCCGTGATGCCTACACCAACTAGAGAGGAAGCTAATGATCATGAAACTTCAGATCAAGTTACTACTAAACCTCGTAGGTCAACCACAGCACGATCCGCACCAGAGTGGTATGGTAATCCTATTCTGGAAGTCGTGTTACTAGACCATGAAGAACCTACAAACTATGAAGAAGCTATGATGATCGCACATTTCGATAAATGGCTTGAGGCCATGAAATCTAAGATAAGATCCATGTATGAGAACAAAGCGTGGACTTTGGTGGACTTGCCCGATGATCGGTGAGCCATACAGAATAAATGGATCTTCAAGAAGAAGACTAACGCTGATGGTAATGTTACTGTCTACAAAGCTCGACTTGTCGCAAAAGGGTTTCGACAAGTTCAAGGAGTGGACTACGATGAGACTTTCTCACCCGTAGCGATGCTTAAATCTGTCTGAATCATGTTAGCAATTGCCACATTTTACGATTATGGAATCTGGCAAATGGACGTCAAAACCACATTCCTTAATAGATTTCTTAAAGAAGAGTTGTCTATGATGCTACCAGAAGGTTTTGTCGATCATAAAGGTGCTAACTGATACGTCACCAACGTATCTATAATTTTTGATTGTTCCATGATATTATATTATCTGTTTTGGATGTTAATGGGCTTTATTTTACACTTTTATATTATTTTTGGGACTAGCCTATTAACCCAAGGCCAAGTGCAAATTGCTATTTTTTTTGCCTATTTTAGTGTTTCGCAGAAAAGGAATATCAAACAGAGTCCAAATGGAATGAAACCTTCGGGAGCGTGATTTTTGGAACAAACGTGATCTAGAGGACTTGGAGTGGACGTCAAGCATTCAACGAGGAAGACATGAGGTAGGGGGCGCGCCTACCCCCTGGGCACGCCCTCCACCCTCGTGGGCCCCTCCTAGCTCCACCTACCTACTTCTTCCACCTATATATACATACGTACCTCGAAAACATCCAGGAGCACCATGAAACCCTATTTCCACCGCCGCAACCTTCTGTACCCAAGAGATCCCATCTTGGGGCCTTTTACGGAGCTTCACTGGAGGGGGCATTGATCACGGAGGGCCTCTACATCAACTCCATGGGCCCTCCGATGATGTGTGAGTAGTTCACCTCAGACCTTCGGATCCATAGCTAGTAGCTAGATGGCTTCTTGTCTCTCTTTAGATCTCAATACAAAGTTCTCCTCGATTCTGTTGGAGATCTATTTGATGTAATCTTATTTTGTGGTGTGTTTGTCGAGATATGATGAATTGTGGGTTTACAATCAAGATTATCTATGAACAATATTTGAATCTTCTCTGAATTATTTTATGTATGATTGGTTATCTTTGCAAGTCTCTTCGAATTATCAGTTTGGTTTGGCCTACTAGATTGATCTTTCTTGCAATGGGAGAAGTGCTTAGCTCGGTTCAATCTTGCGGTGCTCTATCCCGGTGACAGGAAGGGAAACGACACGTATTGTATTGTTGCCATTGAGGATAAAAGGATGGGGTTTATATAATATTGCATGAGTTTATCCCTATACATCATGTCATCTTGCTCAAAGCATTACTCTATTCTTATGAACATAATACTCTAGATGCATGCTGGATAGTGGTCGATGTGTGGAGTAATAGTAGTAGATGCAGGTAGGAGTCGGTCTACTTGTCACGGACGTGATGCCTATATACATGATCATACCTAGATATTATCATAATTATTTGCTTTTCTATCAATTGCTCGACAATAATTTGTTCACCCACCGTAATACTTATGCTATCTTGAGAGAAGACACTAGTGAAACCTATGGCTCCCAGGTCTATTCTCCATCATACAAGTTTCCAATCTACTTTATTTTGCAATCTTTACTTTCAATCTATATCATAAAAATACCGAAAATGTTTATCTTATTATTATTATCTTTATCAGATCTCACTCTTGCAAGTGGCCGTGAAGGGATTGACAACCCCTTTATCGCGTTGGTTACGAGGTTCTTATTTCTTTGTGTAGGTACGAGGTGACTCGCGCGTGGTCTCCTACTGGATGGATACCTTGGTTCTCAAAAACCGAGGGAAATACTTACGCTGCTTTGCTGCATCACCCTTTCCTCTTCAAGGGAAAACCAATGCATGCTCAAGAGGTAGCAAGAAGGATTTCTGGCGCCGTTGTCGGGGAGATCTATGCCAAGTCAAGACATACCAAGTACCCATCACAACTCTTATCCTTCGCTTTACATTATTTGCCATTTGCCTCTCGTTTTCCTCTCCCCCACTTCACCCTTGCCGTTTTATTTGCCCTCTTTTCTGTTCCCCTTCTCCTTTCTAGTTTGCCTCTTTTGCATGTTTCTTGTTTGCTTGTGTGTTGGATTGCTTGCCTGTCATGATGGCTCAAGATAATATTAAATTGTGTGACTTTGCCAATACCAACAATAATGATTTTATTAGCACTCCGATTGCTCCTCTTACCGATGCTGAATCTTGTGAAATTAATATTGCTTTGCTGAATCTTGTCATGAAAGATCAGTTTTCTGGCCTTCCTAGTGAAGATGCCGCTACCCATCTAAACGACTTTGTTGATTTGTGTGATATGCAAAAGAAGAAAGATGTGGATAATGATATTGTTAAACTTAAGCTATTTCCGTTTTCGCTTAGAGATCGTGCTAAAGCTTGGTTTTCATCTTTGCCTAAAAATAGTATTAATTCATGGAATAAGTCCAAAGATGCTTTTATCTCTAAGTATTTTCCTCCCGCTAAGATCATCTCTCTTAGAAACGATATTATGAATTTTAAGCAACTTGATCATGAGCATGTTGCACAATCTTGGGAGAGGATGAAATCAATGATACGTAATTTCCCTACACATGGTTCGAATTTATGGATGATTATACAAATTTTTTATGCCGGATTGAATTTTGCTTCTGGAAATCTTTTAGATTTGGACGCGGGAGGCACTTTTATGGAAATCACTTTAGGAAAAGCTACCAAAATCCTAGATAATATTATGGTTAATTATTCTCAATGGCACACTGAAAGATCTACTAGTAAAAAGGTGCATGCAATTGAAGAAATTAATGTTTTGAGTGGAAATATGGATGAACTTATGAAATTGTTTGCTAATAAGAGTGCTCCTACTGATCCTAATGATATGCATTTGTCTACTTTGATTGAAAATAATAATGAATCTATGGATGTGAATTTTATTGGTAGGAACGATTTTGGTAACAACGCGTCTAGAGGTAATTTTAATTCTAGGCTGTTTCCTAGTAATTCCTCTAATAATTATGGTAATTCCTACAACAATTCTTATGAAAATTATAATAAGATGCCATATGATTTTGAATCTAGTATTAAAGAATTTATTAGTTCGCAAAAGAGTTTGAATGCTTTGATTGAAGAAAAATTGCTTAAGATTGATGATGTGGCTAGGAACGTGGATAGAATTTCTCTTGATGTTGATTCTTTGAAACTTAGATCGATTCCACCTAAGCATGATATCAATGAGTATCTCAAAGCCATGAGAATTTCCATTGATGAGTGCAAAGAAAGACCGCTAGGATACGTGCTAAGCAAGATTGCTTTGTGAAGGCGTGTTCTTCTAGTTTTTATGAGAATAAGGATGAAGATCTAAAAGTAATTGATGTGTCCCCTATTAAATCCTTGTTTTGCAATATGAATCTTGATAACGATGGGGCTGGAGATGAGTCAACTTTAGTTAGAAGGTGTCCCAAAAATTCGGAGTTTTTAGATCTTGATGCTAAAATTGTTAAAAGTGGGATTGAAGAGGTTAAAACTTTAGATAGCAACGAACCCACTATTTTAGATTTCAAGGAATTTAATTATGATAATTGATCTTTGATAGATTGTATTTCCTTGTTGCAATCCATGCTAAATTCTCCTCATGCTTATAGTCAAAATAAAGCTTTTACTAAACATATTGTTGATGATTTGATGCAATCTTATGAAGAAAAACTTGAGTTGGAAGTTTCTATCCCTAGAAAACTTTATGATGAGTGGGAACCTACAATTAAAATTAAAATTAAAGATCATGAATGCTATGCTTTGTGTGATTTGGGTGCTAGTGTTTCCACGATCCCAAAAACTTTGTGTGATTTGCTAGGTTTCCATGAATTTGATGATTGTTCTTTAAACTTGCACCTTGCGGATTCCACTATTAATAAACCTATGGAAAAGATTAATGATGTTCTTATTGTTGCAAATAGGAATTATGTGCCTGTAGATTTCATTGTTCTTGATATAGATTGTAATCCTTCATGTCCTATTATTCTTGGTAGACCTTTCCTGAGAATGATTGGTGCAATTATTGATATGAAGGAAGGGAATATTAGATTCCAATTTCCGTTAAGGAAAGGAATGGAACATTTCCCTAGAAATAAAATTAAATTACCATATTAATATATTATTACAACCACCTATGGATTGCCTACCAAAGATGGCAATACCTAGATCTATCCTCGCTTTTATGCCTGGCTAGGGGCGTTAAACGATAGCGCTTGTTGGGAGGCGACCCAATTTTATTTTTATTTCTTGATTTTTGTTCCTGTTTAGTAATAAATAATTTATCCATCCTATGTTTTGGCTGTGGTTTTGTGTTTAATTAGTGTTTGTGCCAAGTAGAACCGTTGGGAAGACTTGGGGAAAGTCTTTTTGAACTTGCTGTAAAAAAACAGAAACTTTAGCGCTCACGAGAACTGCTGTCATTTTTATTTGAAGCGTGATATTTAGTTAATTATTTTTGCAGATGATTAATAGATAAATTCCTCACGTCAAGCAATTTATTTTAGAAATTTTGGGATTCCAGAAGTATTCGAAACCTACAGATTACTACAGACTGTTCTGTTTTTGACAGATTCTGTTTTTCGTGTGTTGTTTGCTTATTTTGATGAATCTATGGCTAGTAATAGAGTTTATGGACCATAGAAAAGTTGGAATACAGTAGGTTTGACACCAATACAGATAAAGAATGAGTTCATTACAATACCTTGAAGTGGTGGTTTGTTTTCTTTTACTAACGGAGCTCACGAAGATTTTCTTTTAAGTTTTGTGTTGTGAAGTTTTCAAGTTTTGGGTAAAGAGTTGATGGATTATGGAACAAGGAGTGGCAAGAGCCTAAGCTTGGGGATGCCCAAGGCACCCCAAGGTAAAATCCAAGGACAACCAAAGCCTAAGCTTGGGGATGCCCCGGAAGGCATCCCCTCTTTTGTCATCGTCCATCGGTAACTTTACTTGGAGCTATATTTTTATTCGCCACATGACATGTGTTTTGCTTGGAGCGTCTTGTATGATCTGAGTCTTTGATTTTTAGTTTACCACAATCATCCTTGCTGTACACACCTTTTGGGAGAGACACACATAAATCAGAATTTATTAGAATACTCTATGTGCTTCACTTATATGTTTTGAGCTATATAGTTTTTGCTCTAGTGCTTCACTTATATCTTTTAGAGCACGGCGGTTGTTGGGGATATTACCACTGGGCATAAGCCGGTTAGGAGAGGCCGGATTATCCCCATGATGGTTGCTTTATTTAAAGGCCCATGAAGACAAGGATGGTGGTGCTTCGGGAAGGCCTAAGGCTCAAAGGCGGGTTAAGGCCTGTAGATGCAAACCGGTATGAATATGTAACTTGTGTTGTAAGTTAGAAGGAATAGAGACCGAGCCGAACATGTTTATGATCCGGCCTCGGGATTCTTTAAACCGGCAGGCGTCAACCTATGTATATAAAGGGACGACCCGACGGCGGTTTAGGGACACACATCAACTCGAGAGCTAGGCAAAGCGAATTTGCTCCCTGGTCATCGAAACCCTTGCAATTCCATCACAACTAGACGTAGGCTTTTACCTTCATCGAAGGGGCCGAACTAGTATAAAACTCTCGTGTCCCTTGTCCGGTTTAATCCCTTTAAGCTAGCCCGTAGCGATGGCTCCACGGCTAAGTCCTTTCACGAGGACATCTGCCGTGACAAAACCACGACAGTTGGCGCCCACCGTGGGGCTATCACATGATGGTTTCGAGTTCTTGAAGGGAAGCTTCGAAGGACTCAAGGGATACGGTGTGGCCCAGATGACTAAGAGTCGTCGCGGCAAGCTCTACATCGACGACGCAGGATGGGGTCCCGAGGCCGGTTCAATTGAATACGGGTACCAGGTCCCCTTTGGTGTAATTCACGTCTTCATCGGCATGATCAGCGAACCGGGCCCTGAGCCGGACATCTGCACCAACACCATCGAGACGGCTCAGCGTGCAAGCTCTGCCCTAGTTCAGCCTGCCGTAAAGCATGTCTTCGTAGGTGTCATCCACGGAGCGGAATATGAGGATGGATCGACATCTGGTGGCGAAACCGTTGTCTGCTCCGATGACGAGTCTTCAACCAGAGAGACCGAGTTGCTATACCAGTTACATGATGGCAGGATTAGTGGAGGTTCCGATGGCAACAGTATTCCGGACCCCCTCAATCTGCCAAGCCGGGTCGCGGTCTTGATGTCCGATACACAACTAGCGCAACACTCTTCTACCACCGCGGCGATGATCTCTAGTTCAGCAACAGCAACACCAGCAGGAGTAGGGGGCTCTGCACCACCTCTGGCTCAGGTTTTGTCCGATCTGTTCGACACTTTAGCAACGCTACTAGCAGCGGAGGTGGACGCGGCAACCCGGGATCAGCACAACGCGGAGATTGCAAAGGTGAAGGATCAGATAACCCAGGCTAAAGCGGACCTGGCAGCAGAGAACGCGAGGATGGCTGTAGAGCGGGCCGGATTGGAGGCTCAGGCGTACATGCTTATGCTGGATCGGAGTGCGTCAGATGATGTTATGAGGAGAGATACCAATCGCACCTTCCGTCAGCCTTGGAGGCAAGGTACCCCTTCAACACACCCGGAGCGGGAACCAATAACCAGCCAGTGGTAAACCAGACTTATGCACCGGTAACAGGAGCTTCTGTTCAGCCGTGCACGATGGACCCGCCTCGTCAAAACAACATTGTGTCTCAGCGCGTTCCTATGCCTCCGGGGCATTACTCCAACCCGTTGGATAACATTGTGGCCGCCGCTTCACGATTGGCAGCTCTCCCGATCGAAGGCGAGTCACCGGTGGCGGTTGAGACACGACGGGCTAGGGAACTCCTCCAAACAGCTTTAACCCAGCAGCAGGCTTATTCGCATAGTCGTGAGAGGATCCATTCCCAGCCCCTCCCCCCGTCCAAGCCGGAGCTACATCAGACATATTGATGAACCGGCTGTGTCAAGCAGTGCGCGGCACCGTAATCCGGCAGGTGGTGGTGCTAATGCACAAGATGTGGTGGATCATGGCCGAGCACGTCAAGAGGCCGAGTTAGTAGCTCAGCACGTAGCTCGTCAACCTACTCCGGTTCGTCTGACCACCTCAGTGGAGCCAGGTGTGGTCTTCAGTTCTTTGGGGGTGCCCTGCCTTACCCCAGCCTTGCGCAATGTACGACTACCCAAGGACTTCAAAGGCCCTCACAAGGTGCCCAATTACACTGCCGATTTACCCCCTGAATCATGGGTTGAGAGTTATGAGATGGCAATGGAGATGCTGGATGTGGATGAAGCGGTGTGTGCTAAGTATTTCATCATGATGTTGGAAGGAACAGCTTGTACTTGGTTAAAGAGCCTACCAGCTAACTCCATTGCATCATGGGCCGAGTTGAAGAGTCGGTTTATCCAGAATTTCAAGGATACATGAAAGCAGCCCATGTCAATTGTGGACCTAGCCGCTTGTGTTCAAGAGGATGGGGAGTCTACAACCCATTGGGTGAAGCAAGTCTCAGCTATTCTACATTCATCAAACTGCATCAACGGAGATACAGCAGTGTTGACGTTGGAAGGCAATTGCCGGTTTATGCCGTTAAAACTGAATTTAGGAAGGCTCAAACGTCACTGCAATGACATGTCAACCCTTATGGCTGCTTTGGTAAAATATGCCGATTCAGATAGTACCGAAGACCCTGAGTCTTAGGATGACAAACTGGGGAAGGGGAAAAAGAACGGCAGTGCCAAGGGGTAGCAGCATAACCCGGCAGGCCATGGGAACAATGGTAAGCACAAGGCAGACAATAGCTTGGACTTTGTGGCTAACACCAATGCCCAGGATAACGGTCAGCGTCGGAAGGGTAAACCGCCTCAGCGGGGTGGAGGGTCAGGTCCCAATCTTGAACGCCTGCTAAATCAGCCTTGCCCAAAACACGGATCGAAGGAAAGGCCAGCTTCACATCTTTGGAAGGATTGCTTCATTATGCGGGAGTTCAAAAATTCCAATCTATTTCGATATGACAATGGCCCGCCCGGCGGTTCAGGAGGTGGATTTCATGGGCCGGGTTATGGAGGTAACAACTCCGGTTCAGGGTTCCAAGGCAATCAAACCGGACATGGTAATCAAGGCAATTAGGGTAATCAGGGAGGTTATAACCATTAGGGGAATCAACATGAGCAGCAATCAGGTTATCAGAGTAATCCGAAGCAGTTGAATAGCGGGCAGTATCATGTCTTTACCACTAGCTTGTGTAAGCGCGATCAGAAGCTTCATAAAAGGGCCGTGAACTCTGTTGAACCGGCGGTGCCTCAGTATCTGCGCTGGTCTGAGCAACCCATTTTGTGGAGTCGAGAGGATCACCCGCCCCGGGTTGATAATCTGGGTCATCTGGCCTTAGGGGTGGCACCTCTAGTTGGGGGGTATAAGTTCACCAAGGTGCTTATGGATGGGGGAAGCAGCATCAATATCCTTTACTATGATACCTTCCGCCGCATGGGACTGACAGATAAGAGTCTTAAACCATCGAACACTGTCTTTCATGGTGTGGTGCCTGGTAAATCGACATATCCAGCGGGCAAGATAGCCCTAGAAGTGGCTTTTGGAGATGATCATGATTCAAGGTCAGAAACGTTGACTTTTGAGGTGGTGAAAATCAAGAGTCTGTATCATGCCCTGTTCGGACGACCGGCTTATGCCAAGTTCATGGCGAGGTCGTGTTATGTTTATCTACAACTTAAGATATCGGGTCATAAGGGTACCATCACAGTACATGGGAGAAGGAAGATTGCTTTGGAATGTGAAGAGGGTGATGCGGCTTATGCTGAGTCGGTTTCTGCCACAGCGGAGCTGAAGTTTTATAAGGATAATGTTGATCCAGAAGATATGACTTCTTTGAAGAAACAAACTACACAGCATGATCTGGCGTTGAAGTTTAAATCATCTACAGACACTAAGATGGTTGATTTTGTTCATGGCGATTCATCCAAGCAGTTCATAATCAGTGCTAGCCTGGATCCCAAATAGGAAAGCGCGCTCATCGAGTTCATCCATGAGAACCGGGACATCTTTGCATGGAAGCCATCTGACATGCCAGGTGTACCGAGGGAACTCGCTGAGCACACACTTAATATAGATCCTAAGTTTAAACCAGTCAGGCAGTTTCTCCGCCGCTTCAACGAAGAAAGGCGTAAGGCTATTGGTGAGGAGGTAGCTCGACTGTTGGCTGCAGGGTTTATCGTGGAGGTCTTTCACCCAGAGTGGCTGGCTAACCCGATGCTGGTTCTTAAGAAAAACGCACTTGGCGTATGTGTGTGGACTACACAGACTTGAACAAGGCTTGTCCAGCTGATCCCTTTGCCCTCCCTCGTATTGATCAGATTATTGATGCTACGGCGAGTTGTGACCGTTTGTGTTTTCTGGATGCTTATTCTGGTTATCATCAGATCAAAATGGCAGTTAAGGACCAGGAGAAGACAACTTTCATAACTCCCTTTGGTGCCTTCTGCTATGTGTCTATGCCTTTCGGGCTCAAGAGTGCCCAGGCGACTTATCAACGTTGTGTTCAGAATTGTCTTCATAAGCAAATTGGGCGCAATGTTCATGCATATGTGGATGACATTGTGGTGAAATCTAGGAAGGAGGAAACATTCATAGAGGACTTGAAGGAAACCTTTGATAGCCTCCGGGTTTATAAGATGGAGAAAATTCCTTATATAACACTGTTTTAAATTTTGTTTCCCTATTTGACACTTAATAACTTTTTCTTCCCTATCTAACACATTCTCTAAATTTTATGCCCTTTATGACACTTTCGTCCATTTTAAGCCTTAATGATGTTAAATGACATCTGAAAAGACATATTTGCCCCTCATATGATAGGTGACCAAAATTTTACGTGGTAGTTTAGCTTCAGGTCAGCAGGGTAGCCGGTGTACATCAATAGTACATGGTACACTACATACTGGATCGATAGTATACAACAAAGTCAGTATGTTAAAATTGTAGTCAGTGCTTGTAATTTTTTGTGAAAAGCCAGTGCTTGTACACGCCGTACATAACTATTGCTAGGTGTAGCCTAGTATATATGTGCATATGCCCAGTCCTTTTGTAACAGCTGTGAGTTGAGATTGAAAAAGGAATATAAAAAGGACCGGCATGGACCCGTGGCCATCAATCGCATTGTGTGTGTTCGTGTTGTAGCCGAGATAGTATCCCTAACTTGCTTTTTTACGGGTATCGCTAGCTTGATTAGCTAGCCAGGGAACGTAGAAATGATCAAGCAAGAGATCGGCTGCTAAATAACTTCATCTATTATGTATTAGCAGTATGCGTCCAACTAGAATCGATCCACTTGCCTGCCTACTTGTTTCTTGGTGTGTACGTGTCGTCTACGTCTCGACGGAACCCTCAGAAAGTATTCGAGGTAGCCTCGTGTGCCTGTACGCTGGAAAACACTCGACTATAACGCCATCAGTGTCGAGGTCGAGGTTGGGACCAAGGCCAACATAAAACGAGTCAGCCACATACACACATACATATAAAATTTTGGTCAAATATCGCATGAAGGGCAAATATGTCTTTTCATGTGTCATTTAACACCGTTATGGCTTAAAATGGACAGAAGTTTTATAAAGGGCATAAAATTTAGACTCGGTGTTAAATAAGGAAGGAAAAGTTTTTCGGTGTTAAATAGGGCAATAAATTATAAGACAGTGTTAAATAAAGAATTCTCTCTATAAGATGATGCTTAATCTGGCCAAATGTGTCTTTGGTGTTCCGGCAGGCAAGCTCTTGGGTTTTCTGGTGTCTAATAGTGGCATTGAGGCTAATCCGGAGAAGATCATGGCTATCACCTCTTTGGCTAAACCGGCATGTCTCAACGACATTCAACGTTTCGCAGGCCGGATTGCGGCTTTGAGCCGGTTTATCAGTCGTCTTGGGGAGAAGGCTATCCCTTTATATCATATGTTAAAGAAAACAGATGATTTTGTCTGGAGCGACGTGGCTGATAAAGCGTTTGAGGATTTAAAAAGACAGTTAGCTGAACCGCCTGTCCTTGCAGCTCCGGTCGATAAAGATCCCTTATTGCTATATGTGGCTGCCAATGCCCGGGCTATTAGTGTGGCTATTGTTGTGGAATGCAAGGAGGCTGGAAAGGAGTATCCGCTTCAACGGCCGGTTTATTATATCAGTGAGGTGCTTATCGAATCAAAACAGAGGTATCCGCATTGGCAGAAGCTGGTGTATGGGGTTTTTATGGCAAGCCAGAAGCTCAAGCATTATTTTCAGGGTCATCCTATCACGGTGGTTAGTTCAGCCCCTCTGGGAGATATCATTCAAAACAGAGAAGCAACTAGCCGGATTGCTAAGTGGGCTATTGAGCTTGGAACTCACGGGATAAGATATACGCCTCGCACAACAATAAAATCCCAAGCACATGTGGACTTCATCAATGATTGGACAGAGTTGCAGGCACCGGAGGAAAAGCCGGACAACACTTATTGGACTATTCACTTTGATGGGTCCAGGCAATTGGAGGGCTCGGGGGCTGGAGTCATATTAACTTCCCCACGAGGTGACAAGTTTTGTTATGTTCTCCGCTTAATGTTCCCTTGCACTAACAATGCATCTGAGTATGAGGCCTTACTCCACGGTATTCGGATGGCTAAGGATATGAACTTAAGCCGGGTTAAGTGCTTCGGTGACTCGAACCTGGTGGCTCAACAGGTATCTGGCACTTGGAATTCTAAGGATCCACTCATGGCTGCATATCGACGAGAGGTGGACATAGTGGCTGGTTATTTCAAGGGCTATCAAGTTGACCATAAAGACCGGCGAAAGAATGAAGCAGCAAACGCTTTAAGTCATGTCGGCTCTCAGCGTAAACCGGTGCCACCTAATGTCTTCCTCGACGTACTTCATAATCCGTTGGTCAAGATACCAACAGAGGAGGCGTTGGCTATTCCTGACCTGGAGGCCCAGTTGGTGGCGGCTTTGCATGTTATACCGGATTGGACAGTCCCGTACCTGGCTTACATGAACCGGGGCGAGTTCCCGGATGATGAAACCTTGGCCCGGCAGATAATCCGATGATCCAAGTCAATGGCCATTATCAACGGGGAGCTACATCATTACAGCGTCACAAGAGCAATTCAACGCTGTGTGTCTCCTCAAGAGGGTTGTGAGATTTTGCGAGAAATCCACGAAGGAGATTGTGGTCACCACGCCGGTTCAAAATCCTTGGTGGCTAAGGCTTTTCATCACGGCTTCTATTGGTTAACGACTCATGGTGATGCTGAGGATTTAGTAAAAAGGTCTGACGGTTGTCAGAAATTTGCAAGCCGCGCTCATGTTTCGGCTCAAGAGTTGAGAATGATTCTAATAACTTGGCCGTTTGTAACTTGGGGGCTAAATATGGTCGGACCCTTTAAGAGGTCCAAGGTCAAAAAGACCCACCTGTGGGTGGCGGTTGATAAGTTTACCAAGTGGGTAGAGGCAGAGGTAGTCAGTAAGTGTGATGCAGCCACGACGGTCCAATGCATCAAAAAGGTGATATTCCGGTTTGGTTTTCCACACAACATTATAACTGATAACGGTACTAATCTGTCCAAGGGTGATATGGAGGAATTTTGTCAACGTGAGCACATCCGGCTTGATGTAGCGTCAGTGGCTCACCCCTAGTCTAATGGTTAAGAAGAGAGGGCAAATCAAGAAATTTTGAGAGGTATTAAACCCCGGCTTCTGGTTCCTTTAAAGAGGACACTGGGTTGTTGGGCGGAGGAGTTACCTTCCGTATTATGGAGTATCAACACCACACCAAACAGATCTACGGGTTACACGCCTTTCTTCATGGTTTACAGAGCAGAGGAGGTTCTCCCTAGTGACATCCGTCATGACTCACCCCGTGTGGCGGCTTACGTTGAAGCTGAAAATGAGAAGGCACGTCAGGACTCACTGGATCTATTAGATGAGGAGCGTGATCTCGTAGCGGCACGGTCGGCGATTTATCAACAAGATCTCCGACGTTATCACAGCCGTCGGGTTAAGACCAGAACTTTTCAAGAAGGCGATCTGGTGCTCCGGCTCATCAAGGATCAGACTGATATGCACAAGTTATCCCCACCTTGAGAAGGACCTTTTGTGGTCAGCAAAAACCTGCACAACGGGTCATACTACCTTATCGATGTTCGAGAGCACAAAGACTCACGCAAATCGGAGGAGGAGACCCAAATGGCCATGGAATATAGCTCTCCTTCGACCTTACTATACTTGAGCCACAGGCTCTTCTTAGGTACTTACTTATGACAATGTATATATTATATAATAAACCGGAGCCTTAGCTAAAGCGGGGTCTCTGTTCTTTTTGACATCATGTGTGGTTCCATGGTGGCTTCTACTTAGAAAGCGGAGTGCTATTAACCCGGCCTATAAAGCCACACAGATATAAAGGAAATCACTAGGGGGCTTGGTCATATTCGAACCATAGCTACACCTCTTGATCGGCTTGAGACCAAAAAGGGAAATCAATAGGGGGCTTGGTTGAATTTACACCATAGCCACACCTTTTGATAGGCTTAAAGCCAAAAGGAAATTATGTGGAACCAAAGAGAGTCTGTTGCATAAAGCACAACTCAAACATAGGTAACCACTGGGCATAGCTCAAATATTACTTGGGGGATCCTTGCTTCTCAGAGAACAACGAGCTTGCACCCTTGTAATAGGCTATCAAGCCAGGCTTGGAAGCCAGGTGTATTCACCTAAAACCCCGGGTTATCCTGCCTTTTTTAAGTAAGCCACTCCGTCCAGGTAAACCTGGTATGACCCATCGAACGTTTGACAAGTCAATCTCATAGACCCCAAACTTGTCAAAGTTAAAACCATGATTGGTTGAAGATTGAGGTCCATCTTAAAAGGCTTTAAAAATGGTTTAACTCAGCGGCCTGGCAGCCCATGAAAAGCCTCGATTTAGGGCCTGGCAGCCCATGAAAAGCCTTACATATTTCTTTTGGATTTGCTGTTTTTACACATCTTTTGATAAGGGATTTATGAATATTTTCTGATAAACCGATGTTTATTACAACCCGGCATGGCTTTCAACGCTCAGTTGTCAGTACATGATCGGTTCTAAACCGGCAGTAAGTTGCTCCGGTCTGGTTTTGACTACAGGTCACCAGCATTATACAAACAAATCGGTGGTTATCATAACCTGGTATGGTTTTTATATGAACCGGCAAGAGGGAAAGGAGTCATCAATACTCCAGATTGGTGTTTTCACCTTTACTATACCAACAGTTGGCCAGCCAACGAGATATATCATAGGTATCATCTATTTTATATCTGGTTATTACAATCTTGGTTATCCATCCAAGTTATGTATGTATTTTTGGGCATCATGACTAGTCCAGTGGTAAACCACTAGGACACTTTCAAGTTCTTATATGCAGGAACAAGTTAAATAAAAGCCATAATGGACTATGCATATAATAGATCCCAAAGGCATGGCAAGTTCTCAGTATCAAGTGAAACAAACATGCTCGATGGCATGACAGACAAAGTGTTCATGCTATCCTATTACAAGGCGCTTTAGACAACCCAAATTGAATAATTATTTTAATAGGAGTGGCTGACTGCAACTGATAAACCGGCCTACGGTTTATGATTCCTCATCTGGACGGCTTGATGATTGAGGGTCATCTTGAGCGGTCTCATTCTCCTCATCCCTACCCAGTCGCTGGAAATCAATCGTTAACCAATCGATTCCAGTTAAGGCTTGAAAAACGGCTTCTTCATGAATAAGGTTGGAACGGTCAATGTCAGGGGCATAAGTATGCTTAAGAATCGGCGGAACAAGATCTTCTACGTCATGAATCGGCGCGGGCTGTCTTTTCCCCTCAACATCATAAACCGGTTGATAATGAGATAGATCTGTGCCATCCACCAATTTACTCGCTATAGGCTGCATTTCCTTTCCCAGCCTTCGGAGATCATCGTTGTTGAAATTTGTGCCATCTTCCTTCATGCTGGGGTAGCCTTGGCCGATATCCGCCGGTTCAAGATCTGGAATCCATGCCTTGGCCCGGATTAGCGTGGTCAGCGCACCTGACCTTGCGCCTGATCTCTTCAGTTCATCCAACCGGACAGGCAACATGGCCAGCTTTTCGATGGTTTCTTTTATCAGCGTTGGAGGAGGCTTGTTGTAAGCTGCAGTGCAAATGGCTTGCTGGGGTCCAGAATATAGTTGTTCTATCAAAGTATAGGCTGCTTTAAGCTTCATCCGCACGTCGGAGCCCAGATGAGTAATGCGGTTCCCTGTCATGGTAAAGCATCTGTAAACCGGCCTTTGATAAGATATTATGGATTGGAAAAACTTCGTATGCGGATACTCACCAAATACAGCAGAGGTCATGGCATTAATCTGCCGTTTTAAGCCGATCGGTTCTTCAACCACCAGCTTCAGGGTTGCTTCTGCGTCTTTGGCCTTCTTTGTTAAACCAGCCTTCTCTGTCTCCCAGTCTTCACGCTCTTTGTTTAAGGTTACTTTCAGCTTCTCCATGGCTGCTAAGGCATTAGTTAATTCTTCCTTGGCCTTGGAAGCCTCTGCTTGCTGAGATTTAATGTTCTCCTGAAGGTCAGCGGTTTGAGCATCCTTCTTACTCAGCTCGGCCTACAAAGGCAAGATATATCATCAATGGGCTATGTATATTTGAAGTACTAAGCGTATAACAAGTTATGCACTTTGTACTTGGGGGCTCATGCCTATTTGCTCTATCATCAATTTTTTTTGCAAGTCTCAAGTACAATGCAAGCATTATCCTTGACACTTGGGGGCTAATGTACATTTGTTCAAATCGGAGCATTGGTTAAAATCCCGGTTCACCTTGGAAAGACAAACCGGCCCTTGGGGACTACACAGAGGAAAACTACAGGAATACAACGATAAAGTACTGGTTTATTTCAAAGGATCACCTGACATATGGAGGATAAGTATGCAAGGGTTGAGATATTACAAAGTCCCGATTTATGATTACCATCATAAACCGGCCCTTGAGGGCTACTTGAGTTGGTACTTACAAATTGGATTTACGAAAGGAAAAGTGATGAAAATACCTCATAGCGCTCCTTCATCAGATTCACCAAACCGGCTTCATAGTCACGGTTTGAGTGCAGACGGTTTAGAAAACCAGAGTGGAGTTCTTGAGCACTGGGATGGGCATAGCTTGATATATCGGTGGTCCATTTGCCTTTCTCCATGGCAGCACGCTCTTTCTTGGCACTATGTTTCGCCAATATAACATGATGGCCAGGAGAGGTGTGACTAATACCAGTGATGATAACCTTGCCTTCTTTGTCTCTAGCAGCCTTTTTGGAGTTGATGGAATGTCAGTAGTCCTCACTGGACTAGAAGGTCTGTCATCGGCCCGGATTGGATTTGCCGGTTCATCATCTGGCGCAACAGTATTAACTTCTGCTTGTTCATCAACATTATTATCTTGAGGGGGTGGTTCATCAAATGTGGCCTCAGTATTTGGACCCTCCGGTTCTGCAGTTAGCTCCGGTTCAATAACCACTTGGTCTGGCTTTGGCTCTAAACAGAATAAGATGCAAAGGTTAGCATAGCATATAAAGTGTGAAACGTCAAAAGATTGGGTTGAAATACTTACCCAGCCATAGTTTTGAGAGGAGGGAGTTGTGTCGCTGTTGACTCGCTAGAGGATGAAGGAGATGTCACCTGATAATTCGAATTGGACGGATTAAGAGGTTGTCGGAAATAGCCTGCCTTGGGATAAGAAGTGTCAGAAGTGGGTGAGACCTCAGATCGGCGTTTTCGAACCGAGGTGTCCGGTAAACCGGTCGAAGTAACCTTTTGGCCGCTATGCCGGGTTGTGCGGCAAGCCTCGTGTTGCTGCTTCTTCAAAATAAATGTTGGATCCAAGTGATCAAGAGGGTGAGAAAAGCTTGCTTTCCGGACTGCTTGACGGATCTTTTGTGTTGGCAGAGGATCTGAACCGGAGGAAAGTATAATTACCTCTACATCGTCAGCTTGGCTACCTTCAACGTCCTCCTGATAAATATCATTGTCAATGAGATGCATGAAAAGTGAACTAAGTGAGTCAAGTTCTACCTCTGCTTCCGGTTCATCCGGGTTGTCATCAAGTTCTAAACTGATGGGTGCTGGTGCCTTCCTCTTGGTAGTTTTCTTGACGGCTTTCGTCTTAGGATGAGAAGGCTTCACTGCTTTCTCTTGAGGTTTCTTTTTCCAGAAAGGATCGTCATCCTGTTTAAACATGAGCAGAGGGTATTCAAAGATTGCACAGTTCAAAAATATTAGGTGTAAAGCGGAAGCACAAACAATACTTACAGCGGGTGGGTTGTTTTGCGTATAAAAGTGGCTTAACCCGGTCTTGCTACAGACGGCTTCCGATTCATTCAACATTTTCTTAACAGATTCAGTGACTTCTTCATCTGTTAGCTGAATATTGATATGGCGTTGGGAGTCTTCTACGTCACCAGTATACTAACACATTAAACCGGAGCGGTGACTTAATGGCAAAATGCTCCAGGATATCCAGCAACGGACAAAGTCCACGCCCGTTAAACCGTTGGCCAAGAAGGCTCTCAGCTTGGTGAGTTGAGGTGCATACGAGGCCCGTTCCTGGGCACTTAGTCATTGCGAAAGCGGATGAGTATTAGCAAGCCGGTGAGCGTGGTAACCCGGCAGAGGGTTTTCATCTTCCGGAGAGGTGTCTCTGCAGTAGAACCAAGTTTGATTCCACTCTTTGGGGTCACTATGAAGTTTGGCATGAGGAAATTCAACCTCTTTCCTTTTTTGTATTGAGACGCCGCCAAGTTCCGTATTGGGTCCGTCTACGAGTTCAGTGCGACGGTTTAAATGGAAGAAATCCCGGAATAGCTCAACAGTTGGTTATTCTTGAAGGTATGCTTCACAAAAGACTTGAAAGTTGCAAATATTGGATACCGAGTCGGGTCCAATATCTTGAGGATGGAGTTGAAAGCTAGCAAGTACATCTCGAAAAAACTTTGATCCGGGCTGTTTAAAGCCACGACCTATGTGATAAACAAACACCACTACTTCACCCTACTTGGGGGTGGGAGGATTTTCCGGCCAAGGAACTCGCCACCGGATCTCATTCTTCTTCGGTATGGTGCCAATCTTGACCATTCCGTTAAGTTGCTCCTCAGTAACCCGGGAGGGGACCCAGTTGCAGGAATAAAACTGCTTGGCCATTGCAAGTGAAAGGCTGGGAATAAAATAATGCCAGTTTATGATTCATTAATGGTGATGCATAAGGTACAACAAGGAAAAGGAATCCAAATATGTGCAAATTGGTAAACCGACGACATGGTATTTATGAAAGGTAAAGGAATGAACAAAAGCAGAGGTATATGCATATTGTTAAACCGGAGTTTAGCGATGGAAGAAATGACAGAATTGGCGGTTTAAAAGGGGACTAATGGTACTTGCTGGATTATCATACTTCAAAAAGTTAGACCGCCTATATTGGTGTGAAGGGTACAGATCTAAGAATACCTAAGTGAGGGAAATAGGTTTCACAGGATTGCATTGAAATTTTGGATCTACCGTAAGTTAGGAAAAGGAAAAATATTGAGACTTAAAGAAGTTTGGTCCCGAAGCAGTTCACAAAAGGTCCAGATCAAGTTACGATGTATTTAACGTTTTCGTCAAATGGCTGAGATAAGGAGTTCCATAGCTACGGTGCGGAACACGTCAAGATTGAGCTTTGTTATCTATGGGTGCACGAAGAACACGAGGAGAGCGACATGAACCCGCATGAACCCTAATGGATGTACAGAGAAAAGAGGAAGGGCTTACAACAGCTATTGAGGTAGCGGAGGTGCGCCGCGTCTCTCTGGTGTGACCAGGTTGATGCAGCGGCCGTTGGTGATGCAGAGGTGAAGCTCGATGACGGTGGCGGCGCTCGGGTGCAGGGGCGTCGCAAGCAGGAAGAAGAAGCGAAGAGATGAAGGGGGAAAAAGAAAATGACCCTTGGTCCTATTTATAAGGTAAATGGAGAGGTGACAGGCGCGAGAATCAAGGAGCGTGAATATTGGATATCTAATGGAGCGGTCGCCTCGATTGTCGGAGGCTCATTAACTAAAGGTGAGATGTATCATTCTTAAATAACAAAGTGACATCATGGGGATTTATCATGATCCTGGAGTATGACGTCACGGCGGTTTACAAGATCAGGGTGAAGATGCAAATGAGGAATTTTTCTAAGTGTTGAAGATTGACATGAACAAGTTCAAATCAACCTGGGGCCTAATGTTGGGGATATTACCACTGGGCATAAACCGGTTAGGAGAGGCCGGATTATCCCCATGATGGTTGCTTTATTTAAAGGCCCATGAAGACAAGGATGGTGGCGCTTCAGGAAGGCCTAAGGCCCAAAGGCGGGTTAAGGCATGTAGACGTAAACCGGTATGAATATGTAACTTGTATTGTAAGTTAGAAGGAATAGAGACCGAGCCGGACACGTTTATGATCCGGCCTCGGGATTCTGTAAACCGGCGGGCGTCAACCTATGTATATAAAGGGACGACCCGGCGGCGGTTTAGGGACACACAACAACTCGAGAGCCAGGCAAAGCGAATTCGCTCCCTGCTCATCGAAACCCTTGCAATTCCATCACAACTAGACATAGGCTTTTACCTTCATTGAAGGGGCCGAACTAGTATAAAACTCTCGTGTCCCTTGTCCGGTTTAACCCCTTTAAGCTAACCCGTAGCGATGGCTCCACGGCTAAGTCCTTTCACGAGGACATCTGCCGTGACAAAACCACGACAGCGGTGGTTCTATTTTATAGAAATAATTGATCTCTCATGCTTCACTTATATTATTTTGAGATTCCTTTAGAACATCATGGTATTTTGCTTTTATGAATAATAAAAACTTACATATAAGTGCATTGAGTACTATGAGAAGTTCGATACTTGATAATTGTTTTGAGATATGGAGATGGTGATATTAGAGTCATGCTAGTTGAGTAGTTGTGAATTTGAGAAATACTTGTGTTGAAGTTTGTGATTCCCATAGCATGCACGTATGGTGAACCGCTATGTGATGAATTCGGAGCATGATTTATTTATTGATTGCCTTCCTTATGAGTAGAGGTCGGGGCCGAGCGATGGTCTTTTCCTACCAATCTACCCCCCTAGGGGCATGGGCGTAGTACTTTGTTTCGATAACTAATAGATTTTTGCAATAAGTATGTGAGATATTTATGACTAATGTTGAGTCCATGGATTTTATGCGCTCTTACCCTTCCACATTTGCTAGCCTCTCTATTACTGCGCACCTTTCGCCGGTATCATACACCTACCATATACCTTCCTTAAAACAGCCACCATACCTACCTATTATGGCATTTCCATAGCCATTCCGAGATATATTACCATGCAACTTTCCGCTGTTTCATTTGTTATGACATGCTTCATCATTGTCATATTGCCATGCATGATCATGTAGTTGACATCATATTTGTGGCAAAGCCACCGTTCATAATTTTTTTCATACATGTCACTCTTGATTCATTGCATATCCCGGTACACCGCCGGAGGCATTCACATAGAGTCATAATTTGTTCTAAGTATTGAGTTGTAATTCTTGAGTTGTAAGTAAAAAGAAGTGTGATGATCATCATCATTATTAGAGCATTGTCCTAGTGAGGAAAGGACGATGGAGACTATGATTCCTCCACAAGTCGGGATGAGACTCCGGACGAAAAATAAAATAAAAAAAGAGAAAAAAAGAGGCCAAAATAAAAAAGAAAGAAGGCCCAAATAAAAAAATGAGAGAAAAAGAGAGAAGGGACAATGTTACTATCCTTTTTCCACACTTGTGCTTCAAAGTAGCACCATGATCTTCATGATAGAGTCTCCTATGTTGTCACTTTCATAAACTAGTGGGAACTTTACATTATAGAACTTGGCTTGTATATTCCAATGCTGGGCTTCCTCAAAATTGCCCTAGGTCTTCGTGAGCAAGCAAGTTGGATGCACACCCACTTAGTTTCTTTTGTTGAGCTTTCATACACTTATAGCTCTAGTGCATCCGTTGCATGGCAATCCCTACTCACTCACATTGATATCTATTGATGGGCATCTCCATAGCCCGTTGATACGCCTAGTTAATGCGAGACTATCTTCTCCTTTTTTGTCTTCTCCACAACCACCATTCTACTCCACCTATAGTGCTATGTCCATGGCTCATGCTCATGTATTGCGTAAAAGTTGAAAAAGTTTGAGAACATCAAAAGTATGAAACAATTGCTTGGCTTGTCATCAGGGTTGTGCATGATTTAATATTTTGTGTGATGAAGATAGAGCATAGCCAGACTATATGATTTTGTAGGGAAAACTTTCTTTGGCCATGTTATTTTGAGAAGACATGATTGCTTACTTAGTATGCTTGAAGTATTATTATTTTTATGTCAATATTAATCTTTTATCTTGAATCTTTCGGATCTGAACATTCATGCCACAATAAAGAAAAACTACATTGAGAAATATGTTAGGACGCATTCCACATAAAAAATTTTGTTTTTATCATTTACCTACTCGAGGACAAGCAGGAATTAAGCTTGGGGATGCTTGATAGGTCTCCAACGTATCTATAATTTTTTATTGTTCCATGCTATTATATTATCTATTTTGGATGTTAACGGGCTTTATTTTACACTTTTATATTATTTTTGGGACTAAACCTATTAAACCAAGGCCCAGTGCAAATTGCTGTTTTTTTTGACTATTTCAGTGTTTTGCAGAAAAGGAATATCAAACGGAGTCCAAATGGAATGAAACCTTCGGGAGCGTGATTTTTGGAACAAACGTGATCCAGAGTACTTGGAGTGGACGTCAAGCAATCAACGAGGAGGCCATGAGATAGGGGGCGCACCAACCCCCTGGGCGCGCCCTCCACCCTCGTGGGCCCCTCATGGCTCCATCGACCTACTTCTTCCTCCTATATATATATATATATATATATATATATATATATATATATATATATATATATATATATATATATATATACCTACGTACCCCGAAAACATCCAGGAGCACCATGAAACCCTATTTCCACCGCTGCAACCTTCTGTACCCAAGAGATCCCATCTTGGGGCCTTTTCCGGAGCTCCGCCGGAGGGTGCATTGATCACGGAGGGCCTCTACATCAACTCCATGGCCCCTCCGATGATGTGTGAGTAGTTTACCTTAGACCTTCGGGTCCATAGCTAGTAGCTAGATGGCTTCTTCTCTCTCTTTGGATCTCAATACAAAGTTCTCCTCAATTCTCTTGGAGATCTATTCGATGTAATCTTCTTATGCGGTGTGTTTGTCGAGATCCGATGAATTGTGGGTTTATGATCAAGATTATCTATGAACAATATTTGAATCTTCTCTGAATTATTTTATGCATGATTGGTTATCTTTGCAAGTCTCTTCGAATTATCAGTTTGGTTTGGCCTACTAGATTGATCTTTCTTGCAATGGGAGAAGTGGTTAGCTTTGGGTTCAATCTTGCGGTGCTCGATCCCAGTGACAGATAGGGGAACGACACGTATTTTATTGTTGTCATTGAGGATAAAAAGATGGGGTTGATATCATATTGCATGAGTTTAACCCTCTACATCATGTCATCTTGCTTAAAGCGTTACTCTGTTCTTATGAACATAATACTCTAGATGCATGCTGGATAGCGGTCGATATGTGGAGTAATAGTAGTAGATGCAGGCAGGAGTCGGTCTACTTGTCATGGACGTGATGCCTATATACATGATCATACCTAGATATTCTCATAATTATTCGCTTTTCTATCAATTGCTCGACAGTAATTTGTTCACCCACCGTAATACTTATGCTATCTAGAGAGAAGCCACTAGTGAAACCTATGGCCCCCGGGTCTATTCTCCATCATACAAGTTTCCAATCTATTTTATTTTGCAATCTTTAATTTCAATCTATATCATAAAAATACCAAAAAAATTATCTAATTATTATTATCTTTATCAGATCTCACTCTTGCAAGTGGCCGTGAAGGGATTGACAACCCCTTTATCGCGTTGGTTGCGAGGTTCTTATTTGTTTGTGTAGGTACGAGGTGACTTGTGCGTGGTCTCCTACTGGATTGATTCCTTGGTTCTCAAAAACTGAGGGAAATACTTATGCTGCTTTGTTGCATCACCCTTTTCTCTTCAAGGGAAAACCAACGCATGCTCAAGAGGTAGCACTAACAAAGTGTGCAAAATCCAGTGATCCATCTATGGATTGGTACAAGCATCTCGGAGTTAGAATATACGCTTTGATGAGGTGATCAAGCATATGATTTTATACAGACTTACGGTGAAGCCTGTATTTACAAGAAAGTGAGTGGGAGCTCTGTAGCATTTCTGATAATGTATGTGGATGACATATTGTTGATTTGAAATGATATAGAATTTCTGGATAGCATAAAGGATACTTGAATAAGAATTTTCCAATGAAAGACCTCAATGAAGCTGCTTATATATTGGGCATCAAGATCTATAAAGATAGATCAAGACGCTTAATAGGACTTTCAAAAGCACATACCTTGACAAAGTTTTTGAAGAAGTTCAAAATGGATCAGTTAAAGAAAGGGCTCTTGCCTGTGTTACAAGGTGTGAAGTTGAGTAAGACTCTAAGCTCAACCACGGCAGAAGATAGAAAGAGAATGAAAGTCATTCCCTATGCCTCAACCATAGGTTCTATAAAGTATGCCATGTTGTGTACCAGGCCTATTGTGTACCTAGCCATGACTTTGGCAAGGGGGTACAATAGTGATCCAGGAGTACATCACTGGACAACGGTCAAAATTATCCTTAGTTACCTAAGAGGACTAAGGAAATGTTTCTCAGTTATGGAGGTGATAAAGTGTTTGTCATAAAGGGTTACGTCGGTGCAAGCTTTGACACCAATCCGGACGACTCTGAGTCTCAATATGGATACATATTGAAAGTGGGAGCAATTAGCTAGAGTAGCTCTATACAGAGCATTGTAGACATAGAAATTTGCAAAATGCATACAGATCTAAATGTGGCAGACCCATTGACTAAGCCTCTCTCACAAGCAAAACAATATCACACCTTAGTACTCTCTGGGTGTTAATCACATGATGATGTGAACTAGAGTATTGACTCTATTAAACTCTTTGGGTGTTAGTCACATGGCGATGTGAACTATGGGTATTAATCACATGGCGACGTGTACTAGATTATTGACTCTAGTGCAAGTGGGAGACTGAAGGAAATATGCCCTAGAGGCAACAATAAAGTTGTTATTTAATATTTCCTTATTCATGATAAATGTTTATTATTCATGCTAGAATTATATTGATCGGAAACCTTAATACATGTGTGAATGCATAGACAAACACTATGTCCCTAGTGAGCCTCTACATGACTAGCTCGTTGATCAAAGATGGTTAAGGTTTCCTAACCATGGACATGAGTTGTCGTTTGATAATGGGATCACATCATTAGGAGAATGATGTGATGGACATGACCCATCCGTTAGCTTAGCATATTGATCGTTCAGTTTTATTACTATTGCTTTCTTCATGTCAAATACATATTCCTTCGACTATGAGATTATGCAACTTCCGGATACCGGAGGAATACCTTGTGTTCTATCAAACGTCACAATGTAACTAGGTGATTATAAAGATGCTCTATAGGTATCTCCGCAGATGTTTGTTCGGTTGGCATAGATCGAGATTAGGATTTTTCACTCCGAGTATCGAAGAGGTATCTTGGGGCCCTCTCGGTAATGCACATCATAAGAAGCCTTGCAAGCAAAGTGACTAGTGATTATTACGGAATGAGTAAAGAGACTTGCCGGTAATGATATTGAATTAGGTATCTGGATACCAACGATCAAATCTCGGGCGGGTAACATACCGATGACAAAGGGAATTGCGTATGTTGTCATAACAGTTCGACCGATAAAGATCTTCGTAGAATATGTAGGAGCCAATATGAGCATCCAGGTTCCACTACTGGTTATTGACTGGAGAGGTGTCTCGGTCATGTCTACATAGTTCTCGAACCCGTAGGGTTCGCACGCTTAACGTTCGATGATGATATTGTATTATATGAGTTATGTGTTTTGGTGACCGAATGTTGTTCGGAGTGCTGGATGAGATCACAGACATGACGAGGAGTATCGAAATGGTATTCGGACACCGGAAGTGTTCCATAGGGTATCGAGTACTTATCGGGTCACCGGAAGGTGTTTCGGGTGCCCACGACAATCCTATGGGCCATACGGTCCTTGTGAAGGAACACACCAGCCCACAAGGGGCTGGTGCGCCCTATAGGGCCATAGGCGGAGGAGAAGGAAAGTGGGGAAGGGAAAGGAAAGTGCGGATTAGGATCCCCACTTCCTTCCCTCACCCCCTCTTTCATTCACCTTCATGCATACATGGAAAGGGGGCGCAGGGCAAGGCAGGGTCCCTAGGGGGCGGCGGCCAACCCTAGGGCGCGCCCTGGGTGCCTCTCCTCCCCTCCCACCTATATATATGTGGGGAGGGGGCACCTCACAAGCACACAACATCAATTGTTACCCATGTGCGGCGCCCCCACCCACAGTTTACACCCCGGTCATATTCTCGTGGTGCTTAGACGAAGCCCTGCGTGTATCACTTCACCATCACCACACCGTCATGCTAACAAAACTCATCTACTACCTCGACACCTTGTTGGATCAAGAAGGCAAGGGATGTCACCGAGCTGAACGTGTGCATAACTCGGAGGTGCCGTACGTTTGGTACTTGATCGGTCGGAGCTAGAAGAAGTTCGACTACATCAACCGCGTAGTCAAACGCTTCCGCTTTCGGTCTACGAGGGTACATAGACACACTTCCCCCTCGTTGCTATGCATCTCCTAAATAGATCTTGCATGAGCGTAGGGATTTTTTTGAAATTGCATGCTATGTTCGCCAAGACCTCAGGCGCACCCTGGTGGGTGGTGGGCAGCCCATCCCACCTGTGGTGCCCATCTTCTGGTATATAAGGTATTTTGACCTAGAAAAAATAAAGGGAGGACTTTTAGGACGGAGCACCACTTCTTCGAGGCAGAACTTGGGCACGACCACTTTTTCCCTTCGGTGGAGCGATTCCGCCAGGGGAACTTCCCTCCCCGAGGGGGAAATCAAAGCCATCGTCATCATCAACAACCCTCTCATCTTTGGGAGGCCAATCTCCATCAACATCTGTAACATCACCATCTCATCTCAAACCCTAGTTCATCTCTTGTGTTCAATCTTTGTACCGGAACCTCATATTGGTACCTATGGGTGACTAGTAGTGTTGATTACATCTTGTAGTTGATTACTATATGGTTTATTTGGTGGAAGATTATATGTTCAGATCCATTATGCTATTTAATACCCCTCTGATCTTGAGCATGAATATCATTTGTGAGTAGTTACCTTTGTTCTTGAGGTCACGGGAGAAGTCACGTTGCAAGTAATCATGTGAATTTGATATGTGTTCAATATTTTGAGGATATGTATGTTGTGATTCCCTTAGTGGTGTTATGTGAACGTCGACTACAGGACACTTCACCATCTTTGGGCCTAATGGAATGCTTGTGGAGCTGCTAGAGTGACAGAAGCTTAAACCCTAGTTTATGCGCTATTTCATAAGGGGCTGATTTGGATCCATATGTCTAATACTATGGTTAGATTTTATCTTAATACTCTTCTCATAGTTGCGGATGCTTGCGACGGGGTTAATCATAAGTGGGAGTCTTATTCAAGTAAGAACAGCACCCAAGCACCGGTCCACCCACATAACAAATTATAAATGTAGCGAACGCGAATCAAACCAACATGATGAAAGTGACTAGATGAAATTCCTGTGTGCCCTCAAGAACACTTTGCTTAATATAAGAGACCATTTTGGCCTGTCCTTTGCTAAAGAAAGGATTGGGCTACCTTGCTGCACCTTATTTACTGTTATAGTTATTTGCTCATTACAAATTATCTTGCTATCAAATTACCTGTTACCGACAATTTCAGTGCTTGCAGAAATTACCTTGCTGAAAACCACTTGTCATTTCCTTCTGCTCCTCGTTGGCTTCGACACTCTTACTTATCGAAAGGACTACGATTGATCCCCTATACTTGTGGGTCATCAAGACTCTTTTCTAGTACTGTTGCCGGGGAGTGAAGTGCTCTTGGTAAGTGGAAATCGGTAAGGAAAATTTTATATTACGTGCTGAAATTTATTGTCACTTGTTATTATGGAAAAAAAATTCTTTGAGGGGTTTGTTCGAGGTATCTTCACCTCGACCGAAAACACAAAGAATTTCCCCTCAATCTACTGCACCTACTGAAAATATTGGTTATGATTCCTTTGGGTATGATATAACAACTGCTAGCTAATCCGTATGCAGGAGATGGAACTAAACATCCTGATATGCATCTGATACATGTGGATGAAATTCTTGGATTATTTAAGATTGCAGGTTAATCCAGAGATAAAGTTAAGAAGAAGTTTTTCCCTTTATATTTGAAAGGAAAATCATTGACATGGTATAGGCTATGTGATGATATTGGATCTTAGAACTGGAATCGATTGAAATTGAAATTTCACCAAAATAATTATCCTATGCATCTAGTTCATCGTGACCAGAATTTTATATATATATATATATATATATATAATTTTTTTGGCCTGGTGAAGGATAAACTATCGCTCTCGCTTGGGGGAGGCCTAAGTCAATGTTATATTCTTGCCCCAATCATGAGCTCTCAAGAGAAATTATTATGCAGAATTTTTATGCTCGGCTTTCTCGTGATGATCAATCCATGCTCGATAGTTCTTGTACTAGTTCTTTTATGAAGAATACTATTGAATTTAGGTGGGATCTTTTAGAAAGAATTAAACACAACTCTGAATATTGGGAACTCGATGTAGGTAAAGAGTTAGGTATTAAGCTTGAGTTTAATTGTGTCAAAACTTTTATGAATACCGATGCTTTTCACAATTTTAGCACTAAATATGGACTTGACTCTGAGATAGTAGTCTCCTTTTGTGAATCATTTTCTACTCATGTTGATCTCCCTAAGGAGAAGTGGTTTAAATATCACCCCCCTAGTAAATAAGAAATTAAAAAACTGGTTATAGCTAAAGATGAAACTATCATTTACAATGTTGATCCAGTTGTGCCTACTTCTTATATTGAAAAAACACCTTTCCCTGTTAGGATAAAGGAACATGCTAAGGTATCAACCATGGTTTGCAAAAGTAATATTAAAGCACCTAAACCCTCCGAACAAATCAAAGTAGAACCTAGTGTTGCTATGGTAAAAGATCTCTTGGTCAAAAACATTGAAGGGCATGTTATTTATTTCTGTGATGAAGCTGCTAGAATTGCCAAGCCTGATGATAAAGATAAACATAGGCCTATTGTTGGCATGCCTATTGTGTCAGTCAAAATATGAGATCATTGTTATCATGGCTTATGTAATTTGCATGCTAGAGTGAGTGCTATTCCTTTTACTTTATACCAAGAAATTATGAATGACATAGCACGCGCTGAAATAGGAGACATAGATGTCACTATTAAACTTGCTAAAAGAGATACCATCACACTACTTGGGATTGTTAGAGATGTTGAAGTATTGTGTGGGAAAATAAAATACCCTACTGATTTTCTAGTCTTTGGTTCCCCACAAGATGATTTTTGTCCCATAATCTTTGGTAGACCTTTCTTGAACACTGTCAATGCTAAGATAGATTGTGAAAAAGAAACTGTTATGTTAGCTTTTGGTGATGTGTCTCATGAGTTTAAGTTTCGTAGACAAGCTCATGATAAAGAATCACCTAGTAAAGATGAAATAATTAGTCTTGCTTCTATTGCCGTACCTCCTACTGATCCACTAGAACAATATTTGCTAGACCATGAAAATGATATGCACTTGCATGAAGGAAATGAAATATATAAAATATTCTTTGAACAACAACCTCTCCTAGAACACAATCTGCCAATTGAAACTCTAGGAGGACCTCCTCCCCCTAAAGGTGATCCTGTGTTTGAATTAAAGCAATTGCCTGACACTTTGAAGTATGCTTATCTTGATGAGAAAAAGATATATCCTGTTATTATTAGTGCTAACCTTTCAGAACATGAAGAAGAAAGATTATTAAAAGTTATGAGGAAGCATTGTGCTGCTATTGGATATACTCTTGATGATCTTAAGGACACTAGTCTGATAACCCACAAGTATAGGGGATCGCAATAGTTTTCAAGGGTAGAGTATTCAACCCAAATTTATTGATTCGACATAAGGGGAGCCAAAGAATATTCTCAAGTATTAGCAGTTGAGTTGTCAATTCAACCACACCTAAAAGACTTAATATCTGCAGCAAAATATTTAGTAGCAAATTAGTAATGGAAGTAACGGTAATAGTGGCAAAAGTAACAGTAGCAATTTTGTAGCAATTGTAATAGTGGCAACAGAAAAGTAACTGAGAAAAGATCATATGAAACGAGCTCGTAGGCAATGAATCAATGATGGATAATTATGTCATATGGCATTCATCATGCAATAGTTATAACATAGGGTGACACGAAACTAGCTCCAATTCATCAATATAATGTAGGCATGTATTCCGAATATAGTCATACGTGCTTATGGAAAAGAACTTGCATGCCATCTTTTGTCCTACCCTCCCGTGGCAGCGGGGTCCTATTTGAAACTAAGGGATATTAAGGCCTCCTTTTAATAGAGTACCAGACCAAAGCATTAACACTTAGTGAATACATGAACTCCTCAAACTACGGTCATCAACGGGGAGTGTCCCGACTATTGTCACTTCGGGGTTGCCGGATCATAACACGTAGTAGGTGACTATAACTTGCAAGATAGGATCAAGAACACAAATATATTCATGAAAACATAATAGGTTCAGATATGAAATCATGGCACTCGGGCCCTAGTGACAAGCGCTAAGCATAGAAAAGTCATAGCAACATCAATCTTAGAACATAGTGGATACTAGGGATCAAACACTAACAAAACTAACTCGATTACATGATATATCCCATCCAACCCATCACCTTCCAGCAATCCTATGATGGGATTACTCATGCACGGCGGTGAGCATCATGAAATTGGTGATGGAGGATGGTTGATGATGACGATTGAGGGAGTTTTTTATTAGGGGTCCCCGGGCGTCCGGGCTGCGTAATGTGAGCCAGACGGGTGGGCCGTGAAGATACAAGATAGAAGGCTTCCCCCATGTCTGGATGGGACTCTCCTTGGCGTTCGGATATGAAGATTCCTTTCTCTGTAAACCGACTCTGTAGGATCCTAGCCCCCTCTGGTGTCTATATAAACCGGAGGGTTTAGTCCGTAGGGGCGATCATAATCATACAGGCTAGACATCTAGGGTTTAGCCATTATGATCTCGAGGTACATAACTCTTGTAACCCCTATACTCATCAAAGTCTATCAAGAAGGAAGTAGGGTATTACCTCCATTAAGAGGGCCCGAACCTGGGTAAACATCATGTCCCCTGCCCCTTGTTACCTTCGACCCTTAGACGCACAGTTTGGGACCCCCTACCCGAGAACTACCGGTTTTGAACCGACATTGGTGCTTTCATTGAGAGTTCCTATGTGCTGTCGACAAAGGATTCGATGGCTCGTTCGATCATCCACAATGATGCTGTTTCGGCGGAGATTTTCCACCCGGGCCAAATTTTCGTATTTGGCAGCTTCGCGCTACGTGCCAACTCGATTGGCCACCTCGAACAAATTGACAGCTACACCCCGGGTCATCAGATCAGTTTCGGGAAACTAAACTATGTTGCCGATATCCGAGGAGATTTGATCTTCGAAGGGTTCGTGGCCCCGATTGCTGCTGTGGCCTTAGATCCAGAGCAGGCCGTCAGGTCCAAATACGGGAGTTCAGAGCCCGCCGGACTCTCTGCAATTATGGAGCTTGCTACCGAAGATCCGGAGGAGACAACATCATTGGAAAACCCAAAGATGAACCGAACCCTCCTTACCACTCAAGCGCTGGACACTTCGCCGGACTCTAAGTCCGAACTCTCGAGGTCCGTGTCAAGTGGGCGTCGCCAGGAGGATCCAACTCCGGACAGCCCCATGGATTCTTGTTTCTCTGTGCAACCCTCGCCTTTAAATGAGGCTCTGGACTCAATGCGATCACTCACCAGTATGGAAGGATCGCTTCCAAATTATGCCCACCCCAGACTAGGGGCTGAGAGCGGGGAACTTTATGTCCCACCCACCACCCTCTTCATAGCCACTTTCGAAGATCTAACTGACATGCTGGACTACACCTTTGAAGACATCGACGGTATGGACGATGATGCCGGAGATGAACAAGGCCAAAACCCTCCGTTTATCGGATGATGGACGAGCACCTCCACATACGACGTGTACATGGTGGACACACCCCAACAGGATGGTGACGACGGCAAGGAGGATCTGGTTGAGGACAAGCCCGCCGAAGCCCCTCCGAAGCATCGACGTCAGCGGCACTGCTCAAAATCGTGTCGCGGCAAAGACAACAATACCGACACCAGAGATAATAACACTCTGGAGAATGCCGGAGACCTCGAAGCCCTGTAGATCCAACATCCGAACAAGATGATTGGGAGGATGGGCAGGTAAACCCCGATGGTCCTGTCGAGAACGAGGGCTCGGAGGATAGTAGCTACCTACCGATCTCCGAAGAAGATGTGAGCCTCAGTGACAAAGATTTCATCGTGCCGAAGGAACCCCTTGAACAAGAGCGCCTTAAGTGTCAGCTAATCGCCACCGCAAGAAGACTGAAAAAGAAGCAGCAGCACCTTCAACCTGATCAGGACTTACTCAATGACAGATGGACTAACGTCTTGGCAGCCGAGGAATACGGCCTAAAATGCCCAACCAAGAGCTACCCAAAGCGCAAGCTACTACCCAATTCGACCATGAGGCCCTGGAGCCCATACCGCCAATGCGTGGCGCTGCTGACAGACCTGACCGACCACCACGTGGCCGGGACAGAGCGGCACCGCAAGTCGAATACCAGCCCGCACCACCTCATCGTAAAGGCAGGGGAACAACGGCTCTGGGATGCACCTACGACCTACGACAGGACCTGGACAATAGAGCCGGTCAGACCAGATCAATCTACGGATCACCGGGCCGATCTCCAGCATGGGAAGACGGCCATCAGGCCCGGCGCGACAAGCACAACCTCATCCAGGCCGAAAAGCGCATTCGGACTTCATCCGAACTATGTCGCGATGCGGCCCCATACAGAGGCGCCACACACCCCCTATGCTTCACCGATGAGGTAATGGAGCACCAGTTCCTAGAAGGGTTTAAACCCGTGAACATCGAATCATATGACGGTACAACAGATCCTATGATATGGATTGAAGATTTTCTCCTCCACATTCACATGGCTCGCGGTGTCGATCTACATGCCATCAAATACCTCCCCATAAAGCTTAAGGGACCAGCTCAGCACTGGTTAAATAGCCTCCTAGAAAACTCTATTGGAAGCTGGGAAGACTTGGAAGACGCCTTTAGAGAAAACTTCCTAGGCACTTATATCCGACCTTTGGACGCCGATGACCTCTGCCATATAGTCCAACAGCCTGGAGGGTCAGCCAGAAAATTCTGGACCAGGTTCCTAATTAAAAAGAACCAGATTGTTGACTACCTGGACGTTGAATCCCTAGCGGCCTTTAAACAAAGCATCCGCGACAAATGCCTTGCCCGATACCTTGGCCAAGAGAAGCCAAAGTCCATGGCAGCTCTTACCGCACTAATGACCCACTTTTCTGCAGGAGAAGACAACTGGCTAGCCCGCAGAAGCAATAGCACTAGTGACCCCGGCACCTCGGAAGCCAGGGACGGCAATGGCAAACCATGACACAACAAGCACAAGCGTCAAATCAATAACACAAGTACCGAAGACACATCGGTCAACGCTGGATTTAGCGGCTCTAAATCCGGTCAATGGAAAAAGCCATTCAAAGGAAACAGAAATGGTCCATCTAGTTTGGATAGAATACTTGAACGGCCTTGCGAGATTCACGGCACCCCCCGATAAGCCTGCCAGTCATACCAACAGAAACTGTTGGGTCTTTAAACAGGCCGGCAAGCTTAACGCCGAACATAAAGGGAAAGGGCCGCCCAGCGAGGACAACGACGAAGAGCCTCGCCCACTGAACACGGGGGGGGGGGGCAGAAGGAATTTCCCCCTGAGGTAAAAACGGTGAATATGATATATATCACACATATCCCCAATTGGGAGGGAAAGCGCGCATTAAGGGACGTCTACACTGTCGAGCCGGTCACCCCAAAATTCAACCCATGGTCAGCTTGTCCGATCACCTTCGACCGAAAGGACCACCCAACCAGTATCTATCATGGAGGTTTGGCAGGTCTGGTCCTTGATCCAATCATCGACGGGTTCCACCTTACGCGAGTCCTCATGGATGGCGGCAACAGTCTGAACCTACTCTATCAGGACACTGTCCACAAAATGGGCATTGATCCGTTAAGAATCAAGCCCACTAAAACTACCTTTAAAGGAGTAGTACCTAGTGTAGAGGCCCACTGCATGGGCTCAATAACATTGGAAGTCATCCTCAGTTCACCAGACAACTTCCGAAGTGAAGACTTGATCTTTGATATCGTCCCCTTCCGCAGTGGATATCACGCACTACTCGGACGAACTGCTTTCGCCCGTTTTAATGCGGTCCCACACTACGCTTATCTAAATCTCAAGATGCCCGGCCCATGTGGAGTCATTACAATCAATGGAAACACGGAACGCTCGCTCTGTACTGAGGAGCATACCTCGGCCATCGCGGCCGAAGTATAGAGCAGCCCTGTCATGCGCACACCTCATCGGCCATCAAGCCTCCGGACTTTATTAAACAAGACCGGTCAGTTCCGCATGCTGACAGCTCGGCAATTCCAGAGTTGGACTAGCAATTTAGCCTATGTCGATCGCCACACACATCCACGAAATTCGTACCGCGCGTGCATAATTATGCACTCGAAATACCTTGGGCATCAGCGGAGGCATAATACGGACAGGCCTATAGTACGGTTCGACCCTATATGGCCTTCCCCTTTTCCTTAATTATTTTTTCTCTTTTACCACAGGTGAATTAAAACCTATTCATCCTACGGACTTACAAGGACTCTTTTCGAGCCCGGTTTTGTACAAATAGCTGAAGACCATTCCTCTCAAGGAATATATCTCTTCAAGGAGAAAGTGGCGCAGACGTGCGGCATGAGGTCCAAAGGATTTTGTAGATCAAAACTTTATTCAAGAACCTATATAGAGCCTTTCCCCTTCTTCTTAGACCCCTGACATGTAAAATGTCCTTGGTAATTATGGTGCTCTTTGTAAGATCACGTATTGACGTATCAATTAGATTCCAGTGAAAACAATTGTAGCGACCAGACCTCAGACAGTCTGATCTCTGTGCATCAGTGTCATTCCTGGATCGGTAATGCTAACACACAGTACTTGAGGATTTATAACAGAGTAGCAATCACACACTTATTACATCGAATGTGTCAAAAGAGAACTTATTACAATAAATATGGCTTCAGGACATCTAATACGATAACATCGGAAGGCTTGGAAGGTAAAGTAAATCCATCCACTCCAACAGCATCACTGAGTGAAAGACCACGACCTAAGGCTCCTTAGTCATCATCTGAAAAGTCTGCAACATGATACGTTGCAGCCCGAAATGGGCTAGCACATGGAATATGCTGGCAGTGGTAACACAAGAGAGTAATGAACAATGTAAAGCTATAACTACATGCATATATGGCTGGTGGAGGCTGTATGGTTAATAGGTTTTGCGAAAAGCCAATTTTTCCCTACTACACAGGAATATATTTTCTTTAACTACAAAGTTGGTTGAAAACATTGAGAAGGTAAACCCCCTCTCAATCCCAATTAAAAGTAATCATTAACCCAACAAACTTAATTTAGAGTGATGAGATCCACATGATAATCCAAGAACCAGATACTCAAGATGTCCATAACCGGGGACATGGCTAACCATGATTAGATTGTACACTCTGCAGAGGTTTGTGCACTTTTCCCCACAAGACTCGGTCTCCTCCGTTGGATTTCTCGCACTACAAGGTGTTTGAGAAACGGATGACCGAGACACAATCTTTCAGAAGCGTTAGCACCTTTACGATGTGTAGACTGGTACAACTACATCCCCTACATCTGCTAGTCTACCACTGTAAGAGTTCACACGACTTAATCAACTATGCCAGAGCCCATAATGGCATGTGGCTGCACACGGAAGTTTCCAGCATGAATAATCTTATGATCCCTTTGAGCCTGGGTGGCGGTCCATAGGAAAATCACACGGTACCCCGGGATTTCCAAAAATACAGGCAATCACTGGGTTCCCCAGGTGCCTCAATCCGCCCAGATGTGTATTAAAGTTGCCACCTTAAGTTGAACCATTAAGTAAACAATCTCACAATCTGTCATGGAATACACTCAAACCCAATCCACGTCTACGAGCATAGCATGGCAATATAAGCATAACGTAGAAGTAACTCCCAGGGTTTGATAATGAAACAGGTGAACAGGTACTACCTCATCTACTTCCCAACCCACAATTTATTCAGATCCTAATCATGCAATTGTTTGAGGGTTGATCTAATGCAATAAAAACTGGGTATTAAAGAGGTATGATCAAAGTGTTACTTGCCTTGCTGATGATCTGTGAAACCTAGAGAATCGACGTAGCACGCTTCGCACTCTAGGTACTCTATCGCAATCAAACAAGCATACAATAAGCAATCAAGCAAATGCACGGGTAAAACTCAAATAAGAAGTCTAACCAAAAAGTTCAACTTAAGAACTCCGGTTTGCAAAAAGAATCAAATCAAACGCAGCAACGAAACTCAAACTGCGAAAGAAACAAGCTACGTTTACTAATATGGACTAAAGTCAAATTTTACAGTTGCAAAAACTTGTTTAAGTTGATTAAACATAAAGAGGGTTTCAAGACGAAACTCTAGGCACTTGAATTGCGTGATTCCAATAAACGAGCGAAAAGTTATACTAGAACGAAAATTGGATCAGAAATCGCGATCGAAAAATAATCACGGAAAATCCGAGAAAAAGAAAAACCGACGAACAGGCTAACGAACGAATGTTCGCTGTCTGCGGCTAAACGGTGAAAACCGTTCGTTAAAATGAATGTAAAAACGGGCGTTCGCTAAATAACTAAACCGAAAAAACCGAACTGATCTATTAAAAAACAGATCTAGGCTTTACCTAAAAAAACCGAACGAAAAAAATACGCGGCAACTCCGGCGAACTCCGGCGAGGTGGCGCGACGGCAGTGGCGGGCTTGAGGCGGCTAAGGTTTCGGTGGCGCGGGCTGGGGTGGGCTGCGGGCGGGTGGTGGCTTATAAAGGCTGGGCGGGGCGGAGTCCGGGTTGCCCACGGCGGCCCAAGTCGGTTTGACTCTTTTTTAAATAATTCCAACACGCAGAAAAGGAAAGAAAAGAAATACTAAGCGGACTCCAAAAATTCCGAAATAAATTTTCCCCGTCCTCTAAAAATAAGTCGGATAAGGAGAACATTTATTTGGGCCTAAAATGCAATTTTGAAAAACATCTTTTTTTCCTAATTCAAATAAAATCTTTCCCTAATAATAAAGCACGAATTGACTCCGTGGGTACACCGTCACAATACGCTTCTTTTCGTGAATTTACACTTTTAGTTTATAAATATAAAATATATACGCGAGGTGGTAGTAATTGGTTACTCCCTAATTTTTGTCGGCCTTCATTCCGTCCGTCCGTCTCAACTAAAATTCCCCGCATGGGCCGCACATAGCTTATTTTGTGCATCCCCGCATGGGCCAAGGTGGGCCTGGTCGGATATTTTGGCAAAAAAGGACATTTACTTGCGTCAGGAATTGAACTCACGATCTCTCAAACCATACCATACACACCTACCAACTAAGCAATATCAGCTCATGTGTACTCAAGACGTTTACTTTTCTTATTCAATAGTACCACCTCGCCCCCTTACAACTGAAAGCACCAGCATATATACGTCTTAGAGTTACACTTTATCAACCAGCTCGATAAGTCGGCTAAGGAAGGAAGGAAAATAAGTCCAGGGAAGGAAAGATATATACATCCATACTATGTGGGCTAATTAAAAGAAAACGAAGAAAGAAGGAAGGAAGAAAATTAGTGGGCAATGAGTCCTGGGAAGGAAAGAAATATGGTGGGCCAATTAAAATAGGAAGGAAGGAATATCCATACTACGTGGGCGCTAATTATACTAGAAGGAAGGAAAAGAATGATGCGGTGCGTCCTATGTGGACTAATTAGACGAAATTCGGGATAATTAACTTGTGGGAAATTCATGAGATTCATAATGCCATGCTTGCTGCATAAATTTAAAAGAGGGCGTTTAAGAAAATAAGTATTAAAGGAGATTAGGTGAAATTGCTAATTGGTGATTGTTCAAGAAAAAGCCAAGAAACCCCCTAATTAAAGGAGAGTTTTTTCTAAGGCACCCGAGTGTATTTGTGTGGAAGGCCTTCCTGTAATTGGCGTGGAAGGCGGCCGCTATCCGGACCTGCTTGGATCCTAACCAAATACAATGAAGAATGACTCTTTTGTACTCTTTTCAGTTTCCTCCTCGGTGTGAGCATGTGTGTTGCTGTGCAAAGCTCAATCTCATTAAGTTTCCTATAGCTAGGTACACGAGCTAGGTTCTGCATATACCAGCTTGATTTGCATGCAAATCTTATAGGAAAGCAAGACTGGATTGATTTGTCCTAGAACTGTGTACATGTGTAAACTTGGGAAAAACTGAACACAACATAGTTTCAAGTACCTTGGTTTGTTGGTTCGGCATGTCAATGTTGATGATCTCAAACAACTACTTGGTTCTGATTGTTGATGTTATAGGATGGATGTGTGCACAATCAGAGAGCATCATGGAGATAGCAGAAACTAAAGGCCTAATTTGCCTCCACACATGGTTTTGTCTTGTCCAATTTCACAACTTGACTGGTTAGAAACTTACTATTTTACTGGTCATGGAACAAACTATGTATAGGTCTAGGTCAAGACAAGGTGGATGATTCATCTGCCTAAATTGGGTAGGGTCCATCAACAACACGAGACTGCTCGGTAAAAGAATATTTCAAAGTTGCGCCTTAGAAAATGAAGCCATGAAAATACTATCAGTTTCTCTGTTGAAAAATAATTATCTCTTTGTGGCACATGTTTACCTCCTCTTCAACGGTTTCCATGTTAACTAGACCCCATTAAAGATTACATCACCTAGGCACCAACTCAATATGAGAGCGCTCGAAAACAAGCCGACGAACTTCTGCACTCGAGAATTCAGAAAAAAAAAGTTTCATGTCTTCCACATCTACACAACCTGATTCTCGTGCCTTGCAAGCTATGTTACTTTAGTTGAAGGAAGGATAATGTAGGGATGATATTTTCTCCCGCTGCAATGCACGGGCAATTTTCCTTAACGATAAAACTCTGAATAAAAATCTTATTTGATTTTAATATTAAATCTTCGATATTTCTCTATTTTGAGGAAGTCATTTTATCCTCTCTCTCTCTCTCTCTCTTTTATTTTTATAAAAGAAATATTTGAAGAGAAGAAAATAATTAAAATCAAACGATCCTCTTTTCAAAATTCGCGAAAACGCGAATATGAAAATAATGAAATCCCCAACTCTCTCCGTAGGTCCTTGAGTTGCGTAGAATTTCTAGGATCACGCCAAAATGCAATAAAATATGATATTCAATGATGATCTAATGCATAACATTCCAAATTGAAAATTTGGGATGTTACAAACCTACCCCCCTTAAGATGAATCTCGCCCTCGAGATTCGGGTTGGCTAGAAAATAGGTGTGGATGGTCCTTGCGTAGGTCTTCTTCTCGTTCCCAGGTGGCTTCATCCTCGGTATGGTGGCTCCAATGAACTTTACAGAACTTGATAACTTTGCTGCGTGTAACTCGGCTGGCAAACTCGAGAATCTTGACTGGTTTCTCCTGATATGTCAAGTCACTATCCAACCGTATCGCTTCCACCGGCACTGTATCTCTCAGAGGAATATCAGCCATCTCCGCGTGGCACTTCTTCAACAGAGAAACGTGGAACACATCGTGAACTCCTGTCAATCCTTCGGGCAACTCCAACTTGTAATCAACTTCTCCCATACGTTCCAAAACCTTGTATGGTCCCACAAATCGTGGTGCTAACTTTCCCTTAACTCCAAAGCTCTTAACTCCTCGGAGTGGTGATACTCGAAGATACACTCTATCTCCAACTTCGTAAGCTGTCTCCTTGCGTTTAGAATCCGCATAGCTCTTTTGCCTCGACTGGGCTACCTTGAGTCTATCACGAATCAGTTTAACTTTATCTTCTGATTCTTTAATCAAATCTGGTCCAAACAACTGTCGCTATCCAACTTCATCCCATAACAACGGTGTTCTGCACCTCCTTCCGTACAATGCTTCGAAAGGGGCCATCTTCAAACTGGCTTGGTAACTGTTGTTGTATGAGAACTCTGCGTAGGGCAAGTTGTCATCCCAACTAGATCCATAATATAGTGCACAAGCTCTCAGCATATCCTCCAGAATCTGGTTGACACTCTCGGTCTGTCCATCCGTTTGCGGGTGAAAAGCTGTACCGAACTCCAGTCTGGTTCCCAAAGTTTCATGCAACTGATTCCAAAACTTTGAGGTAAACTGGGTTCCTCTATCTAATACAATTGTTCTCGGAACTCCGTGTAAACATACGATCCTGGTCATCTATATCTTTGCCAACTTAGCACTGGTGTAAATGGTCTTCACTGGGATGAAATGAGCTACTTTCGTCTAGCGATCGACTACAACCCATATCGAGTCATAGCCTGAACGAGTCCTGGGTAATCCCGTGATAAAATCCATGCCTAGTTTATCCCACTTCCATTCGGGTATCGGCAATGGTTGTAGCAATTCGGCTGGCTTCTGATGCTCTGCCTTCACTCTCTGACATACATCACAAACTGCTATGTACTCCGCAATATCCTTCTTCATTCTGGTCCACAAGAATCTATCTTTCAGATCCAGGTACATCTTGATATTTCTCGGGTGAATCGAATATGGTGAGTCATGGGCCTCCTACAAAATCAGCTTCCGGATCTCCTGATCATTTGGTACATATACGCGGTCCTCAAACCATAAGGTATTGTGTTCATCCTCCCGAAATCCCTTGGCTTTTCCTTTGCTCATCCTTTCCTTTATCTCAGCGATCTCCTTGTCCATCTTTTGCGCTTCTCTGATCTTATCCATCAAAGTAGATTGAATCTCCAAGGCTGCTACATAACTTCTCGGAACTATCTCCAAACGTAGCTCATGAAGGCCTTCTGCTAACTCCTTGGGCAACTCTCCGGTCATGAGTGTATTGACATGACTCTTGCGGCTCAACGCATCGGCTACTACGTTAGCCTTTCCGGGATGATAGTGCAACTTCATGTCATAATCCTTAATGAGTTCCAACCATCTCCTCTGCCTGAGATTCAACTCCTTCTGTGTGAAGATATACTTCAAACTCTTGTGATCCGTGTATACCACACAATGGTTTCCGATGAGAAAATGTCTTCAAGTCTTCAATGCATGCACTACGGCAGCTAACTCCAAATCATGCGTAGCATAATTCAACCCATGGGTTTGAAGCTGTCGTGAGGCATATGAAACAAATCTTCCTTCCTGCATAAGCACTGCTCCAAGTCCTCGATGAGAGGCGCCGCAATACACTTCATAATCCTTGCATTGATCTGGCAGAATCAACACTGGTGATGTAACCAAACGTTTCCTCAATTCTTGAAAATTGGCCTCACATTCCTCTGTCCATTTGAATTCGGTGTCCTTCTTAACAACTCCGTCATAGGCTTTGCAATCTTCGAGAAATTCTCAATGAACCTCCGGTAGTATCCTGCGAGTCTAAGAAAACTCCGGATCTCTCCAACGGACATGGGTGCCTCCCAATTTGTCACAGTGATGACTTTATTGGGGTCTACTGCTATTCCTTCTCCGTATATAACATGTCCAAGGAATCCAACTTCCTTCAACCAAAACTCACACTTGCTGAACTTGGTGTATAGCTGATGTTCTCTGAGCTTCCCAAGTACCAAACGCAAGTGCTCCTTATGCTCCTCTTCATTTTTCAAGTAGACCAAAATATCATCTATGAACACTACATAAACACCTTATTCATAATGTTCATAAAATAAGAAGGTGCCTTAGTCAAGCCAAATGACATAACGGTATACTCATATAGCCCGTACCTTATGGTAAAAGCTGTCTTAGGTATATCCTGCTCTCGAATCTTCAACTGGAGGTAACCTGATCATAGAGCGATCTTGGAAAAAAACTTTGCTCCTTGCAGCTGATCAAAGAAATCATTCATCATTGGTAGTGGGTACTTGTTCTTGATCATTACTTCATTCAATCCCCGATAATCAACAACCATCCTTGACGATCCATCCTTCTTCTCCACTAGAAGTACTGGTGATCCCCAAGGTGCCGAACTTGGGCGAATATATCCTTTATCCAATAACTCCTTAATTTGTTTCTTAATTTCCTCTAAATCCTGTGCAGGCATCCTGTACGATCTCTTAGATATTGGCCCTGTGCCTGGCAAAAGCTCTATCAAAAACTCTATGTCTCTATCCGGTGGCATGCCTGGCAACTCTTCTGGAAATACATCCGGGAAATCCTTTACCACTGGTACTTCCTCCTGTACAACTCCTGTTAAGGAATTTACTTGAGTCCTAATCGGCAAATGCCGGGATACATGCTTGACCCTTCTTCCTTGTGGGGTGGTGAGCAAAATTGACTTACTAGGGCAATCGATGTTTCCTCCATAGATGGATAGCCAATCCATACCCAGAATCACATCCAAACCATGCGATTCCAGAATTATCAAGTCTGAGGGAAAATGTGCCTACCTATGGCCAACGGTAATTGAAGACATCCTTGGCTTGCCATATACTCTGCTCCCGGCGAGCTCACTAACATAGGTGTACTAAGAACTTTGGTGGGCAGTTTATACTTATCCACAAATCCCCTTGATATGTATGAATGTGATGCACCAATATCAAAAAGTATGACTGTAGTAAAAGACTTAACCAAAAACTTACCTATTACTGCATCTGGCTGGGCTTCAATCTCCTCCACGCTAACGTGGTTCACTTATCCCCTGTTGAAAGGGTTGGGCTTCTTCCCAGAGCTTCCATTTCCGTTTCCGTTCTTAGCTTCAGGACATTCATTGGCGTAATGTCCGGTCTTCTAGCACTCGTAGCAAGTAGCGTGGCTTAGATCTTTCTTGGCGGGCGTTGATGGGTTGGAACGGTTCTGTCCGTTTCTTCCTCCATTACCATTCTTGGAGCCACTATGGTTGTGTGAACTTCCTCCATTATGAGTGTGGCCTCCATGGTTATGCACAAGTCCTCCCGAGTTTGGGGTGAAACGGGGTCTCTGCTGAGCTCCTGAATTATGCTTCCCTTGTCCATACTTCCTCTTGCGGTTATCAATCTACTGCTGCTTCCCTTCAATCATGAGAGCTCTATCTACCAACTGTTGGTAGTTATTAAAGGTTGCTACCATCAACTGCATGCTCAGCTCATCATTCAATCCCTCCGAAAACTTCTCCTGCTTAGCCACACCCGTAGCAACATCATCTGGGGCATAACGGGCTAGCTTGCTAAAGTCATCCACATACTGGCTAACTGTGCGTCCTCCATGGCGTAAGTTGTGAAACTCACGCTTATTTATGTCCATAGCTCCTACTGATACATGGGCGGTGTGAAAAGCCTGCTGGAACTGGTCCCATGTAACAGTGGCTATATGATAGGTGACAGTGTAATTTTCCCACCATGAGGTTGCTGGTCCATCCAATTGATGCGCGGAAAAATGCACCCTCTCAGCATCTGTGCATCCTGTAGTGGTTAACTCCCTTCCAATCCTACGGAGCCAATCATCTGCCACTATCGGCTCGGTGTTACTGGAAAACACCGGCGGCTGCAACCTCAGAAAATGGGATAATTTGTCAACTGGTGGTGGTGGTGGTGGGTTGTTGTTGTTGTTGCCTTGGTTCTGAACTAACAACTGCATCATGGTATTCTGCTGCTGGATCAACTGAGTGAGCTCCGGTGGAAAGGTAAATCCGGGGTCATGTCTCTGAGGGTTTAGAGGGAAGAGAATAGAATAGAATGAGGTCTAGTGAGAAAACACTACCCATATGCACATGAGACAAACACAATCATATCACTCAATCATGCGAGCAAGGGCATACAATCGGTCTAGAACTTACCGTTACAAAGTGCTCGGACAATACTATATATATGGTAGACTACTACTACTACTGTTTTGGTGGTCAACTAGAAATATTGATCAGTCGAAGACTCCATGATATCCGCTCCAACTTCGTCTTCATAATCATCATCACTATCATCGGGGTCTGAGTCGGTGTCGTCGATCATGATGTAGTCCTCAGAAAGAATCGCCTTGGGTTCGTCGTCTTCTCCTCCTAGCGCGGGGTCTCCCATGAATACTCCTAGCTTCCTTTCTAGATCATCATTCTTCTCCACTAGTACGACGATTTCCTCCTCATAATCTTTGCGAGTTGCCTTGAGTTCTTCCTCAAGCTCCGTGATCCTTGTCATCGCCTTCCTCAGATCTATCATGCCTTCGCACATCTAGTTGTCCTGGCGGCTAATATGCTGGTTTAACTCCTGGATGAAAGCTGCAATTGATCTATCCTTCCTCGTGCTAATCATCTCCCATTGCTCATCTCGGCGCCCACAAATCTGGTAGATAGTATCCTTGAGATCCTTGTGGTAAACTTCTCCAATGCGTCCCATGGTGATCTGAGCTGCCATACTCTTTCCTAGACTCCATGTTGGTGCATCAAAGGAAAACTCTATGGGCTCAATGACTGGCGTAAATGTCCTTCCTGGGACTTGAACTTCAATCATCCAGTGCTCCTCTTCTGGTGAAGGGGCGTTGTAAGTCCCGGTGAAGCTTGGTATTCCAATGTTCAGGTACCTAGTGACTTCCTTCAAGTGTCGTCCAAAGGGTGTTTCTTCATCCAGTTGTGCAAACGTGTTCATTGCGTCCGCCATCCTAAAGAGTACAAAATGGAGAGGAGTCAGAAATGAGAAGAGAGTAGTGATCTAGGGCTTTAGCAAGTGGTCGTGTCCTACAGTCAGCGTGTGCTCTGATACCATCTTGTAGTGAGCAGACCTCAAACAGTCTGATCTCTGTGCATCAGTGTCATCCCTGGATCGGTAATGCTGACACACACAATACTTGAGGATTTATAATAGAGTAGCAATCACACACTTATTACATCAAATGTCTCAAAAGTGAACTTATTACAATAAATATGTCTTAAGGCCATCTAATAGGATAACAGCAGAAGGCTTGGAAGATAAAGTGAGTCCATCAACTCCAACGGCATCACTGAGTGAAAGACCATGACCTAAGGCTCCTTACTCCCCGTTTGAAAAGTCTGCCACATGATACGTTGCAGCCCGAAACGGGCCAGCACATGGAATATGCTGGCAATTGTAACACAAGAGAGTAATCAAGAATGTAAAGCTATCACTACATGCATATATGGCTGGTGGAGGCTGTATGGTTAATAGGTTTTGCGAAAAGCCAATTTTTCCCTACTTCAAAGGAATATATTTTATTTAACTACAAAGTTGGTTGAAAACATTGAGAAGGTAAACCCCCTCTCAATCCCAATTAAAAGTAATCATTAACACAACAAACTTAATTTAGAGTGATGAGATCCACATGATAATCCAAGAACGAGATACTCAAGATGTCGTTAACCGGGGACACGGCTAACCATGATTAGTTTGTACACTCTATAGAGGTTTGTGCACTTTTCCCCACAAGAGTCGATCTCCTCCGTTGGATTTATCGCACTACAAGGTGTTTGAGAAACGGCTGACCGAGACACAGTCTTTCAGAAGCGTTAGCACCTTACGATGGGTAGATCGATACACCTACATCCCCTACATCTGCTAGTCTACCACTGTAAGAGTTCACACGACTTAATCAACTATGCCAGAGCCCATAATGGCATGTGGCTGCACACGGAAGTTTCTAGCATGAATAATCTTATGATCCCTTTGAGCCTGGGTGACGGTCCATAGGAAAATCACACGGTACCCTGGGATTTCCAAAAATACACGCAATCACTGGGTTCCCCAGGTGCCTCAATCCACCCAGATGTATATTAAAGTTGCCACCTTAAGTTGAATCATTAAGTAAACAATCTCACCATCTGTCATGGAATAGACTCAAAGCCAATCCACGTCTACGAGCATAGCATGGGAATAAAAGCATAACGTTGAAGTAACTCCCAGGGTTTGATAATGAAACAGGTGAATAGGTACTACCTCATCTACTTCCCAACCCACAATTTATTCAGATCTGAACCAAGCAATTGTTTGAGGGTTGATCTAATGCAATAAAAACTGGGTAGTAAAGATGTATGGTCAAAGTGTTACTTGCCTTGCTGAAGATCCGTGAAACCTAGAGACTCGATGTAGCACGCTTCGCACTCCGGGTACTCTATCGCAATCAAACAAGCATACAATGAAAAATCAAGCAAAGGCAGGGGTAAAACTCAAATAAGAAGTCTAACCAGAAAGTTCAACTTAAGAACTCCGGTTTGCAAAAAGAATCAAATCAAACGGAGCAACGAAACTCAAACTACGAAAGAAACAAGCTTCTTTACTAATCTGGACTAAACTCAAATTTTACAGTAGCAAAAACTTGTTTAAGTTGAGTAAACAGAAAGAGGGTTTCGAGACGAAACTCTAGGCACTTGAATTGCCTGATTCAGATAAACAAGCGAAAAGTTATACTAGAATGAAAATTGGATCAGAAATCGCGATCGAAAAATAATCACGGAAAATCCGAGAAAAAGAAAAACCGGCGAACAGGCTAACGAACGAACGTTCGCTGTCTGCGGCTAAACGGTGAAAACTGTTTGTTAAAATGAATGTAAAAACGGGCGTTCGCTAAATAACTAAACCGAAAAAACCGAACCGATCTATTAGAAAAACAGATCTAGGGTTTACCTAAAAAACCGAACGAAAAACAAATACGCGGCAACTCCGGCGAACTCCGGCGAGGTGGTGTGGCGGCGGTGGCGGGCTCTAGGCGGCTAAGGTTTCGGTGGCGCGGGCTGGGGTGGGCTGCGGTGGGGTGGCGGCTTATAAAGGCTGGGTGGGGCACAGTCCGGGTTGCCCACGGCGGCCCAAGTCGGTTTGACTTTTTTTTAAATAATTCCAACGCACAGAAAAAGAAAGAAAAGAAATACTAAGCGGCCTCCAAAAATTCCAAAATAAATTTTCCCCGTCCTCTAAAAATAAGTCGGACAAGGTGAACATTTATTTGGGCCTAAAATGCAATTTTGAAAAACATCTTTTTTTTTCCTAATTCAAATAAAATCTTTCCCTAATAATAAAGCACGGATTGACTCCGTGGGTTCACCGTCACAATACGCTTCTTTTCGTGAATTTACACTTTCAGTTTATAAATATAAAATATATACGCGAGGTGGTACTAATTGGTTACTCCCTAATTTTTGTCGGCCTTCGTTCTGTCCGTCCGTCTCAACCAAAATTCCCCGCATGGGCCGCACATAGCTTATTTTGTGCATCCCCGCATGGGCCAAGGTGGGCCTGGTCGGATATTTTGGCAAAAAAGGACATTTACTTGCGTTAGGAATTGAACTCAGGATCTCTCAAACCATACCATACACACCTACCAACTAAGCAATATCAGCTCATGTGTACTCAAGATGTTTACTTTTCTTATTCAATAGTACCACCTCGCCCCCTTACAACTGAAAGCACCAACATATATACGTCTTGGAGTTACACTTTATCAACCAGCTCGATAAGTGGGCTAAGGAAGGAAGGAAAATAAGTCCAGGGAAGGAAAGATATATACATCCATACTATGTGGGCTAATTAAAAGGAAACGAAGAAAGAAGGAAGGAAGAAAATTAGTGGGCAATGAGTCCTGGGAAGGAAAGAAATATGGTGGGCCAATTAAAATAGGAAGGAAGGAATATCGATACTACGCGGGCGCTAATTATACTGGAAGGAAGGAAAAGAATGATGCGGTGCGTCCTATGTGGACTAATTAGACGAAATTCGGGCAAATTAACTTGTGGGAAATTCATGAGATTCATAATGCCATGCTTGCTGCATAAATTTAAAAGAGGGCGTTTAAGAAAACAAGTATTAAAGGAGATTAGGTGAAATTGCTAATTGGTGATTGTTGAAGAAAAAGCCAAGAAACCCCCTAATTAAAGGAGAGTTTTTCTAAGGCACACGAGTGTATTTGTGTGGAAGGCCTTCCTGTAATTGGCGTGGAGGGCGGCCGCTATCCGACCCTACTTGGATCCTAACCAAATACAATGAAGAATGACTCTTTTCTACTCTTTTCAGTTTCCTCCTCGGTGCGAGCATGTGTGTTGCTGTGCAAAGCTCAATCTCATTAAGTTTCCTATAGCTAGGTACACGAGCTAGGTTCTGGATATACCAGCTTGATCTGCATGCAAATCTTATAGGAAAGCAAGACTGGATTGATTTGTCCTAGAACTGTGTACATGTGTAAACTTGGGCAAAACTGAACACAACATAGTTTCAAGTACCTTCGTTTATTGGTTCTGCATGTCAATGTTGATGATCTCAAACAACTACTTGGTTCTGATTGTTGATGTTATAGGATGGATGTGTGCACAATCAGAGAGCATCATGGAGATAGCAGAAACTAAAGGCCTAATTTGCCTCCACACATGGTTTTGTCTTGTCCAATTTCACAGCTTGACTGGTTAGTAACTTACTATTTTACTGGTCATGGAACAAACTATGTATAGGTCTAGGTCAAGACAAGGTGGATGATTCATCTGCCTAAATTGGGTAGGGTCCATCAACAACACGAGACTGCTCGGTAAAAGAATATTTCACAATTGCGCATTAGAAAATCAAGCCATGAAAATACTATCAATTTCTCTATTGAAAAATAATTATCTCTTTGTGGCACATGTTTACCTCCTCTTCAACAGTTTCCATGTTAACTAGACCCCATTAAAGATTACATCACCTAGGCACCAACTCAATATGAGGGCGCTCGAAAACAAGCCGACGAACTTCTGCACTCGAGAATTCAGAAAAAAAGTTTCATGTCTTCCACATCTACACAACCTGATTCTCGTGCCTTGCAAGCTATGTTACTTTAGTTGAAGGAAGGATAATGTATGGATGATATTTTCTCCCATTGCAACGCACGAGCAATTTTCCTTAACGATAAAACTCCGAATAAAAATCTTATTTGATTTTAATATTAAATCTTCGATATTTCTCTATATTGAGGAAGTCATTTTATCCTCTCTCTCTTTTTATTTTTATAAAAGAAATATTTGAAGAGAAGAAAATAATTAAAATCAAACGATCCTCTTTTCAAAATTCGCGAAAACGTGAATATGAAAATAATGAAATCCCCAACTCTCTCCGCAGGTCCTTGAGTTGCGTAGAATTTCTAGGATCACGCCAAAATGCAATAAAATATGATATGCAATGATGATCTAATGCATAACATTCCAAATTGAAAATTTGGGATGTTACAAACCTACCCCCCTTAAGATGAATCTCGCCCTCGAGATTCGGGTTGGCTAGAAAATAGGTGTGGATGGTCCTTGCGTAGGTCTTCTTCTCGTTCCCAGGTGGCTTCATCCTCGGTATGGTGGCTCCACTGAACTTTACAAAACTTGATAACTTTGCTGCATGTAACTCGGCTGGCAAACTCGAGAATCTTGACTGTTTTCTCCTGATATGTCAAGTCACTATCCAACCGTATCGCTTCCAGCGGCACTGTATCTCTCAGAGGAATATCCGCCATCTCCGTGTGGCACTTCTTCAACTGAGAAACGTGGAACACATCGTGAACTCCTGTCAATCCTTCGGGCAACTCCAACTTGTAATCAACTTCTCCCATACGTTCCAAAACCTTGTATGGTCCCACAAATCGTGGTGCTAACTTTCCCTTAACTCCAAAGCGCTTAACTCCTCGGAGTGGTGATACTCAAAGATACACTCTGTCTCCAACTTCGCAAGCTGTCTCCTTGCGATTAGAATCTGCATAGCTCTTCTGCCTCGACTGGGCTACCTTGAGTCTATCGCGAATCAGTTTAACTTTATCTTCTGATTCTTTAATCAAATCTGGTCCAAACAACTGTCGGTCTCCAACTTCATCCCATAACAACGGTGTTCTGCACCTCCTTCCGTACAATGCTTCGAAAGGGGCCATCTTCAAACTGGCTTGGTAACTGTTGTTGTATGAGAACTCTGCATAGGGCAAGTTGTCACCCCAACTAGATCCATAATATAGTGCACAAGCTCTCAGCATATCCTCCAGAATCTGGTTGACACTCTCGGTCTGTCCATCCGTTTGCGGGTGAAAAGCTGTACTGAACTCCAGTCTGGTTCCCAAAGTTTCATGCAACTGATTCCAAAACTTTGAGGTAAATTGGGTTCCTCTATCTGATACAATTGTTCTCGGAACTCCGTGTAAACATACGATCCTGGTCATGTATATCTTTGCCAACTTAGCACTGGTGTAAATGGTCTTCACTGGGATGAAATGAGCTACTTTCGTCAAGCGATCGACTACAACCCATATCGAGTCATAGCGTGAACAAGTCCTGGGTAATCCCGTGATAAAATCCATGCCTAGTTTATCCCACTTCCATTCGGGTCTCGGCAATCGTTGTAGCAATCCGGCTGGCTTCTGATGCTCTGCCTTCACTCTCTGACATACATCACAAACTGCTACATACTCCGCAATATCCTTCTTCATTCTAGTCCACCAGAATCTATCTTTCAGATCTAGGTACATCTTGATATCTCCTGGATGAATCGAATATGGTGAGTCATGGGCCTCCTGCAAAATCAGCTTCCGGATCTCCTAATCATTTGGTACATATACGCGGTCCTCAAACCATAAGGTATCGTGTTCATCCTCCCGAAATCCCTTGGCTTTTCCTTTGCTCATCCTTTCCTTTACTCGGTGATCTCCTTTTCCGTCTTTTGCACTTCTCTGATCTTATCCATCTAAGTAGACTGAATCTCCAAGGCTGCTACATAACCTCTCGGAACTATCTCCAAACATAGCTCATGAAGGCATTCTGCTAACTCCTTGGGTAACTCTCCGGTCATGAGTGTATTGACATGACTCTTGCGGCTCAACGCATCGGCTACTATGTTAGCCTTTCCGGGATGATAGTGCAACTTCATGTCATAATCCTTAATGAGTTCCAACCATCTCCTCTGCCTGAGATTCAACTCCTTCTGTGTGAAGATATACTTCAAACTCTTGTGATCCGTGTATACCACACAATGGTTTCCGATGAGAAAATGTCTCCAAGTCTTCAACACATGCACTACGCCAGCTAACTCCAAATCATGCATAGCATAATGTAACCCATGGGTTTTAAGCTGTCATGAGGCATATGAAACAACTCTTCCTTCCTGCATAAGCACTGCTCCAAGTCCTCGATGAGAGGCATCGCAATAGACTTCATAATCCTTGCGTTGATCTGGCAGAATCAACACTGGTGATGTAACCAAATGTTTCTTCAATTCCTGAAAACTGGCCTCACATTCCTCTGTCCATTTGAATTTGGTGTCCTTCTTTAACAACTCCGTCATAGGCTTTGCAATCTTAGAGAAATTCTCAATGAACCTCCGGTATTATCCTGCGAGTCCAAGAAAACTCTGGATCTCTCCAACGGACGTGGGTGCCTCCCAATTTGTCACAGTGACGACTTTATTGGGGTCTACTGCTATTCCTTCTCCGGATATAACATGTCCAAGGAATCCAACTTCCTTCAACCAAAACTCACACTTGCTGAACTTGGTGTATAGCTGATGTTCTCTGAGCTTCCCAAGTACCAAACGCAAGTGCTCCTTATGCTCCTCTTCATTTTTCGAGTAGACCAAAATATCATCTATGAACACTACATAAACACCTTATTCATCATGTTCATAAAATAAGCAGGTGCCTTAGTCAAGCCAAATGACATAACGGTATACTCATATAGCCCGTACCTTATGGTAAAAGCTGTCTTAGGTATATCCTGCTCTCGAATCTTCAACTGGTGGTAACTTGATCGTAGAGCGATCTTGGAAAAAAACTTTGCTCCTTGCAGCTGATCAAACAAATCATTCATCATCGGTAGTGGGTACTTGTTCTTGATCGTTACTTCATTCAATCCCCGATAATCAACAACCATCCTTGATGATCCATCCTTCTTCTCCACTAGAAGTACCGGTGATCCCCAAGGTGCCGAACTTGGGCGAATATATCCTTTATCCAATAACTCCTTAATCTATTTCTTAATTTCCTCTAAATCCTGTGCGGGCATCCTGTACGATCTCTTAGATATTGGCCCTTTGCCTGGCAAAAGCTCTATCAAAAACTCTATGTCTCTATCCGGTGGCATGCATGGCAACTCTTCTGGAAATACATCCGGGAAATACTTTACCACTGGTACTTCCTCCTGTACAACTCCTGTTAAGGAATTTACTTGAGTCCTAATCGGCAAATGCCAGGATACATGCTTGACCCTTCTTCCTTGTGGGGTGGTGAGCAAAATCGACTTACTAGCGCAATCGATGTTTCCTCCATACATCGATAGTCACTCCATACCCAGAATCACATCCAAACCATGCGACTCCAGAATTATCAAGTCTGAGGGGAAAATGTGCCTACCTATGGCCAACGGTAATTGAAAACATCCTTGGCTTGCCATCTACTCTGCTCCTGGCGAGCTCACTAACATAGGTGTACTAAGAACTTTGGTGGGCAGTTTATACTTATCCACAAATCCCCTTGATATGTATGAATGCGATGCACCAGTATCGAAAAGTACGACTGCAGTAAAAGACTTAACCAAAAACTTACCTATTACTGCATCTGGCTGGGCTTCAATCTCCTCCATGTTAACGTGGTTCACTTATCCCCTATTGAAAGGGTTGGGCTTCTTCCCAGAGCTTCCATTGCCATTTCCGTTCTTAGCTTCAGGACATTCATTGGCGTAATGTCCGGTCTTCTAGCACTCGTAGCAAGTAACGTGGCTTAGATCTTTCTTGGCGGGCGTTGATGGGTTGGAACGGTTCTGTCCGTTTCTTCCTCCATTACCATTCTTGGAGCCACTATGGTTGTGTGAACTTCCTCCATTATGAGTGTGGCCTCCATGGTTATGCACAAGTCCTCCCGAGTTTGGGGTGAAACGGGGTCTCTGCGGAGCTCCTGAATTATGCTTCCCTTGTCCATACTTCCTCTTGCGGTTATCAATCTGCTGCTGCTTCCCTTCAATCATGAGTGCTCTATCTACCAACTGTTGGTAGTTATTAAAGGTTGCTACCATCAACTGCATGCTCAGCTCATCATTCAATCCCTCCAAAAACTTCTCCTGCTTAGCCACATCTGTAGCAACATCATCTGGGGCATAACGGGCTAGCTTGCTAAAGTCATCCACATACTGGCTAACTGTGCGTCCTCCATGGCGTAAGTTGCGAAACTCACGCTTATTTATGTCCATAGCTCCTACTGATACATGGGCGGTGTGAAAAGCCTGCTGGAACTAGTCCCATGTAACAGTGGCTATATGATAGGTGACAGTGTAATTTTCCCACCATGAGGTTGCTGGTCCATCCAATTGATGCGCGGAAAAATGCACCCTCTCAGCATCTGTGCATCCTGTAGTGGTTAACTCCCTTCCAATCCTACGGAGCCAATCATCTGCCACTATCGGCTCGGTGTTACTGGAAAACACCGGCGGCTGCAACCTCAGAAAACGGGATAAGTTGTCAACTGGTGGTGGTGGTGGGTTGTTGTTGTTGTTGCCTTGGTTCTGAACTAACAACTGCATCATGGTATTCTGTTGCTGGATCAACTGAGTGAGCTCCGGTGGAAAGGTAAATCCGGGGTCATGTCTCTGAGGGTTTAGAGGGAAGAGAATAGAATAGAATGAGGTCTAGTGAGAAAACACTACCCATATGCACATGAGACAAACACAATCATATCACTCAATCAATCAAGCAAGGGCATACAATCGGTCTAGAACTTACCGTTACAAAGTGCTCGGACAATACTATATATATGGTAGACTACTACTACTGTTTTGGTGGTCACCTAGAAATATTGATCGGTCGAAGACTCTATGATATCTGCTCCAACTTCGTCTTCATAATCATCATCACTATCATCGGGGTCTGAGTCGGTGTCGTCGATGATGATGTAGTCCTCAGAAAGAATCGCCTTGGGTTCGTCGTCTTCTCCTCCTAGCGCGGGTCTCCCATGAATACTCCTAGCTTCCTTTCCAGATCATCATTCTTCTCCACTAGTACGACGATTTCCTCCTCATAATCTTTGCGAGTTGCCTTGAGTTCTTCCTCAAGCTCCGTGATCCTTGTCATCGCCTTCCTCAGATCTATCATGCCTACGCACATTTGGTTGTCCTGGCGGCGAATATGCTGGTTTAACTCCTGGATGAAAGCTGCCATTTATCTATCCTTCCTCATGCTAATCATCTCCCATTGCTCATGTCGGCACCCACAAATCTGGTAGATAGTATCCTCGAGATCCTTGTGGTAAACTTCTCCAATGCGTCCCATGGTGATGTGAGCTGCCATAATCTTTCCTAGACTCCATGTTGGTGCATCAAAGGAAAACTCTATGGGCTCAATGAATGGCGTAAATGTCCTTCCTGGGCCTTGAACTTCAATCATCCAGCGCTCCTCTTCTGGTGAAGGGGCGTTGTAAGTCCCGGTGAAGCTTGGTATTCCAATGTTCAGGTACCTAGTGACTTCCTTCAAGTGTCGTCCAAAGGGTGTTTCTTCATCCAGTTGTGCAAACGTGTTCATTGCGTCCGCCATCCTAAAGAGTAGAAAATGGAGAGGAGTCGGAAATGAGAAGAGAGTAGTGATCTAGGGCTTTAGCAAGTGGTCGTGTCCTACAGTCAGCGTGTGCTCTGATACCATCTTGTAGTGACCAGACCTCAAACAGTCTGATCTCTGTGCATCAGTGTCATCCCTGGATCGGTAATGCTGACACGCATAGTACTTGAGGATTTATAACAGAGTAGTAATCACACACTTATTACATCTACTCTCTCAAAAGTGAACTTATTACAATAAATATGGCTTAAGGCCATCTAATACGATAACATTGGAAGGCTTGGAAGATAAAGTGAGTCCATCAACTCCAACGGCATCATTGAGTGAAAGACCATGACCTAAGGCTCCTTACTCGCCGTTTGAAAAGTCTGCCACATGATACGTTGCAGCCCGAAACGGCTCAGCACATGGAATATGCTGGAAATTGTAACACAAGAGAGTAATGAAGAATGTAAAGCTAGCACTACATGCATATATGGCTGGTGGAGGCTGTATGGTTAATAGGTTTTGCGAAAAGCCAATTTTTCCCTACTTGAAAGGAATATATTTTATTTAACTACAAAGTTGGTTGAAAACATTGAGAAGGTAAACCCCCTCTCAATCCCAATTAAAAGTAATCATTAACCCAACAAACTTAATTTAGAGTGATGAGATCCACATGATAATCCAAGAACCAGATACTCAAGATGTCGATAACCGGGGACACGGCTAACCATGATTAGTTTGTACAGTCTGTAGAGGTTTGTGCACTTTTGCCCACAAGACTCGATCTCCTCCATTGGATTTATTGCACTACAAGGTGATTGAGAAACGGATGACCGAGACACAGTCTTTCAGAAGCGTTAGCACCTTACGATGGGTAGATCGGTACACCTACATCCCCTACATCTGATAATCTACCACTGTAAGAGTTCACACGACTTAATCAACTATGCCAGAGCCCATAATGGCATGTGGTTGCAAACGGAAGTTTCCAGCATGAATAATCTTATGATCCCTTTGAGCCTGGGTGGCGGTCCATAGGAAAATCACACGGTACCCCGGGATTTACAAAAATACACGCAATCACTGGGTTCCCCAGGTGCCTCTACCCAGATGTGTATTAAAGTTGCCACCTTAAGTTGAACCATTAAGTAAACAATCTCACAATCTGTCATGGAATACACTCAAACCCAATCCACGTCTATGAGCATAGCATGGCAATAAAAGCATAACGTAGAAGTAACTCCCAGGGTTTGATAATGAAACATGTGAATAGGTACTACCTCATCTACTTCCCAACCCACAATTTATTCAGATCCGAACCATGCAATTGTTTGAGGGTTGATCTAATGCAATAAAAACTGGGTAGTAAAGATGTATGGTCAAAGTGTTACTTGCCTTGCTGATGATCCGTGAAACCTAGAGACTCGATGTAGCACGCTTTGCACTCCGGGTACTCTATCGCAATCAAACAAGCATACAATGAGAAATCGAGCAAAGGCATGGGTAAAACTCAAATAAGAAGTCTAACCAGAAAGTTCAACTTAAGAACTCCGGTTTGTAAAAAGAATCAAATCAAACGAAGCAATGAAACTCAAACTATGAAAGAAACAAGCTTCGTTTACTAATCTGGACTATAGTCAAATTTTACAGTAGCAAAAGCTTGTTTAAGTTGATTAAACGGAAAGAGGGTTTCAAGATAAAACTCTAGGCACTTGGATCGCCTAATTCCGATAAACGAGCGAAAAGTTATACTAAAACGAAAATTGGATCAGAAATCGTGATCAAAAAATAATCGCGGAAAATCCGAGAAAAAGAAAAACTGACGAACAGGCTAACGAACGAACATTCGCTGTCTGCGGCTAAAGGGTGAAAACCGTTTGTTAAAACGAACGTAAAAACGGGCGTTCGCTAAATAACTAAACCGAAAAAACCAAACCGATCTATTAAAAAAACAGATCTAGGGTTTACCTAAAAAACTGAACGATAAAAATATGCGACAACTCTGGCGAGGCGGCGCGGCGGCGAAGGCGGTGGCGGCGGCGGGCTCGAGGCGGCTAGGGTTTCGGTGGCACAGGCTGGGGTGGGCTGCGGTGGGGTGGCGGCTTATAAAGGCTGGGCGGGGCGGAGTTCGGGTTGCCCACGGCGGCCCAAGTCGGTTTGACTTTTTTTAAATAATTCCAACGCGCAGAAAAAGAAAGAAAAGAAATAATAGACGGACTCCAAAAATTCCGAAATAAATTTTCCCCGTCCTCTAAAAATAAGCCGGACAAGGTGAACATTTATTTGGGCCTAAAATGCAATTTTGAAAAACGCCTTTTTTCTAATTCAAATAAAATAACGATAAAACTCCGAATAAAAATCTTATTTGATTTTAATATTAAATCTTCGATATTTCTCTATTTTGAGGAAGTCATTTTATCCTCTCTCTTTTATTTTTATAAAAGAAATAGTCGAATAGAAAATAATTAAAAGCAAACGATCCTCTTTTCAAAATTCGCGAAAACGCGAATATGAAAATAATGAAATCCCCAACTCTCTTCGTAGGTCCTGGAGTTGCGTAGAATTTCTAGGATCATGCCAAAATGCAATAAAATATGATATGTAATGATGATCTAATGCATAACATTCCAGGTTGAAAATTTGGGATGTTACAACAATTTTTATTCGGTACCACCTTTATTCATAGACTGTATGCCGTCTCCTTAGTTGTCTCACGCACACACCTCGGCACAAATTGCCAGGGGGTCTATATGGCCACACATGTGTCGCCAAAAAAAGCCCGAATAGCTTTATAGCACAATTCGACATCCCGAGCTTGGCATTATATGCATCGGCTCCGAATCATGCCTTTGGTCAATAGTTGGGTTGCCCGGCTCCTGTGTTTGCTACCTTACGTTCCGTTTGTTCGGCTAGGGTAGTAAAGGGAGAACTACTGCGATTGTGTTTTTGGTTTGTCCGGTCAAGCACCTTAGTAGAGAAAGCCGAAAACTGACTGTTATGATGCGGTGAGAGCTGGTCAGCCATTCGGCGACTTATTAAAATCTTTAGTGATTGTTTCCGTATTATAGAAGGACCATTTTTCCTGTCACATACGAAATGTATCCGCATCCGGATAGCCGTGTACTTACCAAGGGCTATCCTCTAGCCCCAACGTCAAACTCCTATGGCTAAGTGAGAGTGGTAAAGCCACATAGTCCGATTTCCTGGTTCACCGCACTGATGCCTCCTTCGCGGACCAAGACGTTGGGTCAAGTGTGATTATGTGCTATTCCGAACACCCCTGTAGTATTTACATGGGGCCCGAAGCTGACGACTGGAAAACTCTCAGGAATACAAAAACAGCTGCATAGGAGGAAAGAACTTTCAAACAAAGGCACAAATATATTACAAAGCCTTCATATATAATAAAAACGTTCGGACAATTCGGGTACATTTATTAGAACATAATGTCCTTTGAGCATTGACCCTCTATCAAGTGGGCACCCTCTAGAACGTCCTCTAAATAGCGCTCTGGCGTGCGGTGGTTCGAGCCTCCGGGAGGGCCCTCGACAGCCACTTCGGCATCCTTCATCTTCGCCTAGTGCATCTTGATGCGGGTGAAGGCACCCGTGCACCTTCTATGCACACCGACCGCTTGATTGCGTCCATTCGGGGCACTGCATCGACAAGTTGTCGCGCCAGGCAGAAATAGCTGCTCGGAATGGGTTCGGCTCATGTCTACTCCGAACATCTTATGCATCTCGGCCCACTGCGCCATTTGGTTGTTCAGCAGTGCCGGGTGCTCCCGCACCGCGAACTGTGACCAGAACGGCTTCTCCATCGCATGCCCCTCCCGAGCCTCGAAAAATTGCGCAGCGTCGGCGACACTCTTTGGAAGATCCGCAAAAGCGTCTGGAGAACTCCATAGTCGATTAACTAAGGCATATCTCTGATCGCCAAACTTAGTCTGTAAAAGAAAGGGCTTACCAGCCGCTATCTGTCCGGCCTGCCGGACCTCCTTGAGAGCCGCCCTAGATTTGGACCGCGCCTCTTTGGCCTCCTCAAGGGCCTTGGTGAGCTCGGTTGCTTTCGCTTTATTCTCCTCCTCGAGGGACTTGCACTTGCGGGCGGCGTCCTTGAGCTCTTGCTCTACTACAAATACCCGCTCCTCGACCTGGCGCCGGGTGGCCTGTTCGGCCTTCAAATCTGCAGCCGCTTTATCAACGGCCGCATTGCTCACTCTCACCTGCTCCTTGGCCCGGGCAGGTTCACCCCTGAGGGTCTCGACCTCAGCAGTGCCATCTGCAATTTCACACATAACATAGTCTAAGTTTCAACTTCGCATTCACACATTTATATAGGCACAAACGGGATGTTCGCAGCATACCCTGTGCCTCGTCGAGCCGTTTGTTAATAAGGACAATGTCCTCATCGTCCTGCTTCAATTGCCATTTCAGTTCGGAAACGTCCGCGGCCTGGGCGGTTGCCACTAATAGTGAAGCCTATTTTTCCAGCCAAATAAGTATCTTAGTTCCTGCAGATATATATAGTTCCTCTGTTCGCCCTTCTTCATGGACCGGCCAGAGTCTCAGGGGATACAATCTATATACAGGCATGTTTTCCATATGGAAAGTGGCTAAAGACATTACATCGCATACCTCGAAGCCTGTTAGCAGGCTCATAAAGGCTTCATCCAGCCCACTTTTAGCAGACTGAATCTTCTCAGCCACCGTACCCATCAAGGAACGGTGCTCCTCCAAGATGGACGCATTCCGCAGTTCATCCCTCAGCATGTTCGGCGCCTCCGGATTCATGGAGGTCCCCGCAAGAATAGGCGCTCCCCCTCCCTTGAAGGAGGCCGCTCACTCGACTCCGGATCCGTCTCCAAAGCGGTATTCGGCTGGGGGCCTAATAGTCTAGGGCCCCCATCCCCGGTCTTCACGGGGGTCGCACCCCCATGTCCTCAACGGCCGAGGTATTACCCTCCGGTGCCATATTGCTGGTCCCCAGCACCTCTCGATGATCTAGAGAAATCCTTTGGGATGACACCTCGATGTCATCTACCCTAGGGGGCGAGGAAACTTGAGGAGGCGTCTCGCTCTCCATCATCTCCGGCGGCAAATCCCCTAACGAGGAGGATTGTTGAGGGAGATCGCAGGCCGGACTGAAACACATGATTTAATATTATTCTCACAATTCATAAAGGAGTGGATGTATGTAAAGCGTCCCCATGTACTTACGATTCGGCGAGGGGCTTTGTCCGGGGGCAGGGCTTGGGGATATCCTCGGTGTCCGAATCAGAGTCATTCGAATGGGATAACTTTCCCCTCTTAGACGCTCTCGCCTCCGGGTCTGCGGAGGCTGATATGTCTCAACGTATCTATAATTTTTGATTGTTCCATGCTATTATATTATCTGTTTTGGATGTTTAATGGGCTTTATTATGCACTTTTATATTATTTTTGGGACTAACCTACTAACCCAAGGCCCAATGCAAATTGTTGTTTTTTGCCTATTTTAGTGTTTCACAGAAAAGGAATATCAAACGGAATCCAAACAGAATGAAACCTTTGGGAGAGTTATTTTTGGAACAAACGTGATCCACGGGACTTGGAGTAGACGTCAAGAAAGGAGCGAGGAGGCCACGAGGCAGGGAGGCACGCCTGCCCCCCCTGGGCGCACCCCCACCCTTGTGGTCCCCTCACAGCTCCACCGACCTACTTCTTCATCCTATATACCCCAAAAACATCAAGGAGCACCACGAAACCCTATTTCCACCGCCGCAACCTTCTGTACCCAAGAGTTCCCATCTTGGGGCCTTTCTCGGAGCTCCGCCGGAGGGGGAATCGATCTTGGAGGGTTTCTACATCAACACCATAGCCTCTGCGATGATGTGTGAGTAGTTTACCACAGACCTTGGGGTCCATAGTTATTAGCTAGATGTCTTCTTCTCTCTCTTTGGATCTAAATGCAAATTTCTCCTTGATCTTCTTGGAGATCTATTCGATATAATTCTTTTTGTGGTGTGTTTGTCAAGATCCAATGAATTGTGGGTTTATGATCAAGATTATCTATGAACAATATTTGATTCTTCTCTGAAATCTTTTATGTATGATTTGTTATCTTTGCAGGTCTCTTCGAATTATCAGTTTGGTTTGGCCTACTAGATTGATCTTTCTTGCAATGGGAGAAGTGCTTAGCTTTGGGTTCAATATTGCAGTGTCCTTTCCCAGTGACAGCAGGGGCAGCAAGGCACGTATTGTATTGTTGCCATCGAGGATAAAAAGATGGGGTTTATATCATATTTTTTGAGTTTATCCCTCTACATCAGGTCATCTTGCCTAATGCGTTACTCTATTCTTATGAACTTAATACTCTAGATGCATGCTGGATAGCGGTCGATGTGTGGAGTAATAGTAGTAGATGCAGAATTGTTTCAGTCTACATGTCGCGGACGTGATGCCTATATACATGATCATGCCTAGATATTCTCATAATTATGCATTTTTCTATCAATTGCTCGAAATAATTTGTTTACCCACCATAATACTTATGCTATCTTGAGAGAAGCCACTAGTGAAACCTATGGCCCCGGGGTCTATCTTCTATCATATAAGTTTCCCATCTATTTTACTTTGCAATCTATATCATAAAAATACCAAAAATATTTATCTTATTATCTCTATTAGATCTCACTCTCGTTTGCGAGGTTCTTATTTGTTTGTGTAGGTGCGAGGTGACTTGCGTGTAGTCTCCTACTGGATTGATACCTTGGTTCTCAAAAACTAAGGGAAATACTTACACTACTTTGCTGCATCACCCTTTCCTCTTAAAGGGAAAACCAACGTAGTGCTCAAGAGGTAGCAAGAAGGATTTCTGGCGCCATTGGCGGGGAGATCCACGCACAAGTCAAGACATACCAAGTACCCATCACAAACTCTTATCCCTCGCATTACATTACTTGCCATTTGCCTCTCGTTTTCCCCTCCCCCACTTCACCCTTGTGGTTTTATTCACCCTCTTTTTCCATTCGCCTCTTTTTCGCTCGCTTCTTGTGTGCTTGTGTGTTGGATTGTTTGTCAGGATGGCTCAAGATAATACTAAATTGTGTGATTTTTCCAATACCAAGAATAATGATTTTATTAGCACTCCGATTGCTCCTCTTACATATGCTGAATCTTGTGAAATTAATACTGCATTGCTGAATCTTGACATGAAAGATCCGTTTTCTGGCCTTCCTAGTGAAGATGCCACTACCCATCTAAACAACTTTGTTGATTTGTGTAATATGCAAAAGAAGAAAGATGTGGATAATGATATTGTTAAATTGAAGCTATTCCCATTTTCGCTTAGAGATCGTGCTAAAATTTGGTTTTCTTCTTTGCCTAAAAATAGTATTGGTTCTTGGAATAAGTGCAAAGATGCTTTTATCTCTAAGTATTTTCCTCCCGCTAAGATCATCTCTCTGAGAAACAATATTATGAACTTTAAGCAACTAGATCATGAGCATGTTGCACAATCTTGGGAGAGGATGAAATTAATGATACGTAATTGCCCTACACATGGTTTGAATTTGTGGCTCATCATACAAATTTTTTATGCTAGATTGAATTTTACTTCTAGAAATCTTTTAGATTCGGCGGCGGGCGGGAGGCACTTTTATGGAAATCAGTTTAGGGAAGCTACCAAACTCCTAGATAATATTATGGTTAATTATTCTCAATGGCACAACGAAAGATCTACTAGTAAAAAGGTTCATGCTATAGAAGAAATTAATGTTTTGAGTGGAAAGATGGATGAACTTATGAAATTGTTTGCTAATAAGAGTGTTTCTTCTGATCCTAATGATATGCCTTTGTCTACTTTGATTGAAAATAATAATGAATCTATGGATGTGAATTTTGCTGGTAGGAACAATTTTGGTAGTAGCGCGTATAGAGGAGACCTTAATCCTAGGCCGCATCCTAGTAATTCCTCTAATAATTACGGTAATTCCTACAACAATTCTTATGGAAATTATAATAAGATGCCCTCTTATTTTGAATCTAGTATTAAAGAATTTATTAGTTCGCAAAAGAGTTTCAATGCCTTGATTGAAGAAAAATTGTCTAAGATTGATGAGTTGGCTAGGAACGTGGATAGAATTTCTCTTGATGTTGATTCTTTGAAACTTAGATCTATTCCACCTAAGCATGACATCAATGAGTCTCTCAAAGCCAGGAGAATTTCCATTGATGAGTGCAAAGAAAGAACCGCTAAGATGCGTGCAAAAAAGGATTGCTTTATAAAAGCGTGCTTTTCTAGTTTTGATGATAATAATGATGAAGATTTAAAAGTGATTGATGTGTCTCCTATTAAATCTTTGATTTATAAAATTAATCTTGATAATGATGGGACTGGAGATGAGTCAACTTTTGATAAAAGGCGTCCTAATGATTCGGAATTTTTAGATCTTGATGCAAAAATTGGTAAAAGTGGGATTGGAGAGGTCAAAACTTTACATAGCAACGAACCCACTATTTTGGATTTCAAGGAATTTAATTATGATAATTGCTCTTTGACAGATTGTATTTCCTTGTTACAATCCATGCTAAATTCTCCGCATGCTTATAGTCAAAATAAAGCTTTTACCAAACATATCGTTGATGTTTTAATGCAATCTTATGTAGACAAGCTTGAATTAGAAATTTCTATCCCTAGAAAACTTCATGATGAGTGGGAACCTACTATTAAAATTAGAATTAAATATCATGAATGCTATGCTTTATGTGATTTGGGTGCTAGCGTTTCCACGATTCCAAAAACTTTGTGTGATATGTTAGGTTTCCGTGAATTTGATGATTGTTCTTTAAATTTGCACCTCGCGGATTCCACTATTCAGAAACCTATGGGAAGGATTAGTGATGTTTTTATGGTTGAAAATAGGAATTATGTGCCCGTAGATTTCATTGTTCTTGATATTGATTGCAATCCTACATGTCCCATTATTCTTGGTAGACCTTTCTTAGAACGATTGGTGCAATTGTTGATATGAAAGAAGGGAATATTAGATTCCAATTTATGTTAACTGAAGGCATGGAACACTTTCCTAGAAATTAAATTATATTATATTATCAATCTATTATGAGAGCCACTTATGGATTGCATACCGAAGCTGATAATACCTAGATCTATTCTTGCTTTTATGCCTAGCTAGGGGCGTTAAACGATAGCGCTTGTTCGGAGGCAACCAAATTTTATTTTTGTTTCTTGGGTTTTTGGTTCTGTTTAGTAATAAATAATTCATCCAGACTCTGTTTAGATGTGGTTTTATGCTTTTAATTAGTGTTTGTGACAAGTAGAACCTTTGGAAAGACTTGGGGGAAGTTTTTGCGATCTTGCTGTAAAAAACAGAAACTTTAGCGCTCACGAGATTTTATGCCATTTTTTACTGGGGAGTGCAATTGGGTTGATTAGTTTTGCAGATGATTAATAGACAAATTCCTCACGTCCACCAATTTATTTCAGAATTTTTGGGGTTACAGAAGTATTCGAAACCTACAAATTACTGCAGACTGTTCTGTTTTTGACAGATTCTGTTTTTCGTGTGTTGTTTGCTTATTTTGATGAATCTATGGCTACTATCAGAGGGTATGAACCATAGAGCAGTTGGAATACAGTAGGTTTAACACCAATATAAATAAATAATGAGTTCATTATGGTACCTTAAGTGATTTTCTGTTGAGTTTTGTGTTGTGAAGTTTTCAAGTTTCGGGTAAAGATTTGATGGATTATGGAATAAGGAGTGGCAAGAGCATTGCTTGGGGATTCCCAAGGCACCCCAAGGTAAAATTCAAGAATAATCAAAAGCCTAAGCTTGGGGATGCCCCGGAAGGCATCCCCTCTTTCGTCTTCATCCATCAGTAACTTTACTTGAGGTTATATTTTTATTCACCACATGATACGTGTTTTGCTTGGAGCGTCATGTACGATTTGAGTCTTTGCTTTTTAGTTTACCACAATAATCCTTGCTGTACACACCTTTTGGGAGAGACACACATGAATCGGAATTTATTAGAATACTCTATGTGCTTCACTTACATCTTTTGAGCTAGATAATTTTGCTCTAGTGCTTCACTTATATCTTTTAGAGCACGGTGGTGGTTTTATTTTATAGAAATTATTGATCTCTCATGCTTCACTTATATTATTTTTAGAGTATTTTAGAACAGCATGGTAATTTGCTTTGGCTATAAAATTGGTCCTAATATGATAGGCATCCAATATTGGTATAATAAGAACTTTCATAAAAAGGTGCATTGAATACTATGAGAAGTTTGATACTTGATAATTGTTTTGAGATATAAAGATGGTGATATTAGAGTTGTGATAGTTGAGTAGTTGTGAATTTGAGAAATACTTGTGTTGAAGATTTTAAGTCCCGTAGCATGCACGTATGGTAACCATTGTGTAACAAATTTGAAGCATGAGGTGTTCTTTGATTGTCTTCCTTATGAGTGGCGGTCGGGGACGAGCGATGGTCTTTTCCTACCAATCTATCCCCCTAGGAGCATGCGCGTAATGCTTGGGTTTTGATGACTTTTAGATTTTTGCAATAAGTATGTGAGTTCTTTATGACTAATGTTGATTCCAGGGATTATACGCACTCTCACCTTTCCATCATTGCTAGCCACTTCGGTACCGTGCATTGCCCTTTCTCACCTTGATAGTTGGTGCAAACTTTGCCGGTGCATCCAAACCCCGTGATATGATACACTCTATCACACATAAACCTCCTTATATCTTCCTCAAAACAGCCACCATACCTACCTATTATGGCATTTCCATAGCCATTCCGAGATATATTGCCATGCAACTTTCCACCATTTCATTTATGACACGCTTCATCATTGTCATATTGCCTTGCATGATCATGTAGTTGACATCATATTTGTGGCAAAGCCACCATGCATAATTATCATACATGTCACTCTTGATTCATTGCCCTTCCCGGTACACCGCCGAAGGCATTCATATAGAGTCATATTTTGTTCTAGTATCGAGTTGTAATCATTGAGTTGTAAATAAATAGAAGTGTGATGATCATCATTTATAGAGCATTGTCTCAAATAAAAAGGGGGAAAGGCCAAAATAAAAGAAATGCCCTAAAAAGAAATAAAAAGGGACAATGCTACTATCCTTTTTTCCACACTTGTGCTTCAAAGTAGCACCATGATCTTTATAATAGAGAGTCTCTTGTTTTGTCACTTTCATATACTAGTGGGAATTTTTCATTATAGAACTTGGCTTGTATATTCCAACAATGGGCTTCCTCAAATGCTCTAGGTCTTCGTGAGCAAGCAAGTTGGATGCACACCCACTTAGTTTCTTTTGTTGAGCTTTCATACATTTATAGCTCTAGTGCATCCGTTGCATGGCAATCCCTAGTCCTTGCATTGACATCAATTGATGGGCATCTCACTAGCCCGTTGATTAGCTGCGTCAATGTGAGACTTTCTCCTTTTTTGTCTTCTCCACATAACCCCATCATTATATTCTATTCCAACCATAGTGCTATATCCATGGTTCACGCTCATGTATTGCGTGAAAATTGAAAAAAAGTTTGAGATTACTAAAGTATGAAACAATTGCTTGGCTTGTCATCCGGGTTGTGCATGATGAAAGCATTCTTGTGTGACGAAAATGGAGCATGACCAAACTATATGATTTTGTAGGGATGAACTTTCATTGACCATGTTATTTTGAGAAGACATGATTGCTTAGTTAGTATGCTTGAAGTATTATTATTTTTATGTCAATATTAAACTTTTGTCTTGAATCTCTCAGATCTGAATATTCATGCCACAATAAAGAAAATTACATTGAGAATTATGCTAGGTAGCATTCCACATCAAAAATTATGTTTTTATCATTTACCTACTCGATGACAAGTAGGAATTAAGCTTGGGGATGCTTGATACGTCTCCAATGTTGTAACATCCCAAATTTTCAATTTGGAATGTTATACATTAGATCATCATTGCATATCATATTTTATTTTGCTTTTGGTTTGATCCTAGGAATTTCTACGCAGCTCAAGGACCCACGGAGAGAGTTGGGAAATTCTTTATTTTCATATTTGAGTTTTCTCAAATTTTGAGAATAGGATCATTTGATTTTTATTATTTTATCATCAATTATTTCTATTACAAAAATATGAGAGAGGGAATAAAATGACTTTCCCAAAATAATGAAATATTGAGGATTTAATAATAAAATCAAATAAGATTTTATTTCATAGTTTTTCGTTATTTTATTTGAATTTAGGAAAAATGTGCGTTTTTTAAAATTGCATTTAGGCCCCAAATAAATGTTCACCTTGTGCGGCTTGATTTTAGAAGCCCGAGAAAATTTATTTCGGGATTTTTGGAGTCCGTTTAGTATTTATTTTTATTTTTCTTCCGCGTGTAATTATAAAAAAAACGAACCGACCTACGGGCCGTGTCCGACCGGGACTCCGGCCCGACTCGCCCTTATAAGCCAGCACACCCCGGGCCGAACCCTAGCCCCGAGCCACCCCAAGCCCCGCCCACCGCCGCCGCTACCAGCGCCGTCGCCGGAGCCGCCGCCCGCCGTCGAGGTCGCCTCGAAGTCCGCGCAGTTATTTTATTTTTTTTCGAAAAAACCGTTCGGTTTTTCTGTCGGTTTTCGTATGTTTTTTTGTTTCGGTTTTTTTAAATAGATCGGTTTTTCCGATTTATTTAAATAGCGAGCGTTCGTCCGTTCGTTTGGCGAATGTTCGTCATTTTTCTTTTTCTCGCAATTTTTCTGATCGCGATTCCTGATCCGATTTTCGTTTTAGTATAACTTTTCGCTCGTTTATCGGAATCCGGCGATTCAAGCGCCTGGAGTTTCGTCACGAAACCCTCTATTCGTTTAACCAACTTAAACAAGTTTTCGCTACTGTAAAAATTGCCCTAGATCCAGATTAGTAGAACGAAGTTGTTTTCTTTCGCCGTTTGACTTTCGTTGCTTCGTTCGATTTGATTCCTTTTGCAAACCAGAGTTCTTAAGTTGAACCTTCTAGTTAGATCTCTTATTTGAGTTTTACCTGTGCATTAGTTGAGTACTTATTGTATGCTTGTTTGTTTGCGATAGAGTACCCGGAGTGCGCCGCTTGTTACTTCGAATCGCTAGGTTTCCCGGATCATCAGCAAGGCAAGTAACACTTTGATCATACCTTTTCTACTACCCAGTTTTATTGCATTAGATCAATCCTCACACATTGCATGATTAGGATCTAATTAAATTGTGGGTTTGGGGAGTAGATGAGGTAGAACCTGTTACCTGTTTATTATCAAACCTTTGGGAGTTACTTCTACGTTCGCTTACTGTGCCATGCTATGCTAGTAGACGTGGGTTGGGTGAGTGATATCCATGACATATGTGAGTATTGTTAATTAATGGATTATCTAAGGTGGCAACTTAAACACACATCTGGGTGGATTGATGTACCTGGGTATTCTAGGATTGCATCTTTTTTTGGACCGCCACCCAGGCTCAAAGGGATCATGAGATTATTCAAACTAGAAACTTCCGTGTGCAGCCACAAGCCATTATGGGCTCTGGCGCAAACCTCTGCAGAGTGTAATAAACTAATCATGATTAACCATGTCCCTAGTTATGGACATCTTGAGTATCTAGTACCTGGATTATCATGTGAATCTCAACATGTTACTCTAAATTAATTTTGTTGGGTTTTGTTTAATGACATTATCTTAATTGGGATTGAAAATGTTGTCAACCATTCTCAATGTTTAACAACTACCATGATAGTTAAATAAAATTATTCCTTTGCAGTAGGGAAAAATTGGCTTTACGCAAAACTATAACCATAGAGCTTTCCACCAGCCAAATATGCATATAGTATAGCTGTTTCATTCCATTACTCTCTATGTGTTACCTTGCCAGCATATTCCATGTGCTGACCCGTTTCGGGCTGCAACGTTAATGTTGCAGACTTTTCAGACGATGATTAAGGAGTTTTTAGGTCATGGTTCTATACTCAGTGATGCCGTTGGAGTTGATGGACTCACTTATCTTGCAAGCCTTCCACTGTTATCATTATTAGATGGCCTTAAGCCATATTTATTGTTATAAGTTCTCTATGGAGACACTCGATGTAATAAGTGTGTGATTGCAACTCTGTCATAAATCCTCCAAGTACTGTGTGGTGTCAGCATTACTGATCCAGGGATGACACCGGAGCACAGAGATCAGACTGTTTGAGGTCTGGTCGCTACAAACGTATCTATAATTTTTTATTGTTCCATGCTATTATATTATCTGTTTTGGATGTTTAATGGGCTTTATTATGCACTTTTATATTATTTTTGGGACTAACCTACTAACCCAAGGCCCAATGCAAATTGCTGTTTTTTGCCTATTTTAGTGTTTCGCGGAAAAGGAATATCAAACGGAATCGAAATGGAATAAAACCATCGGGGGAGTTATTTTTGTAACAAACGTGATCCAGGGGACTTGGAGTAGACGTCAAGAAAGGAGCGAGGAGGCCACGAGGCAGGGAGGCGCGCCTGCCCCCTTGGGCACGCCCCCACCCTCATGGTCCCCTCGCAGCTCCACTGACCTACTTCTTCCTCCTATATATATCCATATACCCCAAAAACATCCAGGAGCACCACGAAACCCTGTTTCCACCGCCGCTACCTTTTGTACCCAAGAGATCCCATCTTGGGGCCTTTTCCGGAGCTCCGCCGGAGGAGGAATCGATCACGGAGGGCTTCTATATCAACACCATAGCCTCTCCAATGATGTGTGAGTAGTTTACCACAGACCTTCGGGTCCACAGTTATTAGCTAGAGGGCTTCTTCTCTCTCTTTGGATCTCAATACAAAGTTCTCCTCGATCTTCTTGGAGATCTATTCGATGTAATTCTTTTTGCGGTGTGTTTGTCGAGATCTGATGAATTGTGGGTTTATGATCAAGATTATCTATGAACAATATTTGATTCTTCTCTGAAATCTTTTATGTATGATTTGTTATCTTTGCAAGTCTCTTTGAATTATCACTTTGGTTTGGCCTACTAGATTGACCTATCTTGCAATGGGAGAAGTGCTTATCTTTGGGTTCAATCTTGCGGTGTGGTTTCCCAGTGACAGCAGGGGCAGCAAGGCACGTATTGTATTGTTGCTATCGAGGATAAAAAGATGGGGTTTATATCATATTGCTTGAGTTTATCCCTCTACATCATGTCATGTTGCCTAATGTGTTACTCTATTCTTATGAACTTAATACTCTAGATGCATGCTGGATAGTGGTTGATGTGTGGAGTAATAGTAGTAGATGCAGAATTGTTTCGGTCTACTTGTCACGGACGTGATGCCTATATACATGATCATGCCTAGATATTCTCATAATTATGCACTTTTCTATCAATTGCTCGACAGTAATTTGTTTACCCACTGTAATACTTATGCTATCTTGAGAGAAGCCACTAGTGAAACCTATTGCCCCGGGGTCTATCTTCTATCATATAAGTTTCCCATCTATTTTACTTTCAATCTATATCATAAAAATACCAAAAATATTTATCTTATTATCTCTATCAGATCTCACTTTCGTAAGTGACCGTGAAGGGATTGACAACCCCTTTATCGTGTTGGTTGCGAGGTTCTTATTTGTTTGTGTAGCTGCGAGGTGACTTGTGTGTAGTCTCCTATTGGATTGATACCTTGGTTCTCAAAAACTGAAGGAAATACTTACGCTACTTTGCTGCATCACCCTTTCCTCTTCATGGGAAAACCAACGAAGTGCTCAAGAGGTAGCACAGGACGCCCTCTTTTTCCCTTTGAGAGGAGGGTTATCTAATTCCTCCTCCTCCTTGTCCTCGTTTTCGTCCCCCTCATGAGAGGAGGGAGCCTCGGTCCCTCCGGACATAGCGTCCGAGGTACCTTCGTGGTGGAGGCCACTTTCAGCCTCCTTATTCTTCTTCTTCTTCTTGTCCTTCTTTACCGGCACCTGGTATGGCGCCGGGACCAACATCCTCATTAGGATTGGATCGGCTGAGCCTTCGGGAAGGGGGCCGGACACCTGATCCGCTCTGCCTTCTTTGTCCAGACCTGTTTAAAGGATGGAATGGTTAGTGTCCCCTTGGATTAACAAACCAAGCTATAGGCGGAAGCTTAGCCCTTACCAGGGGGCCGGATGGTTGCAGTCAAGACCAACGTCTCCGGCCATGACTTTTGATATTTAAAAAGAAATTTCTAGATCTCTTTGTGCGTCGTGCCGAAGAATTTTTGCAGAGTTCGCGGCCCTTCCGGATTAAACTCCCACAGACGGAGAGGCCGTCGCTAGCAGGGAAGGGTTCGGTGGATGAGCATCACCTGAATCCTGTCGGTGAGGCGAGTATTCTTTTCTATGATACTTTTGATGCACTTTTGCAGCATCAACACCTCATCGGTCGATCCCCAGTATGGACCCTTGTTGGTCCATGACGCGAGTCGTAGAGGGGATCCGGATCTAAATATAGGAGTGGCCGCCCACTTGGTCCGCGGGGTTTGGTGACATAAAACCACTCCTGCTGCCATGTCTTGATGTATCCACAAAGGCCCCTTTAGGACATATAGCGCGAGGAAGCTTGCTCACCATGGCCCCGCCGCAATCCGCATGCTCCCCGTCGACCACCTTTGGCTTCACGTTAAAAATCTTGAGCCACATGCCGAAGTGTGGGGGATGCAGAGAAATGCCTCACACATGACAATGAATGCTGATATATGGAGGAAGGCGTTCAGGGCTAGATTATGAAAATCTAACCCATAGTAGAACATGAGGCCGCGAACAAAGGGGTGAAGGGGAAACCCTAACCCGTGGAGGAAGTGGGGTATGAACACGACCCTCTCGCTAGGCTGTGGAGTAGGGATGACTTGCCCCTTTGTCGGAAGCATGTGTGTGATTTCTGCGGTTAAGTACCTCGCCTCCCGGAGTCCCTGGATATCCTTCTTCATCATGGAAGAGGCCATCCACTTGCCTTGAGAGCCAGATCCAGACATGGTCGGGGAACGTGGTGGCAATGGAGAAAGATTGAGACTTGGGCGCTGGAGCTCAAAGATGGGAGGGCTAAGGAAGGAGAAGGCGTGGGGTTAAAGATGGGTTCTTATCCCTTTATAAAGGCAACAAATATCAAACGACCTCGCACAAGCCTTAAAATTTTCCTACTCCCAAGGGGTCAGACGGATGGCACGGTTGGATTACCCAAGCCCTCATTGATGAAAATCCCGCAATAAGGGGATACGATGTTTGCTTTGACAAGACGTGCCACTGGGACTTACATCTCAAAACGTGAAACGGGAGGCTGAAAAAATGGATCGAAATAACAATAAGGCCCTGACTCAATGCCTCGCCGAAAAAGTTGTCAGAAGACGTAACCTATTTTTGCAAGTATTTTGCCCTTGTGGTTCAGGGTTGTGACTATTGTACAAAGAGCCGGATATAGTTCTCTTGGTCAAACTTTGGAGTATTCAGAGAAGGAACCCACCTTGCAATGCCGAAGATAATCTGCACGCCGGACACATCGTCATTGAAGCCTGGTTCAGGGGCTACTGAGGGAGTCCTGGATTAGGGGGTCCCCGAGCGTCCGATCTGTGCGATGTGGGCTAGAAGGGTGGCCTGTGAAGATACAAGATAGTAGGCTTCCCCCGTGTCCGGATGGGACTCTCCTTGGCATGGAAGGCAAGCTGGGCGTTTGGAGAGTTTAGTCCGTAGGGCCGATCATAATCATACAGGCTAGACATCTAGGGTTTAGCCATTATGATCTTGAGGTCGATCAACTCTTGCAACCCCTATACTCATCAAAGTCAATCAAGCAGGAAGTAGGGTATTACCTCCATTAAGAGGGCCCAAACCTGGGTAAACATCGTGTCCCCTGCCTCCTGTTACCTTTGATCCTTAGACGCACAGTTCAAGACCCCCTACCCGAGATCTGCCAGTTTTGACACCGACAACGATGGCGATGATTTCCCCTCTCCGGAGCCCCAAATGACTCCAGATCTGCCCTCCCGAGGAAGAACAGGAGGTGGCGGCGGCTCTAAATCGTAAAACGCAATGAATCCTTCTCTCTGATTTTTTTCTCCCCAAACGTGAATATATGGAGTTGGAGTTGAGGTCGGTGGAGGTCTGTGGGACCCACAAGACTAGAGGGCGCGCCCCAGGGGGGTGGGCGCGCCCTCCACCCTTGTGGACAGGGTGTGGGTCCCCTTCGATTGATTCTTTCACCAATATTTTTTATTTATTCCAAAAATAATCTCTGTGAAGTTTTAGGTCATTCCGAGAACTTTTATTTCTACACAAAAATAACACCATGGCAATTCTACTGAAAACAACGTTAGTTCGGGTTAGTTCCATTCAAATCATGCAAATTAGAGTCCAAAACAAGGGCAAAAGAGTTTAGAAAAGTAGATACGATGGAGGCGTATCAACTCCCCCTAGCTTAACCCATTGCTTGTCCTCAAGAAATTCAGTTGAAAAACTAAAAGTGATAAAGAAAAACTTTTACAAACTCTATTTGATCCTGTTGTGGCAAATATGTAAAGCCAACATTCAAGTTTTCGTCAAAGATTATGAACTAACCATATTCACAGTAAAACTTAGGTCTCACATTTACTCATATTAATGGCATAATCATCTAGTGAGCAATAATAATAAATTTCGGATGGCAACACTTTTTCAAAACAATCAGGATATGATATAACAAGATGGTATCTTGCTAGCCCTTTCTGAGACTACAAAACATAAATGCAGAGCACCCCTGAAGATCAAGGATTGACTAGACATTGTAATTCATGGCAAAAGAGATCCAGTCATGGTCATACTCAATATAAATTAATAGTAATGCATACAAATGACAGTGGTGCTCTCTCAATGGTGCTTTTTATAATAGGATGATGACTCAACAATAAAAGCAAATAGATAGGCCCTTCGCAGAGGGAAGCAGGGATTTGCAGAGGTGCAGAGCTCGAGTTTTTGAAACAGAGATAAATAATATTTTGAGCAGTATGCTTTCATTGTCAACATAAGAACCAAGAGATCTCGGTATCTTCCATACTAGGTACATTATAGGCGGTTTCCAAACAAAATGGTAAAGTTTATACTCCCCCACCACCGACAGGCACATTCCACGGCTGGTCTGAAACAACGGGTACCACCCAACTAACAACAGTCCCGGGGTAGTTTTGTTTGCAATCATACTTTGATTTTATTTGAGAATTGGACTGAGCATCCCGGTTACCGGCCATTTTCTCGTGAATGATGAGCGGAGTCCATGCATCGTGAGAATAACCCACCTAGCATGGAAGATAATGACAACCCTAGTTGCTACATGAGCGATTCGAGCATAGAAAATAGATTATCATTTGAATGTTTATAGTTTGGCACATGCAAATTTACTTGGAACGACAGATAAATACCGCATATAGGTAGATATGGTGGACCCATATGGAACAACTTTGGGTTTATGGAAGAATGGTAGATATGGTGGACCCAGATGCACAAGCAGTATTCCCGCTTAGTACAAGTGAAGGCTAGAAAAAGACTAGGAAGCGACCAACTAGAGAGCGACAATAGTCATAAACATGCATTGAGATTAACCAACATTGAATGCAAGAATGAGCAGGATATAAATCACCATGAACATAAATATTGTGGAGTATATGTTGATTTTGTTTCAGCTACATGCATGAAGATGTGCCAAGTCAAGCCACTCGAATCATTCAAAGGAGGATACCATCCTATCATACTACATCACAACCATTTTAATTTTCATGTTGGCACACAAGGTAAACCATTATAAACTCCTAGCTAATTAAGCATGGCATGAGTAACTATAATCTCTAATTATCATTACAAACATGTTTCATTCATAATAGGCTGAATCAGGAATGATGAACTAATCATATTTATAAAAACAAGATAGGTCGAGTCCATACGAGCCTTTTCTCATTTCAATGATTTTATCATATATCGTCATTTTTTCCTTTCACTTGCATGACCGAACGGTGCGGATAATAATAATAGTGCACGTGCATTGGACTAAGCTGGAATCTGCAAACCTTTATTCAAAGGAGAAGACAAGGTAATATGGGCTCTCTGTTAGATCAACAATAATGCATATGAGAGCCACTCAACATTTTCATCGTGGTCTTCTCCTCTCGACTCCCAATGAAAAGAAATGAATTTCAAAGAAACACACTGAAATGTTTTTGGAGTTTTTGTTTTTTCTAAAGAAAGCAAAACAAGAATGAGAAAAGCTATTTACACAGGAAAGCTCCCAACAAGCAAAAGAAGAACGAGACATCTTTTTCTGTTTTCTTTTAATACTACTACTAAATGAACATGCACTAGTAGAAAACCGGGCAATAGCACCGGTTCGTAAGGGCCTTTAGTGACGGTTATGGAACCGGCACTATTATTTCGGCACTAAAGGCCCCCCCTTTAGTACCGGTTCAGCACGAACCGACGCTAAAGGGGCACCACGTGGCGTGAGCTCGCGCCCTGGTACGGGGGACCTTTAGTACCGGTTGGTGTTACCAACCTGTACTAAAGGTTTTTTTTTTGAATTTTAGTGTGGATCACTCATTCCAAATCATCTAACTTCCCGACCGGTCACCCATCCCTCTCACTACTCCAGCCCGAGCACGCTTAACTTCCGGGTTCTATTCTCCCTCGCTCCAAGTCTGCACTTGTTGTTTTCCTCACAATAGTAAGATGTCAATCCTATTAACCTTCAGGAATTTTGCTTGAGCATGAAGTGACACATTTCACTGTTTGAGTTTGAAACTATTGTTTTAAAAAAATAATTATTTAGTAACACTAATATTTCTTGAATAATTAGTTTGACCATTGTTTGACCACAGTTTGACCATAGTTTGATCAAAGTTTGACCAGATTTGACCAAAATTGAAATAACTAAAATAATTATTTAGTAAAACTAATATTCTAGAATAATTAGTTTGACCATTGTTTGACCACAGTTTGCCCACTGTTTGAATATTTTTCAATTTTTCCACTCTAGATCTTAAAAGCCCCGTAACTTTTTTTCTATTAGGTTTTTGAGGATTTTAAAAATGTTTAACGGGGTACCCCCAGTTAAATTTGGATGTAACTTTTCGAGTAGATGATTTTTCATATAAAAAACTTTTTCATCCGAGTTAGTATGCAAAAGTTATGCCCATTTTTACAAATTTCAGAGAGATTTTGCAAATAAAGTCAAAATTCACATTTGCAAATTTTCCCAACAACTAGACCACATATCACATGGGAAACTTATTTTCTTTTATTTTTTTGACATTTCCATCATTTTCGTTTATTTTTTTTAAAACTGAAAAGGCGATCCACCAGGGGGTGGATAGAGTTTGAAAATTGCCCTATAGTGCCGGTTTGTGTCACAAACCGGTACTATAGGTCAGACCCCTTTAGTACCGGTTCGTGCCACGAACCGGTACTAAAGGTGATCGTGGGGCCCCGGCCTGATGCCAGCCTGCCACCACCCCTTTAGTACCGGTTCGTGCCACGAACCGGTACTAAAGGTTCGACACGAACCGGCATTAATGCAAATCCGTTCGAACCGGCACTAATGGTACCATTAGTACCGGCTCAAATACATACCGGCACTAATGTGCTTCACGTTTGACCCTTTTTCTACTAGTGATGGAAAGTAAACTGAGCTACAACTAATATTTTTGGTTTTTCTTAAGGTTTTTCAAACACACAAGAAGAAAGTGGGAAAAATAAATAAACTAACATGGATAATACAATGAAAAAGTATAAGCACTGACAAGTGGAATGAGTGTGTGAACATGAATGTAATGTCGGTGAGAAATACGTACTCCCCTAGCTTAGGCTTTCGGTCTAAGTTGGTCTAGGGCCACCACTGGCCCGGATGATATCCGAAATCATAGTTGGGGTCGTATTGTGCTGCGGCAACTACCGCTTGGTGAGCTTCTTCCTGGAGGCGAGCATCCTCCGCTGTTCTCTCATACTCATTCGCCTCCTCTCTAGTTATAAAATATCTCCCATTTACCCGAAAGTTAAAGAAGGCAGGAGCAGGAAGGCTAACATGGACAGCACACTGTTTGTCAAAGATTTGTCGGTACAGAGGGACTATTCGCTTCTCTCAAGAAACTGGTAGCGCACTAAAGCATTATAATCAAGAAAAGCGGGTGGCAACTCTATGTCATTCCCTCTTATGGGGACACCAAGATAAGTAGCTAAACGAGTTGCATAAATCCCGCTGACGGTGTCCTGGACCAGGGGGTACTCACCACGTCGTCTCCCGATCAGTTGGATTGGGCCGGGGACCCCCATGGCCGTTTACTCATGGGCCAGTTCATACAGCCGATGTATACACGAGGAAGATTCCACAAGACTTGATGATCAAGACAAGGACTCCTCTCCACCAATGTATTCGACTAGGACTCTTGTTATCCTAGGCCTCCGGTACATTATATAAACCGAGGCCAGACGAGTCGATAGATCATTATGATATATTGATCATACCCTCAGGTTTTAGATCACAACTTATGATCTCGTGGTAGATCAACTATGTACTTGATAGTCCATTAATATAAACAAGAGCAGGACGTAGGGTTTTACCTCCATCAAGAGGTCCCGAACCTGGGTAAAACATCGTCTCCTTCGTTCTTGTTACCATTGATTCGAGAATCCACAGCTCGGGACCCCTACCCCAAGATCTGCCGGTTTTGACACCGACAATGGTGCTTTCATGGAGAGTTCCGCTGTGTGATCGGTAAAAAATCAATGGCTCACCTCCAGATCAACTGCGACGTCAGTGTCTTTCTCACCAGCTCGACTGGTCACCTTGCCTTGACCAAGGACTGTGCCCGGCCTCCAATCGTCATGTTCGGACGAGGGCCTTCGTCAACATCAAGTCCGATCTCTATCATGATCATGGATGAATCATCCATGGAGTTCGGGGGCTCAACGTCAACATTGCCCTCAGGCGACCATGTTGTTTTTTCGAACAACGAATTTGTATCCGCTACCACCACCTCCTCGAGTATCGCTTTGATGATTCCTTCAGTGGAATTGTGCGGAATTGAGTCTACAAAAACACTGTAAAATTTCATCGCGTTCCGATGGAGCAATCTCCACCGATCTCCGATATACCAGAGCCCTGTCGAATTTGGACGGGAATCTGGATGAGTTTGGAGCGTCGTGTCCAGCATCTAGCTCAGACATCCTTAGGAAGATCCAACCATTGATCGGCTGTGGAATTCCTATATCTACCACCTCTCAAAATTTCAGCTCGATCCGACCGTCCAAACTCCGGAAACCTTCCGTTTAGTGCATCACTTTACGTATCTGTTTTCTGCACGAATACGAATCCGACCCAAGTTCATCTTTCTTCATGAACGGGATATTGGACAACCTTTTTGGAAGAATCTCTTTGTTGGGTATTGTGTTTTGTTTACGAACACATGCTTACAATTTTTTCTCCTTTTCGGAGGTAATGTTCGCCATCACACCGGTGTCAAACCAGCCTTTACTCCACGTCTGCCGGCCTGCACTAGATAGATCGTTGCTTCATTGGGTCGAGCTGAGACTTATCGGATCATCAGCCCAGCAAGCCAAACAAGAGTTTGGCATCACAAATACTAAATTATCACCAACACCATCGCCCCACGGATTGCATGTGTCAAGCGCGCTGACATCGCCGCTCGGTCACTTCATCAATCCGGCTTTATCCACATCACAAGTTATGACCAGCGTCGGCATGGCCGTACTATTGCTTCTTCAAGCTGATGTCCATAATGCCGATCTGCTGCAATACCTCGGCCGACATGGCAGCCGCAACATCTCCTTACCAACCCGTTCCGTTACCTTAGCCTAGACCGGGGGCTTCGCCATCTCTTCATCAGCCTACTCCGGAGACTTCGGTGTCACCAGCCGACCAACTTCGTCATGTTAGTTGGATCAGGGGCTTTGCCTCAGCGAGCTAACCTTTGCCAACATCTCCATGCCGTCGCTTCATCCCTCATTAGGCAATGGGTGTGTGGATCGAGTCCCAATTTTGGGAGTAATCTTTCTTCATGTTGTTACAACAGATAAACCAGGTGCTATTAATCCTAGTAATTTTTTCTTGCTTGGGTTTATTTTTTTCTGAGGAATTATTACTCTGGTTTGTTCCATCATCTGTACACAGGTCTGTCAAATGGTGGCTGCATTAATGACGGTCGCGTGGTGGTTTAGTCAGTTTCCGTATACAGTTCGGCGAATGCCGAATCCAGAACTCGGACCGGCCTGTGAATTCAGGATTTGCCACACCTTCACCGCGTCACGCCGACACCCTGCATCAACATTGACTTCGGCGCCAGGCCACATCTCTTTAAATAAATTATTTTTACGAAAAGCAATATGCAAGGATTATATATATATATATTTATATTATTCTTTTTTGGAGCGCACTATTTTATGTGTAGGTGATCGACTTCGACTGCGTAACGCGGTCACTTCGGCAAGCCAACGCCGTCGTCCCAATTGGCATAAATCGACTCGCATGATCACCTTGTTGATTGAATTGCCATACCGACATGTTCAGTTGCCTTGGAGACTTCGGCATCATTAAGAGGGTCCTACCTCATCGGGTGTTTGGCAACGGGACATATTTCTTTTATTACTCACTTTGCATAAATTATTAATCATGCAACTTTTATTAATTTTTTAATTACTATTATCTCTGGCTTGCACTATCTTCTGTGCACAGGTAAATGATTCGGATTGGGCAGCGCTGTCACCTCGGCTGGATTGGGGGCTTCGTCATCACTTCATTAACCCACGCCAGGTACTTCAGCGTCACATTGCCGGCCTGCATCGGCCGTGCTATGTCGCCACTTCGGAGCATCGAGCTCTTCGCTCTGCCACCTCGGGACCGGCTTGGGGGCTGGGACCTCGTCTCGCCATAAGCTCGGACTGCGTCATTAATGCCGAACATAATAACCAGCTAAGTCGCTTTTATGCTCAAAGTTTTAAATTTTTAAATTTTGTTCGGTTCGACCAAGCATTATACTTTTTTGGCAAAGAGTTGTTTGTGAAAAACTTCCTTGTCAAAACTTTGTTTGTGACGCACAAATTCAAATACCCCATTTACTTGAGGGCTTCCTTTATGAAGCCTTCCCTCTTGCATATGTTTATACTTGTACAGCTTCGTTCCTTGTTTGTGTATTATGCCACAATATGCACCATGTTGACTTAAGTGTTCCGCAAGCTGGGTTGCCTTGCTCCTATGTTTACCCCCAAGTTCCCGATTGTTCAGCTAGGGAGTAAAGGGAGCACCTCTGCGATTGTCACGATCGGGTCATCCGAGCTCGGACCTCAGACTGGGTGAAGCCGAAAGCTAATGCTCTTATTGTTTTCAATCATGGTCGACACACAACGGAACTCATGAGTACAAAAAATCTATTGCACAAGTCTCATAGTAACAATGAGAAACCGGAGAAAGGTATCGGTGGGGGTACTATTTTCTTTGAAGATGCTTCTTACACTTCATCAGTAATATAGCATAAGTTCCCTGAGCATTTTGTCTGTTACAACCTTATGGCTTGATTTCCTGGTTATCGGAAATATCGTCGATATTCTCGACAGATGGAGTACATAACACTTTTCGGCCCTTGACTGAAGAGGGAGAAGCCGACTGATACGTCTCCAACGTATCTATAATTTTTGATTGTTCCATGCTATTATATTATCAACCTTGGATGTTTTATATGCAATTATATGCTATTTTATATGATTTTTGGGACTAACCTATTAACCTAGAGCCCAGTGCCAGTTTCTTTTTTCCTTGTTTTAGAGTATCGCAGAAAAGGAAAATCAAACGGAGTCCAATTGACCTGAAACTTCACGGAACTTATTTTTGGACCAGAAGAAGCCCACGGAGTATCGGAGTTGGACCAGGAGAGTCCCGGGCTGCCCATGAGGGTGGGGGCGCGCCCACCCCCCTGGGCGCGCTCCCTGCCTCGTGGACAGCCCGGAGGTCCACCGACATACTTGTTCCTCCCATATATACCCATACACCCTAAAAACTTCGGGGAGCACAATAGATCGGGAGTTCCGCCGCCAGAAGCCTCCGTAGCCACCGAAAACCAATCTAGACCTGTTTCGGCACCCTGTCGGAGGGGGGAATCCCTCTTCGGTGGCCATCTTCATCATCCCGGTGCTCTCCATGATGAGGAGGAAGTAGTTCTCCCTCGGGGCTGAGGGTATGTACCAGTAGCTATGTGTTTGTTCTCTCTCTCTCTCATGTTTTTGAGGTGATATGACCTTGATGTATCGCGAGCTTTGCTATTATAGTTGGATGTTATGATGTTTCTCCCCCTCTACTCTCTTGTAATGGATTGAGTTTTCCCTTTGAAGTTATCTTATCAGATTGAGTCTTTAAGGATTTGAGAACACTTGATGTATGTCTTGTGTGGGATACCCATGGTTACAATGCGGTAATCTATTGATCCACTTGATGTATGTTTTGGTAATCAACTTGCGGGTTCTGCCCATGAACCTATGCATAGGGGTTGGCACACGTTTTCGTCTTGACTCTCCGGTAGAAACTTTGGGGCACTCTTCGAAGTACTTTGTGTTGGTTTGAATAGATGAATCTGAGATTGTGGGATGCATATCGTATAATCATACCCACGGATACTTGAGGAGACATTGGAATATCTAGGTGACATTAGGGTTTTGGTTGATTTGTGTCTTAAGGTGTTATTCTAGTATGAACTCTATGATAGATTGAACGGAAAGAATAGCTTCATGTTATTTTACTACGGACTCTTGAATAGTTCGATCAGAAAGGATAACTTTGAGGTGGTTTCGTACCCTACCATAATCTCTTCGTTTGTTCTCCGCTATTAGTGACTTTGGAGTGACTCTCTGTTGCATGTTGAGGGATAGTTATATGATCCAATTAGTTTATTATTGTTGAGAGAACTTGCACTAGTGAAAGTATGAACCCTAGGCCTTGTTTCAACGCATTGCAATACCATTTGTGCTCACTTTTATCATTAGTTACCTTGTTGTTTTTATATTTTCAGATTACAAAAACCTTTATCTACCATCCATATACCACTTGTATCACCATCTCTTCGCCGAACTAGTGCACCTATACAATTTACCATTGTATTGGGTGTGTTGGGGACACAAGAGACTCTTTGTTATTTGGTTGCAGGGTTGCTTGAGAGAGACCATCTTCATCCTACGCCTCCCACTGATTGATAAACCTTAGGTCATCCACTTGAGGGAAATTTGCTACTGTCCTACAAACCTCTGCACTTGGAGGCCCAACAACGTCTACAAGAAGAAGGTTGTGCAGTAGACATCACCTACGGTCGATTAAGACGAGTTTAAAGTTCGGGTGAACACATATATGATATAAGTACTTCAATACATACAATCATTATACATAAAATTCTTTTACCTAAATCACTTGGGGCCTCTTAAATTTATGTGAGCTATTTTATAATAAGTGTTCTTCTTCTTAGTCGTTGCAAAGTCTTTTTCTATCACTCCTCTTTTCAACGCGAGTGTGTGGTCCATAGCCGAGGAGCCTAATTTCTCTCTCAAAGCCGCTAGAGTTTAGTTTGCTAAACTGGCCTAACGAGAAGTACTCCACCTTTGGGATAGGAGGTTGAAGCCATAGGTTGACCCGCTTGAAGTCTTGAGATAGGAGTGTCATGTTAAAGCACGACAGAAGCACATCTTTTAAGACCAATGTTCGGATTGGCACCGAACACTCGATCTAGTTAGGACGTCAAGTTTTTACTGATATTTTTTGGTTTTCCAAGCCTATGGCACTTTTAAACTATTTGTATGTTTCCAGCATAAGTCCCGCAGTGCAACACCGGACACCTTTAGAGGTTCGGCAAAACATTCTCGGATATTGCTATATATGCATCGGTTTCGAATTGTGTCTTCAGTCAATAGTTGGGTTGCCCAGCTCCTGTGCTTGCCTCCTACGTTCCGCTTTGTTTGGCTAGGTGCACAAAGGGAGAACCACTGCGAGTGTGCTTCCAGCTAGCATGGTTAAGCGCCTCAGTGGAGAAAGGCAAAAACTGACTGTCACAATAAGCGTAAACTGGTTAGTGATCCGATGACTGTATTAAACTATAAGATCGATAGAGGTCACCCCGTGTTAAATGACGGTGTTCATAACATTGGCTGAAGTGTTTATGGCTTGACCTTGACTGTCGACAAACACTAACTGGGGGCTAGTCACTGGCCTCCCAACTTAAAGCTCCTATGACTAAGTTAAAGTTATAAAGCCCTCATATCTGATTGCCTCATTTCTGCTAACACAACCGCCATCGAGCACCGAGACGTCGGCTAAGGGTTGTTTTGTTATTGCGGAAACACCCTACGTTGCATCTACAAGGGTGTAGAAGCCGACGATGGGCCACTTTCAACTGACAAACAGTTGCAATGGAGTCAAAGTAAACATATCATCGGCGTTTGTATTTAATATACGAGGGTTGCCTTCCGTAATCATCGTTATAAAGCCATAAATGTGCATCAAATTGACTTAAGATTTTGGCCAAGCTGGGTTGCCTGGCACCTATGCTTACCCCTACATTCCTGATTGTTCGGCTAGGCCGTAAAGGAAGTACCTCTGTGATTGTTACTACCGGGTCATCCGAGTTAGTACCTCAGACTGGGTGAAGCCGAAAGCTAGCGATCTTAGAGGATATAATTAGTCGGTAATGAGGGAAGTGGAAATTTTGGTTCATTAATACCATAGAGTTCGGGAACTTTCCCTGTACTAAATCCTCAATATTTTCCTCCCACATTGATTGGAGGCGAGGTTTCATGATCATGCTTAGCATGACGACCCAAAGAAAGGAACCGATAGCGGGACTATTTTCTTTGCAAGACATTTCTTATGATAAACAGTAATATAGCATATCTCTCTGCATACCCTTGTTTATAAAACCGTATGGCCGGATTGCCTTGTTTGTCGTAAATCTTTGCCCTCATAAAGGCTTTATAAAGTAGGACAAACACTCCCCGGCTTCTAGCCGAGGAGGTTGAAGCCGATGGTCGGTCAACAAAGTTTAGTACAGTGCGGATCCGAGCATTAATGATGTAAAGTATTTGGATACATAGAATCATTACACATAATTTGTGATTTTACTCTAGATATCGATCCTTAATTTAGCCACCCGCGCCCGCATTACGGCTCGGGGGCTACTGGGCTTCGGGCTTATCATTCACTAATATTAAAGGGGCACATCGATCCCCTGATCTGGTGTGGCCTCCCGACAAGTGGCTCGGGAGTTACTGCATTGCCTATTCAACACAAAAAAATTCAAAGTGCTCAGTGTTCGGCATGACCGAACTATGGACAAGCGCATCTTCGGACAACAATAAGTACCATCTGGGACTTATCCGGCATCAAGCGAATATATCATGGCGACTTCTCACGACCCTCTCTCAGGAGCCCGTTCGCCGATCACTATTTCCTCTACTATATTACACCGAATTTCCATTCCTAAGTATATTGCCTAGCTGGGAATTGATCCTCAGGTTGATTTTACAAATCGACCTAAGTCTCAGGGGCTACTAGGGTCAGCGCTTTGATTTTATCCGTCAGGTGCATCCCGGACATTTGGCCAACATGCACCTTGAGGGCTACTGGCTATACATCTTGGCAGAGAATACATTGCACAATTCGGAATCAAATCCGCAAACAATCAGCCCATGGCTGAGGTGTTGAACCACCTCGAAAGCATTTCGGGATATAGGTCGGATGCAAGTGGCTGGCTCCATAGAGGGAATTTCCGGCATTAAGCTCGGCTAAACTCCTTTAGCCTTTTCTTTTAACCAAGGTGATCTATGACACCTCGGATACAGTCCGGCATTGGAGCTTGGACATAGTCCGGTGTAGGGGCTTGGATACATTCTGGTGTCGGAGCTCGGAAGCGGTCCGGCGTTGGTGCTCGACTGCAATAGATACCTTTAATGCCGTCCGGCGTCGGAGCTCGGATGCAAGAGGACACTTTCGCACGACAAACACTTCAAACTCAATGTGTGGCATAAAAATAACAAGGCATTGATAAAGGCCGAAGACTTAAAGGGCTCCTCGGATACCCGACGTGTGAGATCTTCAGATTTAGCTGAGCAATCCTCAAGATAGAAGATGGGAAGATTTGTTGAACTAGTTTTCAAGACTGACGACCGAAGACGAAGAACAGTTCGGAAGAACCAAGGAGCGTCCCCAACTTGAAGACCGGTTCAGGGGGCTACTGACGGTGTCCTGGACCAGGGGGTACTCACCACATCGTCTCCCATTCAGTTGGATTGGGCCGAGGACCCCCATGGACGTTTAGTCATGGGCCAGTTCAGACAGCCGATGTATACACGAGGAAGATTCCACAAGACTTGGTGATCAAGACAAGGACTCCTCTCCACCAACGTATTCGACTAGGACTCTTGTTATCCTAGGCCTCCGGTACATTATATAAACTGAGGCTAGGCTAGTCGATACATTATTATGACATATTCATCATACCCTTAGGTTTTAGATCACAACATATGATCTCACGGTAGATCAACTTTGTACTTGATACTCCATTCATATAACAAGAGTAGGACGTAGGGTTTTACCTCCATCAAGAGGGCCCGAACCTGGGTAAAACATCGTCTCCTTCGTTCCTGTTACCATTGATCCGAGAATCCACAGCTCGGGACCCCCTACCCCGAGATCTGCCGGTTTTGACACTGACACCCACCAAATAAATCTCCATCTTTAGCATTAAGATTTAAAATCTCCTTGCAATAATAGCCCCCAAGTCATATCGCTTATCACCCAACACTGCACACTTGAGGACACTAAGATCCGATGCACAAAGGTGGCTATGATCATGTTTACCATTAATGCATTTCCTTATAAAGAGAGCAAAATAATGTATGGCAAGAAAATGAATTCTCCCCACGGAGGCTTGTGTGATATTTCTAGTTTCTCCCACAGTGATGCTAGCAAAGAAATCATTGTATTCAGATTTGTGAGGTTCACTATGAATGCCCCACTATGGGATTTTGCAAGCGGTATTAAAATATTCAAGGTCCATGGTATATGATTCGTCACAAAGATCAAATAAAATAGTATGGGTATTACGTTTAGATGAAAATTCAAACCTTCGCACAAAGGAATCGGTGAGGTAATAGTATTGTAGGCACTTGTCTGACACGAAGTCCTCAAGATCAGCATTCTGTACATATGCATCAAATTCATCCTTGAAGCCTGCATGAACCATAAATTCATCTAACGGCCATTCACAAGGCCGCACTTGAGCTTCCCTTGGTTGTTCAAGGTCCGGCTCATGTATCGCGAGCCTCGGTGCTTGCTTCCTCGAAGAACCAACATGGTACATTTTCCTAGACATTTTTCTTCCTCTGAAAAATTTCTAAAATTTTTAGTGACTCAAAATAAAAGTGAACTAAACTCAACAAAATTGATAGCAACTACTCCTACAAGTGTCTAGAGGTTATATCATGCATCAAAACTACTTCGGACCATATAAATTTGACATGCAAGCTCAAGAACAAGGTCACCACAGCAGCAAAAAATTGCAATAAATAAAGCACTAGAACAAAAACTAATTGGACCATTGAAGGAGTCACATACCGAAGAACAATCCCACAAAGCAGTTTTGTGAATGGAGCTTTGAGGAAGGAGATCAAAAATGGCAGCAAAATGAGCAAGAACACGGGTTTGAGCTATGGGATGATTTTTTCTGGAGGAAGACAAAGTGGATGGGTGCTGGAATAAGTGGAGGGGACCCACAATATAGGGGGTGGACCACTGGTGCATCACCCTGGTGTGTTCTCAGTGGCAAACATTCTCAAATATTTTATAAAAACATACTAAATTTTCAAGGCATTTGGAGAACTTTTATTTTGGGGGCATTTTTATTGCACGGATAATTCAGAAAACAGACAGATAATACTATTTTTGCTTTATTTATTCTAAATAACAGAAAGTAAAAGGTGGGTACAGAAGGTTGTGCTTTCTAAATTCATCCATATCACGCTCATCAAAGGAATCCATTAACAAGGTTGATCAAGTCTTATTAACAAACTTCTTCTGAATGACATGAAACCGGAGAATCTTGAATAACACTAGCTTACGTCAACGGGGATATGCATGTCCCCAATTATAAGAATATCATATTTCTTTTTGATAGTAGGAAGAGGAAATTCAGAACCTCCAATAGTAATAGTTGAATTTTTTCCAATAGAATTGATACTATGAACTTGAGGTTGTTTCTTCGGAAAGTGTACCGTATGCTCATTACCATTAACATGAAAAGTGACATTGCCTTTGTTGCAATCAATAACAACCCCTGCAGTATTTAAAAAGGGTCTACCAAGGATAATCGACATACTGTCATCCTCGGGAATATCAAGAATAACAAAGTCCGTTAAGATAGTAACGTTTGCAACCACAACAGGCACATCCGCTCAAATACCGATGGGTATAGCAGTTGATTTAGCAATGAAGTTTCAGTAGGTGTCAACTTATTCAATTCAGGTCTATGATATAAGCAGAAAGGCATAACATTAACACCGACTCCAAGTTCACATAATGCAGTTTTAACATAGTTTCTATTAATGGAGCATGGTATAGTTGGTACTCCTGGAACTCCTAGTTTCTTTGATATTCCACCCTTAAAAGTATAATTAGCAAGCATGGTGGAAATTTCAGCTTCCAGTATCTTTCTTTTATTAGTAACAATATCTTTCATATACTTAGCATAAGGAGACATTTTAAGCATATCAGTCAAAAGCATACGCAAAAAGATAGGTCTAATCATTTCAGCAAAGCGCTCAAAATCCTCATCATCCTTTTTCTTTGATGGCTTTGGAAGAAAGGGCATGGGTTTCTGAACCCATGGTTCTCTTTCTTTACCATCTTTCCTAGCAATGAAGTCTCTCTTATCATAATGTTGATTCTTTGATAGTGGGTTATCAAGATCAACAACAGGTTCTATCTCTATGTTATTATCATTACTAGGTTGAGCATCAACATGAACATCATTATTAACATTATCACTAGGTTCATGTTCATTACCAGATTCTCTCTCAGCATCAGAAATAGAAATATCGTTCGGATTCTTAGGTGTGTGTATGACAGGTTCACTAGAAGCATGCAAAGTCCTATCGGTTTTCTTTTTCTTTTTATTAGGACTACATGCATCACTATTAATTCTCTAAGAATCATGCTCAACTCTCTTAGGATGGCCCTCGGGATACAACGGTTCGTGGGTCATTTTACCACCTCTAGTCATAACTCTAACAACATTAGCATTATTCTCACTATTCAACTCATTGAGAAAATCATCTTGTGCCTTAAGTACTTGTTCTACTTGAGTTGTAACCATGGAAGCATGTTTACTAATAAGCTTAAGATCATGAGTTAATTGCATAAAAGTACCACAATTGGGGCATTACATACAGATTGGTACCACTTTTGGTAATTTTTACATGTCAGTACCAAGTCTGAGGCGAGTCGTTACAAAAAGGTCTAAACAACATATAAACATGTATTGACGGTGTATCTGACTGGCAGGGCCCGCCTGTCAGGTGATGAGGTGGCATATTTTTTGCATAAAACTCCCTTACTTTGTAAGTAATCACATAAATACCTAATTATTTTACAGAAAATGTGCTCGTATGAGAAATTTTTTTTCGTTCGTAATTTACATTACCGAAGCGGACTTGTTTGGAAATTTTCCATCGGCTTAAACAAATAAACTAAAAATTTGAAGTCGGGCAGATTCGAACCGCCGACCCGCCGTGCAGCAGCGACTCGCGCTAGCCACTACGCCACCATAGGGCAACCGACAGAGAACAGGCGAAACACTTTTTATACTAGCACCGTGACGCTGGGCCGGCTGGTTGGCCCAGCTAGGCTGCGCGCACTGAGTTACTGTTTTTTTAATTAGATATTAATAAATATATTATTTGCAATTACATATTAGTGTTATCAAGTGTCAAGCAACAGACTAGAACACACTTATGGCCCAAATTTTATGTGTCTGCACTCAGGACCACAACCATGCACAATTATTGTGTATTCTCATTATATTATTCAAATACACAACTATCAAAAAAATTATATGCTCAACACACAGTTTTTTATTTGAGTTACCCATATATTGATTGTATATTTTGAAGGCAAAGTTACTTTAAAAATTGAAAACATGTATTAAAAATAAATGTGTAATCATAATAAATTTTAGAAATGCATTAAAATGGTTCAACTTTTATTAAAAAATCGACGTGTTTCTTGAAATGCAAGAATGATTTTACACAATAAGTTTTTAACACATGCTGAACATTTTTTTGAAATACATATAATTCACCATGTATTAAGAAAATATTCACCATAATGCTCTTGAAACTCATCGTGTATTAAGAAAATGTTCATTGCATTAAATAAATATTCACCGTTTATAAAGAAAAGTTCATCGTGAATTGAAAAATGTTCACTATAAGCAGAAAAACTGCTAGCGTACAAATGTCCATGCATAGTTGAAAACATGTTCATCATATACTAAAACACATCATAAAATATGTTCAGTAAATATGTTAAAAATCCAGGAGAAAAACCAACCTAGTGAATGAAAAAAGAAGAAAGAAAAACCTAAAAATAAGCCCAAACCAGAAACAAAAATAAAGCATAATGAGTAAGAGAAATGAAAAGTAAAGAAATCTGGGCAACGAACGAGCCCCAACACGCACGCCAAGTAAGTGCGAAACGAAAAAAATTTGAAGGCCTCGGTGGGCTGGCCCAGCGTTTTCCTGCTAGTATAAAGGAATGGACGGCTGTTATGTGCCGCCAGCTCTGCTGTGGCGTCGTGGCTAGCGCGAGTCGCGACTGGACGGCTGGTCGGGGGTTCGAATCCCGTCCGGGCTTCAAATTTTAGTTCTTTTGTTTATTTGTTCAAGCTGACGGAAATTTTTAAACGAGTCGTCCGTTTCGGTAGTGTAAATTACGAACGAGAAAAAACACGCTAATAGGAGCCTTTTTCCCGCGAAATAATTGGGCATTTATGTGATTACATACAAAGCAGTGGAGTGTTCTGCAAAAAAATGCCACGTCAGCACCTGATAGGTGGGCCCTGCTGGTCAGATACACCGTCAATACATGGTTTAGACCTATTTGTAACGGTTGGCCTCAGACTTGGTACTGACATGTAAAAATTAGCAAAAGTGGTACCAATCAGCGTGCAATGCCCCAATTGTGGTACTTTTGTACAATTAACTCTAAGATCATTAACAATTCTACTCATATAATCACCCAAGTGGTCAAGCATGTAAGAAATACATTTCAATTGCCTGGTAACATAAGCATTGAAGTTCTCTTGTTTAACAATAAAATTATCGAACTCATCCAAGCATTGACTAGCAGACTTATTATGAGGAATATCACCTTCATCAAATCTATAAAGAGAGTTTACCTCTACTACCCATGTCAAGTTATCAAGACCATGTATTTTAGGCGGTAAATTCTTAACATCTTCAGCATTAATACCTTTTTCTTTCATAGATTTCTTTGCCTCTTGCATATCTTCAGGACTGAGAAATAGAATACCACTTTTCTTCGGAGTTGGCTTTGGAGTTGGTTCAGGAACTGTCCAATCATTTTCATTACTCAATATATTATTCAATAGCAATTCAGCTTGCTAAACAGTTCTTTCCCTGAAAACACAACCAGCACAACTATCCAGGTTGTCTCTGAAAGAATCGGTTAGTCCATTATAAAAGATATCATGTATTTCATTTTTCTTGAGAGGATGATCAGGCAAAGCATTAAGTAATCAGAGAAGCCTCTCCCAAGCTTGTGGGAGACTCTCTTCTTCAATTTGCACAAAATTAAATATTTCCTGTAAGGCAGCTTGTTTCTTATGAGCGGGGAAATATTTTGCAGAAAATAATAAATCACACACTGGGGACTACGCACACAACCAGGAGCAAGAGAATTAAACCATATCTTAGCATCACCCTTTAATGAGAAAGGAAACAATTTAAGGATATAGTAATGGTGAATTTTTTTCATACTGAGCAAATAGGGTGGCTATATCATTTAATTTAGTAAGATGTGCCACAACAATTTTAGACTCATAACCATGAAAAGGATCAGATTCAACCAAAGTAATTCACTCAGGATCTACATAGAATTCATAATCCTTATCAGTAACAAAGATAGGTGAAGTAGCAAACATAGGGTCATATTGCATTCTATCATTCAAAGACTTTTCTTTCAGCTTTGCTAACAGTTTCTTAAGATCTTCTCTATCATTGCAAGCATAGAAGTCTCTAGCAATTTTTTCATCCATAATATAACCCTCAGGTACAACAAGCAATTCATATCTAGGGGGAGAATCATAATCTTTAGTTTCAATAATATTATCAGTTTCAGTAATCTCATTCTCTCTAACCCTAGCAAGTTGTTCATCAACAAATTCACCTAGTGGCATAGTATTACCAAGAAGAGAAGTAGTTTCATCATAAGCATCATGCATAGCAGAAGTGGCATCATCAATAACATGTGAAATATAAGAATCAATAGCAGGTGTAGGTGTCGCAAGCTTACTCAAAATAGAAGGTGAATCAAGTGCAGAGCTAGATGGCAGTTCCTTACCTCCCCTCGTAGTTGAGGGAAAAGTCTTGGTTCTTTGATCTTTCAAATTCCTCATAGTGATCAACAGATATAAATCCCAAGTGACTCAGACAATAGAGCTATGCTCCCCTGCAAAGGCGCCAGAAAAAGGTCTTAATAACCCACAAGTATAGGGGATCGCAATAGTTTTCGAGGGTAGAGTATTCAACCCAAATTTATTGATTCGACACAAGGGGAGCCAAAGAATATTTTCAAGTATTAGTAGCTGAGTTGTCAATTCAACCACACCTGAAAGACTTAATATCTGCAGCAAAATATTTAGTAGCAAAGTAGTATGGAAGTAACGGTAACAGTGACAAAAGTAACAGTAGCAGTTTTGTAGCAATCGTAATAGTGGCAACGGAAAAGTAACTGAGCAAAGACCAACATGAAACGAGCTCATAGGCAATGGATCAATGATGGATAATTATGTCAGTTGGCATTCATCATGCAACAGTTGTAACATAGGTGACACAGAACTAACTCCAATTCATCAATATAATGTAGGCATGTATTTCGAATATAGTCACACGTCCTTATGGAAAAGAACTTGCATGACATCTTTTGTCCTACACTCCCGTGGCAGCGGGGTCCTACTGGAAACTAAGGGATATTAACGCCTCCTTTTAATAAAGTACCGGACCAAAGCATTAACACTTAGTGAATACATGAACTCCTCAAACTACGGTCATCACCATGAAGTGTCCCGACTATTGTCACTCCGGGGTTGCCGGATCATAACATGTAGTAGGTGACTATAACTTGCAAGATAGGATCAAGAACACAAATATATTCATGAAAACATAATAGGTTCAGATCTGAAATCATGGCACTCGGGCCCTACTAACAAGCATTAAGCATAGCAAAGTCATAGCAACATCAATCTTAGAATATAGTGGATACTAGGGATCAAACCCTAACAAAACTAACTTGATTACATGATAGATCTCATCCAACCCATCACCGTCCAGCAAGCCTACGATGGGAGTACTCATGCATGGTGGTGAGCATCATGAAATTGGTGATGGAGGATGGTTTATGATGACGATGGCAACGATTTCCCCTCTCCAGAGCCCCGAACGGACTCCAGATCTGCCATCCCGAGGAAGAACAGGAGGCGACGGCGGCTCCATATTGTAAAACACGATGAATCCTTCTCTCTGATTTTTTTCTCCCCGAACGCGAATATATGGAGTTGGAGTTGAGGTCGGTGGAGGTCTTTGGGATCCACAAGACCAGAGGGCACGCCCTCCACCCTTGTGGACAGGGTGTGGGTCCCCTTTGGTTGATTCTTTCACCAATATTTCTTATTTATTCCAAAAATAATCTCTGTGATGTTCTAGTTCATTCGAAGAACTTTTATTTCTGCACAAAAATAGCACCATGGCAATTTTGCTGAAAACAACGTCAATCCAGGTTAGTTCCATTCAAATCATGCAAATTAGAGTCCAAAACAAGGGCAAAAGAGTTTGGAAAAGTAGATACGATGGAGAAGTATCAACTCCCCCAAGCTTAACCCATTGCTTGTCCTCAAGCAATTCAGTTGAAAAACTGAAAGTGATAAAGAAAAACTTTTACAAACTCTGTTTGATCTTGTTGTTGCAAATATGTAAAGCCAATATTCAAGTTTTCAGCAAAGATTGTGAACTAGCCATATTCACAATAACATTCAGGTCTCACATTTACTCATATCAATGGCATAATCATCTAGCGAGCAATAATAATAAATCTCGGATGACAACACTTTTTCAAAACAATCATGATATGTTATAACAAGATGGTATCTCGCTAGCCCTTTCTGAGACTACAAAACATAAATGCAGAGCACCCCTGAAGCTCAAGGACTGACTAGACATTGTAATTCATGGGAAAAGAGATCCAGTCACAGTCATACTCAATATAAATCAATAGCAATGCATACAAATGATAGTGGTGCTCTCTAACTGGTGCTTTTTATAAGAGGATGATGACTCGGCAATAAAATTAAATAGATAGGCCCTTCGCAGAGGGAAGTAGGGATTTGCAGAGGTGCCAAAGCTCGAGTTTTTGAAACAGAGGTAAATAATATTTTGAGCGGTATGCTTTCATTGTCAACATAACAACCAAGAGATCTCGATATCTTCCATACTAGATTCATTATAGGCGGTTCCCAAACAAAATGGTAAAGTTTATACTCCCCCAGCACCAACAAGCACATTCCATGGCTGGTCCGAAACAATGGGTACCGCCCAACTAACAACAGTCCTAGGGGAGTTTTGTTTGGAATTATATTTTGATTTTATTTGAGCATGGGACTGGGCATCCCGGTTACCAGCCATTTTCTCGTGAATGATGAGTGGAGTCTACTCATCGTGAGAAAAACCCACATAACATGGAAGATAATGAAATCCCTAGTTGGTGGCGGCTCCCGAGGAAGAACAGGAGGTGTGGCGGATCCGTATCGTAAAACGTGATGAATCCGTCTCTTTGATTTTTTTCTCCCCAAACTTGAATATATGGAGTTGGAGTTGAGGTCGGTGGAGGTCTGTGGGACCGACAAGACCAGAGGGCGCCCCCAGGCGGGTGGGCTCCCCCTCCACCCTTGTGGAAAGGGTGTGGGTCCCCTTCGGTTGATTCTTTTGCCAATATTTTTTATTCCAAAAATAATCTTCGTGAAGTTTCAGGTCATTCTAAGAACTTTTATTTCTACACAAAAATAACACCATAGCAATTCTGCTGAAAATAGCGTCAGTCCGGGTTAGTTTCATTCAAATCATGCAAAGTAGAGTCCAAAACAAGGGCAAAAGAGTTTGGAAAAGTTGATACGATGGAGACGTGTCATAGTCCCACTCTCTGTCAGCACAAGATTAATATGGAACCTGATGCTAAACCTGTTGGGGAACGCAGTAATTTCAAAAATTTCCTACGCACATGCAAGATCATGGTGATGCATAGCAACAAGAGGGAAGAGTGTTGTCCATGCACCCTCGTAGACCGTAAGCGGAAGCGTTATGACAACGCGGTTGATGTAGTCATACGTCTTCACGATCGACCGATCCTAGCACCGAAGGTACGACACCTCCGCGGTCTGCGCACGTTCGGCTCGGTGACATCCCACGAACTCACGATCCAGCAGAGTGTTGACGGAGAGCTTTGTCAGCACGATGCCATGATGACAGTGATGATGATGCTACTGGAACAGGGCTTCGCCTAAGCACCGCTGAGATATGACCGAGGTGGATTATTGTGGAGGGGGGCATCGCACACGGCTAAGAGATCAATGATCAACTTGTGTGTCTATGGGGTGCCCCCCTCCCCCGTATATAAAGGAGTGGAGGAGGGGAAGGGCCGGCCCTCTACTATGGCACGCCCGAGGGAGTCCTACTCCCACCGGGAGTAGGATTCCCACCTTTCCAAGTAGGAGTAGGAGAGAACGAAGGGAAGGAGAGAAGAGAAGGAAGGAGGGGGCACCGCCCCTCCTGCATAGTCCAATTTGGACTTGGCCTTGGGGGGGGGCACGCGGCCTTCCCTAGGCAGCCCCTCTCTCTTTCCCCTAAAGCCCAATAAGGCCCATATACTCCCGGGGGTTCCGGTAACCTCCCCGTACTTTGAAAAACGCCCGAACTCATCCGAAACCATTCCGATGTCCAAACATAGGCTTCCAATATATCGATCTTTACGTCTCGACCATTTCGAGACTCCTTGTCATGTCTGTGATCAAATCCGGGACTCCAAACTACCTTCTGTTCATCAAAACACATAAACTCATAATACCGATCTTCGCCGAACGTTAAGCGTGCGGACCCTACGGGATCAAGAACTATGTAGACATGACCGAGACACATCACCAGTCAATAACCAATAGCGGAACATGGATGTTCATATTGGCTGCCACATATTCTACAAAATATTCACATAATGCACAACCCCAATGACAAGCCAATCAATTGTTTCATACTTTTGACGTTCTCAAACCTTTTCAACTTTCACGCAATACATGAGCGTGAGCCATGGACATAGCACTATAGGTGGAATAGAATGGTGGTTGTGGAGAAGACAAAAAAGGAGAAGATAGTCTCACATCAACTAGGCGTATCAACGGGCTATGGAGATGCCCATCAATAGATATCAATGTGAGTGAGTAGGGATTGCCATGCAACAGATGCACTAAGAGCTATAATGAAAATTCCCACTAGTATATGAAAGTGATAACTCAAGAGTCTCTCTATATGAAGAACATGGTGCTACTCTGAAGCACAAGTGTGGTAAAAGGATAGTAACATTGCCCCTTCTCTCTTTTTCTCTCATTTTTTTGTTTTTGTTTTTGTTTTTGTTTTTTTGTCGGCTTCTTTGGCCTCTTTTTTTATTTGGGCTTCTTTGGCCTCTTTTATTCATTTTTAAAGTCTGGAGACTCATCCCAACTTGTGACGGAATCATAGCTTCCATCATCCTTTCCTCACATGGGACAATGCTCAAATAATGATGATCATCACACTTTTATTTACTTACAACTCAATATTACAACTCGATACTAGAACAAAATATGACTCTATATGAATGCCTCCGGCGGTGTACCGGTATGTGCAATGATCTAGCGTAGCAATGACATCAAAAAAACGGACAAGCCATGAAAACATCATGCTAGCTATCTTACGATCATGCAAAGCAATATGACAATGATGCTCAAGTCATGTATATGATGATGATGGAAGTTGCATGTCAATATATCTCGGAATGGCTATGGAAATGCCATAATAGGTAGGTATGGTGGCTGTTTTGAGGAAGGTATATGGTGGGTTTAAGGTACCGGCGAAAGTTGCGCGATACTAGAGAGGCCAGCAATGATGGAAGGGCGAGAGTGCGTATAATCCATGGACTCAACATTAGTCATAAAGAACTCACATAATTATTGCAAAAGTCTATTAGCTATGGAAACAAAGTACTACGCGCATGCTCCTAGGGGGATAGATTGGTAGGAAAAGACCATCGCTTGTCCCCGACCGCCACTCATAAGGAAGACAATCAGTAAATAAATCATGCTCCAACTTCATCAGATAACGGTTCACCATACGTGCATGCTACGGGAATCACAACCCTCAACACAAGTATTTCTACTAATCCACAACTACCCACTAGCATGACTCTAATATCGCCATCTTTATATCGCAAAACTATTGCAAGGAATCAAACATATCATATTCAGTGATCTACAAGTTTTATGTAGGATTTTATGACTAACCATGTGAATGACCAATTCCTGTCATCTCTCTAAATAGATATAAGTGAAGCAAGAGAGTTTAATTCGTTCTACAAAAGATATGCCCACTCTCTAACAAATATAAGTGAAGCAAAAGAGCATTCTACAAATGGCGGTTTTCTATGTAAAGAGAAACAGGCAATCCAAACTTCAAATGATATAAGCGAAGCACATGAAGCATTCTATAAATCCATACTCAAAAGATATAAGTGAAGTGCATAGAGCATTGTATAAATCAACCAAGGACTATCTCATACCATCGTGGTGCATAAAAGAAAAATGAAAACTAAATGCAAAAGATGCTCCAAGATTGCACATATCGCATGAAAGAAACGAATCCGAAAACATACCGATACTTGTTGAAGAAAGAGGGGATGCCTTCTGTGGCATCCCCAAGCTTAGACGCTTGAGTCTCCTTGAATATTTACTTGGGGTGCCTAGGAAATCCCCAAGCTTGAGCTATTACCTCCCTTCCTTCTTCTCACATCGAGACCTTCTCGATCATCGAACACTTCATCCACACAAAACTTCAACAGAAAACTCGGTAAGATCCGTTAGTATAATAAAGCAAATAAATACTCTAAGTACTATTGAAAACCAATTCATAATTTGTTTTTGCATTGTGTCTACTGTAATATAACATTTCCATGGCTTAATCCACTAATAGGAATCCATAGTTTCATCAAAACAAGCAAACTATGCATCAAAAACAGAATCGGTCTAAAACAGAACAGTCTGTAATAATCTGAACATTAACCATACTTCTGATAGTTGAAAAATTCTGCCAAAATTAGGAAAAATAAAAAAATTGTATATAAAGACAGCGCAAAACTAATCAGACCATTTGACGTTCCAGTAAAAAAAATGTAAAATCGCACACTACAGCCAAAGTTTTTGTCCTGCACCGTACAAACCAACAAGCATTGTAAACATCCTAAAGGCAAACCTTGGCACATTATTTTTATAATACAATGGAATTGTACAAGGGGATAATTATTTTTGTTGAAAAGTTTCTGTAATCAAGATTCACAAAGTTTCCGTGAGCATGAACAAAGTTCAAGGCTAGCTCCCACTTCAACAATGCATGTCTTTCTCACTTTCGCTTTTCTTTTTGAAAAATTTCTGGGTTCCCCTCTTTATTTTTGTTGTTTTTAAACTATATAAGAGCACTCAACAGAAATAAATGACTCTCAACTTCCGGTTGTCTCCCTGGCAGCGCTTTCTTTAAAGCCATTAAGCTAGACATATAGTGCTCAAGTAGAGAATCCACCCGGATCCCAAGGTATATCAAAGCCAATTTTAATTACCAATGATTTGTAATTTAGTGGTGAGCACAAAGTAACATATATCATGTAACAACGAAGTATAACTCTCTTCCTATGCATCGGCCTGTCATAAAAGAACAATTCATGCACACATAGTAAAGGGCAATGCATAGTACAAACAGTTTCTTGCAATTTTATCGTATTGGAAACATAGAGAGGTGGAGATATAGTTCCTCTCTCATAATAATTGCAAGTAGGAGCAGCAAGCACATGCATATTATATTCATCAAAATCATCATGTGTAACAGTAAAACGCAACCCATCAATATAATCCTTAATAAGTCCAAACTTCTCCGATATAGTGTAGTCGGGAGAATTCAAAAAGATAATAGGACTATCATGCGTGGGTGAAATAGCAACAATTTCATGTTTAACATAAGGAACTATAGCAAGTTCATCTCCATGAGCACAATTTATATTGGCATCTTGGCCACAAGCATAACAAGCATCATCAAAAAGGGGTATTTCAAGAGAATCAACGGGATCATAACAATCATCATAGCAATCATCCTTCGGTAAGCACGAAGGGAAATTAAACAATGTATGAGTTGAAGAGTTACTCTCATTAGAAGGTGGGCATGGGTAGCTAATCCGCTCTTCCTCCTTTTGTTCTTCGCTCTCCTCATCATCTTTTTCATCCAATGAGCTCACAGTTTCATCAATTTCTTCTTCCATAGACTCCTGCAAAATATTAGTCTCTTCTTGGACAGCGGAGACTTTCTCAATAAGTGCATCAATATAGGAATTGTATTCATAATTCTCATAGCAATATTTCAATATAGGAAAATTTTCAGGCCTATAAACATCATCATCAAAAGCTTCATACTTTTCAAACAAACATTCAATTTCATAAGCACCCTTATTAGCAACAAATTCTTCTATTTGTTCCACATCATAGTAATCATATATACCTGTAGCATAAGAAGCCAAGGTTTCATTATCATTAAATTTGCATGAAAAGGGAAGGTGTGGAGCCTTCATCCTAGAGCAACAAGTATAATCATATCTCAAGCATAGCTGCCTAGCATACCACTTCAATATATAAATTTGATCCCATAATAGTTTCCCTTTTTGAGTCAAGCGATAATCCCTAAAGTATTCACGTTGATCGAACGTGTCTCCCATTACCAAATTGAATGGGGTTTTCTCAGGATTATCAAAGTAGTACGTAATATCTATCACATAACGAGCATCGAGGGTTTTAGGAGGTTCCTCATCTCCATGAGTAGCAAGTAAACCTAATTTTTTTGTATTTCATGTTCCATATCCATAACTAAAGATAAAGAACAACTAAGAACAGCAAATAAAAATTACTTAGTGATAAAGCAAACAAGCACACACACACACACACACGAGAATATTCACCCCACGCTATTGCTCCCCGGCAACGGCGCCAGAAAAAGGTCTTGATAACCCACAAGTATAGGGGATCAGTTGTAGCCTCTTTCGATAAGTAAGAGTGTTGAACCCAATGAGGAGCTAAAGGTAGAAAAAATATTCCCTCAAGTTCTATCGACCACCGATACAACTCTACGCAAACTTGATGTTCACTTTACCTAGAACAAGTATGAAACTAGAAGTACTTTGTAGGTGTTTTTGGATAGGTTTGCAAGATAATAAAGAGCACGTAAATAAAAAGTAGGGGCTGTTTAGATAAAGACACAACTAAGTTAGTTTTAGTAAAGAGCTTTTTGTTACGAGAAAGTTATTTGTCCCTAGGCAATCGATAACTAGACCGGTAATCATTATTGCAATTCTAGTTGAGGGAGAGGCATAAGCTAACATACTTTGTCTACTTGGATCATATGCACTTATGATTGGAACTCTAGCAAGCATCTGCAACTACTAAAGATCATTAAGGTAAAACCCAACCATATCATTAAAGTATCAAGTCCTCTTTATCCCATACGCAAACAACCTACTTACTCGGGTCTGTGCTTCTGTCACTCACGCCACCCACCATAAGCAAATCATGAACATATTGCAAACCCTACAGCGGGAATCCCTCATGCTTGCACGACACGGAGAGCACCATAGGACAACACAAATAATAAAACATGCAACTCAAACCAATCACGATCATCGAATAACCCATAGGACAAAACGGATCTTGTCAAACATCATAGGATAGCCATACATCATTGGGAAATAATATGTAGCGTTGAGCACCATGCTTAAGTAGAGATTACAGCGGGTAAGAGAGACGTTACACCGCTGCATAGAGGGGAGAAGAGTTGGTGATGATGGCGGTGAAGTTGTTGGTGAAGATTGCGGTGATGATGATGGCCCCCGGTGGCACTCCGGTGCCACCGAAAGTGAGGGGGAGAGAGCCCCCTCCTTCTTATTCTTCCTTGACCTCCTCCCTAAATGGGAGAAGCGTTTCCCCTCTGGTCCTTGGCCTCCATGGAATGGGAGGGGTGAGAGCCCCTCCGAGATTGGATCTGTATCTCTATATCTCTCTGTTTCCGCGTTCTCAGATTCTACCCTTTCACCGTTTCTTATATTCTCGGAGATCCGTAACTCCGATTGGGCTGAAATTTTAACACGATCTCTATCTGGATATTTTCTTTCTTGCGGAGAAAGAAGGGTACCAACCACCTTATGAGGTGGCCACGAGGGTCAGGGGCGCGCACAGGGGGTGGGGCGCGCCCCCTTGCCTCGTGCCTCCCTCAGGTACCTTCTCGCGTGGATTTTTCTTCCCAAAAATCATATATATATTCCAAAAAAACTCCGTTAGTTTTTATCTCGTTTGGACTCTGTTTGATATGGATATTCTGTGAAACGAAAAACATGCAACAAACAAGAACTGGCACTGGATCAATATGTTAGTCCCAAAAATAGTATAAAAAGTTGCCAAAAGTATATGGAAGTTGTAGAATATTGGCATGGAACAATCAAAAATTATAGATACGACGGAAACGTATCATCACGCCTCTCACTCCCATTGTTCGCCGCCATGAGGAGTTTATGGTGGCGAAAGTTATGCCTCTGCCGCCCCCCGATCAAGTTGGGCCTACTCATGAGGAGGTAGTCTATCTACTGGAGAACATGGGCGTACAGGTTCGATCTACTCAGCCTTGGGTGTGTGGTGTTGGCCTTTTTCATCTTAGAGATGCTGCAGTTCATTTTTGTCTGCTGCAATTGCCACCGCAGCCTTTGGGTGGTGATAGATTTGTGAGATTTCTCAAGCATAATGAGGGAGTAGGCTATAGAGGCACTCAGGGTTTTCATGATGGTTGTCTGATGTTTCTTGGAATTCCTTTGGATCTAAGGACTACTGAAAACATTAGGGCTGCCGTTAATACTTTGGGGAAATTTCAGTACTGGGTGAGCGATGATCCATATCTGGTTCGCTCCATTGTTTTTCCTTCCTTTCAAGAGGATATTTTGGTCCCTCGAGATGTGGTTTTTACTGATTATCCACCATACGGAGGGGCTAAGGTTTCATGGATGGCTCCTTGTTACATTTTGGGAGCAAACTTTGCTGAACAGATGCCTGAAGACGAGGACCCCATGCCATTGGATGGAAACCCTCACCCGCTTCCTGGCCATGTTTTGCATGAGGAACACAACTTTGTTCCGCCCCCTACCCAGCCATTGGATGGAATGATCTTCCTCCTATTCCACCACCTGCTAATGACCATGTGGGCAATGACAACTGGGGCAATGCAGTTTGGGGGGAGGAAGATAATCTGCACCATGCAGATGAGCAACACCAGTACAAGACCAGGAGTCCATGGTGATTGATCAGCCTGTTTTTTTGAGTTAGAGGTTCAGTTGGAAGTGCCTGAAGATGATCTACAACCAGCTTTTGAGAATGAGGATCTGGCCCCACCCGTTGTTAATCAGTGGGCTATTGTGCCTTATCATCCTCCTCTGATCCAGTATGAGAGGATCTTTATTGGTGCTGTTAAGGTTGTTTTTGGTCCTGTCCTGCCGCCAGAGCATGCATGGAAAAGAACTTCTGATTCTCTGCTCTAGTTTGGTCCCCTTCTGGCCAAGCAAATGCCAATGCCCCTGTTGCTGTTGAGCCCATTCTGCTCTCCTAGAGGAGTTGGGCCCCGGCTTTCGATGATGTCCAGGCGTCGTCAAAGCTATAGTTTGTTCAGTCTACCTCTGCCAGCCCAGCTAGAGCAAGACCTGTTGCAAGGAATTTGTTCCCACCCATTGACTCAGCTACATTCAGTGACGTTGCTACTTTGGATCCAGACACTACTTCTTAAGTGGTGAAGGCATCTACTGCTACTGTAGAGAATTTTTCTTTCTCTGCTCAACGTCAAGACAAGAAGGTACGCAGACGCAAAACCTTGGCACCAACACCTCTTGTGGTAACCTCAGTCTGCAGATGCACTAGGGGATCAGTCAAGCGGGATGGGTATAAGCCTGTCTTCCAGGAGCTTCAGTCTCAGCCCAAGAAAAAGAAGCCAAGGAGCAAGCCTTTCGTGGTAGTTCCATCTGAGGATGCTGAAGATCTGGGCCATGGTGTCAAGGAAGACGAGAACCTCCATGACATGCCTCCTCTGAATCCAATTCCCACACTCCAGCGTGTTGGTGAAGACATGGGTATTGCACCAGAGAAGTTGACTGTGGAGCGGCTTATGGCCGACCCAGCTGAAGATCATCCTGCTAAGTCTGATGATTGATTTCAGTTTGTTCTATTGGGTTTGGCAAGCCCTTAAATTGGTTGTTTATGTTGGGACTCCTTCTATTTATTATGGACTGTTTTTATCTTCAGTTTTATCTGTTGAACTTATGGTGATTGTCATGGTCTGTAATAATGTACTTTGGTACTTGCAGTGGATCTTGTTTCTCTATTTTGGGCACTATTACATAGTGTTGCTTGATTGCTTCCTCTACGTTGTCTTCCATGAATCAATCATCTTTTAGGAAATGGAGTGTACTATGATGGAATGTGTGTGGTATTAATTCTCCTGCTAGGCACCGTGGGGTTAAGCAAAAAATTGAGGAAAGCCAATGTGTGGTGGCTTGCTTTCAAGAAACCAAATGCAGTTCTTTTGATATCAGAGATATTAGGTGTTGGGGGAAACGACACCTACGGGATCACGAGGAATCCCTTTTTGCTATGGTTGGCGGGCGCGGAGCTGTGGAAAGAGCGGGATTGAGAGATTAACGCGGGGGGATTTTCCAGGTTCGGGCCGCAAGTGATGCGTAATACCCTACTCCTGCTGGTTTCTGTTTATCTGGTGTTCTTGGACTAGCTACAAGGTGTGTAGGGTCCAAAAAAATCCGAATCCTCTCTTAGTATGCCGTGGGCCTCCTTTTATAGTCAAAGGGGCTGCCAAAGTGGCACACCGGAGGTGGAAAGCTATAAAGTAATCGAGTCTATCTCCTATCACCGTAGGACAAACGCATTCAATGCGCTGCCGATGTGCCCTTCTTTCTTTATAGGGGACAGCAAGGGAGCCCGTCCGAGCTGTCGCCGCCTCGCCGGGCTTTGACGCGCGTCCGAACTGACGAGGCGTGTAGTGCCACGTTGGCTGGTTACTGAGTTGGTGCGGTGGCTGAATATTCACGAAGATCTGCATGCCACCATGAAGGTGCTTGCCGAGTCGGCCTAGAGGCCGCATGTCGCCGCGTGAGCGCCTACCTAGCTGGTGGGCTGGCAGTTGCATGGGAACGGCGCTGGAGTCTTAGCAGACGTGGGCCTGGCTGCGGCCCCGCGGATGTTTTCGGCAAGAGTCTTGCCGGGGCCCCAACAAGGGTCTTGTTGCGGCATCATGGCCGTCCCTGGAAAGGGTCTTGCCGAGGGTGTCGTGGGTATCCTTGGCAAGGATCTTGCCGAGGATCGTCGTCTTCTGGTCATCATCCAGTCTTGTGTGCTTCTGGTCTCCACAAAGATTTTCATGCCACCATCGAGGTGCCTCCCTGGCCTTGGTTCCAAAGTGGTTGATGGTGTTGGAACTCTTGGGCTCAAGGGGCGGGGGGGGGGGGGGGCTCTGCTGGTGTCGGGCAAGTTGCCCTGGCAAGGTTCTTGCCGGGGCTGCGGAGGCCGCCCCGACAAGGGCTTTGCCAGGGGAGCCCACCTCGCCCCTCTTCTCTTTGTGTTTCTGGCTTGACGTTGTTCTGGTTGTCTTGTGGCTTTGCTTCCTTTCTCTGCCCCGCTAGGTGTGGCCACAGGTGCGGCTCCAACTACCCACACACAAGTAAAGGGGTACAAAATAGGACCCCTCCTTTTGTACACCGACAGGAGCCCCCGGGCCTGGGCCATACATAAGCGCGACGCCTTGTTGGGCTAGGCCCAAAACGGTGCATGGGCATGTGGGGCCGAGTTGTACTATTGTAACTCCCTCGCCTGTCGCACTTCCCCACGACCCGCGTTGAATGCACGATGTGGGGGTCGTGCATGGCGTGGGGGTCATGCGTGGGTTGGTTGCTACGCTCATGCGTCACATCATAGTAAATGGTAAAGATGCGGCCCGTGCCTTCCCCATAAAAAAGGAAAACCCGCAGGCGCGCTGCTCATTTACTAGGTGGACTCGGGTCGGGGCCTTCAAGGTCCCGGCGCCCCACGGTCACGGGGTGGAATGCAGTCGCTTCAGTCGTCCTCTTGATTCCGGTTCGCTTGCCATGTGTCCTCGATGCCCCGTGGAGGGTAGGTGGTGGACACAGAGGGCACATGCCATAATGTGGAGGCGAGAAACTGGATCGTCACTGATTGGAGCAGCGGGTCGGTCTCGATCCCCCGTGCCCCTTGGCGGCCAGATTGGTTGAGCGGGGTGGCCGAGCCTCGGCCCCGCCCCTTTATAAGAAGAAGGGAAGGGGGACGGCATCCTTCGATCCTTCAGCGCTCATCTCCTCCGCCTCGACTCCTTTCTTCCCTTCATCACGGCGAGAGGGCATGCTGGTGCTTCGATGGCGGCGACGAGGGCCTCCGCTCGATAGCGTGCTCTTCCTTCCCAAGAGCTCATGGCGGCGGAGCCGGCCACGAGGGGAAGAGGGAGGGGGCGAGGCCGAGGCCGCCGTGGCGCTCGGGGAGGAGGAGGACGGGGCGGCACACCGGCTTCGCCTCCGCCTGCGGCCCTTTCTCCAATGGAGGGCCATGTCGGAGACCAGCCTCGCGAGTTATAGGTCAGGCTGCATGGGCCAGTGCGCGGCCGTCTTTGTCTCCCCACTCCGTTTGTTCGGGAGATGGAGCTTGATCTGCCTGAGGCCCTGAGGATGCACAGGAGGGGCTGTGAGAATGGCAGCATGCGGGTCGATGTCGACTTTCCAGCCCCTCATGTTATGTATCTTCGCCATGGATGGAAGACCTTCACCCGTGCCCATAGCCTGTCGGAGGGGCTCGTCCTCCAATTCAAATTGATGGAGGATGGCCTACTCTCCATCAAGGTCTCCGGGCTCTTGGGAACTCGCTTGAGGTGTTGTGCAGAGAGCTCCTCTGACGGCGAACCCTCCTCCTCGAGCGGGAGTGACGAGGAGGATAGCGACAGCGACGACGAGGGCGTCAAGCGGGAGGACGTCGACTCCGACTCCGACTGACCGTGCCGCCCCCTCCCTCAGCCCCGCGCCCCGCCGAGGGTTTTCCTCGTCAAGCTCTTCATCGGCGCGTTCCCCACCGCTTCCTTTTTGCCTTCACCTGCTGCACCTGGGAGGAAAAGTGCAAGAACGGAGATCACAAGGAACCTATCTTTCTTCGTAAATTGTAGGCACTTGCCAAATCTTAATTTCTATATAATGTAATCTCTCGAACGCATGCTTGTATCCTGTAGCCTTTGTACTTGCATCAGCATATTAATGAAAAAGTCTAGTCCTGCTGGTAACTCGTGCACGTGTACGTTCGTGCGGAAGCGGAATGCCTTCTTCGTGTAAATAAACGAGTCCTTCCGGTAAGCCACCTTGCCGGCGCCCCTTGCGCCTGCCGGAGAATCACATCTGTCGGATTATAGACAAAGGGCCCAACCCCCCATCCACCTCTTTTTGACAAGGGTCGCCACGACCATTCTGACCGAAGTAGCGTTCGAGTCGGAAATGGGAGCCCCCGAGTCCTTAAAGACGAGTGGCGAGGTTTTCTAATGCACAAGTCATAGGTTACGAATACGAATGAGCAAGAGGTAAACTTTATCTATTTGGTTTGTCAGGGATCGCCGTGCCGGGCAGTCTTCTCAACTTCTTGCTGGAGCCGGGTCCTTGGCGGGATCGCGTGTCTTTGCTGTGACTGGAAATAAGTGAGGACAAAAGCACGGAACCTCGATGGTTCACTAACATTTACTGGAACCAAAAAGCAGTACAATACCCTGGACAAGCATGCATATACGTATATACACAAACATGGAAATCGACAAGAAACTATACATACTAAGGGATTCCTTTTCCCTGACTGCGCACAGGGTCTGCGCCTGGCTTCGTACATAGGGTTACATGCCTCTGCGGCAAGGCTAGTATGAATTGGGGGTTGCCGGGACTCCCGGCAACCACGCCTTAGGGGTAAAACTTGCGAAGATGTTCAATATACTAGGAGTTGCTCACCGGAATGCCATCTTCGGTCTCCAGGTGGACTGCATCAGGCCTGGTGACTTGTATTACCCAATAAGGCACTTCCCACTTCGGCGTCAACTTGTTTGGATTCTTGGGGGATTGGATCCGCCGAAGAACAAGGTCGCCTTCCTCAAGGCTTCGGGCGTGAACCTTGCGGCTATGATAGCGGTGCAAGGCTTGCTGATATCGAGCGGCTCGCACGGCAGCCCAAAGACAATCTTCCTCAAGGAGCGTCGCATCATCTTGGCGCATCTGCTCTTGCTCAAGCTCATCATAAGCGAGCACTCTAGGTGACCCGTATATGAGTTCAGTGGGGAGAACTGCTTTTGCCCCGTATACTAGGGCAAAGGGTGTCTGGCCAGTGGATCGATTTGGTGTCGTCCTGTTTGACCAAAGAACCATTGGCAACTCATCAATCCAGCGCCTTCCACACTTGTGTAGCTTGTGAAAAGTCCTGGTCTTGAGGCCCCGTAACACTTCCGCATTCGCCCTCTCAGCTTGGCCGTTACTTCTGGGATGGGCAACAGAAGCAAAACAGACCTTGCTGCCGAGGTCTTGAATGTACTGCATGAAGGTGCGGCTCGTGAACTGTGTGTCGTTGTCGGTGATGACTCTGTTCGGCACACCGAAATGGTAGACTAGTCCCTTGAAGAACTTGACGGCTGACTATGTTGTTACCTTTCTCACTAGCTCCACTTCCGGCCACTTTGTGAACTTGTCGATCGTGACGTACAAGTACTCAAAGCCCCGTCAGCATGGGGAAAGGGCCCAGTATGTCGAGCCCCCAGACCGAAAATTGCAAGGAAAGAGGGACTGTCTGAAGAGTTTGGGCGGGTTGATGAAGCTTCTTTGAATGGAACTGGCATGCTTCACACTTGGTTACTAGCACAGTTGCATCCTGGAGGGCGGTGGGCCAGAAGAAACCTTGCTGGAACGCTTTGCCGACAAGAGCCCTTGACCCTATGTGGGAGCCACACATGCCTCCATGTATCTCTGCCAACATCCTTAGTCCGTCCTCTCGAGGAATGCACTTCAATTTCACACCGTTCGGTCTTCTCCTATAGAGGGCATCATCCACGAACTGGTACATGATGGACCGACGGGCTACTTTCTCTGCTTCTTCCTGCTCCTCTGGGAGCTCTCCTGTTTGGAGGAAACAGACGGTGGCCTGCGCCCATGCCGGAGCCTGGGGCTCGACGGAAGTACTAAAGGATCATCTTTGGCTGCAAGGGCACCTGCTTCTATGGCCAGGGCATGAGGCCCTGCCAAAGATTTCTGCCCTCCGTCAAGCTTGGGACTCCTGGCAACGTCCTTGCCGGCGATTCTTGGGAGCTCAGCGGAAAAGTATTTGCCGGGGCCCGCCTTCCTTCATTTGTTCTGTCCTACTGATGGTTCAATAGATGGGCGAGTTAGCTGAAGCACAAAGGTACCTAGTTCCACAGGCAACCTGAGGGCAGCACGCTTTGACGGGTCGTCGGCAATGCCGTTCTCCGCTCGAGGAACATGCTCTGCTTGCAATCCGTCGAAGCGCTCTTCCAACTTCCTCACTTCATCCACATAGGCCTCCATCAATGGGCTCTGGTAGTCCTTGTTTACTTGCTTCACAATGAGTTGCGAATCACCTCAGATGATGAGCTTTCAGATTCCAAGGTCTACCGCAATCCTGAGACCGGCCAACAACCCCTCGTACTCTGTCGTGTTGTTCGTCGATTTTTCTCGGGGAAAGTGCATCTGGATCACGTACTTGAGGCGCTCTCTGGTGGGCGCGACGAGAAATACGCCGGCACCAGCACCTTGGAGTGAGAAAGCTCCATCAAAGTACATAATCCACTCACTGCTCGTCTCCTTGTCCGGAAGTGTCGTGTCTTGAATCTCCTCATCGGGCGTTGCGGTCCATTCTGCTATGAACTCTACCAGGGCTCCGCTCTTGATTGTTGAAGTACTTTCAAACTTGAGGCCAAAGCTCGATAGCTCCAACGCCCACTCCACAATCCTCCCAGATGCATCTGGGTTGTGCAAGCTCGTTGCAACGGGAGGCGCGTGACGACGGTGATCTCATGTGCTTGGAAATAGTGGCGCGGCTTTCTCGAGGCCATGAGGAGGCTGAAAAGTAGCTTCTGCATACCAGAATATCTCGACCTAGCCCCCTGCAAGAGGGAACTGACGAAATAGACTGGGTGCTGCACCATCTTCTTCTTCTTTTGTCCTACTTTGCTCATCTGCTCAAACTCCGCCTTGCCGGGATCGGGTCTCGCCATGGGTTCTGTCTTGCCGGTGTCAGACCCTGCCGGGGATGGCCCCAGCCCGCCACCCGATAGCTCTGGTGCTACTACCGCCTCTTCCTCAAGTTCCCTCTGCGCCACCAGCATGGCACTGACCACTTGATTCGTTGCTGCCAAGTATAGCAGCAACGGCTCTTGCGGCTTGGGCGCGACTAGTATCGGTGTGGAGGAGAGATACCACTTCAAATCTTGTAGTGTGGCCTCTTCCTCCGGAGTCCACTTCACTTGACCCTCCATTTTGAAAACTTTGAAAAAGAGGAGGGCGCGCTCAGCAGATTTGGAGATGAATCTACACAGGGCGGCAACGTAGCCGGCGATCCTATGGACATCTTTGACTCGCTTCGGTGCCTCAATCTGCTCGAGCACCTTGATCCTGTCGAGATTTGCTTCAATTCCACACTGAGAGGCAAAGAACCCAAGAAGTTTGCTGGACGGGACACTGAACACGCACTTCTCTAGGTTGATCTTGAGGTTGATCTTACGCAGATTTGCAAATGTTTCTTCTAGGTCTTGTACGAGCGTGGCCTGCCCTTGGTTTTAACCACTATATCATCCATATAGGCTTCCATATTTCTATGTAGTTGGGGATCAAAACCAATTTGTACTGCTCGGGCAAACGTCGAACCGGCGCTCTTTGATAAGCCCCAAGTGCAGGGAATCATCGTAGCAATTTCCAATGGTGGAAGTGATAAGTATGGAGTGTCGAACCCACAAGGAGCTAAAGGTAAGATCAATATTCTCGCAATTCCTATCTGCCACTGATACGACTCTACGTACACAGAACGTTTGCTTCCAACTAGAAACGAGAAATAAAACTATGTTGTGGGTATGAAGAGGATAACTTTGCATGGTATCAGAGAGATAAAATATAAAAGTAGGTGCTGTTATCATAAAGTTAGAATAAATTACTAAATATTATAAATAGCGAGTGTGGAATAATGATGGATCGGTGTGCGGAATTGTCTTAGGCAATTGTTAACAAGACCGATAGTGTCGGTGTACTAAAGTAGGGGTACCTTAGTATCCCAAACTTGTGCACGGGGAGTCGCAGCACCCCGCGGCAAGGCTTGCCGGGTGGCCGCCAAGGTCCTCCGTGGTTCTTTTGGAGCCATTCAAGAACAAAGTATTCGAGCCAAGGCGCAAGGCCCCGGCAAGAGGAGCTTGCCGGGAAGGCCACTCGAAGCACAAAGACCCCGGCAAGAGGAGCTTGCCAGGAAGACCAACCCAGGCATCTCGAGAAGCTTGCTGCGACGCGCTGCGCTTCCCGGCAAGACCCAGTGAGCGACAAGCTCCCGGACGCGACAAGACAACATCCGCGGCAAGGCGCTTGCCGCGGCAAGCTACTACTCCGCAGCCCGCGCTCCAGCTCACCCACCAACGTGTCGCTCTGGGACCGTTCCTAGCGTACGTGGCGGGAGGCTGTGCAGCCAGGGGCATGCGGTGGCAAGCAGGCGCTGACAAGATAGCCATCATGGCAAACGGTGGCGCCCTTGATGGTCCCTTTCCGCCTCGTCTAGGCGACACAGACAGGCATTTAATGCCTTTGTCCCCTGCCGTCAGGGTTAGGTATGATACAACTGTAGGAAGCGGTGGCGCCAACCACCACCTCTTTTACCTTTTTACCCTCATCTTTGTTTCCACCTGTCGGTGACCCCTTTGACGTATAAAAGGAGGCCCATGCGCAACAAGGGGGGGGGGACGATCATTCTGACGCTCGGTCTCACTAGCCACCCAAGTGTACTGTATCATTCATCGGTCCCGAGCAAGAACACAAATACAAACCAAAGCAGGAGTAGGGTTTTACGCATCCGTGCGGCCCGAACCTGGGTAAACTGATCGCGTCGCTCGTGCACTTCGCCTCGATCTGCTCTTCGCGCACTCTCCGCCCCCTGCCGAACCGAAAGGGGCCCCGGTCCGCCGCGGTCCCATAGGTGTCCATGGGATCAGCACCCCGACATCTTTGGCGCGCCAGGTAGGGGCGCGTCGAGGTTGTGTGAACCTGATCTGGCGTTCGCACGAGCCAAATCTTCATCCTCTTCATCGACATGCCGCCGAAGAAGAAGGCTTCGGAGATAGCTGCTCCGTCTGCGCCGAGCCCACCATCGCCGGAGCGAACGGCTGGTGGAGTAGGCGCCGGCGGAAGAGCGGGCGCCGATGAGGGGACTCATGGTGCTGCCAGGTCCAAGGACAAGACTGCGCTGCACGTCGGCGGCGCGGTCGGCTCCTACAACGACCGAGCGCACTCCAAGACCTCGGCGTCCGTACATGCTCCGCGCCCGTCCCAAGAGGCGCGGGACCAGCAGCGTCATGGTACTCATGGTACCATATGTTTGCTGGGCCAAGATCAAGCTGGCGGATCCCAGAGTGCTCAAGACCAGCACGCACGCCAGCATGCTGGCGCGAGCGTGGCACGGTCGCTTGGACGAGATACTGCTCCTTCTAACGTAGTTAGAAGTCCGAGCATATCTCGCTCCTCGCACCGTTCGCCGCCGCCGCCCGCCACTCCGGCAGAAGCGTTGGCACGGGCCCAACTACTCCTAGATTACCCTCCAGTGCCAGAGAAGATCGATGACTGGAGGGACACTATCCAGAGCCTCATTGGCTTCACCAACGGTGACAACCCACGGCAGCCGAGCGCGTCGCTGCCGCGGCAAGTCAGCCAGGCGCGAGCCGGTGGCGACAAGACCAGCGAGGGTGCAACCACTATGCACTCTCCGCCTCGAAGGCCAAGATCGCCGACTCGCCGGATCCACCTCGACAGCGAATCCACCGCGTCATCAGATCCGCGAGCTCGTCGCGATCAGCGCCAAGTCCTTCATGAGAGACAGCAAGAAGACGCTCGAAGACGCATCGAGCGCCGAAGAGAAGCGCGGCGTCAATCAGACCTGCGCGCCGGGCCCTCTATTGACATGCATGCGCCCGGAGAGCCAGGCGACTTGCCGTACGCGGTAGGTTGTCCTGCGTTTACCCGTGAACTGCAGCAAGTCCAGAGGCCCAGCCAGAAGCATTTCAAGCCAGACGTACTGGAGAAGTACGATGGCAAGTCGCACCCGTCTGAGTTCCTCAGCATCTACACCATTGCGGTGCAAGCTGCCGGGGGGCGAGACGACAAGGTCCTTGCCAACTACTTCCCGCTCGTGCTCAAGCCCGAAGCCAGATCCTGGCTCATGCACTTGCCAGACAACTCCATATCCTCTTGGGCAGACCTTTGCCATCAGTTTGTCGGCGCCTTTACAGGCGGCCACAAACCGCATGGCCAGGAAAGTGATCTTCACCTGCTTGCCCAGAAGGAAGGAGAGCCCCTGCGCAAGTATATCCAGAGATTCAGCCGTGTACAGCGCAACATCCCAGACATCCACCCTGCCGCGGTTATCAGCGCGTTCCATCAGAACGTGCGTAATCGCAGGATGCGGGAGGAGATGGCGATGAGCAGGATCAGAGATGTCAGCGAGCTGTACGCTCTGGCCGACAAGTGTGCACGCGCTGAAGAAGGGAGGAAACTCCCCGGAGAGAACACTGGAGCAGAAGGATCTGACAGTGAGGATGCTGCCCCGGCAAAGAAAAACCGGAGGCGCAACAGGAAGAAGAAGGGCCAAGAGGTGCTAGTCGTCGAGCAGTCCGGCAATGACGGCGCCGCCAAGCAAGCCAAAGTTGGTAGCTCCGGCAAGGAGGTTGCCGCATGCACCAACTGCCAAGCTGTGGCGGCCGCTGACAAGCAGGACGACTCCGACAAGCAGTACTGCAAGATCCACCGCACCAAGGGCCATGATCTCCAGAGCTGCAAGAAGGTCGAGCAGCTTGTCCAGCAACAAAAAGTTGAGTACGAGCGGCGCGACAAGGAGAGAGCCCAAGGAGGTGGTGGAGAGGCCGGCAAGAAGCGCGCTGGCCGGGGAGAACGCCGCGGCCAGGCCAAGCAGCGGCAAGGAGACATACCTCCCCGCGGCCGCGACAAGGATGAAGACGAAGATGACGACGACGACATGGATGATGTTGAGAACAGTGAGCAAGAGTTTCAGAAAGCTACAGAAGTTTTGTGCGTTGACGGCGGTGCTTCTCTGCATACTTCCCACCGCCAACTCAAACAATGGTTGCGGGAAGTTAATGCGGCAGAGCCACCTGTCGAGTCGCGCAAACTTCTGAAATGGTCCAGCACGCCTATCATCTTTGACATTGAGGACCACCCTGATCGCATAACTGCGGTCGGGTGCTTGCCGTTGTTGGTTTCGCCAACAATACGCAACCTCAAGGTCACCAAGATGCTAGTTGACGGCGGGGCCGGCTTAAATCTGATCTCCTCCGCTGTGCTCCAAAAACTCCAAATCCCTGACAGCGAGCTCGAGGAGACCGGCACATTCCAAGGAATCAACCCGGGAAGGAGCAAGACAAAAGGGAAGGTCACGTTGCCGGTGAAATTTGGCAGCAAGCTGAATTTCAGAATGGAGAGGGTCACTTTTGACGTTGCTGATTTCCCATTGCCTTACAATGGGATACTTGGCCGTCCAGCGCTCACCAAGTTCATGGCAGCCTCTCACTATGCATACAACATGCTCAAGATGCCAGGCCCGATAAGCGTCATCTCTGTCCCTGGCGACAAGAAGGATGCCCTTATCTGCGCCGACAAGATTTACCGGGAAGCAGCTACTGCAACAGATCACAAGACACTTGCCGCTGAAGCTCCCGGGGGGAAGAAGAAGACCAAGACCAAGTCCGGCAAGAGCTCTGATGCCCACTGTGGCAAGCGCACCTCCTCGGAGTGCTGCGCTGCCATCGAGGACGCACCATCGAGCTCCACCGGCAAGTGTAAAAAGGCAATGGCAGCTCCACCACATACCAAGAAGGTGTCCGCCAAGGAGGACGGCACTGGTGGTACTTTCACCATCAGTGCCACGCTTGACCCTAAATAGGAAAGCGCGCTTGTTACTTTCCTGCGGGCGAATGTCGACGTGTTTGCATGGCAACCGTCTGATATCCCCGGTGTTCCCAGGAAAGTAATTGAGCACCATCTTGCCGTTTGTCCTCATGCGCGGCCCGTCAAACAGAAGGTCAGGAAACAAGCAGTGGAGCACCAAGAATTCATAGCAGAAGAAATCAAGAAATTGGAAGCAGCAGGCCTTGTCAGAGGAGTGCTCCATCCCACGTGGCTGGCCAATCCTGTTGTAGTGCGCAAGGCAAATGGAAAATGGAGGCTTTGTATTGACTTCACTGATGTTAATAAAGCTTGTCCCAAAGATCCATTTCCCTTGCTGTGCATTGACCAGATTGTTGACTCCACAGCCGGATGTGATTTGCTTTCATTTCTTGACGCATATTCAGGATACCATCAGATCTTCATGGCAGAAGAGGATGAGGAGAAAACCGCTTTCATTACTCCATGTGGCACGTACTGTTTCGTATGGATGCCTTTTGGATTAAAGAATGCTGGTTCAACATTTGCCAGAGTAGTCCATGTCGCTTTGAAGCCACAGATACACAGAAATGTAGAAGCTTACATGGATGATATAGTGGTCAAGAGCAAGGACAGGGCAACTCTGATCCAAGATTTAGACGAGACCTTTGCGAATCTGCACAAAATCAACCTCAAGCTCGACCCCGAGAAGTGTGTGTTTGGATTCCCTTCAGGCAAGCTTCTCGGGTTCTTTGTGTCTCAGCGGGGAATCGAAGCCAATCCCGACAAGATCAAGGCCATTGAGTAGATCGAAGCACCAAAGCGCGTCAAGGTTGTATAGAAGCTTGCCGGTTGCGTGGCTGCTCTCAGCAGGTTTATCTCTCGGTCTGCCGAGCGCGCCCTGCCATTTTTCAAAATTCTGAAAAGGCAGGTCCAATGAAATGGACTCTGGAAGCGGAGGCTGCGCTGCAGGACTTGAAGAGATACCTGTCCTCCACTCCAACACTTGTCGCACCTAAGCCGCAAGAGAAGTTGCTGCTGTACATAGCGGCAACCAATCAAGTGGTTAGTGCTGCGTTAGTAGCGGAGAGGGAGGCAGATGACGAGCCAACAACCGCGGCAAGCACATCCAGCGACAAGCAGAGGGCTTCCCCGACAAGCTCTGGTTCCGACAAGCAAGGATCTACGCAGATGCAAGAGGAGATATAGAAGAAGATGGTGCAGCGCCCAGTTTACTTTGTCAGTTCCCTTTTGCAGGGGGCTAGGTCGAGGTACTCTGGTGTGCAGAAGTTGCTTTTCGGCCTTCTCATGGCCTCGAGAAAGCTGCGCCATTACTTCCAAGCACATGAGATCATAGTCGTCACTCGCTTTCCGCTGAAGAGGATATTGCAAAATCCAGAAGCAACAGGCAGGATTGTCGAGTGGGCACTGGAACTGTCAAGCTTTGGCCTCAAATTTGAGAGTACATCAACAATCCAAACAGAGCATTGGCAGAGTTCATAGCAGAATGGATGCCAACTCCAGATGAGGAAATTCTGGAGACAAGCATCCCCGCCAAGGAAGCAAACAAAGAGTGGCTTATGTACTTTGACGGTGCCTTCTCGCTGCAAGGCGCCGGTGCCGGAGTGCTGCTTGTCGCACCCACCGGAGAGCACCTCAAGTACATAGTCCAGATGCACTTCCCCAAGGAGCAAGCAACAAACAACACTGCAGAGTATGAAGGCTTGCTTGCCGGTCTCAGGATCGCGGCGGAACTTGGGATTAAGAAGCTCATTGTCAGGGGTGACTCGCAGCTTGTCGTCCGCCAAGTAAACAAGAATTATCAGAGTCCTTTAATGGAAGCTTACGTCGACGAAGTGAGAAAGCTAGAAGAGCACTTTGACGGCCTGCAGATGGAGCACGTCCCAAGAGCTCAGAATGACATTGTCGATGGCCTGTCGAAGTGCGGTGCACTTAAATTACCTGTGGAACCAGGGATTTTTGTGCTCAAGCTGACTTAGCCGTCCGTAACACCACCAACTGGACAGAGCAAGAAGAGGAAGTTGGTTTCTGGCGACTATTTTCCGGCAGAGCTTCCCGAAGCCGCCGCCAAGAAAGTCCCCAAAATCAACACCAACAGTGCTGAGGAGCAGTCTGCTCCAGCAAGCCCCAGGGTTTGTTCCGTTGAAGCAGACACTCCTGACAAGTTTAGCTCCGGCAAGCTTGCCGGGGAACGTCAAGCTCCGGCAGAGCCACAGGCTCTTGTCGTGGAAGCGGATGTTCCCGCAGCAGCAGATGCGCCTTTAGTCCTTGTTGTCGAGCCACAGGCTCCGACATGGGCGCAGCAGATTGTCCGTTTCCTTCAGACAGGAGAACTTCCCGAAGAGCCAGAAGAAGCGGAAAGAGTAGCCCGACAGTCTAGTATGTACCAGTTTGTCGATAACACACTGTGCAGAAGAAGACTCAACGGTGTGAAATTGAAGTGTATTCCCCGGGAAGATGGACAGAAGCTATTGGCAGAGATACATGGAGGTAATGTGGTCACCACATTGGCGGAAGAGCCCTTGTCGGAAAGGCATTCCGGCAAGGTTTCTTCTGGCCGACAGCCCTCTAGGATGCAACTGCACAAGTAACCAAGTGTGAAGCGTGCCAGTTCCATTCCAAGCAGATACACCAGCCAGCTCAAGCTCTCCAGACGATCCCTTTATCCTGGCCATTTTCGGTCTGGGGGCTCGATATCCTCAGCCCCTTTCCCCGAGCTGTCGGGGGCTTTGAGTACTTGTACGTTGCAATCGACAAGTTCACAAAGTGGCCGGAAGTGGAACCGGTGAGGAAGGTGACAGCACAGTCAGCAGTCAAGTTCTTCAGGTTGATTGTTTGCCGTTTTGGGATCCCTAACAGGATAATTACCGACAACGGTACGCAATTTATGAGCCGCACCTTCATGCAGTACGTCCAAGATCTTGGCGCCAAGGTCTGCTTCGCCTCTATTGCTCACCCGAGAAGCAACGGTCAAGCGGAGAGGGCAAATGCTGAAGTGCTGCGCAGGCTCAAGACCAGAACTTTCGACAGGCTGCACAAGTGCGGAAGAAACTGGATTGAGGAGCTACCGGTGGTTCTTTGGTCGATCAGGACGACGCCAAATCGAGCCACTGGCCAGACACCCTTCGCTCTAGTCTATGGAGCAGAGGCAGTTCTCCCCACAGAACTCGTATACGGGTCGCCTCGAGTGCTCGCTTACGATGAGCTTGAGCAAGAGCAGCTGCGGCAAGACGACGCGCTGCTCCTTGAGGAAGACCGTCTTCAGGCTGCTGTGCGAGCCACTTGCTACCAGCAAGCTTTGCGCCGCTATGATAGCCGCAAAGTTAACGCCAGAAGTCTCAAGGAAGGCGACCTTGTTCTTCGGTGCGTTCAGTCCGCCAAGAATTCCAACAAGTTGACGCCGAAGTGGGAAGGCCCTTACCGGGTGAAACGAGTCACTATGCCTGGCGCTGTCCGCCTTGTGACCGAAGATGGCATTCCGGTGAGCAACTCCTGGAATATCGAGCATCTTCGTCAGTTTTACCCGTAAGGCGCGGTTGTCGGACCCTGTCCGGCAACCACCCTTTTGTACAAGTCTTGCCGCTGTTGCATGTAATCCTTTATACAAAGCCAGGCGCAGACCCTGAGCACAAGTAAATGAAGCGCTGGCGCCCTGAGTTATAGCATGCATGCTAGATCGAGTCTCGTCCTTGATTAGGGTTGATAGTGCTTAACAGCGGCTAACCCCTAGCTTAGAGGTCGAGTATGCGTCCCTTTGCTTTTCTTTCGTTTCCCTTGGTTCGTAGGGCTCGCATATCCTTGCCGGACCACTTGAGGACGAAAAGGAGGAGAAGGACGTACCGGCATATGGACCCCGGCAAGACAGTGTTGCCAGGGGCTGCAAGTACCAAGGTTCACCCACGGCAAGCCAGAGTTGCCGGGGGCTGCAATCTCAGATAAGTCTTTCATCCCTCATCATGCATTCTCTTATGGACTGGGGAATACAAAACCTCATTTCTTCCTGAAAACTACCGTGCTCCCTTAACTCTAGGCCCTGGGACTCGTTCCTGGGGGCCAAGTTTGGTTGTACTCGCGGCAGCAAAGGGATGAAACAAGGGGGCCACACCCGCCTCATCCCTGCCTCCGTCAAAAGCGTGAGAAAGGTCGAGCGACGTGGGAAGACGGCAGGGCCTGTTGCCGGGAGAAGAAATGTCTATCTGAAAGATACCAAGGATTTGCTCCTTGACGTGGGTTCTACCCGCGAGACAAATGACCCGGCAAGCATCCCCTTTTCATTAAAAAACATTCCACTCAGGTACAGTCCATAGAGGATGAAAAACATGAAAGAGAGGATTACAAGTTTTAAATGCAACTAAGGCCCGAAGGCTTACAAATTAAAAAGATAAGATGCCCGTAATCCCTTTTCTTGTCCCTCTCTTTAGGAGGTAGGTCAAGGAGGCGAAAAGGGCAAAAGGGGCGCCTAGGCGAGCTACGGGTGCCAGAAGACACCAAGAGAGCATCCCAGGGGCCGTCCGAAGGATGGACGGTGATGGCAGCGCCGGAAGCGGGGCTCGAAGACGAGGCGGCAGGACATCAGCACGCTGTCGAGGGCACCACGCCCTCGTACTCCGACTTGACGGCCTTGCCGCCAGCCCTCTTCCTCTTCCGCAGCCTCCTACGCCAGCCGCCCAAGGAGACGACCCCGGGGAGTTCAAGGAGCCGGCGACACGGATGATGGGGTCGCCGGTGCCGCACGGAGCGGCGCCCGACACCTAGTCGGACCCGTCATCCTGTCGCCCGCTACCCTCGTCGTCGCTGTCGCTCTCCTCCTCGTCACTCTCGCTGGAGGAGGAGTCTTCGCTATCGGAGGAGCTTTCCACGCAGCACTTGGCCCGAGTGCCGAAGCACCCGAAGACCTTGACGGAGAGGAGATCGCCCTCCATCAACTTAAAATGGAGGGTGAGCCCCCCCATCAGGCTGTGGATACGGGCGAACGTCTTCCACCCTCGACCAAGATACATCACATTAGGGGCTGGGAATTCAACGCGGACTCGCGTGCCGCTGATCCCACAGCACCTCATGTGCAGTCTCAGTGTCTCAGGCGGGTCCAACTCCATCGCGCTCGCATACGGAGTTGGGTGTCGGAGGCGACGATGAGGCGCCCGGCGCAGCCTGACGAAGAACTCGCAAGGGTCGTCCCCAATATGGACCGCCGTGGGAAGAGGAACCGCCGGCGGAGGCGAAGCCGGCACACCGCCCCGTCCACCTCTTCCCCAAGCGCCTCGGCCTCGTCCTCGACCTCGTCCACGACCTCGCCCCCTCCCTCTTCCCCTTATGGCTGGCTCTGCCACCACGGGTGCGGGAGAGGGAGGGATGCGCTGTCTGGCGGCGACCCTCGCCGCCACTGATGAAGGACCAGGGTTCCCTTTCTCCATGGAGAATGAGAGAAAGGGGAGCAGAAGCTGAAGGAAGGAGGAGATGAGAGAATGCGGGCTTCCGTCCTCCCCTCCCGCTCTTTATAAAGGAGCGAGGTGGGGGCTCGGCCGCCCCGCTCAGCGAATCAAGACACGGGAAGAGCAGGGAGCTGGGGCCGACCCGCTGCCTCGACCCGCGACGGCCCCGTTTCCCGCATCCACCGTCCGCGACCCCAAGTGCATGGGAGCCACGTGGCAGGCGTGCAGAACCGAGCCAACGGATGAGCCGACCTCTCCCCACCCCGTGATCGTGGGGAGTGGACACCTCGAAAACCGCCCACGATCTCTCCCACGATGCCGCGTTCGACGCGTGCCGTGCGGAGAGGGCGCGGTGAATGCGGAGTCAGATACGGCGTGACCCAGGGCGTGCGTGCCCGTGCACTATTTTGGGCCTCGCCCGACAGCGCTCGGCACCGTGTGTGGCCCAGGCCCGGGGCTCCTGTCGGTGTACTAAAGTAGGGGTACCTTAGTATCCCGAACTTGTGCACGGGCAGTCGCAGCACCCCGCGGCAAGGCTTGCCGGGTGGCCGCCAAGGTCCTTCGTGGTTCTTTTGGAGCCATTCAAGAACAAAGTATTCGATCCAAGGCGCAAGGCCCCGGCAAGAGGAGCTTGCCGGGAAGGCCAGTCGAAGCACAAAGTCCCCAGCAAGAGGAGCTTACTGGGAAACCAACCCAGGCATCTCGATAAGCTTGCTGCGACGCGCTGCATGTCCCGGCAAGACCCAGTGAGCGACAAGCTCCCGGACGCGACAAGACAACATCCGCGGCAAGGCGCTTGCCGCGGCAAGCTACTACTCCGCAGCCCGTGCTCCAGCTCACCCACCAACGTGTCGCTCTGGGACCGTTCCTGGCGTACGTGGCGGGAGGCTGTGCAGCCAGGGGCATGCGGTGGCAAGCAGGCGCTGACAAGATAGCCATCGTGGCAAACGGTGGCGCCCCTGACGGTCCCTTTCCGCCTCGTCTAGGCGACACAGACAGGCATTTAATGCATTTGTCCCCTGCCGTCAGGGTTAGGTATGATACAACTGTAGGAAGCGGTGGCGCCAACCACCACCTCTTTTACCTTTTTACCCTCATCTCTGTTGCCACCTGTCGGTGACCCCTTTGATGTATAAAAGGAGGCCCATGCGCAACAGGGGGGGGGGACGATCATTCTGACGCTCGGTCTCACTAGCCACCCAAGTGTACTGTAGCATTCATCGCTCCCGAGCAAGAACACAAATACAAACCAAAGCAGGAGTAGGGTTTTACGCATCCGTGCGGCCCGAACCTGGGTAAACTGATCGCGTCGCTCATGCGCTTCGCCTTGATCTGCTCTTCGCGCACTCTCCGCCCCCTGCCGAACCGAAAGGGGCCCCGGTCCGCTGCGGTCCCATAGGTGTCCGTGGGATCAGCACCCCCGACAGATAGTCGTCATTGCAATTTCATATGAGGGAGAGGCATAAGCTAACATACTTTCTCTTCTTGGATCATATGCACTTATGATTGGAACTCTAGCAAGCATCCACAACTACTAAAGATCATTAAGGTAAAACCCAACCATATCATTAAAGCATCAAGTCCCCTTTATCCCATACACAACAACCCACTTACTTAGGTTTATGCTTCTGTCACTCAACCAACCCACTATCAGTGAACCATGAACATATTGCAACACCCTACAGCGGGAATCCCTCATGCTTGCCCAACATGGAGGGAACAATAGGACAACACCAAAATAAAACATACAACTCATACCAATCTAGATCATCAATCAACCCAAAGACAAAGGATATCTACTCAAAACATCATAGGATGGCAACACATCATTGGATCATAATATGTGGCATAAAGCACCATGTTCAAGTAGGGGTTACGGTGGGGTGCGGGAGAGTGGACCGCGTAAAACAGATGAGGATGGTGATGATGATGGTGATGTTGATGAAGATGATCACCGCGGCGATGATTCCCCTCCCGATGGCACTCCGGCGCCAGCGAGAGAGAGGAGGAGAGGTTCTCCCCCTTGTGCTTCCTCCTCCATGGCACACCCCCTGGATGGGGAGAGGTTCCCCCTCTGGTCCTTGGCCTTCATGGTGATGATGGCCCCTCTGGGATCCTCCTCCATGCCCTCCGGTGATGATGGCCCCCTCCGGCAGGGTGCCAAAGAGGGCCTAGATTGATTTCTCGTGGCTATAGAGGCTTGCGGCGGCGGAACTTCCGATCTAGGTTATTTTCTGGGGATTTCTGTATTTATAGGAATTTTTGGCGTCGGTTTCACGTCACGGGGGTCTCCGAGTCATCCACGAGATAGGGGCCCACGCCCAGGGGGTGGGGCACGCCCCCACCCTTGTGGATGGCTCGAGACTCTTCTGGCCCTACTATTTTACTCCGGGGGCTTCTTTTGGTCCATAAAAATCATCAAAAATTGGCACGTCAATTGGACTCCGTTTGGTATTCCTTTTCTGCAATACTCAAAAACAAGGGGAAAACAGAAACTGGCACTGGGCTCTAGGTTAATAGGTTAGTGCCAAAAATCATATAAAATAACATATAAATGCATATAAAACATCTAAGATGGATAATATAATTGCATGAATACTTCATAAATTATAGATACATTGGAGACGTATCAACATTCCCAAGCTTAATTCCTGCTCGTCCTCGAGTAGGTAAATGATAAAAGAAATAATTTATGATGTGTGAATGCTAGCAAGTGCATAAGTTTCATCAATGATAGTTCCAATCACTTTTTCTAGCATCGTTATATATCATAACAGTAGCTCAACTCATGAAACTTCTCATGATCAAGTAACAAGCTATTCACATGTTAAATTATAGATCATAAACTTTCTTGGGAACTAACAAACCGTGCTCTTAGTCATCAAACCATTGCAATTCATCTTATTTTCGGGAAGGGTCTATGTAAGAGCTTTGATTCAGCAAACTCCACATACTCAACTATCATTTAATCTTTCACAATTGCTAATACTCATGTGATATTTATGGGTTCAAAGTTTTAATTTGACAAAGAGAAAGATAGGGGCTTATAGTTTTGCCTCCCAACCTTTTACCTCAAGGGTAATGTCAACAATAATAATTTACGAGAACCTACATCCAAGTGGATATATATATATATATATATATATATATATATATATATATATATATATATATATATATATATCCGGATCGATCCAACAGAAAGTGCTTGCCAAAGGAAAAAGTGTAAAAAGGAAAGGTGATGACCACCATGACTCTTGTGTAAGGGTAGAAGATAAAAGTAAAAGATAGGCCCTTCGCAGAGGAAAGTAGAGGTTGTCATGCGCTTTTATGGTTAGATGCACTAAATCTTAATGCAAAAGAATGTCACTTTATATTGCCACCTGTGATATGGACCTTTATTATGTAGTCCGTCGCTTTTATTTCTTCCACATCACAAGATCGTATAGAGCTTATTTTCTCCACATTAATAGATCATACATATTTAGAGAGCAATTTTTATTTCTTGCAACAATGAGAACTTACTTGAAGGATCTTACTCAATCCATAGGTAGATATGGTGGACTCTCATGGCAAAACTAGGTTTAAGGATATTCGGAAGCACAAGTAGTATATCTACTTGGTGCAAAGAATTTGTCTAGCATGAGGGGGAAAGACAAGCTCAACATGTTGGATGATCCAAGAGAATATAATGTTTCGAATATAGGAAAACATAACCCATTAAGTTGTCTTCCTTGTCCAACATCAACTTTTCAGCATGTCATATTTTAATCAGTGCTCACAATTACAAAAGATGTCCAAGATAGTATATTTATATGTGAAATCTCTCTTCCTTCAATATTCTTTCAGAAATTGTTCAAGTGACCAATTCTGCATTTGCTAACTTCCAATAAGTTTACTACCTATAATTATTATGTGTGAAGTCATTACTCCCCATGTTGTAAGCATATGAAATGTATATAAATTCAAATTTATGATATTCAATTCATTCAACCTTTTACTCATAGGATATATGTGAAGCACATGAGTATATGACAAACTACTCCAAAAAGATACAAGTGAACAATACTGAGTAGTCAAATAGTTAAATAGCCATGGGAGGTTTCTTCTTCATTCAAGATTTCAGATCCAATGATTTTATTCAAACAACAAGTAAAATTGAAAATACGCTCCAAGCAAGACACATATCATGTGACGAATAAAAATATAGCTCCGAGTAAGGTATACCGATAGTTTTGAAGATGAAAGAGGGGATGCCTTGAATATTACCTAGGGGTGCCTTGTGCATCCCCAAGCTTAGGGTATTTCCACTCCATATTCTCCTCATATCGATATCTCACCCAAAGCTTGAAAATTCAATCACACGAAACTTAACGGAACTTCATGAGATAGGTCAGAATGATAAAGAGTAAACCATTCATTTTGGTACTGTCAAAGAAAAGGTTCATAATTGTTCTCACACAATGCCTACTGTACCACATCATTTCTACAATTTATATTGAGAAATATAAGCCATAGAAACTAGAAAACAAGCAAACTATGCAATGAAAACAGAATCTATTAGAAACAGAATAGTCTGTAATGATCTGAACACCAACCATACTTCTGCTACTCCAAATATTATGAAATAAATAGTTGGACGCGAGGAATTTGTCTATTAATCTTCTGAAAAAATAATTAACTCAACCGCACTCTTCTGTAAGAAATGACAGCTAATCTCGTGAGCGCAAACTTTCTGTTTTTTACAGCAAGTTCACATTAACTTTCACCCAAGTCCTCCCAAAGGTGTTACTTGGAACTTTATTGAAACAAAAGCTATAATACACGATTAATACAGTAGCTTAATCATGAGAACACACAAAAACAGTAAGGGTAAATATAGGGTTTGTCGGCGTTCTGGGAACGGGGGTCCCCAGACTTGCCTGCCTGCAGCCCGCAGCGTGGCACCACCAGCGGCCCTGTACGGACCATCTTCACTAGCAAACACTCAAGACCCACGCGAGGGGCCAAGCCTCACATGGAGGACGACGCAAGAACTCCTCAGGGACGGTGGGGGAGTCCTGGATTAGGGGGTCTCCAGACAGCCGGACTATATCCTTTGGCCGGACTGTTAGACTATGAAGATACAAGATTGAAGACTTCGTCTCGTGTCTAGATGGGACTCTACTTGGCGTGGAAGGCAAGCTAGGCAATACGGATATGTACATCTCCTCCTTTGAAACCGACCTTGTGTAACCCTAGCCCTTTCCGGTTTCTACATAAAGCGGAGGGTTTTAGTCCGTAGGACAACATACAATCATACCATAGGCTAGCTTCTAGGGTTTAGCCTCTCCGATCTCATGGTAGATCAACTCTTGTAATACTCATATCATCAAGAATAAATCAAGCAGGACGTAGGGTTTTACCTCCATTAAGAGGGCCGGAACCTAGGTAAAATATCGTGTCCCCTGCCTCCAGTTACCATCCGCCTTAGACGCACAGTTCGGGACCCCCTACCCGAGATTCGCCGGTTTTGACACCAACATTGGTGCTTTCATTGAGAGTTCCTCTGTGTCATCGCCGTTAGGCTTGATGGCTCCTACGATTATCGATAGCGATGCAGTCCAGGGTGAGACTTTTCTCCCCGAACAGATCTTTGTGTTCGGCGGCTTCGCACTGCGGGCCAACTCGCTTGGCCATCTCGAGAAGATCGAAAGTTACGCCCCTCGCCCCCAGGTCAGGTTTGGAAGCATAGTCTACACGGCCGACATCCGCGGAGACTTGATCTTCGACGGATTCGAGCTCCTGCCTTGTGCGCCGCGCGGTCATGATGAGTATCGCACCTGCAGCCGCGCCGAGCCTCAATTCGGAGCCAGTTGCGCCATCCATGGACGGGTGGATGGACCCCGTCACGGAGGCCGTACCCTCAGCGGCGATCGAGCCGAATATCGACCTTACCCTGCATGAGAGCCGTGTTGCCAAACTGTCGGACCCTTCTCCGGCCACGAACTCTGAACCGCCTGCGCCCGTGCCTATCGAATCCGATTGGGCGCCGATCATGGAGTTTACCTCCACGGATATTTTCCAGCACTCGCCCTTCGGCCACATACTTAACTCATTAAGGTCTCTCTCCTTGTCAGGAGGATCCTGGCCGAACTACGTTCGGCAGGATTGGGATGCGGATGACGAAGAAATTTGCCGCCCACCCACCACCCACTTAGTAGCCACTGTCGATGACTTAACTGACACGCTCGACTTCGACTCTGAAGACATCGACGGTATGGACGACGATGCAGGAGTCGAAGAGGAACCACTGTCCACAGGGCACTGGACGCCCACTTCATCACATGACGTATACATGGTGGACACACCCAAAGAAAATAACGAGGAGGAACACAAGGACGCAGCGACGGGTGGTTCCCTCGAGCAGCAGTCAAAGCGGCGGCGTAAATGCCGCCCCAAATCCCGCCCCGGCAGAAATAACGATCACATAGACCCAGCGTTAGAGCAGGGTGAACCATTGCCCGACCACGGTAAGACGGAAAATCAAGCCGAACAACCCAACCACGTCAAAGATAACAGTCCGGACGACATCACACCAGACAGGCGCCAGGAGCAACATAATTCCCACCAAAGGCTTGTTGCCATGGCGAGGAGTCTGAAAAAACATAAGCAAAGGCTCAAGGCTGCACAAGACACACTCAAAATAAAGTGGAGTGAAGTACTCAACACAGCAGCGAAGTACGGCAGTAATCGCCACACCAAGAGCTACCCGAAGCGGAAGTTGCTACCTGAATTCGATGATGGGGCCTTAGATCCCCCGCAACCAAAAAATAAAATGGCCATCCGCCGGATAGAAGACCTCACGGCCAACATAAAGCGGCAAACAATGCCGCGCATAAGCCAATGCGCGACCCACGCGAGGGCTCACATCAAAAGGACGGCGCAACCAGATCCATTTATGGACCACGCAAGCGCGCTCCAGCATACGATGCAATACAACAAACATCCGAACACCACGGTACACCTAGATACATGGGTGCCGCACACCCCCTATGTTTCACTGATGAGGTGCTGGACCATGGATCTCCAGAGGGATTCAAACCCGTAAACATAGAGGCATACGACGAAACAACAGACCCTGGGGTCTGGATTGTGGACTATATCCTCCATATCCGTATGGCTCGAGGGGATGATCTCCATGCCATCAAGTACTTACCCCTCAAGCTCAAAGGGCCAGCTCGGCACAGGCTTAAAAGCCTCCCCGAAAGCTCCATTGGAAGCTGGGAAGAGCTCGAAGACGCCTTTCAGGCAAATTTTCATGGGACATATGTCCGACCACCGGATGCAGACGATCTAAGTCATATAACTCAATAGCCCGGAGAGTTAGCCCGAAAGCTTTGGAACAGGTTTCTTACTAAAAAGAACCAAATAGTCGATTGTCCGGACACCGAGGCCTTGGCAGCCTTTAAGCACAACGTTCGAGACGAATGGCTTGCCAGGCACCTCGGCCAAGAAAAGCCGAGAACAATGGAAGCATTAACAAGCCTCATGACCCGCTTTTGCGTGGGCGAGGACAGCTGGCTAGCCCGATGCTGCACTAGCGACCCAAGTACATCCGAAGTTAGAGATGGAAACGGGAAATCACGACGCAGCAAAAATAATAAGCGCCGGAATAAAGAAGACAGCCCGAAGAGCACGGTGGTAAACGTCGGGTTCAGAAGCTCTCGGCCAGGTCAGCAAAAGCCGCCCTCTAAAGGTGCCAGAGATGAACTGTCCAGCTTAAACAAAATTCTGGACCAAATATGTCAGATCCATAGCACCCCCGATAAACCTGCAAATCATACCCATAGCGAATGTTGGGTCTTCAAGCAGTCCGGCAAGCTCAACGCCGAACATAAGGGGCAGGATACACCAAGCGAAGACGAGGATGAGCCTTGCAAACAAAACATTGGGGAACAGAAGAAATTTCCACCAGAAGTCAAAACAGTAAATGTGTTACACGTGATAAAGGGGAGAACCAAAGCGGCACTCCCAATCAAACATGCCCAAGGGCCTATCACCGTGGAGTTCTGCCACTGGCCGTCTCAACCGATCACCTTCTACCATCAGGATTACTCAGCAAGTATCCAGAACGCAGGGTGGGCTGCCTTGGTATTAGATCCAATAATTGACGGATACCACTTCACACGAGTCCTGATGGATGGCGGCATCAGCTTAAACTTGATATATCAGGACACAATCCGCAAAATGGGGATAGACCCAACGAAAATTTTCCACAACAATACTACCTTTCGAGGAGTAACACCAGGCCCAAGGGCTCATTGCACGGGCTCCCTGCTACTAGAGGTTATATTCGGCTTCCCCGATAACTTCCGTACCGAAAATTTAACCTTCCACATTGCTCCGTTCCAAGGTGGCTATCGAGCACTACTTGGACGCGAAGCTTTCACTCGCTTTAATTCAATACCGCATTACGCTTCCCTCACACTTAAGATGCCCGATCCACGTGGCATCATTACAGTAAATGGAAATATTGAGTGATCCCTGCGTGCCGAAGAGAGTGCGGCTGCCTTGGCAGCCGCACACTAAAACGTCCTCACCAACTAAAGCATTCGATAGGTCGTCAAGACCATGGACACGGTTAGACGACTCTGGCGCAGCTATAGGAAATTCATACAGGTTTGATGGCTACACCCCTATTACAAATACAAGGGGCTCAACGCACGCAGACAAGTGGCAATTTTTACTCATCTTGAACTGTAGCTGGTTTCTTTAAACCCACCTTTTTGCACGACAACTTTTCACCTAAGTTCCTCTCTTTTACAGATGACTATCGTGCTACAACCGTCCAGGATACGGCACAACGGAGACACAGGCGCAGGCGTGCAGCAGGGACCCATTCCACAGATTCTTTTTAGATTAAGACCCTGCGTCAACCTTTTTAACTGTCTCTTGTTGATACACATCCCTCAGATTATCAGTAGAACTGAGAAGGATGCTGACGTCTTGGCATGTGGCCACGTCAGAACAATGCACATACCTGGACACTAGGGGCTTATTACAAAGTGCACTATTTAGGCCTGGTTTACACCATAAAGACCGAATACCTTAGGGAGTGTTCGGCGTCGCGAGTTTGGCCTTATATGCATCAGCTCCGAATCATGTCTTGGGTCAAATGTTGGGTTTGCCCGGCTCCTGTGTTTTGCTTCCTTATGTTCCATTCTATCAGCTAAGGCGGTACCAGGAGAACTACTGCGATTGTGCCCAGGTTCATCCGGACGATCACCTCAGTAGAGAAAGCCGAAAACTGACTGTCATGATATAGCGCAAGACTGGTCAACCACTCGATGACCTATCGGAATCCTAGAATTCTTCCGCCTTAACGAAGGGTCGTTTCCCGGGCAGGCATGTACGCACCCCAACTCGGGTGAGTGCGGCGCCACCAGGGGCTATATAGTAGCCCCACTGTCAAACTCCTATGGCTAAGTGAAAGTGTTAAAGCATTATAGTCCGGTTGCCTAATTCGCTGTGCTCTCACCTCCTTAGTAGGACGAAGATGTTGGATTAAGTGTGAATACGCGTCTTCTGCGAACACCCCCCGAATTATATGCGTGGGGGCTGAAGCCGACGACTGCAATCTTTCAGGTTATACACATGTATACATAAAACGGCCGCACTGGAGGCATCACAATACTTTCGGGCAAAAGTATAAATACAGCCTTGATAGAACTAATAAAACATTGTTTTTACAATGGGAATACATGTCACTCAAACATAATATTCTTCGAGCACTGGGCCTCTATTAAACAAGCACCCTCAAGAACTTCTTCAAAATAGTGCTCGGCAACCACTCGGCCTATGGCCGAACCTTGCGCCGCAACAGTGGTAGCATCCATTTCCGCCCAGTATGCTTTGACATGGGAAAGGGCCATTCGTGAGCCTTCTATGCACGCCGACCTCTTCATCGCATTGATGCGCGGCACCGCACCAAGGAACTGCTGCACTAAGCTGAAATAGCTGTTCGGCTTCGGTTTTTCTAGCCACAGATGATCTATGACGGACCTCATGGCAAGTCCGGACAATCTATTGAGTTCGGCCCATTCGGCAAGCTAATCAGTTAGTGGAAGCGGACACTCTGGAACGTTAAACTGTGACCAGAATAGCTTGTCCACTTCACGATCTGTTTGATCTCGGAAGTATTCGTCCGCATCAACAGCACTCGCCGTCAAATCCAGATATGCGTCTGCCAAACTCCATAGCCGATCCAGAGGGGTGTACCGCGGATCTCCGAACTTCCTCCGCAGCAAAAAGGGCTTCCCATCCACAATATCATTGGCTTCATGCAGATCCTCCTTCTTCGCTCTCATGGCAGAGCGGGTGTCTTTGGTCGCCATCGTGGCATTTTCAAGGTCCGTCGCCTTCGTTCGGTTTCTTCTTCAAGGACCTGTCAACGGTCGGCAATATCTTTTAACTCTATAGCCATCTTGGCCATTTTCTCTTTGCTCTCGCAATGTGCGGCCTTCTCGGCTCTTAACTCTTCGGCCGCCTTCAAAGCAGCCGCATTACTACTCCTTGCTTGTTCCTTGGCTCGGGGAAGTTCCGCCCGAAGGGTCTCCACGGTGGCAGATCCATCTGCAGTCACAACATATTAAAGATACTGGCATCACGGTGCTCTTACTATGTGACATTCACCATAAAATATCACTTACCCTGTGCCTCGTCGAGCCGCTTGTTAACAAGCTCAATGTCGGCATCCGCCGCATCCAGTTGCCGCTTTAGTTCGGCAAACTCATAAGTCCGGCTAGCCACCGGAGCTTCCACCACCTGCACATAAAGGAGGTATGGTTATTACCTAGGACTACGATCCTCTATTTTCCACCATTCTCGGTGACAACCAGAGTCTCAGGGCCTACTATCTACACCGAGCACACCTAAAAATGTGCGATACCATCACAAAGGTATATCATTTTACGTACCTCAAGGCCCATTAGTAGACTCATAAAGGCATCATGCAACCCGCTTTCGGCGGACGAAATCCTTTCCATCACTGTACCCATTAACATACGGTGTTCTTCTGAGATGGTCGCTCGCTTCAGCCGATCCCTCAGGGCGTCCGACCGCATACCAGATGGCGCCAGACTCATTTGTCTGCCATCTTCAAGAGCCGGATGCTGGGGACTTCGGGTGACTATGGGATCATCTTCTGGCCTCACCGGATCCGAAGAGGCCCTCCGTGATGACACTTCAAGGTCGCCCGCCTCTTGAGCGGGGGAGTCCGGGGGAGGCGTTCCGCTCTCCATCATCTCCGGAAAAAGGTCCCCTGAAGACGAGCTCTGTTGAGAAGGGCTCAAATCCGAACTGCAAGATAAATGCTTCGGTTATTTTCCTCGGAAGTAAGGTAGAATATCTCTACTATGAAGTAAATTTTGTTCACTTACGACCCGTTAGAGGGCTGATCCCCGTATGAACTTTGTGCGGCAAAAGCACCCTCCGAGACGGGATCCTCTAGTGGAGTTTTCTTCTCCCGTTTGGAAACCTTGGTTTCCGGATCATCAGAGGTAGTCCTCTTCCTCCCCCGGGGCGAAGGAATGTCCAACTCCTTCTCTTGGCTATCCTCCCTCATGGAGGCGCTCGTTCCCTCGGTTGGAATAGATAGCGGTGGAGGCCCGCTTTGGCCCTCTTTATTCCCCCCTTCATCTTCCTTTGCGGGCACCAGGCAAGGTGCTGGCTCGAGCATCTTTTCCAGCACCGGATTGTCCAAGCCTTCGGGAAGGGGAGCCGAACACCGGATCATCTTCTACTTTGCTATCTAGTCCTGGTCAAAGAGCGATCCTTTAGAATGATGTCCTGATAAAAGAAAGACAGTGTGTTCGGCTAGAGGGTTACCTACTTGGGCCACGGTGCGGTTGCTACCCAGGCCCATGTCCTCGAAGGTGTCCGGACACTCTATATGGGGTCCGAAGAACGACTTGTACATCTCCTCGTGCGTCAGGCCAAGGAAATTCTGAATAGCGTGCGGTCCTTCTGGGTTGAATTCCCATAAATGGAGGGGCCGGCGTTTGCAAGGCTCGACTTGACGAACCAGCATGACTTGCACTACGATAACCAAACTAAAATCTCCCTCGAAGAGATCCCGGATGCGACTCTGCATTATGGGCACGTCCTTGACTGGACCCCAGCTCAGCCCCTCCTGATCCATGACATCAGTTGTGGTGGAGGGCCCGAGCGAAAGGCGGGGGGAGCTACCCACTTGGCACTTCTGGGAGCGGTGATGTAGAACCACTCCCTTTGCCATAATCCGGACACCTCCGGAAAGGAACCTTTTGGCCACGGAGCTCCAGCAATCTTGCTTATTAATGCACCTCCGCACGCTGCATACTGCCCCTCGAACGTCTTCGGCTTAACATCAAAGGTCTTGAGCCACAGGCCGAAGCGAGGGGTAATGCGGAGGAAGGCCTCACATATGACAATAAATGCCGAGATGTGGAGAAAGGAATCCGGGGCTAGATTGTGGAGATTGAGCCCGTAATAGAACATCAAACCCGTTACGAAGGGATCCAGAGTGAGGCCTAGTCCCCGGAGGAAGTGGGAGATGAACATGACGTCTTCGTTGGGTTCGGGAGTAGGGACGACCTGCCCTCGGGCGGGCAGCCGATGCGAGACTTCGGCGGTCAAGTATCTTGCCTCCCTCAACTTCTTGATATCCTCTTCCGTGACAGAGGAGGGCATCCACCGGACCTGGAGGCTGGATCCGGACATGATTGAAGGTCCGAAGCACCTGACCTGGGCTTTGGGTGTTAGAACTCGAGGCGGGGAAAGGATTCGATTGAGCACGGGAGGAAAAAGGTAAAAACCTTGACCCTTTATAAAGAGGGTGAATATCAAGCGTCCTCCTCGTGGCCGTTTGGGACTTGCCTAAAATCTAGGAGTCCTAGGCGCGGTTGGGTTACCCATGCCCGTATTGATGAGAATCCGGTAATAAGGGGGACACGATCTCTGCTTTGACAAGACGTGTCAAAAAACTACCTCACGTTATGTGCGGGGCTAGCTAAAGGAAACGGTTTGAATAATCACCGGGCCATGGCATAATGTCATGTTGCCAAAACAAGTCAGGAGATTAGATTTGTGGAAATATTATTCTCTCTACGATGGTATGTGTAACTTATTTTGTAGGGTCGGACACTATCCTTGTATTCAAATTTTTCCACGGTGTATTCGGAGGAGGAACCCGCCTTGCAATGCCGAAGACAATACTGCGCGCCGGACTCATCGTCATTGAAGCCTGGTTCAGGGGCTACTATGGGAGTCCTGGATTAGGGGGTCTCCGGACAGCCGGACTATATGCTTTGGCTGGACTGTTAGACTATGAAGATACAAGATTAAAGACTTCGTCTCGTGTCCGTATGGGACTCTACTTGGCGTGGAAGGCACGCTAGGCAATACGGATATGTACATCTCCTCCTTTGTAACCGACCTTGTGTAACCCTAGCCCTTTCCGGTGTCTATATAAACTGGAGGGTTTTAGTCCGTAGGACAACATACAATCATACCATAGGCTAGCTTCTAGTGTTTAGCCTCTCTGATCTCGTGGTAGATCAACTCTTGTAATACTCATATCATCAAGAATAAATCAAGTAGGACGTATGGTTTTACCTCCATTAAGACTGCCCGAACCTGGGTAAAATATCGTGCCCCCTGCCTCCTGTTACCATTCGCCTTAGACACACAGTTTGGGACCCCCTACCTGAGATCCGCTAGTTTTGACACCCACGGCCGGCCTCACCAGGCTGGCTCATGAGGGGCGGAGAGATCAAGGCAAGGGACACCTCACAAGGCAAGAGCCAGGTGGGCGCCAGGCGAGCGCCAGCGCGCGCAGTGTCCTTGTTTCCTCTTTGGTGCTAAAGAGGCAAGCGCATGCGAGGAGTCCCGAAGGATCCAGCAAATGTTTCCATATCGGTGCAACAAGACCAAGACCAGTAGGACAGCAGGACGGAGGTCAGAGTGGAGCCCAAGATGGCGTCATCACCAGAGCCTTTGGCAGGCGAAGACTACTTTTGTCAGGATAGCTTGTACTAGCTGTCCCCCTTTGAATTGGCCGTTGTGGGATCCATTCCCGCCTAATATTTGGGAAGAGGACCCAGGCCTCTATATATAGGACTAGCCACCACCATAGAAGGGGATCGTCTCATCCAGAGAGAGAGAGAGAGAATCCTAAGCCACAGAAGCTCACCAAGCACAAGAACACCTCTCATCAGGAGGTTGTTCTTCCCTTGTAATTGTTCATCCTCATCCCAAGAGGCAATCCACCACACCACACTGGAGTAGGGTATTACACCACAATGATGGCCCGAACTAGTATAAATGTTGTGTCTCTCATTCTTTGGGTTCGTCGAGCTAGGCCGTGAGATCGTGTCGAGTGCGAGCTAGAGAGGGGGAGAGATCTTTGTGCGCACCCCAGTGTTTGAATCTCAAGGGTTTTGTCGGAACCCGAAATCCGACATTTGGCGTTCCAGGTAGGGGTGCGTCGGAGCTTCTCATCTGCCAGTTCATCCGTCGACATTTTGCGGTTCTGATGTCTGGCGACCCGAGGACCAACGCCGACCGCTAGGTAGCATAGCCGGCCCGGGCGGCACCGTCCGCCTAAGAAGACCTCAACCCTGCGCCCCAGGCGGCACGCGCGCTGCCAAACGCTACGGGGCGCGGGCGGCGTGGTCAAACACCATCCATGTTGGAAATATGCCCTAGAGGCAATAATAAAAGCATTATTATTATATTTCCTTGTTCATGATAATTGTCTTTATTCATGCTATAATTGTGTTATCCGGAAATTGTAATACATGTGTGAGTAATAGACACCAACATGTCCCTCGTAAGCCTCTAGTTGACTAGCTCGTTGATCAACAGATAGTCATGGTTTCCTGACTATGGATAACGAGATCACATCATTAGGAGAATGATGTGATGGACAAGACCCAATCCTAAACATAGCATAAGATCATATAGTTCGTTTGCTAGAGTTTTTCCAATGTCAAGTATCTTTTCCTTAGACCATGAGATCGTGTAACTCCCGGATACCGTAGGAGTGCCTTGGGTGTACCAAACGTCACAACGTAACTGGGTGACTATAAAGGTATACTACGGGTGTCTCCTAAAGTGTCTGTTGGGTTGTCACGGATCAAGACTGGGATTTGTCACTCCGTATGACGGAGAGGTATCACTGGGCCCACTTGGTAATGCATCATCATTATGAGCTCAAAGTGACCAAGTGTCTGGTCACGGGATCATGCATTACGGTACGAGTAAAGTGACTTGCCGGTAACGAGATTGAACAAGGTATTGGGATACCGACGATCGAATCTCGGGCAAGTAACATACCGATTTACAAAGGGAATTGTATACGGGGTTGCTTGAATCCTCGACATCGTGGTTCATCCGATGAGATCATCGAGGAGCATGTGGGAGCCAACATGGGTATCCAGATCCCGCTATTGGTTATTGACTGGAGAGCAATCTCGGTCATGTCTACATGTCTCCCGAACTCGTAGGGTCTACACACTTAAGGTTCGGTGATGCTAGGGTTGCAAAGATATGTATATGCTGTAATCCGAAAGTTGTCCGGAGTCCCGGATGAGATCCTGGACTTCACGAGGACTTCCGGAATGGTCCGGAGGTAAAGAATTATATATAGGAAGTGCAGTTTCGGCCATCGGGAAAGTTTCGGGGGTCACCGGTATTGTACCGGGACCACCGGATGGGTCCCGGGGGTCCACCGAGTGGGGCCACCCATCCCGGAGGGCCCCATGGGCTGAAGTGGGAGGGGGAACCAGCCCTTAGTGGACTGGTGCGCCCCCCTAGGCCCACCCCCTGCGCCTAGGGTTGGAACCCTAGGGTGGGGGGGCGCCCCACTTGCCTTGGGGGGCACTCCACCCCCTTTGGCCACCGCCCCCCTTGGAGATTGGATCTCCCAAGGGCCGCCCCCAGGGGCCTATATAAAGGGGGGGGGGGGGGGGAGCGAGGGGGCAGCCGCACCCTTGCATCTTGGCGCCCCCTTCTCCCCTGCTACACCTCTCCCTCTCGCGCAGACGCTCGGCGATGCCCTGCTGCACGTGACAACTGCATCCACCACCACACCGTCGTGCTGCTGGATCTTCATCAACCTCTCCTTCCCCCTTGCTGGATCAAGAAGGAGGAGACGTCATCCGCTCCGTACGTGTGTTGAACGCGGAGGTGCCGTCCGTTCGGCGCTTGGTCATCGGTGATTTGGATCACGGTGAGTACGACTCCATCATCCACTTTCTAGTGAACGCTTCCGCTCGTGATCTACAAAGCTATGTAGATGCATCCGATCACTCATTGCTAGATGAACTCATAGATGGATCTTGGTGAAACTGTAGGAAATTTTTTGTTTTCTGCGATGTTCCCCAACAGTGGCATCATGAGCTAGGTCTATGCATAGTTCTCTTTGCACGAGTAGAACACAATTTGTTGTGGGCGTTGATGTTGTCAACTTTCTTGCCGCTACTAGTCTTATCTTGCTTCAGCGGTATTGTGGGATGAAGCGGCCCGGACCAACCTTACACGTACGCTTACGTGAGACCGGTTCCACCGACTAACATGCACAAGTTGCATAAGGTGGCTGGCGGGTGTCTGTCTCTCCCACTTTAGTTGGAGCGGATTCGATGAAAAGGGTCCTTATGAAGGGTATATAGAAGTTGACAAATCATGTTGTGGCTTTCACGTAGGTAAGAAAACGTTCTTGCTAGAACCCTATTGCAGCCACGTAAAACTTGCAACAGCAATTAGAGGACGTCTAACTTGTTTTTGCAGCAAGTGTTTTGTGATGTGATATGGCCAAAGTTGTGATGAATGATGAATGATATATATGTGATGTATGAGATGTTCATGCTATTGTAATAGGAATCACGACTTGCATGTCGATGAGTATGACAACCGGCAGGAGCCATAGGAGTTGTCTTTATTTTTGTATGACCTGCGTGTCATTGAGAAACGCCATGTAAATTACTTTACTTTATTGCTAAACGCGTTAGCCATAGTAGTAGAAGTAATAGTTGGCGAGCAACTTCATGGAGACACGATGATGAAGATCATGATTATGGAGATCATGGTGTCATGCAGGTGACAAGATGATCATGGAGCCCCAAGATGGAGATCAAAGGAGCTATGTGATATTGGCCATATCATGTCACTATTATTATTTGATTGCATGTGATGTTTATCATGTTTTGTACATCTTGTTTACTTAGAACGACGATAGTAAATAAGATGATCCCTCATAATAATTTCAAGAAAGTGTTCCCCCTAACTGTGCACCGTTGCGACAGTTCATTGTTTCGAAGCACCACGTGATGATCGGGTGTTAGATTCCAACGTTCACATACAACGGGTGTAAGACAGATTTACACATGCAAACACTTAGGTTGACTTGACGAGCCTAGCATGTACAGACATGGCCTCGGAACACAGAAGACCGAAAGGTCGAGCATGAGTCGTATAGAAGATACGATCAACATGAAGATGTTCACCGATGTTGACTAGTCCGTCTCACGTGATGATCGGACACGGCCTAGTTAACTCGGATCATGTTATACTTAGATGACTGGAGGGATGTCTATCTAAGTGGGAGTTCATTGAATAATTTGATTAGATGAACTTAATTATCATGAACTTAGTCTAAAATCTTTACAATATGTCTTGTAGGTCAAATGGCCAACGTTGTCCTCAACTTCAACGCGTTCCTAGAGAAAACCAAGCTGAAAGACGATGGCAGCAACTATACGGACTTGGTCCAGAAGCTGAGGATCATCCTCATAGCTGCCAAGAAATATTATGTCCTATAAGCACCGCTAGGTGACGCACCCGTCCCACAGAACCAAGACGTTATGAACGCTTGGCAGACACGTGCTGATGACTACTCCCTCGTTCAGTGGGGCATGCTTTACAGCTTAGAGCCGGGGCTCCAAAAGCGTTTTGAGAGACATGGAGCATATGAGATGTTCGAAGAGCTGAAAATGGTTTTTCAAGCTCATGCCCGGGTCGAGAGATATGAAGTCTTCGACAAATTCTTCAACTGTAAGATGGAGGAAAATAGTTCTGTCAGTGAGCACATACTCCCTATGTCTGGGTTACATAACCGCTTGACTCAGCTAGGAGTTAATCTCCCAGATGATGCGGTCATTGACAGAATCCTCCAGTCGCTTCCACCAAGTTACAAGAGCTTTGTGATGAACTTCAATATGCAGGGGATGGAAAAGACCATTCCTGAGTTATTTTCAATGCTGAAATCAGCAGAGGTAGAAGTCAAGAAGGAACATCAAGTGTTGATGGTCAATAAAACCACTAAGTTCAAAAAGGGCAAGGGTAAAAAGAACTTCAAGAAGGACAGCAAGGAAGTTGCCGCGCCCGGCAAGCAAGCTGCCGGGAAGAGGCCAAAAAATGGACCCAAGCCCGAGACTGAGTGCTTTTATTGCAAGGGAAGTGGTCACTGGAAGCGGAACTGCCCCAAATACTTAGCGGACAAGAAGGCCGACAAAACAAAAGGTATATGTGATATACATGTAATTGATGTGTACCTTACCACTACTCGTAGTAGCTCCTGGGTATTTAATACCGGTGCAGTTGCTCACATTTGTAACTCAAAGCAGGAGCTGCGGAATAAATGGAGACTGGCGAAGGACGAGGTGACGATGCGCATCGGGAATGGTTCCAAGGTCAATGTGATCGTCGTCGGCACGCTGCCTCTACATTTACCTTTGGGATTAGTTTTAAACCTTAATAATTGTTATTTAGTGCCAGCTTTGAGCATGAACATTGTATCGGGATCTCGTTTAATTCGAGATGGCTACTCATTTAAATCCGAGAATAATGGTTGTTCTATTTATATGAGAGATATGTTTTATGGTCATGCTCCGATGGTGAATGGTTTATTCTTAATGAATCTCGAGCATAATGCTACACATGTTCATAGTGTGAATACCAAAAGATGTAAGGTTGATAATGATAGTCCCACATACTTGTGGCACTGCCGCCTTGGTCACATAGGTGTCAAACGCATGAAGAAGCTCCATGCAGATGGACTTTTAGAGTCTCTTGATTATGAATCATTTGACACGTGCAAACCATGCCTCGTGGGTAAAATGACCAAGACTCCATTCTCAGGAAAAATGGAGCGAGCGACCAACTTATTGGAAATCATACATACTGATGTGTGCGGTCCAATGAGCGTTGAGGCTCGCAGTGGCTATCGTTATGTTCTCACCCTCACTGATGACTTGAGTAGATATGGGTATGTCTACTTAATGAAACACAAGTCTGAAACCTTTGAAAAGTTCAAGGAATTTCAGAGTGAAGTTGAGAATCAACGTGACAGAAAAATCAAGTTTTTGCGATCAGATCATGGAGGAGAATACTTGAGTTATGAATTTGGCACACACTTAAGAAAATGTGGAATAGTTTCACAACTCACGCCGCCTGGAACACCTCAGCGTAATGGTGTGTCCGAACGTCGTAATCGCACTCTATTAGATATGGTGCAATCTATGATGTCTCTTACCGATTTACCGCTATCTTTTTGGGGCTATGCTTTAGAGACTGCCGCATTCACTTTAAATAGGGCTCTGTCGAAATCCGTTGAGACGACACCATATGAATTATGGTTTGGGAAGAAACCTAAGCTGTCGTTTCTAAAAGTTTGGGGATGCGATGCTTATGTCAAGAAACTTCAGCCTGAAAAGCTCGAACCGAAGTCGGAAAAATGCGTCTTCATAGGATACCCTAAAGAAACTATTGGGTATACCTTCTACCTCAGATCTGAAGGCAAGATCTTTGTTGCCAAGAATGGATCCTTTCTAGAGAAAGAGTTTCTCTCGAAAGAAGTAAGTGGGAGGAAAGTAGAACTTGATGAAGTATTACCTCTTGAACCGGAAAATGGCGCAACTCAAGAAAATGTTCCTGAAGTGCCTGCACCGACTAGAGAGGAAGTTAATGATGATGATCATGAAACTCCAGATCAAGTTGCTACTGAACTTCGTAGGTCCACAAGGACACGTTCCGCACCAGAGTGGTACGGCAACCCTGTCTTGGAAATCATGTTGCTAGACAACGGTGAACCTTCGAACTATGAAGAAGCGATGGCGGGCCCGGATTCTGACAAATGGCTAGAAGCCGTGAAATCCGAGATAGTATCCATGTATGAAAACGAAGTATGGACTTTGACTAACTTGCCTGTTGAGCGGCGAGCCATAGAAAATAAATGGATCTTTGAGAAGAAGACAGACGCGGATGGTAATGTGACCATCTATAAAGCTCGGCTTGTCGCTAAGGGTTATCGACAAGTTCAAGGGGTTGACTATGATGAGACTTTCTCACTGGTAGCGAAGCTAAAGTCTGTGCGAATCATGTTAGCAATTGCCGCATTCTATGATTATGAGATATGGCAAATGGACGTCAAAACGGCATTCCTTAATGGTTTCCTTAAGGAAGAATTGTATATGATGCAGCCGGAAGGTTTTGTCGATCCTAAGAATGCTGACAAGGTGTGCAAGCTCCAACGCTCGATTTATGGGCTGGTGCAAGCATCTCGGAGTTGGAACATTCGCTTTGATGAGATGATCAAAGCGTTTGGGTTTACGCAGACTTATGGAGAAGCCTGCGTTTACAAGAAAGTGAGTCGGAGCTCTGTAGCATTTCTCATATTATATGTAGATGACATACTTTTGATGGGAAATGATATAGACCTCTTGGACAGCATTAAGGCCTACTTGAATAAGAGTTTTTCAATGAAGGACATTGGAGAAGATGCATATATATTAGGCATCAAGATCTATAGAGATAGATCAAGACGCCTCATAGGTCTTTCACAAAGCACATACCTTGATAAGATATTGAAGAAATTCAATATGGATCAGTCTAAGAAGGGGTTCTTGCCTGTGTTACAAGGTGTGAAATTGAGCTCAGCTCAATGTCCGACCACGGCAGAAGATATATAAGAGATGAGTGTCATCCCCTATGCCTCAGCCATAGGTTCTATTATGTATGCCATGCTGTGTACCAGACCTGATGTAAACCTTACCGTAAGTTTGGTAGGAAGGTACCAAAGTAATCCCGGCAAGGAACACTGGACAGCGGTCAAGAATATCCTGAAGTACCTGAAAAGGACTAAGGAAATGTTTCTTGTTTATGGAGGTGACGAAGAGCTCGTCGTAAAGGGTTACGTCGACGCTAGCTTCGACACAGATCTGGATGACTCTAAGTCACAAACCGGATATGTGTATATTTTGAATGGTGGGGCAGTAAGCTGGTGCAGTTGCAAGCAGAGCGTCGTGGCGGGATCCACATGTGAAGCGGAGTACATGGCAGCCTCGGAGGCAGCGCATGAAGCAATTTGGGTGAAGGAGTTCATCACCGACCTAGGAGTCATACCCAATGCGTCGGGGCCAATCAAACTCCTCTGTGACAACACTGGAGCTATTGCACTTGCCAAGGAGCCCAGGTTTCACAAGAAGACCAGGCACATCAAGCGTCGCTTCATCTCCATTCGTGAAAATGTTCAAGATGGAGACATAGATATTTGTAAAGTACATACAGACCTGAATGTAGCAGATCCGTTGACTAAACCTCTCCTTAGAGCAAAACATGATCAACACCAGAATTCCATGGGTGTTCGATTCATCACAATGTAACTAGATTATTGACTCTAGTGCAAGTGGGAGACTGTTGGAAATATGCCCTAGAGGCAATAATAAAAGCATTATTATTATATTACCTTGTTCATGATAATTGTCTTTATTCATGCTATAATTGTGTTATCCGGAAATCGTAATACATGTGTGAGTAATAGACACCAACATGTCCCTAGTAAGCCTCTAGTTGACTAGCTCGTTGATCAACAGATAGTCATGGTTTCCTGACTATGGACATCGGATGTCATTGATAACGAGATCACATCATTAGGAGAATGATGTGATGGACAAGACCCAATCCTAAACATAGCATAAGATCGTATAGTTCGTTTGCTAGAGTTTTTCCAATGTCAAGTATCTTTTCCTTAGACCATGAGATTGTGTAACTCCCGGATACCGCAGGAGTGCTTTGGGTGTACCAAACGTCACAACGTAACTGGGTGACTATAAAGGTATACTACGGGTGTCTCCGAAAGTATATGTTGGGTTGTCACGGATCAAGACTGGGATTTGTCACTCCGTATGACGGAGAGGTATCACTGGGCCCACTCAGTAATGCATCATCATTATGAGCTCAAAGTGACAAAGTGTCTGGTCACGGGATCATGCATTACGGTATGAGTAAAGTGACTTGCCGGTAACGAGATTGAACAAGGTATTGGGATACCGACGATCGAATCTCGGGCAAGTAACATACCGATTTACAAAGGGAATTGTATACGGGGTTGCTTTAATCCTCGACATCATGGTTCATCCGATGAGATCATCGAGGAGCATGTGGGAGCCAACATGGGTATCCAGATCCCGCTGTTGGTTATTGACCGGAGAGCAATCTCGGTCATGTCTACATGTCTCCCGAACCCGTAGGGTATACACACTTAAGGTTCGGTGACGCTAGGGTTGTAAAGATATGTATATGCAGTAATCCGAAAGTTGTTCGGAATCCCGGATGAGATCCCGAACATCACGAGGAGTTCCAGAATGGTCTGGAGGTAAAGAATTATATATAGGAAGTGCAGTTTCGGCCATCGGGAAAGTTTCGGGGGTCACCGGTATTGTACTGGGACCACCGGATGGGTCCCGGGGGTCCATTGGGTGGGGCCACCCATCCCGGAGGGCCCCATGGGCTGATGTGGGAGGGGGAACCAGCCCTTAGTGGGCTGGTGTGCCCCCCCTAGGCCCACCCCCTGCGCCTAGGGTTGGAACACTAGGGTGGGGGGGGGGGCGCCCCACTTGCCTTGGGGGGCACTCCACCCCCCTTGACCGCCACCCCCCTTGGAGATTGGATCTCCCAAGGGCCGGCGCCCCCCAGGGGCCTATATAAAGGGGGGAGGGAGGGGGCAGCCGCACCCTTGCATCTTGGCGCCCCCTTCTTCCCTGCTACACCTCTCCCTCTCGTGTAGACGCTCGGCGAAGCCCTGCTGCACGTGCCAACTGCATCCACCACCATGCCGTCGTGCTGCTGGATCTTCATCAACCTCTCTTTCCCCCTTGCTGGATCAAGAAGGAGGAGACTTCATCCGCTCCGTACGTGTGTTGAACGCGGAGGTGCCGTTCGTTCGGCGCTTGGTCATCGGCGATTTGGATCACGGCGAGTACGACTCCATCATCCACGTTCTAGTGAACGCTTCCGCTCGCGATCTACAAAGGTATGTAGATGCATCCGATGACTCGTTGCTAGATGAACTCATAGATGGATCTTGGTGAAACCGTATGAAATTTTTTGTTTTCTGCAACATTCCCCAACAATCCATCCTTACTCCACGACAAGTGCGGGTAGGCACTAGGGCCTCAACCCACGCTGCGGCCACGGCGCCGCACACCCGACGGGAACAAGCAAACATGAGGGCCACGCTCACGGTGGCTCGGGAGCTTCTTCGATGCCGACTGATGGAGAGCGGCCGGGATGCATTGCTGGAGCGCGTCGCCGAGCCACTAGACGTCGCGGCTTCGGGAGCGCCGCCCTTCTGCTCCCTGCATACACCTTAGGCCGCAACCCGATCGCACGGCGGGCCTCGCCGCACCCGTGTGCCCCCGGGTGCGCCAGGAGACTTCATCGACACCGGCGCGACTAGCAACCCCGGACGCCCAATCGCACCCGCGCCACCTCTGATGAGCGCGGGCACGAGCGTTGCCACCCATGGCCCCAGCGGGGTGCCGCCCTACCATCCTCAGGCGGCTTGCTGGGCCTGGCAACATGGAGCGTGGGGCACTTCGGCGAGGTCTTCGGGGTGACAGCCCCAGAGGCCTACATGCCCCGCATGATGGACCAGGAGTATGCGCTGGAAGATAACTCTAGATCGTTCCTCGAGCCGGGCTGGGAGGAGGCGCTAGAAGCTGAGGCCTTCCAGGAGTCCCCGAGAGCCTCGCCAACCATGCCGGCAACAACAGCTACAGGGTACCACTAATCTCTCAGGAGCAAGCTTATGCTAACCATGGGTCGCGGGAGGATCAGGTCACAACGACGGAAGGCGGCCCTAGCTCAACGGCCTCCCTCCCAGCAGGAGGAGTGCACTAGGGGCTGAAGGGGAGGGGCCGGGAGCCAGGTCCCTCCCCGCATCACGCGGAGCAAGGCGTCCCCCGGAGGTAGGCCCTCTGTTAGGGAGGTGCTGGTGAGCCTTCCCCCGGTAGAGGACCCGTGGTCGCCGAGGGCGCCACTGGCGTCCCCTTTGCCACTTGGCTTCGTCCTGGTTTCCGATCGCACCAACGGTGGTTGAGGCTGGCGCAAGGCGGGGCCCTCGTCTGGCGATATGAAGTAAGGCTCGCGCGTGTCAAGATCTCCGCTCGTGACACTCTCACGTAATAATGAGTGGGGCTGTACACGCCCCGGAATCTTAGGAGTGCCGCCCTCGGGCCTCGGGGCTCCCTCCCACGTCCAAGTGGCAGCACTTAGCTCTGCGCTGGTGAGAAGACTAGACCAGGTGCCGGACGCGGCCATTTGCCCTTGACCTCTTTTCTGTAGCCCTATTTCTGGCTTTGGATTTAAGTTAAAGTTGAATTTCCATTGTTCTGCACGGGGGGTAACTTTTCTCGTTCGTTCGATTTTCTGCCATCTGGTTCCTTGCCCTGACTCGGAGTTCGCACCTGCTGCCTCCCCCGTCACGAGCCCCTCGCGAGCAGGGGCTGGGCGCGGCACGCGCACGATGCACGCACGCCCTTCCATGGCTGGCGCTTGCTCCTGGCGAGGCCCTCTCGGATGGATCAGCAGGCCCTTCAGGAGCTCACGACCTCACGAGCTGATCGAGAACCGATCCTGACTAAGGTAAATCTCAACAGTAAGCTCGCGACATGACTCGTAGGCTCATAAAAACACATCTTCAGCTTGGCCTAAGGAAAAGAGCCAGCAATCTATTTACATGAGGGGCTCCCCCTCCCAAAATGCTCTTTCAACTTTCAGGGCCGTGCCCAGGTTTTCACTTACAAGGTCAGCAACAAGGAAGCACGGGCTCAATCGGACATATCGCTTACTGCGTCCTCCGGGTCGCTGTTAGACACGTCACTGGCGTCGTCGTCACCATCGCTGGCATCACCGCCCTTATTGTCGGCATCACCGTCACCATTGTCGGCATCGCCCACACCATCGTCGAGCATGTCGCCTTCTTCCGCAGCGACCACCACCGCGTCATCCTCGGAGGTGAAGGCCCTGACTAGAGCATCCACATTGTCCTCTAGCCAGCGCGCCATGTCACCCCGGATGGCCTCGGGCACAGGGGAAATGACGGCGTCGAAGTCGAAGTTGGGGTAGGTGTTCTGGAGGTGGTTGAAGACACAGGAGAACGCGCGCTTGAGCAGGCCACGGTTCCTCTCCTCAACAAGCACGTGAGCCCTCTCGGATCGATTCTCCAGGCATGTCACCACGTCGGTGAAGAAAAGAAGGTGACTACGTAGTTGTTCGAGTGGGGATGAGGTGCGTCTTCGTCGCAGATGGCGCCCAGCGTCGCGTTGGTTCTGATCCTGAGGCTTTGGAGCATGGGGGCGTGCTCCGCTCCAGCGTTCGCCGCCGGAGCACTTCCTCCCGGCTCTGCTGCGTAGAGGACTCGGCACTGGCGACCCACTACTGAAGGGAAAGCAGCTCGGCACGAGTGGAAGCCAGGTCAGCATGCACTGAGGTCAGGGCGGCTGCGGCGACTTTCTCGTGATGTTCCGCCTCAGCCAACCCTGACCTGAGGGCATTAGTTCTACCCACAGCTTCAGCTTTCACAAGCTTCAACTTCAGGTCGTGCCTGCCCGCAAGATCCGCGCGAGCCTCGGCCACCCGGCGGTTGACCAGCCTTGGCCTCGCGCGCACAGACAGCATCCTCCGCTTGGGCGACTTGATGCTCCCTCGTCTCCAACTGCTCAAGCTCAAGGCTGCGCTCCATGGCTTCGAGCGCCAGCACTTCCTCGCGCTTCAAGACCTCTTCCTCCTCGGTAGGCATCCCCTTCATCGACACTAGGGCGGCCTTGCGCGCCTCCACTTGCTGCTCCAGGGAGGTGCTCCAGGCCTGGAGCTCCCACACACGGTTCTCTGTGATCTCGCGACGACGATCGGCTTCCCGGGCCTCTTCCAAGGCTCGAGCGCAGGCCTCACGCAAGGTCACAAGAGACGCCTCGACCTTCGTGTTGTCAAGATCGTGCTGGTGGCGATCGAAGAAGCGGAGGAGTCAGGGAGTGTGTCGCCAGCAAGGGGGAAATAACTGTGTAGGACACCGTGGCCACCTAGCCAGGCAGATATCAAGGCTGCATGGGCAAGCGGGGCCGCCCACATCCAATCAATCGCCACGCGTCAGCGGGGCCGTAGGCTATTGGGGCCCACGGCGCTCTGCACTTGCCCTTTGGCTTCGCCTTGAAGCCAAGCCCGAGCGCGCCTTGGGCCCGGGGGCTATTGTCGGCGTTCTGGGAACAGGGGTCCCTAGACTTGCCTGCCTGCGGCCCGTGGCGTGGCTCCACCAGTGGCCCTCTACGGCCCATCTTCACCAGCAAACACTCAAGACCCTCGCGAGGGGCCAAGTTCTCACGAGGCGGACGATGCAAGACCTCCTCAGGGGCGGCCTCACCAGGCTGGCTCGCGAGGGGCAGAGAGATCAAGGCAAGGGACACCTCGCGAGGTTTGCGCGATGCAAGCCAAGACAACTGGCGCCAGGCGGGCGCCAGTGCGTGCAATGTCCTCGTTTCCTCTTTGGTGCTAAAGAGGCAAGCGCAAGCAAGGAGTCCTGAGGCATCAGGCAAAGGTTTCCATATCGGTGCAAAAAGACCAAGACCAGCAGGATAGCAGGACGAAGGTCACAGTGGAGCCCAAGATGGCGTCACCACCAGAGCCTTTGGTAGGCGAAGGCTACTTTTTTAGGATAGCTTGTACTAGCTGTCCCCCTTTTAATTGGCCGTTGTGGTATCCTTCCCGTCTAATATTTGGGAAGAGGACCCATGCCTCTATATATAGGACTAGCCACCACCATAGAAGGGGATCAGCTCATCCAAAGAGAGAGAGAGAGAGAGAATCCTAAGCCACACAAGCTCACCAAGCACAAGAACACCTCTCCTCAGAAGGCTGTTCTTCCCTTGTAACTGTTCATCCTCAGCCCAAGAGGCAATCCACCACACCACACTGGTGCAGGGTATTACACCACAATGGTGGCCCGAACCAGTATAAATCTTGTGTCTCTCGTTCTTTGGGTTCGTCGAGCTAGGCCGTGAGATCGTGTCGAGTGCAAGCTAGAGAGGGGGAGAGATCTTTGTGCACACCCTAGTGTTCGAACCTCAAGGGTTTTTCCGGAACCCGAAATCCGACATGGTTGTCTCCCAGCAAGCGCTTTTCTTTAATGCCTTTTAGCTAGGCATGATGATTTCAATGATGCTCACATAAAAGATAAGAATTGAAACATAAAGAGAGCATCATGAAGAATATGACTAGCACATTTAAACCTAACCCACTTCCTATGCCTAGGGATTTTGTGAGCACACAATTTATGGGAACAAGAATCAACTAGCATAAGAATTCAAAACAAGTATAACTTCAAAACTTTAAGCACATAGAGAGGAAACTTGGTATTATTGCAACTCCTACAAGCATGTTTTCCTCCCTCATAATAATTTTCAGTAGCATCATGAATTAGTTCAACAATATAACCAGCACATAAAGCATTATGTTCATGATCCACGAGCATAGAAATTTTACTACTATGCACATAAGCAAAATTCTCCTCATTCGGAATAGTGGGAGCAAACTTCTTCTAAATCCACTTTAGATGATAGTATTATTCACACTCCAAAAGATAGAAGTGAAGTTCATGGAGCATTCTACAGTTAATATAGACTAACCGATATCCAAGCTCAAAATATATAAGTGAAGCACATGAAGCATTCTATAAAACCATATTCAAAAGATTTAAGTGAAGCACAAAGATCAATTCTATAAGATCATAATGAAAAGATATAAGTGAAGCACATGAAGTATTCTATAAATCAATAAAGGGCTATCTCATACTAGCATGGTTCTTAAAGGAAAAAAAAAACACAAAGGACACAAATTATGTGAATAAAAGAAAAACCAAGGTATACCGATAATTGTTGAAGAAGAAAGATGGGATGCCAACCGGGGCATCCCCAAGCTTAGATGCTTGAGTATCCTTGAAATATTTAATTGGGGTGCCTTGGGCATCCCAAGATTGAGATCTTTCCTCTCTTTATTCTTCTCATATTGATAGCTCCTCGATCTTCGAACACTTCATTCCAACAAAACTTTAACAAAAACTGTGTGAGATCCGTTTGTGTCATAAAGCAAATCACTACCTTTCGGTACTGTTGCAAACTTATTACAATTTCATATTATAACTATATCTATTGTATTCCAACTTCACCATGGTTCATACCCCCCGATACTACCCATAGATTCATCAAAATAAGCGAACAACTCATAGAAAACAGAATCTGTCAAAAACAGGACAGTCTGTAGTAATCTGGAAGTTTAGTAAACTTTTGTAACTCCAATAAATTGTAATCAATTATGAAAATTTAGAAAATTTGGACATAAGTAATGTGAGAAAAGTTTTAGACCCATTTGACTTTCCAGTAAAAAATGTAAAATCACGCGCTACAGCCAAAGTTTCTGTTTTTGTACTGAACATAGTAAACAAGCAACCTAATCATCCTAAAACCAAGGCTTGGCACATTATTTTTATAATACAATGTATATATACAAGGGGATAATTATTTTAAGAGAAGCTTCCATGAATTTTCTTATATTGTTTCCATGAGCATGAACACAAGTGTTCAAGGTCGACCCTCACTTCCCCAATGCATAACCTTCCAATAACTTCTCTTATTGAAAAACTTTTTATGTATGAGAGGCAAGTGAATTTTTTTGTATTTTCATTCTTAATTTTTTTGTATGATTCACCCACAACTAAACAGAAAAAAAGGAAATACAAAATCTACTAAGTAAAGAAAGCAAACAAGCACACACGAGAATATCAACCCCACGCTATTGCTCCCCGGCAACGGCGCCAGAAAAGAGCTTGATAATCCCCAAGTGCAGGGAATCATCGTAGCAATTTCCAACGGTGGAAGTGATAAGTATGGAGTGTCGAACCCACAAGGAGCTAAAGGTAAGGTTAGTATTCTCTCAAGTCCTATCTGCCACTGATATGACTCTACGTGCACCGAACGTTTGCTTCCAAATAGAAACGAGAAATAAAACTACGTTGTGGGTATGAAGAGGATAACTTTGCATGGTATCGAAGAGATAAAATATAAAAGTAGGTGCTGTTATCATAAAGTTAGAATAAATTACTAAATATTATAAATAGAAAGTGTGGAATAATGATGGATCGGTGTGCGAAATTGTCTTAGGAAATGGTTAACAAGACCGATAGTCGTCATTGCAATTTCATATGAGGGAGAGGCATAAGCTAACAGACTTTCTCTTCTTGGATCATATGCACTTATGATTGGGACTCTAGCAAGCATCCGCAACTACTAAAGATCATTAAGGTAAAACCCAACCATAGCATTAAAGCATCAAGTCCCCTTTATCCCATACGCAACAACCCCGTTACTCGGGTGTATGCTTCTGTCACTCAAGCAACCCACTATAAGCAAATCATGAACATATTGCAACACCCTACAACGGGAATCCCTCACGCTTGCGCAACACGGAGGGCACAATAGGACAGCATCAAAATAAAACATACAACTCATACCAATCTATATCATCAATCAACCCAAAGGCAAAGGATATCTACTCAAACATCATAGGATGGCAACACATCATTGGATCATAATATGTGGCATAAAGCACCATGTTCAAGTAGGGATTATAGCGGGGTGCGGGAGAGTGGATCGCGTAAAAGAGATGAGGATGGTGATGTTGATGAAGACGATCACCGCTGCTATGATTGCCCTTCCGATGGCACTCCGGCGCCACCGAGGGAGAGGAGGAGGGCTATCCCCCTTGTGCTTCCTCCTCCATGGCCTGTGTCGGTGTTCTGGGAACGGGGGTCCCCAGACTTGCCTGCCTGCGGCCTGCGGCGTGGCTCAAAGGGGGCCCAGCCCAGCCCATCTTCATCAACACAAGACTCAAGACCCTCGCGAGGGGCCAAGCCTCACGGGGCGGACGACAAGGAGCTTCCTCAGGCATGGCCTCGTCAGGCTGGCTCGCGAGGAGGGGGGGAGATCAAGGCGGGGTACCTCGCGAGGTGCCCGTGACGCAAGCCATGACGACTCAGGGCGACAGGCGGGTGCCAGCCCGCGCAGCGTCCTCCTTTCCTCTTTGGTGCAAAGCGGGCAAGCGCAGCCGCGGAGTACTGAGGCATCAAGCAAAGGTTGCCATTTCGGTGCAACGAGACCAAGACCAGGAGGACTACGAGATGGAGTTCACCGTGGGGCCCAAGACGGCGTCATCACCAGAGCTTTGCGCAGGCGAAGACTGCTTTTGTCAGGATAGTTGATACTTGCTGTCCCCCTTCAAATTAGCCCGGCATTGTTGGCTCCCTTCCCGCTCGATATTTGGGAAGAGGACCAGGGCCTCTATAAATAGGACCAGCCACCCACAAAGCAAGGGGGTTGGGGAAAAAGAGTAAGAGTAAGGCAGTGAGTGTGAGAGAGAGAGAGAGAAAGGTGGCTGAACTCCTCCTAGCAGTTCATCGCCCCTGCCAAGAATAGACCCTCGCAAGGCTGTTCTTCCTTGTATCGTTCATCATCATCAGCCCCAAGAGGCAATCCACCCACCACACACTGGAGTAGGGTATTACACCACAACGGTGGCCCGAACCAATATAAACCTTGTGTCTTTTGTGCAATTCTTTCAGTAGTATAGATCTTTGCGAGACGGAGGGGTAGAAGACGTAATCTCCGCGCGCACCCCAGTGTTCGAACCTTAAGGGTCTGCCGGAACCCAAAATCCGACATTTGGCGCGCCAGGTAGGGGTGCGCCGGAATTCGTTGTCCACTGCCCCGTTCTCCTCCGACCGTCGCATCCATGTCCGACGCTCGTCGGGCCCACGCCGAGCGCCGGGCCGCCATCGCTTCCCGCGTCGCCCAGACGGCGCCCGTCAGTGGATGTCCTCTTCGTTCCCCGTCACCCGCCATCAACGCCGCCACCGGCCCGGCGGGGGGCGAGCAGCAAGCGTCGTCTCAGCATCCATCCGTGCGGCAAGACGGCCGCACTGCTACTCCATCGCTCGCACCAGCTGGTTCTTCGTCCCGCGCGCTCCGCGCCCCCTTGGAGGCTCGAGCTGCGCTCCTCGCCACAAATGAGCTCCTGCGCTACCGTCCCGTCGATGACGTCTACGAAGAGTGGCTCGACCGCATCGCCGAGCTTGTCCGCGCCGCAGGGGGCTCTCTCGCGTCGTCCGTTCCGCTGCGCCACACCCCGCCCCGCGCGGGCAACGAAGCTCCGGAGGCGTACCAGTCGCCTCCTCTCCAAGAAGACGCCATGGCTCCAAGGCACGTGGCCCCTGGGCGGAACCCGCTCTGTCAGGTGCCAGCGCAGCAAGAACGGAGCTGCCAAGAAGTCCCTCGCCCGCAAGGAGCTGCCCGGGCGCTCCCTGCTCCAGCACGCCGCGACCCTGCTCCAGCTCCGGCACGCCAAGACCCTGCGCTGCTCCTAGCTGCAGCGCGTGGGGACCCTCAAGACCGAGCTCTCCACCAGCCAAAGCCTTTTGTGGCCATCGCAGGCTGCCGTGCCTACACCACCGAGCTGCGTAGCGTCGCGTGGCCCTGCAAGTTCAAGCCATACCTGCCTCCTCGTTACGATGGCACGACTGACCCTGCAGAGTTCCTCCAGCTCTATGAGCTGGGCATCGAACCTGCCAGCGGGGACGAAAAGGTTATGGCGAACTGGTTCCCCATGGCGCTCAAGGAAGGAGCTCGCACTTTGCTCCTGGATCTGGCTCCAGGCATGATCTCTTCCTGGGACCAGATGCGCACCCGCTTCATCGCCAACTTCCAAGGTACTCGCGACCGGCCACCCACCGTGAGCGACATGCGCCGCATCAAGCAACAACCTGGAAAGACCCTGCAAAAGTACATCCAGCGCTTCAACAACGCGCGCCTCAAGATCCCCAAGGTGTCCGAGGAGGCCATCATCTCGGCCTTCTCCGATGGTGTGCGCGACGTCAAGATGAAGGAGGAGCTGGCGATGCATGAAGACCTGTGCACCTCCCTGGAGTTGTTCAACTTGGCGACCAAGTGCGCCAGGGCTGAGGAGGGACGCCTCTCCCTCCTCAAGCTGCTTATCGCAGACCCAGAGGAGAAGAAGCCCAAGGCCAAGGACGTGAAGTGCAAGGGGGCTGCCGTGCTCGCAGCAGAACCAGACACCAAGCGGGGCAAAGATCTGCCTGAGTCCTCCAGGGGCAGCTGAAAGGATCGATATGGTTGACTAGAGGGGGGGTGAATAGGCAACTAACAATTTTTAGTGTTTCTTAGCAATTTAAACTTTGCATCAAAAATAGGTTGTCTAGATATGCAACTAGATGAGCAACCTATATGATGCAACACTAGTAGGAACACAAACAAGCAAGATATATGAAACAAAGAAGCTACTCAAGTAAAGGCATGAGATAACCAAAAGTGGAGACGGTGGAGACGAGGATGTGTTGCCGAAGTTCCTTCCCTTTGAGAGGAAGTATGTCTCTGTTGGAGCGGTGTGGAGGCACAATGCTCCCCAAGAAGCCACTAAGGCCACCGTAATCTCCTCACGCCCTCACACAATGCGAGATGCCGTGATTCCACTATTGGTGCCCTTGGAGGCGGCGACCGAGCCTTTACAAACAAGGTTGGGGCAATCTCCACAACTTAATTGGAGGCTCCCAACGACGCCACGAAGCTTCACCACAATGGACTATGGCTTCGCGGTGACCTCAACCGTCTAGGATGCTCAAACACCCAAGAGTAACAAGATCCGCAAGGGATTAGAAGGGAGGAATCAAATATCTCTCGGTGGAAGTGTAGATCGGGGCCTTCTCAACCTCTCCCAAGCAAATCAACAAGTTTGGGTGGCTAGGGAGAGAGATCGGGCGAAAATGGAGCTTGGAGCAATAATGGAGCATTAATGGTGGAAGAGGTAAGTCAACGGGGAAGAAGGAGACCCTTTATATAGTGAGGAGAGAAGATCCAACCGTTGCCCACCAACCAGCCCGCGGCCAGCTGTACTACCGCGCAAGGTCAGCGGTACTACCGCACGGCCACACGGTAGTACGGCTTGCGGGCAGGCAGTACTACCGCACGGGGGTGCGGTACTACCGCGCCCTCAGCGCGGTACTACCGTGAGGCAAGAGCTAGAGAGGATGAAAGGGTACAACCGTGCATACTTCCGCAAAATAACGGAAGTAGCAAAAACGCGACACAGTAGTACTGCCGAGGGCAGTACTACCGCCTGGCTCCCCAGCGCGGTACTACCGTACAGCCAAAGCGGTAGTACCGCGGCGGTGCGGATGTAAAATTTTACATCCGCCCTACTACCGCACCCGGGCGGCACTAGCGAGTGGGCTGCGATAGTATGGCTCTAGGGGGAGCGGTACTACCGCGGGCACCAGCGGTACTACTGCGCGCCTGTGCGGTACTACCGTGGGTGCCCACGGTACTACCGTTTCCCCTGGAGCGGTACTACCGCAACCCCAAGCACAGCCAGTCACTAGAGGCATAGAAAACGGACGAAGCTCCAAGGAAGAAAGAGAGAGATGCAAGGAGACGTGTACGTGATGATTCCACCCAAACCTTTCCAACGCGGACCCCCTCTTAACAGTACGGCTTCCCTACGACTCAAATCCACCAAAAGGAAACGTAGAAAAGACGCAGTCTTCGTCAGTCTTCCAGGGACGCCCAATCGTCTTGTGCCTAGCAGAGAAGAGTCTGGAAAGCTCATGACACACGATTAGTCCGCAAATGCGTTGTCATCAATCACCAAAACACTTAGGGATAAATATGACCTTACAATCTCCCCCTTTTTGGTGGATTGATGACAAATCGGGATTTGCATAAAGAAAGTAATATTAAGAAAATGCAAGCCCCTCCTCTCTATAAAATAGACGGGCTCCCCCTAGATGTGTGCCACCTAGATGAGTGCTTTGGACTGCACGGCACATGAATACTAGGATCACAGCTCCCCCTATGTTATAGAAATAAAGAATATCTATCGCTAGACAAGATGTAGCAAACATAAGATAATTAAGATAGATAGATAGAGTGCATATGTCTTACACCATATGGAGGATAGGTCTCGAAGACACAAACCAAACAGAAGCAAACGAGGTTCCAAGCAAACACACCACACACAAACGAGGTCCACGCAAACACACCACACACACTAAGCACGACACACGCAAATCGCAAATCCCTACACTCTCTCCCCCTTTGGCATCGAGATGCCAAAAAGGCAGAGAGGACACCTACAGCACAAGTGGTAGCTCAAGCAGAGAAGTTGTCCCACTGCTCCTGGTGCTCCTCGTCAGACTCAGCGGCTGGGATAGTCTCCTCCATGTCCTCCTCTGAACTGTTCCACGTGTAGCCCTGCTTAGACATCCAGGCAGCCTCAGGAGTGATGACATCCTCCGACCCGCCAGACACATCCTCGCCAAAGAGCCGCATCACTTTCTTGTCACGGCGGCGACTTTCCTTGTCAGACACGTGAGCCCTATACTGTCCCTTTGCTTGCATGCAGAAGAGAGTCTTCATCTTGTCCTTCAGCTTCTTGGCCCATGATGGCTCAGAGGAAGAAGTGGTGAACTTGGCATCACGGTCCTCAGCAGCATGATCCTCAGCACGGTCCTCACCACGGTCCTCAGCAGCCTCCCCCTGACCGGTAGCCCTCCTAGCAGAAGATGCCTCAGCACAAGTGGTGGTGTTGGCCCAGTTGGGCTTGACGCGCAGGCAGATGGACTCATGGCGGACCCAGTCTGGAGCAAGAAACTCATCTCTTGGAAACGTCTTCTCCCAAGTGGTAGAGAGCAGCAGATGCAGGTATGGGCCATAAATAGGAACCTTGCGAGTGAACAAAGCAAACCGAAGCTCACACCACATGATGTGAGAGACATCAAGTGGCTGAGTCTGAGAAGAACGAGCCTCTGCGCACAAGAGCAACATGTCCACTAGATATGCATGAACCTTGTCCTTGTCGCCAATGCGTGGGAACAGAGTGTTGCGGAAGATGCGATGCTTGATATCCAGAAAAGATTTCAACACCCAAGTAGACTTGCCATTGGGGAGTACCTTCTCAATAAGGATGGGCTGAAGCAGGTTCTTGTTGGCAGACTCAGAGTTGGCATGGGGACGGACACCAACTGGGGTGTGGAGCCCGTCATCAGGAATGTGCAGCAGATCCATGAACTCTTTCCATGTAGCAGACAGCTGACGGCCATTAGTCATCCAAGTCATCCTCCGCTCCACCCCGGGATGAAAGTACACTGAGGCAAAGAACTGACAGATAAGCTCAAGGTCATAGTCAAGGTGAAAGGAGATCACCGGCTCAATAGCAAACTGCTCCACAAAGTCCAGAGCCTCGCCAAAATAGTCACGAAACTTGTCTTCCCGCAGGTGATGCATATCAATCCACTTGACATCCACATAGGTGTTCTGCTTGTTCTTGATCACATCCAGATAGATGAGAACCTGTTGCTTGGTCAAGAAAAACTCGGTGCCTATGAGGGTAGCCCGAGGATTCACATAGGGATTGATCTTTCGGCGCTCGACATACTCAGTGGCAGAGATCTCGTCCATGGCCTTAGCCGGTTCCTTGAGCTTGCTGGCAGTAGTCTTGACATTTCGCTTAGGGGCCTTCGAGCCCTCTGGGGCTTCATCTTGTGGGTTGCGCAGACGCTTGGAGCTGGTGTCACGGCTGGGATTGGAAAGGCGAGAACCACCACCTGAGACACACAATGCAAAACACCCACAAAAGCCAAGAGAGATTAAAACAAAGATCACAACACAGACAAGGGAAACAAATAGAAAGCACACATGATACATGCCTAGAGGGAGTTTTGAATCCTACGGTAGTACGGCCGGCGCGGTAGTACCGCGCCTGCGGAACGGTAGGACTGCACGGCGTACGGTAGTACCGCGCCTGACGGGCGGTAGTACCACACGGCACACGGTTGTACCGCACGTCTACCACGGTAGTACCGCGCCGTGCTAGATCTGAGGCGATTCAAATCTGAGAAAGCCCGCGAAATCACGGCGGTACTACGGTTGGACAAAACTACCATAAGACAGCATATCAAGTATGTTTCCTTTGCATCACGACTCTCCTACATCCTACTCTTGCACATATTTAGCCTAAAATCTCAAGAACACCAAGTTTCTCCCCAAAAGTCTAGAAGCGAGAAAACAGCCAAGAAAAGGAGAGATTTGGGGAAAAACCTTGGTCCATGGCAAGAGGAAGTGGTCGGGAACGATCCCACCGGTCGGAATCCGAGGAGAGTGGCCGGAGACGGAGATCCGGCAAGGGCCTCCGGCACTGTTCTTGAGAGGGAGAGACGTGGGGAGAGAGAGACAATGAATGGGTATGGGGAGTTGGAACTCCCCTGCTCGAGTCATAACCTCCCCACGCGCCCTTGACGGCACGGTAGTACCGTGCCCAGACACGGTAGTACCGCGAAGAGCGGTAGTACCGTGATGGGTGCGGTAGTACCGTTCCTCCCGAGTGGTAGTACCGTGACAAGGCGCGGTAGTACCGTGGGCTCAAGAGAATGCAGGTTTCGAGCACGAAAAAGATAGGATCTTTGGACAAGACCGCTCCGAGCAAGCACAACACCACAAAACCATGCAACACACAAACCAGACGGGCAAACGACAAGCGAACCACACGCGAGACACCACCTCTTCAAAAGAGAGGGCGGTGGCCGTAGCCACCTATGTTTGAGTCAAGTGGTATGGCACCGCGAAGAATTATCCTTGGGTCCATGACCAAAACTCGTCTTTGAAGCACAAGCACCATCAAACATGGCTAATGTGAAAGACTCGATTAATTTATGCATAATGGGGGGAGGGAGAGTTCATTGAGAGAACAACACTCCCCCTATGTCCATGCCTACATCTAAACAAGACAACAAGTTGCGTGCAGTGGGGTGTGCAAGGGTTCAAGCAACATTGCTCGAATCAATGATATTTAGCTCATGCCTTAACTCGCGAAATCTTGCTTCATCCAAGGGCTTCGTGAAGATATCTGCAAGGTTGTCATGAGTGTTGACGTAGTTGAGTTTGATCTCTCCTCGCCTAATGTGATCCCGGATGAAGTGATACCGGATCTCAATATGCCTCGTCTTGAAGTGTTGCACCGGGTTGAGAGAAATCTTGATGGCACTTTCATTGTCACACCAAAGAGGCACTTTGTCACAAGTGACACCATAATCCTTTAAAGTTTGCCTCATCCATAAGAGTTGTGCACAACAACTACCGGCCGCAACATACTCCGCTTCGGTGGACGAGAGAGACACACAACTTTGCATTTTGGAAGACCAACTTACCAAAGAGCAACCAAGGAATTGGCACCCTCCGGAAGTGGACTTCCTATCCACTTTGTCTCCCGCCCAATCAGAATCTGAGTACCCTACTAGCTTGAAGTTTGATCCTCTTGGGTACCATAAGCCAAAGTTTGGGGTATGAGCCAAATATCGAAAGATTCATTTGACCGCCACTTAGTGACTTTCCTTAGGTGCGGCTTGAAACCGTGCACAAATTCCCACACTCAACATGATGTCCGGTCTAGATGCACAAAGGTAAAGCAAGGAGCCAATCATGGAACGATATACCTTTTGATCCACCACTTTACCATTTGGATATAAGTCAAGTTGACACTTGGTGGGCATTGGAGTGGAAGCCGGCTTGACGTCACTTAGCTTGAATCTTTTGAGCATGTCTTGAGTGTATTTGGATTGATTGATGAAGGTCCCTTCTCTTCTTTGCTTCACTTCGAACCCTAGAAAGAACATCAACTCCCCCATGGAAGACATCTCGAACTTTGAGGTCATGAGTGCGGCAAAATCCTCATTGAAAGCTTTGTTAGGTGAACCAAAGATAATATCATCAACATATAATTGGCACACAAACAACTCCCCTTTGACCTTCTTAGTAAAAAGAGTGGGGTCGATTATCCCAACTTCAAACCCACGGTCTTGCAATAACTCGGTAAGGTGGTCATATCACGCACGTGGGGCTTGTTTAAGGCCATAGAGTGCCTTATCGAGTTGATACACATGATCGGGAAAGTAGGGATCCTCGAACCCGGGGGGTTGCTTGACGTACACCAATTCATTAATGGGACCATTAAGGAAAGCACTCTTCACATCCATTTGATGTAACTTAAAGTTATGATGAGAAGCATATGCAATTAACATGCGAATGGATTCAAGACGAGCGACGGGAGCAAAGGTTTCAAAGTAGTCGATACCCTCGACTTGGGAGTAGCCTTGTGCTACCAAACGAGCCTTGTTGCGAATGATGATCCCATGGGCATCTTGCTTGTTCTTGAATATCCACTTGGTTCCAATGACATTGTGGTTCCCCGTTGGCCTTGGCACCAATCTCCACACTTTGTTGCGCTCGAAGTTGTTGAGTTCTTCATGAATGGCATTGAGCCAATCGGGATCCTCTAGCGCCTCATACACCTTGAGAGGTTCCACACAAGGGACAAACGCGTGATGCTCACAATAATTTGCTAATTGTCTACGAGTGCTTACCCCCTTTCTTAAGCTTCCAAGCACATTTGTCATGAGATGATCCTTGGTGGAGAGCTTGGAAGCAACCTTGGCGGCACGACGCTCTAATTCCTCCTCGGTGGTGAGTTGAGGAGCGGTTACTTGATCATCTTGAGCGTCGTCATGAACTTGTTCTTGGTCTTGAACTTGCTCGGGGGAGAGAACTTGACCTTGGGCATCCCTTGGTGTATCAACACCGTCTTGAGTGTGATCTTGCCCTTGGTCTTGTTCATGAGGCTGAGGGCCTTCACTTTGTTCTTCGGAAGCGTGTGGGCCTTGAGTTGGTGATGGCTCCACAGGAGTGGAGCATTGTCCTTCTCCTTCGGCCACAAGGGGTTCCTCAATGGGAAGGATGAAACCAACACCCATTCTTCTTATGGCTTGAGGAGGAATTTCATCACCTACATCACAAGTGCCACTTTGCTCCACTTGGGAGCCGTTATTCTCATCAAACTCCACGTTACACGTCTCCTCAATAAGTCCCGTGGACTTATTGAGGACACGGTAAGCATGAGAGTTTGTAGCATAACCAACAAATATGCCCTCATGAGCTCTAGCCTCAAATTTAGACAACCGAGCACCTTTCTTGAGAATGAAACACTTACACCCGAATACCCGGAAGTACTTGAGGTTGGGCTTGTTACCGGTGAGTATCTCATATGGAGTCTTGTTCAAGCCCTTGCGGAGGTAGAGCCGATTGGATGCATGACACACGGTGTTGATGGCTTCGGCCCAAAAGTTGTACGGGGACTTGAACTCCGCCATCATGGTCGTTGCCGCATCCATCAACGTCCGGTTCTTTCTCTCCACAACACCGTTTTGTTGAGGGGTGTATGGTGCGGAATATTGATGCTTGATTCCCTCATCACTAAGAAATTCATCCAAGGTGTAGTTCTTGAACTCGGTGCCGTTGTCACTTCTTATTGTCAAGATCTTTGCATTGTGTTGACGTTGTGCTTCATTTTTAAAGTCAATGACGGTTTGTTGGGTCTCACTCTTCCTCTTGAAGAAATACACCCACGTATATCTTGAGTAGTCATCCACAATCACCAAGCAATACTTCCTACCTCCAAGACTATCGAAGGATGGAGGACCAAAGAGATCCATGTGAAGGAGCTCCATAGGCCTCTTTGAATAAATGATAGTCGTGGGAGGGTGAGCCTTCTCATGTAGCTTTCCTTCGATACAGGCACTGCAAGCACGATCTTTAGCAAAACTAACATTCGTTAGTCCATGGACATGGTCCCCCTTTAGGAGACTTTGCAAAGATCTCATATTGACATGGGCTAAACGGCGATGCCAAAGCCATCCCACATCAACTTTAGCCATTAGGCATGCCGCGGTCTTAGTGGGTCGCTCCGAAAAGTTAACCACATATAGACCGTTCTCGACATGCCCAACAAAGGCTACTTTAAGAGTCTTGGTCCACAAGAGGGCCACGGAATCGATATCAAAGAAGGTGGCAAAGCCCATGATTGCAAGTTGACGAACGGAAAGTAAATTGTATGCAAGGGACTCAACAAGCATGACCTTCTCGATCGTGAGATCGTGAGAGATGACAACTTTGCCAAGTCCCAATACCTTAGAAGAAGAGGCGTCACCCCACTCGACATTGGTGGGCATAGATGGAGCCTTGTGCACATCCACCACCAAGTCCTTGCTTCCGGTCATATGATTTGTAGCTCCGCTATCGAGCAACCATGATCCACCACCGGAAGCAAACACCTACAAGAGATCAATGCTTGGTTTTAGGTACCCATTTTGTAATGGGTCCTTTGATGTTAGTAACAAGGGTCTTAGGAACCCAAATAGACCATTCAATGTGCTCATGAAGAGAACCAACAAATTTGGCATAAACATGCCCATCACTAGCTCGGCATAACACATAAGAAGGATTAAAATTGCCGGCTTTGTTGGGAGAGGAGACATCGCCCTTCTTGACTTTGTTCTTCTTCTTCTCCTCGTGGACACTCTCTCCCGCCCTCACAAAGGTTTGCATGAGGGGAGGAGGTCGTTTGGTCTTGTCATTCTTCTTCTTGTTCTTGGAGTCGAGGACGTACCCAACCCCTTCCTTCGCCACACCTCCCTTTTGGTTGATCAAGAGATCATTTAGGTTCTTCTTGCCTTGTATGCACGTCACAAGGCCTCTCTCAAGTTGCGCCTTCAAAGTTGCATTTTCCTCAACAAGATGCATATGCTCACAACACGGGTTAGTAGCATTTGCGTTATCAAGTAAAACCAGACGAGGAAAAGTTGCTTTCTCCTTAGTTAGCTTCACTTGGAGTTGATCATGAGACTCCTTGAGACTAGCGTGAATACCCTTCAAGGCCTTGTGAGCCTTGTCAAGTATATCAAACTCCTCTTTGAGTCTAGCAAGATCAACCCCGAGTTTGGCCTTCTCGGAGTTTAGTACACGAGACACAACTAGGGCATGATCATAATCTTTCTCTAACTTAGCATGATCAACGTTGTGTGACTCCTCAAGAGCCAAACGAAGACCACGCTCTTCCTCAAGAGCATTGGAAAGATCCGAAATCTCATCGGCATAGTCACGACTATGCCCTTCCATCTTCGAGATGGTGTCGTCGTGAGCCTCGATCATGTCATTGGCCTCACCAAGTTGTTCCAAGAGAGCAACAAAGTGCTTCTTGGATTTTCCCTTTAGTTTACCCATAAAGGCCTTGAACTCGTTAGCCTCCACATTAGCTCCCTCAACTTCATTAATGCAATACAATGGGGAAGGATGATTAATGATGGTAGTTTTGATGTTGGGGGTTACCTTGTTGGTGGCTTTAGCCATGAGGCACTTGGCGTAGATGCTCTCGTTGGGTGAGTCAAAGAGAGACACTTGTGACGTTTTTGCAATGGCAATGGAGGCCATGGCAACCGACTCATCATCTTCATCATCGTCATCATCCTCATTGTACTCTTCTTGCACAACCAAGGCCTTGGGAGGAGTCTTCTTGGTGAAGTTGTTCTTGTTGGGGAACGACATGGCCTTGTCCTTTCGGATGAGTTTCCCACCATTGTCTTCCCTCTTCTCATACGGGCATTCCGCAATGAAATGACTCATGTTGCCACAATTGTAGCAAGTCCTCACACGTTGCTTGCCCCTTGTCCCACTCGAGTTGTTTTTGCTAAAGTTGGGCCTCGAGTTTTTCCTGCTCCCAAATTGCCTTGAAGCAAGAGCCATGTGTTCATGATATGCATACTTTGTATCTTCGGGGTTGCTCTCCTCTTCTTCCTCTTCTTCTTCTTCCACGGTGATCTTGGCCTTCAAAGCAAGATTGGGCTTCTTTGCTCGTTGAGACCGGAGCACCGCATTGTCGGCGGTCTTGTCCAAAATGTTCATGGCCACAAACTCATCCAACACCTCGCTTGAGGTCAAAGTGTGGAAGTCCGGTCTTTGGCGGATGACGGAGGACATGGCCTTGTGGTAGGGCATCATTGCCTTGAGGAATTTGTGCTTGATCCAATTATCATCCGTGTCCTTGCTCCCGTGATCTTGTAGTGAGACCGCGAGTTTGGTGACTCTCCGATAAAGCTCACAAGGCTCTTCATCTTCCTTCATTGCAAACTCATCGGCCTCATCTTGTACCACTTCATAGTTGGAGCATTGAATGCTTGCGCTTCCCCGGTAGAGAGACACGACACAATGCCATGCATCTTTGGCCAAGGAGAAGGGGCGAAGATGAGGTAGGTCTTCGGGTGGAATTGCATCTTGAATGATGAAGAGAGCATTCTCATTGAATTGATTGTCCGCGGCTTCTCGAGGAGTGAGGTTGCTTGGATCATGTGGGTAAAAACCTTCTTCAATGATTCTCCAAAGGTTAGTGTTCACATGATTTAAATGACGTTTAAAGCGGTAAACCCAAGAATCAAAATCCTCATTTTTCACAATCTTAGGAGGAGGACCGGCATGATTCAAATGAGTAGAAGGAACCAGTCCACCATAAACAAGTGGTGGTTCCACATGGGCAAAGATGCCGGTGCCATTCTTGCCACTAGAAGAAGGAGCCTTTTCACTACTAGCTTCCCCCTTGTCGGGGGTAGCATCCGACACCTTGTTGGCGGGATCCCCAACTTTCAACGGTGCGGTGGATAGTTTAAGCCCCTCAAGGAATTTAGTAAACATGCTTTCAACTTCGTTCGTCATGGAGGTTTTCAATGTCTCCAAGGCTACATTGAACTCCTCACGAGAGACCGAAGTTCCCCCATCACCCGTAGACGAGATAGGATTCACACCGGAGTGTTCCTCCGCACCGTCAACGGTATCAACCATACTCTTTGGACGGTAAAGTCCTTAATAAAGAGACGAGGCTCTGATACCAATTGAAAGGATCGATATGGTTGACTAGAGGGGGGGGTGAATAGGCAACTAACAATTTTTAGTGTTTCTTAGCAATTTAAACTTTGCATCAAAAATAGGTTGTCTAGATATGCAACTAGATGAGAAACCTATATGATGCAACACTAGTAGGAACACAAACAAGCAAGATATATGAAACAAATAAGCTACTCAAGTAAAGGCACGAGATAACCAAAAGTGGAGACGGTGGAGACGAGGATGTGTTGCCGAAGTTCCTTCCCTTTGAGAGGAAGTACGTCTCCGTTGGAGCGGTGTGGAGGCACAATGCTCCCCAAGAAGCCACTAAGGCCACCGTAATCTTCTGACGCCCTCACACAATGCGAGACGCTGTGATTCCACTATTGGTGCCCTTGGAGGCGGCGACCGAGCCTTTACAAACAAGGTTGGGGCAATCTCCACAACTTAATTGGAGGCTCCCAACGACGCCACGAAGCTTCACCACAATGGACTATGGCTTCGCGGTGACCTCAACCGTCTAGGATGCTCAAACACCCAAGAGTAACAAGATCCGCAAGGGATTAGAAGGGAGGAATCAAATATCTCTCGGTGGAAGTGTAGATCGGGGCCTTCTCAACCTCTCCCAAGAAAATCAACAAGTTTGGGTGTCTAGGGAGAGAGATCGGGCGAAAATGGAGCTTGGAGCAATAATGGAGCATTAGTGGTGGAAGAGGTAAGTCAACGGGGAAGAAGGAGACCCTTTATATAGTGAGGAGAGAAGATCCAACCGTTGCCCACCAACCAGCCCGCGGCCAGCGGTACTACCGCGCAAGGTCAGCGGTACTACCGCACGGCCACACGGTAGTACGGCTTGCAGGCAGGCGTTACTACCGCACGGGGGTGCGGTACTACCGCGCCCTCAGCGCGGTACTACCGCGAGGCAAGAGCCAGAGAGGATGAAAGGGTACAGCCGTGCATACTTCCGCAAAATAACGGAAGTAGCAAAAACGCGACACAGTAGTACTGCCGAGGGGCTGTACTACCGCCTGGCTCCCCAGCGCTGTACGACCGTACAGCCAAAGCGGTAGTACCGCGGCGGTGCGGATGTAAAATTTTACATCCGCCCCTACTACTACACCCGGGCGGCACTAGCGAGTGGGTTGCGGTAGTATGGCTCCAGGGGGAGCGGTACTACCGCGGGCACCAGCGGTACTACCGCGCGCCTGTGCGGTACTATCGTGGGTGCCCACGGTACTACCGTTTCCCCTGGAGCGGTACTACCGCAACCCCAAGAACAGCCAGTCACTAGAGGCATAGAAAACGGACGAAGCTCCAAGGAAGAAAGAGAGAGATGCAAGGAGACGTGTACGTGATGATTCCACCCAAACCTTTCCAACGCGGACCCCCTCTTAATAGTACGGCTTCCCTACGACTCAAATCCACTAAAAGGAAACGTAGAAAAGACGCCGTCTTCGTCAGTCTTCCAGGGACACCCAATCGTCTTGTGCCTAGCAGATAAGAGTCTGGAAAGCTCATGACACACGATTAGTCCGCAAATGCGTTGTCATCAATCACCAAAACACTTAGGGATAAATATGACCTTACAGCAGCCGATACTATGTGTATCACGACCTCCACACCCACAACACCAACGAATGCCAAGAACTCCGCACCGTGCGAGAAGGAAGGATCGGCCGTCGTCCCGACCGCGCCGATCGGCGCTACAACCGAGGAGGAGGAAGAAACGCAGGACGCTGGGAAGACCGCGGCCCGCACCAAGGGTGGCGCGATCAACCTCGCAAGGATCGCTGGCGAGACCTGCCTCGTGAGGGGGACTGGAGGGATCAGCCTCGTGAGGATCGCCCATAGGGCAACGCAGGCCTCCCTCTACTGCCGCCTTAGCCAAGGAGGAACGAGGACCGCCATCAAGACGAAGGGGCTGGGGGCTTCCAGGAGCCGCGCGCAATCGCCTGCATCCTGGGCGGAGCTCAAGCCCCAGCCTCCCAACGCATCTTCAAGCAGTTTGCCCGTGAAGTGAATGCAGTCCTCCCCAGGCTTGAAGCAACGAGCCCTCTCAGGTGGTCGGCATGCGCCATCACATTCAGCCCAGCGGATCAACTCAAGTGTGCGTCCACAGCCGGAGTCCTCCTGATGCTTTGCTCCCCAGTCATCAGCAATGTACTGGTCACCAGGACCCTCATTGATGGTGGGGCAGGGCTCAACGTCCTGTTCATGGAAACATTCAACAATCTCCAAGTGCTGTACGACCAGCTTCAGCCAACCAAGCCCTTCTCCGGAGTCACCGACGGCTCCATGGTCCCGATTGGGCAGGTCCGCCTCCCTGTCACCTTCGGGGCACGCGACAACTACCGCACCGAGCTCATCGACTTCGACGTCACCCACATCCGCCTGCCGTACAACGCCATCCTCGGGTACCTAGTGCTGGCCAAGTTCATGGTCGTGACTCACCACGGCTACAACGTCCTCAAGATGCCAGGAAGTGGCGGAGTCATCATGGTGCCCTGTGAAGAGAAGGATGCAGTGTGTTCCCTGGAGCGAGCCTTTCAGGCCGCGTCACTGGAAGACCCGGATCGCGGAAGCAGGAGGCTTCCCGAGACCACCCCCAAGAAGAAGAAGACATCGTCTGGACCGGCCCCTTGGGAGGCGGGCCCCTCAGGGCCCGCATCTGCCCAGGGACGACCTCCTTCCATCGCATAGGAAAGCGCGCCCGACGCCCTCCTCAGGCAGGGCTCGGGGGCTCTCCCCTGGAGGGCCACCAACCTGGCCAGGGTTACGAGGGAGGTGCTTGGGCACCACATGAAGGAGCAAGGCAAGGAAGGTCAGACCCGCAGGAGTTCGTCGACAAGGCCATTCAAGAAGTACAGGAATCAAGAATCATGAGAGGTTGCCGCCGTCTACCGGTTGTGGCTCCCCATCCAGGCGAGGATGGTCGGCTGCGCGTCTGCGTCGACATACCAGGGCTCAACCAAGTCGCTACGATGGAGCGCCTCTGGCCCTCGCGAGTGGGGCGCTGCGGGGGTCCGCCCCACAGCTACGTTCGCATGCCTTACGGCTTGCCGAGCACGGTTGCTACGTGCCAGCGCCTCATGAGGGGCATCATGGAGGCTCAAGAAGACAGGCGTTCCGCAGCCTTGGCGGAGATGGAGATGATTCGCGAAGAGCTACCAGTGCCTCCGGAGCCTCCCGAGGCCCCTGGGCCTGGGGGCTCATGAGGATCGGCTTCCGCAGCCCACCGAGTCTGCTGCACCAACACCCCTTCGCTCTCGACACCCTCAGGTGCCATCTTACAAGTTTCATTTCCAGCTGGGAGCGCCCTCCCAGGGCTGCATCGTTCCCAGGCCACGTGGGTCCATCCCTGCGGTATGTATCCCTTTTATTTCATGTTGTTAGCTTGCTTTGTTGGGGGCGCCCCTCGGGCTGCATCATCCCCAAGTCACTCGGGCCAGGCCCATCGGCATGTATCTCCCTTGCGTTTATTTCCGGCTATGCATTCGCCCATCATGCTTGATTAGTTGATGCCTGTCCACGGCACCTCTTCTTCTCCATGTCGACCACTTGCACGTTAAAGGGGGGGTACCTGAGCATCGCGACTCAGGGCTCTTACTGGCTCTCCAGCCCTCACCCTCTGGCCATGTCCACGGCATCGCGACCTGGCATACCAGCGACGGCTGAGACAAGCTCAAGGGCCGGGACCCGAGGACGTAGAGTGCCGGCATCTAACCAAATTTGCAGGAACACAGCACAAGATAAGGCCCAGTGCCAGGCGCAACCCGCCTAGAGGTGGGGCCCCGTGAGTCCCGCGCTGGCTCACGGGTGCCCAGATACACCTCACCTAGCCCTACCGTGCCGGCCACGTGTCAGGGCGGGGCTGTACACGCCCCGGGGATTCCTCCCGGAGGGGAGCCCCCTCCCACGTACCAGTGGAAGCACCATGCTCCGAACTGGCTGACGACACTGCCGAGGAGCGGCTATGCCCGTACACATGCGGAAGCACTATGCTCCGCGCTGGTGATAAACAACTAAGGGTGGCCCCCGGGCCGCATCAACCTCAGGGAGCCCAGAGCTCAGTGTCTAGCCTCATCGCAATGCCTCCCCTCGGGAACGCCGCGCGAGGGGGCTGGGTACGGGGGCTGCGCCTAGGTCACGCCCAGACGTACGCCACCCAGCCAGGCCCCTCGGGCCTGGTTCATCACGCGTCTCTCCCCAAGCGGAGCCAAGGTATGAAGGCCGTTTGAGCGTCAAGGGGGACCCCTGAGCATCGCGACTCAGGGGCCTAACTGGTCCCGTAGCCCCTCACTCCTTAGTTCCGAAAGGCTAATGCTGGGTGAGGCACGCGCGAGACCGGGCTCTGCAGATGTAGAACGGTGGTCCCACTCACATCTCACCTCATCACTTGCTGTTTGCGCGTCAAGGGGGACTCCTGAGCATTGCGACTCAGGAGCCTAACTGGCTCCGTAGCCCCTCACTCCTTTGGTCCCGTCCTGGTTTCCGGTCGGGGCTAATGCTGGGTGAGGTACGCGCGGAGTCGGGCTCTGCAGAGGTAAAACGGAAGATCCACCTACATCACACCTCCGTACTTGTTGTTCGTGCACCAAGGGGGACTCCTGAGCATCACGACTCAGGAGCCTAACTGGCTCCGTAGCCCCTCACTCCTTTGGTCCCGTCCTGGTTTCCAGTCGGGGCTAATGCTGGGTGAGGTACACACGGGGCCGGGCTCTGCCGGCGTAGAACACAAGCAAGTAGGGAAGAAAAGCATAAAATTCAAGGAACTTAAAAGCAAACATTACAGTCCATACTGTCGTCTCAATACCAAACGCGAGTGTAAATGCCTCCCCGAGGTACGATGCATGTGCAGGAATTAAAAGCAGGGCAGGAGCAGTAGCAGAGTCACTTGGCGGCGGTGGAGCAGCTTGGGTGGCCCCGCCTCATGGAGCAGCAGGACCGGAAGCATCCTGCTTCGACTTGGTACTGAAGGCCCGGAACTTCCCCAGCAGAGCCTCCGTGCTTACTGGCTCCAACAGGCTGTCGAGGTCGGTGCTGGGGTCGCGAAGGTAGATGTGGGTGAAGACCCGCGTCAGCGCGGCAGAAGACAGGACACGCGCCTCGGCCTCGGTCATGGGGCCAAGCCAAGGGTGACATCCTCAAAAGCACGAACCAGGAAGGGAAGCAGCTTGGCGGGGCCATCCTCGGCGCCGGCCAGCGGGCTCTCCAGGCCACTGGCGTAGAGCATCTTCAGCGAACCACGAGCCTTCTTCTCCATGTCTGCGAAGGCCACGCGATCCTCGGCAAGAACCTTGGCCTTGCTGTCCAACTCGACCTTTGTCGCCTCCAACTCCTTCCCCAGCGCACCTAGGCGGTCACGACGCTTCTTGAGCTTGGCCTCCCGACCCTCGATGGCCACCTCGCGAGCCTTCATACCTTCTTCTTGCTCCTGGCGAAGACGAACCTCTTTCGCGAGGTGGTCCCGCAGGCCTTGCAGCTCATCCTCCCGCGCCTTGCAACGATCGCGGAGTTCAACCACCTTCCCCAGGGCTGCGTCACGAGCAGCCTTCGTCTCAAGGATGGCCTGCCTATCCTCGTTGCAGGCCGTCGAGGCTTGAACCAGCGCCGCCTGGATCGAGGCGTCGGAGCGAATCCATCCTGAAGCCAGCTCCAAGCGCCCGGCCACCAGGCGAGGGTTAATGCCAAGAAGATCTTGTCGCAGCCGGTCCAGTCCAGAAACAGCACGCTCCTGGACGGCAGGAGGAGTTGGAGAAACAATGGTCGACGGAACAGGGGAAGAAGGCGACGACAGTAAGACCACAGCGTCCTGAGGTGGAGCCTGCTGCGCCCCAGCGGCTCTGGTGGAGGCAGTGGGCAAAGGCACCACATGAGTCACTTGGGCCATGGGGGCTGAGATCACCCCAGCCAGCTCAGCCAGGCCTCGCGAGGACGACCGGGCAGGAGAAGCCCGCGCGCCGCGGTCACCCTCCTCCATAGGCGGAGGCGCTTCCGCGGATGGAGCCTCAGGAGCCCCCTTCGGCTTCTTCGCCGCGGGCTCCAGCCTATGCAAGAGATGCGAACGTCAAGCCTCGGTAGCGGAACAAGAAATAAAGATAAGGGTCAAGCACTTACGGGTCATCGCCGGTGAGCTCGGGCAGCCTCCGGCCAAACTTGAAGCCTGACAGCCGGCTGGAAGGGTCAACCTCAGAAGCAGAAGGCGCGTCTGCAGACTGCCTTGGGGCAAGGGTAGACCCGCGGGAGATCAGCCCGGTCCTATCCTTCTTCGGGATCAGGGGCAAGCTCCCGCTGACCTGCTCATCTCCATCCTCATCATCATCGCTCGAAGAAAGGCGGAGATTGCGGGGCCTGCGCCGGGGGAGGGGAGCCATCGACTCTCCGCTCGCCTCGGAGTTGGGCCCCTTTTCCCGCCCCACTTCGTCCTCCTCCTTGCTGGAGTCGCCAGAGGGCACGTCCACCAGTCCCTCGGAAGCCGCCACGGGCGCGAGCCTGTCCCCGTTAAAAACGGGCATGGACTCCACCACCTGCTCCCAGTCGTCGCGAAGGAACAAGGGCTTGGGAGCGCCCTCCAACCTTGCCACCTCGCCCCCGACCAGAGATTGGAGGACCGCGGCCAAATCTTCACCGCTCAAGGCCGCGGGGCTCGGATGAGGCCTCCACATCAGGGGTGAGTACTGCCGGAGTGGAGCCAGCTGGTGCTCCAGGAACTCCCTCAGCAACAACGCACCGGTCAACTTCGCCGCCGCCATGCTGACCGGCCTCAGGTCCGCGTCCATCTTCTCCAACACCAGTTTCACGCGGGGGTCCGTGAGCTCCGCTCGGCACCAGTCGCTGGAGCTCGCGGGCTGCTTCGCGGGCAAGATCAGCCTAGGGTGGACGCGCCCGGCATCTACCAAGACCCATTTGCTCCTAAAGCCCTCAATCCTCTTCCCAGGATTCGAGATGGCAATGGTGCCGCCATACGCGACGAAGCTCGCGCACGCGGAAGGAGAACCGCGAGAGACCCAGAGGGAGAAGTAGTGGCGCAGCAAGGCCACTGAAGGCTGTACCCATACGTGGGCCTCGCAGTAATAAGCGAAGATCGCCAGGAGAAGGACGGAGTTGGGGTGGAGATGCAGAGCCTGCAAGTTGTAATGGCGGAGGACAGAGAAGAAAAACTCGGAGAAGGGAGGCACCAGGCCCGCAGCAATGGAGCTTACGAAGAAAGGATAAAAGGTGCTCCCTCGGCCCTCAGGGGTGGCGGAGCCGGCCTTGAACACCTGCGCACCATTGATTCCCTGCGCCGCCGCCATCTGGCGCAGCTGGGAAAGGCCCGCCTTGGACACGTTCGGCAAGTCCAGAGCAGGTGAGTACCAAGATTCGGCCGGAGACTGACGAGGCGCCATGGCTTCCTAGGTCATGCAGCCGGAGTAGATCTGGAAATTTGGAGGAAGAAAGGGGAGGCGCAAGAAAGGGGATCTGAGCAGCAACCGGAGAAAGCAAAAGGAAAAGTCTGGGCAGATGCCGCTCCTTTATCAACTTGCGCGGTTGCTGAACCACTTGCGTCCAATCAACCGCCACGCGGCGCCCAAGGCCGCATGCTGTTAGGGCCCGCGGCGCTTCGCCCTTGCCCTTTCGCCTCTCGGCACGGCCAAGTCCGGGCGCGCCTTGGGTCCGGGGCTACTGTCGGTGTTCTGGGAACGGGGGTCCCCAGACTTGCCTGCCTGCGGCCTGCGGCGTGGCTCAAAGGGGGCCCAGCCTGGCCCATCTTCATCAACACAAGACTCAAGACACTCGCGAGGGGCCAAGCCTCGCGGGGCGGATGACACGGAGCTTCCTCAGGCACGGCCTCGTCAGGCTGGCTCGCGAGGAGGCGGAGAGATCAAGGCGGGGTACCTCGCGAGGTGCCCGTGACGCAAGCCGTGACGACTCAGGGCGACTGGCGGGTGCCAGCCCGCGCAGCGTCCTCCTTTCCTCTTTGTTGCAAAGGGGGCAAGCGCAGCCGCGGAGTACCGAGGCATCAGGCAAAGGTTGCCATTTCGGTGCAACGAGACCAAGACCAGGAGGACTACGAGATGGAGGTCACCGCGGAGCCCAAGACGGCGTCATCACCAGAGCTTTGCGCAGGCGAAGACTGCTTTTGTCAGGATAGTTGATACTTGCTGTCCCACTTCAAGTTAGCCCGCCATTGTTGGCTTCCTTCCCGCTTGGTATTTGGGAGGAGGACCAGGGCCTCTATAAATAGGACCAGCCACCCACAGAGCAAGGGGGTTGGGGAAGAAGAGTAAGAGTAAGGCAGTGAGTGAGTGAGAGAGAGAAAGGTGGCTGAACTCCTCCTAGCAGTTCATCGCCCCAGCCAAGAACAGACCCTCGCGAGGCTGTTCTTCCTTGTATCGTTCATCATCATCAGCCCCAAGAGGCAATCCACCCACCACACACTGGAGTAGGGTATTACACCACAGCGGTGGCCCGAACCAGTATAAACCTTGTGTCTCTTGTGCAGTTCTTTCAGTAGTATAGATCTTTGCGAGGCGGAGAGGTAGAAGACGTAATCTCCGCGCGCACCCCAGTGTTCGAACCTTAAGGGTCTGCCGGAACCCGAAATCCGACAGCCTCCCCCTGGATGGGGAGAAGTTCCCCCTCTAGTCCTTGTCCTTCATGGTGATGATGGCCCCTCCGGGATCCTCCTCCATGCCCTCCGGTGATGATGGCCCCCTCCGGCAGGGTGCCAGAGAGGGCCTAGATTGATTTCTCGTGCCTATAGAGGCTTGCTGGCGGTGGAACTTCTGATCTAGGTTATTTTCTAGGGGTTTCTGTATTTTTAGGAATTTTTTGCGTCGGTTTCATGTCAGGGGGGTCTCCGAGTCGTCCACGAGATAGGGGCCCACGCCCAGGGGGTGGGGCGCGCCCCCCACCCTCATGGACGGCTCGGGACTCTTCTGGTCCAACTCTTTTACTTCGGGGGCTTCTTTTGGTCCATAAAAAATCATCAAAAATTGCACGTCAATTGGACTCCGTTTGGTATTCCTTTTCTCCAATACTCAAAAACAAGGGAAAAACATAAGCTAGCACTAGGGTCTAGGTTAATAGGTTAGTCCCAAAAATCATATAAAATAGCATATATATGCATATAAAACATCTAAGATGGATAATATAATAGCATGAATACTTCATAAATTATAGATTCGTTGGAGACATATCACTCTTCAACCTGAAAGGCATCTGTACAAAATAGTACGTACCGCATGGGGTGATGAATGCGGTCTTCTCTTCGTATTCTTCCATGATGAAGATCTGGTGGTATCCTGAAAAGGCGTCGAGGAATGACAGCAGGTCACACCCGACAGTGGAGTCTACAATCTGGTCGATGCGTGGCAAAGGGAAAGAATCCTTTCGACAAGCTTTATTGATATCTGTGTAATCAACACACAGCCTCCACTTCCCATTTGCCTTACGCACCACCACTAGATTGGCCAACCACGTGGGGTGGAGTACTCCTCTAACTAGGCCTGCCGCCTCCAACTTCCTGATCTCTTCTATGATGAACTCTTGTCGCTCCAAAGCTTGCTTCCTGACCTTTTGCTTGACGGGCCGCGCATGAGGAAAGACAACAAGATGGTGCTCAATCACCTCCCTGGGAACGCCGGGGATGTCGGATGCTTGCCATGCAAACACATCGACATTCGCCCGCAGGAAGGCGACAAGCGCGCTTTTCTATTTGCTGTTGAGGGTGGAGCTTATGGTGAAAGCCCCGCCCGTGCCGTCCTCCTTGACGGACACCTTCTTGGTTTCTGGTAGTGCAGCTTTTGACTTCTTGCTCTTGCCGGCGAAGCTCTCTGGACGTCCTCAACAGGAGCGCAGCACTCCAAAGAGGTGCGCTTGCCAGAGTGGGCGCAAGAGGTCTTGCCGGAAGAGGTCTTGCTGGAAGGGGTCTTGCCGGCCTTCTTCTTCCCTGGAGCTTCAGTGGCAGGGGCAAGTGTCTTTGCAGCAGTTGCTGCAACTGCCTCTCATTAAAGTTGAACGGCGCAGATGAGCGCATCTTTCTTGTTGGAGGGGATGGTGATGATGGTCAGCGGCCCTGGTATCTTTAATGTGTTGTAGGCGTTTGGGACGCCGCCATTAACTTGGCCAGCGCTGGGCGGCCAAGGATCCCATTGTATGGCAAGGGGACCTACGGGATCACGAGGAATCCCTTTTTGCTACGGTTGGCGGGCGTGGACCTGTGGAAAGAGCGGGATTGAGAGATTAACACGGGGGGATTATCCAGGTTTGGGCCGCAAGTGATGGGTAATACCCTACTCCTGCTGGTTTCTGTTTATCTGGTGTTCTTGGACTAGCTACAAGGCGTGCAGTGTCCAAAAAATCCGAATCCTCTCTCAGTATGCCGCGAGCCTCCTTTTATAGTCAAAGGGGCTGCCATACTGGCACACCGGAGGTGGAAAGCTATACAGTAATCGAGCCTATCTCTTGGCACCGTAGGACAAACACATTCAATGTGCTGCCGACGTGCCCTTTTTTCTTTATCGGGGGCGGCAAGGAAGCCCATCCCAGCTGTCGCCGCCTCGCCTGGCTTTGACGCATGTCCGAACTGACAAGGTGTGTAGTGCCATGTTGGCTGACTGCTGAGTTGGTGCGGTGGCTGAATCTTCACGAAGATCTGCATGCCACCACATAGGTGCTTGCCGACTCAGCCTAGAGGCCACACGTCGCCACGCGGGCGCCTGCCTAGCTGGTGGGCTGGCAGTTGCATGGGGACGGCGGTGGAGTCTTGGCAGATGTGGGCCCGGCTGCGGCCCCGCGGATGTTTTCGGCAAGAGTCTTACCGGGGCCCCAACAAGGGTCTTGCCGTGGCATCGTGGTCGTCCCTAGCAAGGGTCTTGCCGGGGTCTCATGGGTATCCTTGGCAAGGATCTTGCCGAGGATCGTCGTCTTCTGGTCATCATCTAGTCTTGTGTGCTTCTGGTCTCCACAAAGATTTGCATGGCACCATGGAGGTGCCTCCCGAGCCTTGGTTCCTAAGTTGTTGATGGTGTTGGAACTCTTGGGCTCAATGGGGGGGGGGGCGGCTCTGCTGGTGTCGGGCAAGTTGCCCCGGCAAGGTTCTTGCCGGGGCTGCGGAGGCCGCCCCGGCAAGGGCCTTGCCGGGGGAGTCCACCTCGCCCCTCTGCTCTTCGTGTTTCTGGGTTGGCGTTGTTCTGGTTGTCTTGTGGCTTTGCTTCCTTTCTCTGCCCTACTAGGTGTGGCCGCAGGCGCGGCTCCAACTACCCACGCACAAGTAAAGGGGTACAAAATAGGACCCCTCCTTTTGTGCACCGACATTAGGGCTTTCTGCCTGAAACAATTTGACTCATTTGCCTTTGCCCCCTCTACTGGTGCTTCTGGGGGAATCCTTGTGGTCTGGAACTCCACAATTTTGTTTGGCATGCTTGTGGAAATTTAACCTTTTGTAGTGGTTATTAATTTTACCTCCAGACATAATAATGAACAGTGGACTCTTGTGACTGTTTATGGGCCTTGACAAGGTGAACCTAGGGACATTTTTTTAATTGGCTATACCATTTGAATATCCATGTAGAGGATAACTGGCCGCTCCTATGAGATTTTAATTTCATCAGATCCATTGAAAATAGGAATCTGCTAGGAGGGGATCTTAATTATATTTTTATTTTCATTGAGATTATTGGCCACCTGGGTTTACTTGAATTTGCTCTGAAGGGCGGATCCTTCACATGGTCTAATATGCAGGATGCTCCTCTCTTAGAGCAGCTTGATTGACTTTTTACCTCAACTAACTAGATCTCTTGTTATCCTTTTCTGTGGTGCCGCCATTAGCAAGGACTGCTTCTGATCATGTTCCTTGTGTGGTTGTCATTAGAACAAACATTCTTAAATCCAATATATTCAGGTTTGAGAATTATTGGGTAAAGATGGAGGGATTTTATGAGTGTGTGAAGCAATCTTGGGATAAACCTTCAAGGCAAACTCATATTTCTGCTATTATTGCTGATAAACTGAAAACTCTTAGGCAGGATCTTAAGAAATGGAAGTTGGGGATTTCTAAGCTAAAACTCTTGATTGAGAAATGCAATACGATGGTGATCATCTTGGATAATCTTGAGGTGTTGAGGCCCTTGTTTAGACAGGAGTTTAACTTCAGGGAAGTTGTTAAGCTGCATGTGGAGCATCTGTTGCATTTATAGTTTTTATACTGGAAAAAAGGTGCACCATAAGTTATATTAAAGTGGACGAGGAGAATAAAAGTTCTTCCATGCAATGGCTACTGAAAGGCACAGAAGGAATTCCATTGCTAGTCTTTAGCTGCAAGATGGCACTGTAATCTCTGAGCATAGTTAGATGGAAGGAATTATTTGGTCTGCTTTCAAGGGGAGAATGGGAACATCCAAGGGAATTAATATGGGGTTTGATATGCAAACCCTCCTTAAACCTGTTCCAGGCTTAGATGCTTTAACTAAGCCTTTCACAACTGAGGATATTGAAAATGTGGTGAACATATGCCTGTGGACAAGGCCCCTGGCCCTGATGGTTTTAATGGCCTTTTCTTCAAGAAATGTTGGCCTATCATTAGCAAGGATTTTCATGCTCTTCCTTAGGAGTTCTATGATGGTACTGTCCTCCTTGCTAACTTAAATTTCTCTTACATTACCTTGATTCCTAAAAAGTTAGCTCCAGAGGGAGTGGGTGACTATAGACCATTGTCTTTGACAGGCATGGGAGTTGAATTCCTTTCAAAGATTGTTGCCAATAGGTTTCAAGAGCTCATTATGGAATGCATTCATAAAAACAAGTATGGCTTCATTAAATGAACAACAATTCAGGATTGCATTGGCTGGACTTTGGAGTATTTGCATCAGCGCCACCAATCTAAGAGACCCATCCTCATTCTCAAACTAGATTTTGAGAAAGCTTTTGACTCCACTGAGCACTCTGTTATTTTTTAGATCATGAAGTTTAAAGGTTTTAGTAATAAATGGATTGGATGGATCAAACAGCTTCTCACTACTGGTTCTTCTTCTGTGCTGCTTAATGGTGTACCTGGAAAATAGTTTTTCTGCAAGAAGGGGGTCAGGCAAGGTGAACCTGTCTCACCTCTCCTCTTTGTGTTGGCTGCTGATCTGCTACAGTCAGTAGTTAATATGATGTATGCTCAGGGTGATCTGTAGCTGCCAATTCCATGCCATGACAAATATTATCCTATTATAAAGTATGCTGATGACACTTTGATTGTTGTGCCTCATGTGGACAGTCAGTTGCTGGCCCTTAAGAGAATGCTGCTTGTTTTTTCTCAATCTACTTGTCTGGATGTAAACTAACATAAGTCTTCCATGATACCCATTAATGTTTCTCAGGAGGAGATAAAGAGACTGGCTGAAATCTTTGGCTGTCAAGTTGGAGTAATGCCTTTCACTTACTTGGGCCTTCCTGTTGGCACAACCAAACCTAAGATGATAGATCTTATGCCCCTGGGAGATTGTATGAAAAGGAGGATGACTGGTAGTTCCTCTTTTTTGGTACAAGGGGGAGGTTACAGTATCTCAACTCTGCTTTGTCCTCTCTGCCCATATTTTTTCTTTGTAGTCTAATCATTAATCCTGGTATTTTGAAGCAGTTGCAAAGAATACAAAGGCAGTGCTTATGGAGAAAGAACAGGCAAGAGCCAGCTCCCTCTCTGGCTGCTTGGGAGCTTATTTGCAGGCCTAAAAACAAAGGTGGGTTGGGAATCTTGAACCTTTGCAATCAGAATGTGGCTCTTCTCCTCAGCATATGAACAAATTTTTAATAAGGCTGATGTGCCTTGGGTTAATCTTGTTTGGAATTCCTACTATCATGGGGCTGTACCATAGGGTACATCTTCATGTGGATCTTTTTGGTAGAAGGATATTCTTAAGTTGGTGGATCATTTCAGAGAGGTGACTTGGATTAAGATCAATAAGGGGTATACTGCCTTGTTTTGTCCTAACAAATGGCAGTTAGGAAATTCTGTGATTCCTTTGCAACAAAGGTTTCCAAGGCTCTCTTCTTACTGCAAAGATGCTCTGCCAAAAATTAAAGAGGGCTTGGATTGTTCAGACCTGATTTCCCGGTATAATCTACCTCTATCTGAGCAACCTTACATGGAGTTTCTTTCTTTGCAAAACCTGTTGTTGCTTCATGAGGCTCACCCTGAATCCAAGGATGTGTGGTACTGGAATGGATCTGACAAGCCCTATACCCCCAAGAGATTTTACATCCAGATGCATTTGAATTTGTCTTTCAATCCTCTTCTCAACTAGATATGGGCCAGCTCTTGCACTATGAAAATCAAGGTCTTTGCCTGGATGATGATTATGGATAGGTTAAACACTAAGGACATGATTGAGAGAAGGCATTGGCATATTGAGGATGGGATCTCTTGTGTGCTCTACCATTCGCAAACCAGAGAAGATAGGGATCATCTCTTTTTCAATTGCCTTTTTAGTCAGCATGTGTGGAACTATCTTCAGATTGATTGGTCCCATGGTAACAATATGACTGACATTGTTGTTAATGCTAGAAGGGATTTCAATAAGCCCTTTTTTGCTGAAGTGGTCTTCACTGCTTGCTGGAATATTTGGCAGATCAGGAATGCTAAAGTTTTTAGGCATGTCAGACCCATTTTTAATCATTGGAGGAGATCCTTTGTGCATGATATATCATTACTCTCCTTTAGGATTAAGCCTAGATTCAAGGATAGCCTTGTTCATTGGGTAACTTATCTTCCCCCTTGATGTATTTTCTTTCCTTTTTTTGTATAAGTTAGTTTTTTCTTTGGGTTATCCTTCATAACCTTGTATATATTGTAACTTTTTGGAGTGGAATAAAGAGATAGGCTATGGGGGTTTTCCCTACAGTGCACAGTCAAAAAATACCCCAATATTTCCGGAACCCTAGGGGAGTCGACGAAATATTCATCCAGCTGCCGCAGAGTCCAGAACCACCAAATCCAGTCTAGACACCATCTCGGATGGGGTTCACCACCTCCGTTGGTGCCTCTCCGATGATGCGTGAGTAGTTCTTTGTAGACCTTCGGGTCTGTAGTTAGTAGCTATATGGCCTCATCTCTCTCTCTTGATTCTCAATACAATGGTCTCTTGGAGATCCATATGATGTAACTCTTTTGCGGTGTGTTTGTTGGGGTCCTATGAACTTCGAGTTTATGATCAGGTCTATATTTTTATATCCATGAAAGTATTTGAGTTTCTTTGATCTCTTTTATGCATGATTGCTTATAGCCTCGTATTTCTTCTCTGATATTTGGGTTTTGTATGGCCAATTGGACCTATTTATCTTCCAATGGGAGAAGGTGCTTTGTAGTGGGTTCGATCTTACGGTGCTTGATCTGAGTGACAGAAGGGGAACCGACACGTATGTATCATTGCTACTAAGGATAAAACGATGGGGTCTATCTCTACATAGTTACATCTTGTCTACATCTTGCCATCATTCTTATTGCATTACTCCGTTTCTCCATGAACCTAATACACTAGATGCATGCTGGATAACGGTCAACGTGTGGAGTAATAGTAGTAGATGCATGCAGGAGTCGTTCTACTAATCTTGGACGTGATGCCTATATAATGATCATTGCCTGGATATCGTCATAATTATTTGAAGTTCTATCAATTGCCCAATAGTAATTTGTTCACCCACCGCTTCGCTATTTTTCTCGAGAGAAGCCACTAGTGAAACTTATGGCCTCCGGGTCTCTTTCTCATATTATTTGCCTTTGCGATATATTTTTATTTGCTTTTATTTTCAGATCTATTAAACCAAAAACCCAAAAATACCTTGCTACAATTTATTTTATTTGGCGTTCGATCTATCAATATTTACAACTTTCTTTCGTCCACGTGCCACTTCTGGCGCTGTTACCCGAAAGGGAGTGACAACCCCTTTAACACATCGGGTTGCGAGTGGTTGTTATTTGTGTGCAGGGGATGTTGATGTTGTGTTGCTTGGTTCTCCTATTGGTTTGATAACCTTGGTTTCATATCTGAGGGAAATACCTACCGCCGCTGTGCTGCATCATCCCTTCCTCTTTGGGGAAATACCGACATAGCTTCAAGCGACATCAAGGACCCAAGCTTATGAAAATTCCAAACTATTTAAAGAAAAGGTTAAAAGATGGCACGATAAAAGAATCCAAAAGCGGGAATTCAAAGTTGGTGAACATGTCCCATTGTATAACTCCCGTTTTAGATTTTTTGCAGGAAAACATCTTTCCAAATGGAAAGTGATACATCTCCAACGTATCTATAATTTTTGCTTGTTCCATGCTGTTATACTATCATTCTTGGATGTTTTACAATAATTTTATAGCAACTTTATATCATTTTTTGGGACAAACCTATTGACATAGTGCCCAGTGCCAGTTGCTGGTTTTTGTTTGTTTTTTTACTTCACAGAATATCCTTATCAAACAGAGTCCAAATGCAGCGAAACTTTTTAGAGATTTTTTTGGACCATAAGACAACTTAGGAGTCAAGGAAGCACCTGGGGGGAGGCCCGTGGGCACTACAACCCACCAGGGTGCGCCAAGGGCCCCTGGCGTACCCTGATGGGTTGTGGGGCCCATGGGGGTCTCCTCCATCACCTTTTCACTCTATAAATACCCAAATATTCTAGAAACCTTAGGGGAGTTGACGAAAAATAATTCTAGTCGTCGCAAGTTCCAGAACCACGATATCCAATCTAGAGCCCTATTCTGACACCTTGCCGAAGGGGAACACGATCACGGAGGGGTTCATCATTATCATTGGTGCTCCTCTAATGATGTGTGAGTAGTTCAACAGAGACCTACAGGTCCGTAGGCAGTAGCTAGATGGCTTGTTCTCTCTTTTTGATTCTCAATACAATGGTCTCTTGGAGATCTATTTGATGTAATGACTTTGCACGGTGTGTTTGTTGGGATCCGATGGAGTTTGAGTTTATGATCAGATTTCTATCCATGAGTATTATTTGAGTTTTCTTCTCATATATTCATGATATTTATAGCCTCGTATTTCTTCTCCGAATCTTTGGTTTAGTTAGGCCAACTAGATTGGGTTTTCTTGCAATGGGAAGAGGTGCTTTGTGATGGGTCCGATCCTGCGGTGTCCTCTCCAAGTGAAAGAAGGGGCAGCGAGGCACACATGTATCATTGCTTTTAAGAATAAAAATATGGGGTTTATTCCTACATGAATAGATCTTGTCTACATAATGTCATCGTTCTTATTGCATTACTCCGTTTCTCCATGGACTTAATACACTAGATGCATGTTGGATAATGATCGATGTGTGGAGTAATAGTAGTGGATGCCGGCAGGAGTCGGTCTACTAATCTTGGACTTGATGCCTATATACATGATCATTGCCTTGGATATCATCATAACTATTTGTTCATCTATCAATTGCCCAACAGTAATTTGTTTACCCATAGTGTGCTATTTCTCGAGAGAAGCCATTAGCGAAATCTACGACCCCTGTGTCTATCCTTTATCATATTGGCCTTCCGATCTATTTTTTGCCGCTTTTATTTTCAGATCTATATTTCCAAAAAGCCAAAAATACCTTGCTTCACTTTTTCTTTACTTATTTTATTTCACGTTTTATCGAGATCTATTTACCCAAACTCATACAAACTTATTTATATTTTTACGAAGGAGGGATTGACAACCCCTCTTACGCGTCGGGTTGCAAGTATTTGTTCTTTGTGTGCATGTACCGTTTACATAGTATTGCTTGGTTCTCCTACCAGATTGATACCTTGGTTCCACAACTGATGGAAATACTTACCGTAGCAGTGCTGCATCATCCCTTCCTCTTTGGGGAAATACTGACACATCCTCTAGCCACATTAAAGGAATTTCTGGCGCCGTTGCCGGGGAGACATCATCAACTTCTATCAGGTTCCTAATCACAAATCTCATATCCTTGCAATTTACATTATTTTCTATTTGCCTCTCATTTTCATCTTCCCCACTTCACAAAAAATGCCTCTTTACTCGCCTTCTTTTTCATTCGCCTTTTCTCGTCAGATCTATCTTTTTTGGCATTCTTGTTTGTGTTGTTAGGATGTCTCATAGAAAGTACTATCGTATTACTTACCCCCAATATTTTGCTTAAGATTGAAAAAAGTACCAAAGAATATATGACTACGCAATTTGAGCACAATAAGTATTTTATCGGGGAACTTAAAGAACACTCTATTGTGTTAGATGCTATAATAAAACAACTTGATGATATCAGTAGAGAAGTTTGTAATCTCCAAACCCAGTATGCTCATGCTGAAAATTTTCTAGGAAAAATATCCAATGCACAAGCTACCCTAGTAAATCAAATGGCCGCTAAGCTAATTTCCTTAGAAGATAAAAATGATGAAGATCTTAAGATGATTGGTGTTTCTTCTGTTGATTCCTTCTTTAGTAAGATTAAAATTGATGATAAAGGGACTGAAGAAGAGTCAACTTTAGCTAGAGGTTGTCCCAAAAATTCGGAGGGTTAAAATCTTGTTGAAAAAATTAATGAAAGTGGGCTTGAAGAGGTCAAAACTTTAACTAGTGATGTGCCCACTCTTTTTTATTACAAAGACTTTAATTATGATAGTTGCCCTTTGATTGAATGTATTTCTTTGTTGCAATCTAATGTCTACTACACAACCTTCTTCTTGTAGACGTTGTTGGACCTCCAAGTGCAGAGGTTTGTAAGACAGTAGCAAATTTCCCTCAAGTGGATGACCTAAGGTTTATCAATCCGTGGGAGGCATAGGATGAAGATGGTCTCTCTCAAATAGCCCTGCAACCAAATAGCAAAGAGTCTCTTGTGTCCCCAACACACCCAATACAATGGTAAATTTTATAGGTGCACTAGTTCGGCGAAGAGATGGTGATACAAGTGCAATATGGATGGTAGATATAGGTTTTTGTAATCTGAAAATATAAAAACAGCAAGGTATCAAGTGGTAAAAGTGAGCATAAACGGTATTGCAATGCGTTCAAACAAGGCCTAGGGTTCATACTTTCACTTGTGCAAGTTCTCTCAACAATAATAACATAATTGGATCATATAACTATCCCTCAACATGCAACAAAGAGTCACTCCAAGGTCACTAATAGCGGAGGACAAACGAAGAGATTATTGTAGGGTACGAAACCACCTCAAAGATATTCTTTCCGATCGATCTATTCAAGAGTCCGTAGTAAAATAACACGAAGCTATCCTTTCCGTTCAATCTATCTTAGAGTTCGTACTAGAATAACACCTTAAAACACATATCATCCAAAACCCTAATGTCACCTAGATACTCCAATGTCACCTCAAGTATCCATGGGTACGATTATACGATATGCATCACACAATCTCAGATTCATCTATTCAAACAACACAACGAACTTCAAAGAGTGCCCCAAAGTTTCTACTAGAGAGTCAAGACGAAAACGTGTGCCAACCCCTATGCATAAGTTCACAAAGTCACGAAACTTGGTGTTCTCAAATCCTTAAAGACTCAATCCAATAAGATAACTTCAAAGGGAAAACTCAATCCATTACAAGAGAGTAGAGGGGGGAGAAACAGCATAAGATCCAACTATAATAGCAAAGCTCACGATACACCAAGATTGTTCCGAATCAAGAATACGAGAAAGAGAGAGAGAGAGAGAGAGAGAGAGAGAGAGATCAAACACATAGCTACTGGTACATACCCTCAGCCCCGAGGGCGAACTACTCCCTCCTCATCATGGAGAGCGCCGGGATGATGAAGATGGCCACCGGAGAGGGATCCCCCCTCTGGCAGGGTGTCGGAACGGGTCTAGATTGGTTTTCGGTGGCTACGGAGGCTTGCGGCGGCAGAACTCCCGATCTAGGTTTCTTTCTAGAAGTTTGGGCATATATAAGAGGTGTTGGAGTCGGGGACAAGTCAGGGGGTCCCCGAGGAAGCCACGAGGTAGGGGGCGTGCCCAGGAGGTAGGGCGCGCCCCCACCCTCGTGGTGGCCTCGTGACTCTTCTGGCCCATCTCCGGTACTCCGTGGGCTTCTTCTGGTCCAAAAATGATCTCCGTGAAATTTCAGGTCAATTGCACTCCATTTGATTTTCCTTATCTACGATACTCAAAAACAAGGAACAAAACAGAAACTGGCACTGGGCTCTAGGTTAATAGGTTAGTCCCAAAAATCATATAAAATAGCATATAAATGCATATAAAACATCCTAGATGGATAATATAATACCATGGAACAATCAAAAATCATAGATACGTTGGAGACGTATCAAGCATCCCCAAGCTTAATTCCTGCTCGTCCTCGAGTAGGTAAATGATAAAACAAAATTTTGATGTGGAATGATACCTAACATATTTATCCATGTAATTCTCTTTATTGTGGAAAGAATATTCAGATCCATAAGATTCAAGAAAAAGTTTATTGACATAAAAATAATAATACTTCAAGCATACTAACTAAGCAATTATGTCTTCTCAAAATAACATGACCAAAGAAAGCTTATCCCTACAAAATCATATAGTTTGGCTATTGTCGGTGTCAAAACCAGCGGATCTCAGGTAGGGGGTCCCGAACTGTGCGTCTAAGGCGGATGGTAACAGGAGGCAGGGGACACGAAGTTTTACCCATGTTCGGGCCCTCTTGATGGAGGTAAAACCCTATGTCCTGCTTGATTAATATTGATGATATGGGTAGTACAAGAGTAGATCTACCACGAGATCAGACAGGCTAAACCCTAGAAGCTAGCCTATGGTATGATTGTATGTTGTCCTACAGACTAAAACTGTCCGGTTTATATAGACACCGGAGGGGGCTAGGGTTACACAAGGTCGGTTACAAAGGAGGAAATATACATATCCATATTGCCTAGCTTGCCTTCCACGCCAAGTAGAGTCCCATCCGGACACGAGACGAAGTCTTCAATCTTGTATCTTCATAGTCTAGCAGTCCGGCCAAAGGATGTAATCCGGCTGTCCGGAGACCCCCTAATCCAGGACTCCCTCAGTAGCCCCCGAACCAGGCTTCAATGACGATGAGTCCGGCGCGCAGTGTTGTCTTTGGCATTGCATGGCGGGTTCTTCTCCAACTTTCAAGTGTTCGTAAGCAGTGTCCGACTCCATAAATGTTGAACCTCTTGGCTTCTATGCCGAATAAGGGCTATCTCCCACGCGTCGAATGAATACGAGGCGCCGGGGCGTTTTTACATTTGCCCCCCTAGCCAGATAAATAAATTGACTATTAAAGGGATGGGGATTCTTAGATCCGATCCATATCATCCTCCCCCAGTGAGAATTCACCAGAGCATGCTTCGGAAAGATCCATTCCAGCATGGCCGTCCTCCGCAGCTCCTCCTCCCGCCCCGTAGCCCCAAGCCCGATGGTTGGGAGAGGTGTTCCGTCCCGCACAGTCGATTAGTCGAGCTGCAGACTAAGGGATTTCTCCCTCCCACTTATATGGTGCCCGTTCGAGCCGGGCTCGCCACCTATAATGGCGGGGTGCAAGCAGACAACCTTCCTTGTCCCTCCATGGGGGAACGGGTCTGCATTGTTCCTTATTTACCAAGGGGACTCGGATTTCCAATTCATCCATTCCTCCGCGGGCTCCTGGAGTTCTACATCCTTCAATTACACAATCTCACCCCTGCTTCCATTCTACATATCGCCGGCTATGTTGCTCTCTGCGAGTTGTTCTTGGGCTGCGAGGCTCACTTCGAGCTGTGGAAACGGCTATTCTGACTTGTCCCTCGCACACAGAGGGAATCACTTTATCAAGTGGGCGGAGCCGAAATATGGCGCATCGCCGATACCGGATACCTGTCCGGTACCCCAAAGAAGCCGTCCGAAGACTGGCCTTCAGAATGGTTTTATATGGAGGATGTCCCCCTTCCGGACCCTGTTCGGCGAGGTCTTCCTGAGTTCAACAATGCTCCTCTGAAGAAGCGCCGAAGTTGGAGCCCACAGAGCCCCCAAGCGGAAGACAACGGAGAAGTCCTCTATCTGATGAACCGGATCGAAGCACTAGCTCGATCAGGATTGACAATAATCGAAGTTATGTCGATTTGCATAATGCGGGGAGTGCAGCCACTTCAATATCGTGGGTACCCCTTGTGGTGTTACAACGGGGCGGATGACGCCACCCGCTGCGGGCTTAAGGGTCCGGATAATGCTGCCGCTCTAGTGAAGGTTCTGTCCAAACTGTTCAAGGGTGAGGAAGAGGAGTTCGCCCGGATCAAGCCACAGGATGGATTCTCCTTGTACAATCCTCCAAGTTGGGTAAGTTATATCTCCCTACTCCCATTTTTCCCGCATTCTTAGTCATAAGTATTCACCTTGCCACTTTGCGGCAGGAACTGCGAAAAGCCATAAAGGAGGTCAGCAGCCTTTCTCCACAACTAGAGGACCCTGACCGGGCCCTCGACTCCGGACTTGAAGAAGATCCAGTTATCTCCGTGGAACTGATAGACTGGAAGTCCTATCAGTTAAGCTGTGATGATGCCCTGGTGGCCATTACGACTGACTATCCCGGACTGCTCCCTGCATCGCAGGTAAGAAAAATCAAAAAGTCCCAAGTCCAAAACTAGGATTCCCTTTTAGGAACTTCACCCACCATATACACATGGCATCTTTTACAGGGAAGCCATTCGGGACGCCCTGCCGAACCCACAGCAACTCGCCAACAAGAGGCACCGAGGCCGGGTAGGCCAAAAATGAAGGCGGTAAGGATGGAGACGCCGGCGCAAAGGTATAGGAAAAACCCTGCTCCGTGGTTGTCGTCTTTCTCAAAATGTAACGACGCTCGTGTTTCTTTAACAGAAAAAACGCTTGCCGGAATATGTTCGGCGATGCTGCCAATCAAGCTTCCACCAGTCGGGCACCAAGACTGGACATGGAGGCGGAAGCCGATATGGGGCAGGTGCCGGATAACCCCCCTATAGAGGATGCGGATAGATTATCCGCTACAAACTCAGAAGTGGAAAGCGCCATGAATCATAGGCGCCGCCGGGCCGTACTCCGCGACGCTTGTTTCTCACCAAAGGCGTTCGACACCTTTAATTCTGGAGAGGCGTACGTCTGTGCTGCTCAAGATGGTCTAGCCAGAGCCACGGATCAGTATGTAAAGGATGTACGGGTGAGTAAATCTGGCGATTTATATGTATCAGTATCCCCTGAGACTTGAAATAGTTAGCAGAACTGATTTAAGGATCATCTTTAATCTGCAGGTTCTTTCAGAGAAGAATACTAGGCTGTCCCAGGAGCTGGAGGAATGCAGGGCCCAACTGCGGGCCGCTCTTGCCGCATTGCAGGAACAGAAAAAGCCTCCCGCTGGTAACATTTACTTTAAAGAGTGATGGTTACCATATAGTGTGCGACATAGCTGCGGTTCTAACAACAGATGTTGCAGATGAGTCCGGGGAGAATCCGTAGGACCAGCATGTTATATGGCAGCTAGAAGCTGGCAAACGCGTGCTGACTGAGGTTAGGCGGGAGAAAAACAATCTCCAAGATGCCAATGTTAAGCTGAGCGTTGAACTAAAAGATGTTCGGGGCCAGCTTGCAGACTCCGAGAAGGAGAATAAGCGGCTTCGGCACGGCATTTTCAGTAAGTGCTTGAACGAGTCTTGTTAAAGGAGTTCAGTGAAGAAGTCGACTAATAGTGTTATGTCTATAGGTATGCTGAGGGCCGTCCCGCAGAGGAAATGCCTGGGTCTGCGGGTGATCTTCTGTCCGAGCTGTCACATCTGCACGAACAAGTTCGGCAGGTGATGCAGGGTGTTGCCCAGGCCTTGTGGCCGTCCGTCTCCCTACGAGAAGGCGTTGCAGAGCTTGCGGAGAAGCTGAAGGGAGCACGGCGGCGCTTCTTATTATGGAAGATATCAGCTTGCTGACAGGGTGCCAGAGAAGCCTGGGCCATGGTGCAGATGCGGTATACCAAGGCAGACCCAAATCACATGGCCGAGGTCAGACCTGTGGGGCCTGACGGAAAAGAGATCCCCGTTAGCTTAGTTTATGGGCAAGTAGAATTAGCCACAAAGTATTCCCAACAGGATTATAAGCAAGACCGCCTGTTGGATGGTATAGAGGAGGAGTTTAGTTAGTCTGCATGACTATGTAATTAAAGTGACATGTATAATGCCTTCTTGCCGGATTGTAGATCATTTGTCGTTGCGGACCTTTTCGCTTCAACCTCCGGGCCCAATAGTCCGGAGTGGATCCGAATACCCGTTGAGTTATATAAAAAAAGGGTATGCATGGAGACCAGGCATAGGGGTCATTAGTGCTTTATCAGACAAGTGCCTAACTAGTTATGTTATATTACATGGGTAGTAAGAAACATCTTCCAGGGAGAATAGTTCCGTTAAGGGTTCCTTTCCCTGGGTAAGCATGCCCTAAATTGCATGTCCGGACTGCGATAGGAAATGCAGAAAAAAACATCTGGGGGCAGATATGGACAATAAATAAAAATAATCTTTTGTTCACCGACCGAATATTCCATTAATAACGCTAGCTTTCGGCTTCACCCAGTCTGAGGTACACATCCAGCTGACCCGGCAGTAACAATCGCAGAGGTGTTCCCCTTATGCCCTAGCCGAATTAAAGGGAACATAGGGCATAAATACAAGAGCCAGGCAACCCAGCTTGGCCAAAACTTAAGTCATATCGATGCATATAATGGTGAAAAAAGGTACATGCGGAAGTATAACACATGTGTTGGGCATGAGGCCTAGATAAATAATTTAAGCTTCTGTGAAAGAAGCCCCCAGGTATGAAGAGTGTGGCTAGCGCATCTGTAATGTACAAGCGAGGCACAAGGTGACCCTTGAAGGCCTAGAGAAATAATAAAAGAAGGAAAGAAAGAGAAACAAGACAGATGATGTATATGCAGAAAATTGACAAAGGTAGGGGACTAACATAGAGTCTGGTGCTAGGCGTAGAAGCTTCGGAGCCTGGTCGCGTTCCATGGGTTCGGCTCGAGTCGACTAGTCGATGCATCCCGCAGTCGGTACGCTCCACCGGTCAGAACTTGGTCAATAATGAAAGGACCTTCCCATTTGGGCTCGAGCTTGTTCTTTTTCTTATCCGGCAGGCGTAGAACTAGTTTGCCAATGTTATAAGTTTTGGCCCGTACTTCTCTGATTTGATATCTGCGAGCCTGTTGTTGATAAAATGCGGAATGGGCTTTGGCTACGTCGCGCTCCTCTTCCAGGGTGTCCAGACTGTCCTGCCGATCGAGCTCGGCTTCTCTTTATTCGTACATGCGCACTCGAGGTGAGTCATGAATTATGTCACAGGGCAAGACTGCCTCTGCGCCGTACACCATAAAGAAGGGTGTATATCCGGTACTACGATTCGGCGTGGTCCGCAGCCCCCAGAGTACGGAGTCGAGCTCCTCTACCCAGTGCGTGTTAGGCTTCGTTAAGGAGCGCACTAATCTGGGTTTAATGCCGCTCATTATAAGACCGTTTGCTCGCTCGACTTGACCGTTGGTTTGTGGGTGATAGACTGAAGCAAAATCGAGCTTGATGCCTATTTTGCTACACCAGAGTTTTACCTCGTTGGCCATGAAGTTCGTGCCATTATCAGTGATGATGCTGTGGGGGACGCCATAACGGTGTACAACCCCGGATATGAAGTCTATCACCGGTCCGGATTCGGCTGTTTTAACAGGTTTGGCCTCTATCCATTTGCTGAATTTATCCACCATGACCAATAAGTATTTTTTCTTGTGGGTTCCCCCTTTAAGGGGTCCAACCATGTCAAGCCCACAGACCCCCTAATCCAGGACTCCCTCAGCTATGCTTCATTTTTGTCACACAAAAATGCTCTCATCATGCACAACCCCGATGACAAGCCAAGCAACTGTTTCATACTTTCGTAATCTCAAACTTTTTTCAACTTTCACGCAATACATGAGCATGAGCCATGGACATAACACTATAGGTGGAATAGAATATAATGATGGGGGTTGTGTGTAGAAGACAAAAAAGGATAAAGTCTCACATTAACGCGGCTAAACAACGGGCTATGGAGATGCTCGTCAATTGATGTCAATGCGAGGGGTAGGGATTGCCATGCAACGGATGCACTAGAGCTATAAATGTACGAAAGCTCAACAAAAGAAACTAAGTGGGTGTGCATCCAACTTGCTTGCTCACGAAGACCTAGGGAATTTGAGGTAGCCCATCGTTGGAATATACAAGCCAAGTTCTATAATGAAAAATTCCCACTAGTATATGAAAGTGAAAAAACAAGAGACTCTCTATCATGAAGATCATGCTGCTACTTTGAAGCAGAAGTGTGGAAAAAGGATAGTAGCATTGTCCTTTCTTATTTTATATTTTTTTATTTTTTTATTTGGCCTTTCCTTTTTTATTTGGCCTTTCTTTTTTCTTTTCTTATTTGGCCTTTCTTTTTTCTTTTTCATTTGGCCTTTTTTTCTTTTTTCGGGGCAATGCTCTATTAATGATGATCATCACACTTCTATTTATTTACAACTCAAAGATTACAACTCGATACTAGAACAAAATATGACAATATGCATGCCTCCGGCGGTGTATCGGGATGGGCAATGAATCAAGAGTGACATGTATGATAAATTATGCATGGTGGCCTTGCCAAAAATACGATGTCAACTACATGATCATGGAAGGCAATATGACATCATGATGTGTGTCATGATGAACGGAACGGTGGAAAGTTGCATGGCAATATATCTCGGAATGGCTATGGAAATGCCATAATAGGTAGGTACGGTGGCTGTTTTGAGGAAGATATAAGGAGGTTTATGTGTGATAGAGCATATCATATCACGGGGTTTGGATGCACCGACGAAGTTTGCACCAACTTTCGAGGTGAAAAAGGGCAATGCACGATACCGAAGAGGCTAGCAATGATGGAAGGGTGAGAGTGCGTATAATCCCTGGACTCAACATTAGTCATAAAGAACTCACATACTTATTGCAAAAATCTACAAGTCATCAAAAATCAAGCACTATGCGCATGCTCCTAGGGGATAGATTGGTAGGAAAAGACCATCGCTCGTCCCCGACTGCCGCTCATAAGGAAGGCAATCAAAGAACACCTCATGCTTCAAATTTGTCACACAACGATTACCATACATGCATGCTACGGGACTTGCAAACCTCAAAACAAGTATTTCTCAAATTCATAATTACTCAACTAGCACGAGTCTAATATTTCCATCTTCATATCTCAAAACAATTATCAAGTATCAAACTTCTCATAGTATTCAATGCACTTATATGAAAGTTTTTATTATGCCCATCTTGGATGCCCATCATATTAGGACTAATTTTATAACCCAAACAAATTACCATGCTGTTCTAAAAGACTCTCAAAATAATATAAGTGAAGCATGAGAGTTCATCTATTTCTGTAAAATAAAACCACCGCCATGCTCTGAGAAGATATAAGTGAGGCACTAGAGCAAACGACAAACTACTCCGAAAAATATAAGTGAAGCTCAATGAGTAGTCGAATAATTATGCAACTATGTGAATACTCTCTAACATTTAATAATTTAAGATCTTGGTATTTTATTCAAACAGCAAGCAAAACAAAAGAAAATAAAATGACGCTCCAAGCAAAACACATATCATGTGGTGAATAAAAATATAGCTCCAAGTAAAGTTACTGATGAATGAAGACGAAAGGGGGGATGCCATCCGGGGCATCCCCAAGCTTAGGCTCTTGGTTTTCCTTGAATATTACCTTGGGGTGCCTTGGGAATCCCCAATCTTAGGCTCTTGCCACTCCTTATTAATCCATCAAATCTTTACCCAAAACTTGAAAACTTCACAACACAAAACTTAACAAAAAAACTCGTAAGCTCCGTTAGTATAAGAAAATAAATCACCACTTAGGTACTGTTGTGAACTCATTATAACTTCTCTATGGTTCATACCCTCCGATACTACTCATAGATTCATCAAAATAAGCAAAGAACACATAGAAAACAGAATCTGTCGAAAACAGAATAGTCTAAGTAATCTGTATCAAACATATACTTCTGTTAACAAAAAAAATTCTGAAATAAATTGGCGGACCTGAGGAATTTTTCTATTAATGATCTGCAAAAAGAATCAACTTAATTGCACTCTCCAGTAAAAAATGGCAACAAATCTCATGAGCGCTAAAGTATCTGTTTTTTATAGCAAGATCGCAAAGACTTCATCCAAGTCTTCCCAAAGGTTCTACTTGGCACAAACACTAATTAAAACATAAAACCACATCTAAACAGAGGCTAGATGAATTATTTATTACTAAACGGGAGCAAAAAGCAAGGAACAAAAATAAAATTGGGTTGCCTCTCAACAAGCGCTATTGTTTAACGCCCCTAGCTAGGCATGATGATTTCAATGATGCTCACATAAAAGATAAGAATTGAAACATAAAGAGAGCATCATGAAGAATATAACTAGCATATTTAAGCCTAACCCACTTCCTATGCATAGGGATTTTGTGAGAAAACAACTTTTGGGAACAAGAATCAACTTGCATAGGAAAGCAAAACAAGCATAACTTCAAGATTTTAAGCACATAGAGAGGAAACCTGATATTATTGCAATTCCTACGAGCATATATTCCTCCCTCATAATAATTTTGAGTAGCATCATGAATGAATTCAACAATATAACCATCACATAAAGCATTCATTTCATGATCTACAAGTATGCAAAGTTGACACTCCTCCAAAATAGTGGGAGTAACATTAACTAAAGTCATGACCTCTCCAAACCCACTTTCATAATTATCATAATAAGAATCAACACCCTCCAAAATAGTGGGATCATTACTTCCTAAAGTTGACACTCTTCCAACCCACTTTAATCAATATAATCATCATAAATAGGAGGCATGCTATCATCAAAATAAATTTGCTCATCAAAACTTGGGGGACAAAACATATCATCTTCATCAAACATAGCATCCCCAAGCTTGTGGCTTTGCATATCATTAGCATCATGGATATTCAAAGAATTCATACTAAAAACATTACAATCATGCTCATCATCCTAAGATTTAGTGCCAAACATTCTAATGCATTCTTCTCCTAACACTTTGGCACAATTATCCGAATCCTTATTTTGATGAAAGACATTAAAAAGATGAAGCATATGTGGCAACCTTAATTCCATTTTTTTGTAATTTTCTTTTATAGACTAAACTAGTGATAAAACAAGAAACAAAAAGATTCAATTGCAAGATCTAAAGATATACCTTCAAGTGCTAACCTCCCCGGCAACGGCGCCAGAAAAGAGCTTGATGTCTACTGCACAACCTTCTTCTTGTAGACGTTGTTAGGCCTCCAAGTGCAAAGGTCTGTAAGACAGTAGCAAATTTCCCTCAAGTGGGTGACCTAAGGTTTATCAATCCATGGGAGGCATAGGATGAAGATGGTAGCTCTCAAACAACCCTGCAACCAAATAGCAAAGAGTCTCTTGTGTCTCCAACACACCCAATACAATGGTAAATTGTATAGGTGCACTAGTTCGGTGAAGAGATGGTGATACAAGTGCAATATGGATGGTAGATATAGGTTTTTGTAATCTGAAAATATAAAAACAGCAAGGTAGCAAGTGGTAAAAGTGAGCGTAAACAGTATTGCAATGCATTGAAACACGGCCTAGGGTTCATACTTTCACCAGTGCAAGTTCTCTCAACAATAATAACATAATCGGATCATATAACTATCCCTCAACATGCAACAAAGAGTCACTCCAAAGTCACTGTGAGAGTCCTGGATTAGGGGGCCTCCGGACAGCCAGACTATATCCTTTGGCTGGACTGTTAGACTATGAAGATACAAGATTGAAGACTTGGTCTCGTGTCCGGATGGGACTCTACTTGGCGTGGAAGGCAAGCTAGGCAATACGGATATGTACATCTCCTCCTTTGTAACCGACCTTGTGTAACCCTAGCCCTTTCTGGTGTCTATATAAACTAGAGGGTTCTAGTCCGTAGGACAACATACAATCATACCATAGGCTAGCTTATAGGGTTTAGCCTCTCCGATCTCGTGGTAGATCAACTCTTGTAATACTCCTATCATCAAGAATAAATCAAGCAGGACGTAGGGTTTTACCTCCATTAAGAGGGCCTGAACCTGGGTAAAATATCGTGTCCCCTGCCTTCTGTTACCATCCGCCTTAGACGCACAGTTTGGGACCCCCTACCCGAGATCCACCGGTTTTGACACCGACATTGGTTCTTTCATAGAGAGTTCCTCTATGTCGTCGCCGTTAGGCTTGATGGCTCCTACGATCATCGATAGCAATGCAGTCCAGGGTGAGACTTTTCTCCCCGAACAGATCTTTGTGTTCGGCGGCTTTGCACTGCGGGCCAACTCGCTTGGCCATCTGGAGCAGATCGAAAGTTACGCCCTGGCCACCAGATCAGGTTTGGAAGCTTAAACTACACGGCCGACATCCGTGGAGACTTGATCTTCGACGGATTTGAGCTCCTGCCTTGTGCGCCGCGCAGTCATGATGAGTATGATTTAGCTCTATCATCAGACCATATTCAGGAGATCGCACCGGCAGCCGCTCCGAGCCTTAATTCGAAGCTAGTTGCGCCATCCATGGATGGGTGGATGGACCCTGTCACGGAGGCTGTACCCTCGGCGGTAATCAAGACGAATATCGACCTTACCCTTCATGAGAGCCGTGTTGCTAAACTGCCGGACCCTTCTCGGGCACGGACTCCGAACCGCCTGCGCTCGTGCCTATCGAATCCGATTGGGCGCCGATCATGGAGTTTACCTCCGCGGATATTTTCCAGCACTCGCCCTTCGGTGACATACTGAACTCATTAAGGTCTCTCTCCTTGTCAGGCGGATCCTGGCCGAACTACGTCCGGTAGGATTGGGATGCGGATGACGAAGAAATTCGCCGCCCACCCACCACCCACTTAGTAGCCACTGTCGATGACTTAACCGACACGCTCGACTTCAACTCCGAAGACATCGACGGTATGGACGACGATGCAGGAGTCGAAGAGGAACCACTGCCCATAGGGCACTGGACACCCACTTCATCACATGACGTATACATGGTGGACACACCCAAAGAAAATAACGACGAGGAACGGAAGGACGCAGCAATGGGTGGTTCCCTCGAGCAGCAGTCAAAGCGGCGGCGTAAATGCCGCCCCCGCAGAAATAACGATCACATAGACCCAGCAATAGAGCAGGGTGAACCATTGCCCGACCATGGTAACACGGAAAATCAAGCCGAACAACCCAACCCCGTCAAAGATAACAGTCCGAACGACATCACACCGGAAGGCGCTAGGAGCAACATAATGCCCACCAAAGGCTTGTTGCCACGGCGAGGAGTCTGAAAAAATAGAAGCAAAGGCTCAAGGCTGCACAAGACACACTCAAAATAAAGTGGAGTGAAGTACTCAACACAGAAGTGAAGTACGGCAGTAATCGCCACACCAAGAGCTACCCGAAGTGGAAGTTGCTACCTGAATTCGCTGAGGAGGCCTTAGATCCCCCGCAACCAAAATTTAAAATGGCCATCCGGCCGGATAGACGACCTCACGGCCAACATAAAGCGGCGAACAACGCCACGCATAAGCCAATGCGCGACCCACGCAAGGGCTCACATCAAAAGGACAACGCGCTCCAGCATACGATGCAATACAACAAACATCCAAACACCACGGTACACCCAGATACAGGGGTGCCGCACACCCCCTATGTTTCACCGATGAGGTGCTGGACCATGAGTTTCCAGAGGGATTCATGTTGGAAATATGCCCTAGAGGCAATAATAAATTGATTATTATTATATTTCCTTGTTCATGAAAATTGTTTATTATCCATGCTAGAATTGTATTGATAGGAAACTCAGATACATGTGTGGATACATAGACAACACCATGTCCCTAGTAAGCCTCTAGTTGACTAGCTTGTTGATCAATAGATGGTTACGGTTTCCTGACCATGGACATTGGATGTCATTGATAACGGGATCACATCATTAGGAGAATGATGTGATGGACAAGACCCAATCCTAAGCCTAGCACAAGATCGTGTAGTTCGTATGCTGAAGCTTTTCTAATGTCAAGTATCATTTACTTAGACCATGAGATTGTGCAACTCCCGGATACCGTAGGAGTGCTTTGGGTGTGCCAAATGTCACAACGTAACTGGGTGGCTATAAAGGTACACTACAGGTATCTCTGAAAGTGTCTGTTGGGTTGGCACGAATCAAGATTGGGATTTGTCACTTCGTGTAAACGAAGAGGTATCTCTGGGCCCACTCGGTAGGACATCATTATAATGTGCACAATGTGACCAAGGAGTTGATCACGGGATGATGTGTTACGGAACGAGTAAAGAGACTTGCCAGTAACGAGATTGAACAAGGTATCGGGATACCGACGATCGAATCTCGGGCAAGTATCGTACCGATGGAAAAAGGGAATTGCATACGGGACTGATTAAGTCCTTGACATCATGGTTCATCCGATGATATCATCATGGAGCATGTGGGATCCAACATGGGTATCCAGATCCCGCTGTTGGTTATTGACCGGAGAGTCATCTCGATCATGTCTGCATGTCTCCCAAACCCGTAGGGTCTACACACTTAAGGTTCGATGACGCTAGAGTTATAAAGGAAGTTTGTATGTGGTTACCGAATGTTGTTCGGAGTCCCGGATGAGATCCCGGACGTCACGAGGAGTTCCGGAATGGTCCGGAGGTAAAGATTTATATATGGGAAGTCCTGTTTTGGTCACCGGAAAAGTTTCGGGTTCTATCGGTAACGTACCGGGACCAGCGGGAGGGTCCCGGGGGTCCACCAAGTGGGGCCACAAGCCCCGGAGGGATGCATTGGCCAAGTGTGGGAGGGGACCAGCCCCAGGTGGGCTGGTGTGCACCCCCACCAAGGCCCAAGGCGCAAGGAAGAGGGGAAGGGGGCAAACCCTAGGGAAGATGGGCCCTAAGGCCCACCCTGGTGCGCCTCCCCCTCTCCCCTCCCCTTGGCCGCCCCTAGATGGGATCTAGGGGGCTGCCGCCACCCCTAGGGAGGGAACCCTACGTGGGGGCGCAGCCCTTCCCCTTCCCCTATATATAGTTGAGGTTTGGGCTGCCCAATACACATGAGTTCCTCTCTTTCTTGGCGCAGCCCTATCCCTCTCTTTCTCCTCATATCTCGCAGTGCTTGGCGAAGCCCTGCTGGATCACTACGCTCCACCACCACCACCACGCCGTTGTGCTTCTGCTGGATGGAGTCTTCCTCAACCTCTCCCTCTCTCCTTGCTGGATCAAGGCATGGGAGACATCGTCGGGCTATACGTGTGTTGAACGCGGAGGTGCCGTCCGTTCGGCACTAGGATCTCTGGTGATTTGGATCACGACGAGTACGACTCCTTCAACCCCGTTCTCTTGAACGCTTCCGCTTAGCGATCTACAAGGGTATGTAGATGCAGTCTCCTTCCCCTCGTTGCTGGTTTCTCCATAGATAGATCTTGGTGACACGTAGGAAAATTTTGAATTTCTGCTACGTTACCCAACAGTGGCATCATGAGCCAGGTCTATTGCGTAGATTCTATGCACGAGTAGAACACAAAGTAGTTGTGGTCGTTGATTTTGTTCAATATGCTTACCGTTACTAGTCCAATCTTGATTTGGCGGCATTGTGGGATGAAGCGGCCCGGACCGACCTTACACGTACTCTTACGTGAGACTGGTTCCACCGACTGACATGCACTAGTTGCATAAGGTGGCTAGCGGGTGTCTGTCTCTCCCACTTTCGTCGGATCGGATTCGATGAAAAGGGTCCTTATGAAGGGTAAATAGCAATTGGCATATCACGTTGTGGTTTTTGCGTAGGTAAGAAACATTCTTGCTAGAAACCCATAGCAGCCACGTAAAACATGCAAACAACAATTAGAGGACGTCCAACTTGTTTTTGCAGGGTATGCTATGTGATGAGATATGGCCAAGAAGAATGTGATGAATGATATGTGATGTATGAGATTGATCATGTTCTTGTAATAGGAATCATGACTTGCATGTCGATGAGTATGACAACCGGCAGGAGCCATAGGAGTTGTCTTTATTTATTGTATGACATGCGTGTCATTGAAGAACGCCATGTAATTACTTGACTTTATTGCTAACCGTTAGCTGTAGTAGTAGAATTAATAGTTGGCGAGACAACTTCATGAAGACACGATGATGAAGATCATGATGATGGAGATCATGGTGTCATGCGGGTGACGATGATGATCATGGAGCCCTGAAGATGGAGATCAAAAGGAGCAAAGTGATGATGGCCATATCATGTCACTATTTGATTGCATGTGATGTTTATCATGTTTATACATCTTATTTTCTTAGAACGACGGTATTAAATAAGATGATCCCTCATTAAAATTTCAAGAAAGTGTTCCCCCTAACTATGCACCGTTGCGAAAGTTCGTCGTTCGAAGCACCACGTGATGATCGGGTGTGATAGATTCTTACGTTCGAATACAACGGGTGTTGACGAGCCTAGCATGTACAGACATGGCCTCGAAACACACGCGAAACACTTAGGTTGACTTCACGAGCCTAACATGTACAGACATGGCCTCGGAACACAAGAGACCGAAAGGTCGAGCATGAGTCGTATAGAAGATACGATCAACATGAAGATGTTCACCGATGTTGACTAGTCCGTCTCACGTGATGATCAGACACGGCCTAGTTGACTCGGATCATGTAATCACTTAGATGACTAGAGGGATGTCTATCTGAGTGGGAGTTCATAAGATGAACTTAATTATCCTGAACATAGTCAAAAGGTCTTTGCAAATTATGTCGTAGCTCGTGCTTCAGTTCTACTGTTTAGATATGTTCCTAGAGAAAATTTAGTTGAAAGTTGATAGTAGCAACTATGCGGACTAGGTCCGTAAACTGAGGATTGTCCTCATTGCTTCATAGAAGGCTTATGTCCTTAATGCACCGCTCAGTGTGCTGAACCTCGAATGTCGTCTGTGGATGTTGTGACCATCTAACATACACATTTTGATAACTACGTGATAGTTCAGTTAAACGGCTTAGAGTTGAGGCACTGAAGACATTTTGAAACGTCGCGAAACATATGAGATGTTTTGAGGGCTGAAATTGGGATTTCAAGCTCGTGCCCACGTCAAGAGGTATAAGACCTCCGACGATTTTCTTAGCCTGCAAACTAAGGGAGAAAAGCTCAATTGTTGATCTTGTGCTCAGACTGTCTGAGTACAACAATCATTTGAATCGAGTGGGAGTTGATCTTCCAGATGAGATAGTGATGTTTCTCCGAGGTCATTACCACAAGGCTGCTAGAGCTTCGTGATGAACTATAATATATCAGGGACATATATGATGATCCTTGAGATATTCGCGATGTTTGACACCACAAAAGTAGAAATCAAGAAGGAGCATCAATTGTTGATGGTTGGTGAAACCACTAGTTTCAAGAACGGCAAGGGCAAGAAGGGATACTTCATGAAACGGCAATTCAGCTGCTGCTCTAGTGAAGAAACCCAAGGTTGAACCCAAACCTGAGACTAAGTGCTTCTGTAATAAGAGGAACAGCCACTGGAGCAGAATTACCCTAGATACTTGGTAGATGAGAAGGCTGGCAAGGTCGGTAGAAGTATATTGGATATACATTGTGTTAATGTGTACTTTAGTAGTACCCCTAGTAGCACCATGGTATTAGATACCGGTTCGGTTACTAAGTGTTAGTAAACTCGAAATAAAAGGCTGCGGAGTAAATGGAGACTAGCTAAAGGTGAGCTGGCGATATGTGTTGGAAGTTTTTCCCAAGCTTGATGTGATCAAGCATCGTACGCTCCCTCTACCATCAAGATTGGTGTTTGCGTTGAGCATAGACATGATTGGATTATTTCTATTGCAATACGGTTATTCATTTAAGGAGAATAATGGTTACTCTGTTTATTTGAATAATACCTTCAATGGTCTTGCACCTAAAATGAATGGTTTATTGAATCTCGATCATAGTGATACACTTGTTCATGCCAAAAGATATAAGATAGTAATGATAGTACCACCTACTTGTGGCACTGCCATGTAAGTCATACCGGTATAAAACGCATGAAGAAGCTCCATGTTGATGGATCTTTGGGCTCACTCGTTTTTGAAAAGTTTGAGACGTGCGAACCATGTCTATTGGTGTATATGCATGAAGAAACTCCAGGCAAATGGACCGTTTGGACTCACTTGATTTTGAATCACTTGAGACATGCAAATCATACCACATGGGCAAGATGACTGAAAGCCTCGTTTTCAGTAAAATGGAACTAGAAAGCAACTTGTTGGAAGTAACACATTTTGATGTGTGCAGTCCAATGAGTGCTGAGGCGTGTAGTGGATATCGTTATGTTCTTACTTCACAGATGATTTGAGTAGATGTTGAGTATATTTACTTGATGAATCATGAGTCTGAATTATTGAAAGGTTCAAGTAATTTCAGGGTGAAGTTGAAAGATCGTCGTGACAAGAGGATAAAATGTCTATGATATGATCGTAGAGATGAATATCTGAATTACAAGTTTGGCACAAAATTAAGACATTGTGGAAATTGTTTCACAACCAATACAGCCAGGAACACCGTGGTGTGATGGTGTGTCCGTACATCATAACTGCACCCTATTGGATATGATGCATACCATGATGTCTCTTATCAAATTACCATGATAGTTTATGGGTTAGGCATTAGAGACAACCACATTCACTTTAAAAAGGGCACCACGTAATTCCGATGAGATGACACCGTATGAACTATGGTTTAGAGAAACCTAAGCCGTCATTTGTTAAAAGTTTGGGGCTGCGACGCTTATGTGAAAAAGGTTTCAGGCTGATAAGCTCGAACCCAAAGCGGACAAATGCATCTTCATAGGACACCCAAAGCAGTTGGGTATACCTCCTGTCTCAGATCCGAAAGCAATAAGGGATTGTTTCTAGAATCGGGTCCTTTCTCGAGGAAAAGTTTCTCTCGAAAGAATTGAGTGGGAGGATGGTGGAGACTTGATGAGGTTATTGAACCGTCTCTTCAACTAGTATGTGGCAGGGCACGGGGAGTCTTTCCTGTGGCACCTACACCAATTGAAGTGGAAGCTTATGATAGTGATCATGAAACTTCAGATCAAGTCACTACCAAACCTCGTAGGATGACAAGGATGCGTACTACTTCAGAGTGGTACGTAATCCTGTCTTGGAAGTCATGTTGCTAGACAACAATGAACCTACGAGCTATGGAGAAGCGATGGTGGGCCTGGATTCCAAAATGCCTCGAAGCCATATAATCCGAGAGAGGGTCCATATATGAAAACAAAGTGTAGACTTTGGAAGAACTACTTGATGGTCGTAAGGCTGTTAGGTACATATGGATTTTAAAAGGAAGACGGACAATGATGGTAAGTATCACCATTAAGAAAGCTCGACTTGTCGTTAAGATGTTTTCCGACAAGTTCAAGAAGTTGACTATGATGAGAGTTTCTCACTTGTAGCGATGCTAAGAGTCTGTTGGAATTATATTAGCGATTACTGCATTATTTATGAAATCTTGCAGACAGGATGTCAAAACATTGTTTCCTCAACGATTTTCTTGAGGAATGGTTGTATGTGATACAACCGGAAGGTTTTGCCAATCCTGAAAGATGCTAATAAGTATGCAAAGCTCCAGCAATCCTTCTAAGGACTGGAGTGAGCATCTTGGAGTTGGAATGTATGCTTTGATGAGATGATCAAAGATTTTGGGTGTATACAAAGTTTATAAGAAACTTGTACTTCCAAAGAAGTGAGTGGGAGCACTATAGAGTTTCTGATGAATATATGTTGTTGACATATTGTTGATTAGAAATGACGTAGAATTTCTGGAAAGCATATAGGGTTATTTGAAAAGTGTTTTTCAATGGAAAGCCTGGATTAAGCTACTTGAACATTGAGCATCAATATCTATAAGGATAGATCAAAATGCTTAATGGTACTTTCAAATGAGCACATACCCTGACATGATCTTGAAGGTGTTCAAGATGGATCAGTCAAAGAAGGAGTTCTTGCCTGAGTTGTAAGGTATGAAGTTAAGACTTAAAGCTCGACCGCGGCAGAAGAAAGAGGAAGGACGAAGGTCGTCCCCTATGCTTTTGTCATAGGCTCTCTACAGTATGCTATGCTGTGTGCCGCACCTGAAGTGTGCCTTGCCATGAGTCACTCAAGGGGTACAAGAGTGATCCAAGAATGGATCACAGGACAGCGGTCAAAGTTATCCTTAGTAACTAGTGGACTAAGGAATTTTCTCGATTATGGAGGTGGTAAAAGAGTTCGTCGTAAAGGGTTACGCCGATGCAAACTTTGACACTAATTCAGATTATTCTAAGTAGTAAACTGGATTCGTATAGTAGAACAATTATTTGGAATAGCTCCAAATAGAACGTGGTAGCTGCATCTAGGAGATGACATAGAGATTTGTAAAGCACACACGGATCTGAAAGATTCAGACCCGTTGACTATAACATCTCTCACAAGCATAACATGATCAAACCAAGAACTCATCGAGTGTTAATCACATGGTAATGTGAACTAGATTATTGACTCTAGTAAACTCTTTGGGTGTTCGTCACATGGGGATGTGACCTTGAGTGTTAATCACATATCGATGTGAACTGGATTATTGACTCTAGTGCAAGTGGGAGACTGTTGGAAATATGCCCTAGAGGCAATAATAAATTGATTATTATTATATTTCCTTGTTCATGATAATCGTTTATTATCCATGCTAGAATTGTATTGATAGGAAACTTAGATACATGTGTGGATACATAGACAACACCATGTCCCTAGTAAGCCTCTAGTTGACTAGCTCGTTGATCAATAGATGGTTACGGTTTCCTGACCTTGGGCATTGGATGTCATTGATAATGGGATCACATCATTAGGAGAATGATGTGATGGACAAGACCCAATCCTAAGCCTAGCACAAGATCGTGTAGTTCATATGCTGAAGCTTTTCTAATGCCAAGTATCGTTTCCTTAGACCATGAGATTGTGCAACTCCTGGATACCGTAGGAGTGCTTTGGGTGTGCCAAACGTCACAACGTAACTGGGTGGCTATAAAGGTACACTACAGGTATCTCCAAAAGTGTCTGTTGGGTTGGCACGAATCAAGACTGGGATTTGTCACTCCGTGTAAACGGAGAGGTATCTCTGGGCCCACTCGGTAGGACATCATTATAATGTGCACAATGTGACCAAGGAGTTGATCACGGGATGATGTGTTACGGAACGAGTAAAGAGACTTGCCGGTAACAAGATTGAACAAGGTATCGGGATACCGACGATAGAATCTCGGGCAAGTATCTTACCGATGGACAAAGGGAATTGCATACGGGATTGATTAAGTCCTTGACATCGTGGTTCATCCAATGAGATCATCGTGGAGCACGTGGGAGCCAACATGGGTATCCAGATCCCGCTGTTGGTTATTGACCGGAGAGTCATCTCGGTCATGTCTGCATGTCTCCCGAACCCGTAGGGTCTACACACTTAAGGTTCGATGACGCTAGGGTTATAAAGGAAGTTTGTATGTGGTTACCGAATGTTGTTCGGAGTCCCGGATGAGATCCCGGACGTCACGAGGAGTTCCGGAGGTAACGATTTATATTTGGGAAGTCCTGTTTTGGTCACCGGAAAAGTTTCGGGTTCTATCGGTAACGTCCCGGGACCACCGGGAGGGTCCCGGGGGTCCACCAAGTGGGGCCACAAGCCCCGGAGGGCTGCATGGGCCAAGTGTGGGAGGGGACCAGCCCCAGGTGGGCTGGTGCGCCCCCCCACCAAGGCCCAAGGCGCAAGGAAGAGGGGAAGGGGGCAAACCCTAGGGAAGATGGGCCCTAAGGCCCACCCTAGTGCGCCTCCCCCTCTCCCCTCCCCTTGGCCGCCCCTAGATGGGATCTAGGCGGCTTCCACCACCCCTAGGGAGGGAACCCTTGGTGGGGGCGCAGCCCCTCCCCTTCCCCTATATGTAGTTGAGGTTTGGGCTGCCCAATACACTTGAGTTCCTCTCTTTCTTGGCGCAGCCCTATCCCTCTCTTTCTCCTCATATCTCGCAGTGCTTGGCGAAGCCCTGCTGGATCACCACGCTCCTCCACCACCACCACGCCGTTGTGCTGCTGCTGGATGGAGTCTTCCTCAACCTCTCCCTCTCTCCTTGCTGGATCAAGGCATGGGAGACATCGTCGGGCTATACATGTGTTGAACGCGGAGGTGCCGTCCGTTCGGCACTAGGATCTCTGGTGATTTGGATCACGACGAGTACGACTCCTTCAACCCTGTTCTCTTGAACGCTTCCGCTTAGCGATCTACAAGGGTATGTAGATGCACTCTCCTTCCCCTTGTTGCTGGTTTCTCCATAGATAGATCTTAGTGACACGTAGGAAAATTTTGAATTTCTGCTACGTTACCCAACAATTCAAACCCGTAAACATAGAGGCATACGACGGAACAATAGACCATGGGGTCCGGATAGAGGACTATATCCTCCATATCCATATGGCTAGAGGGGATGATCTCCACGCCATCAAGTACTTACCCCTCAAGCTCAAAGGGCCAGCTCGACACTGGCTTAAAAGCCTCCCCGAAAGCTCCATTGGAAGCTAGGAAGAGCTCGAAGACGCCTTTCGGGCAAAATTTCAAGGGACATATGTCTGACCACCGGATGCAGACGACCTAAGTCATATAACTCAACAGCCCGGAGAGTCAGTCCGAAAACTTTGGAACATGTTTCTTACTAAAAAGAACCAAATAGTCGATTGTTCGGACGCTGAGGCCTTGGCAGCCTTTAAGCACAGCGTCCGAGATGAATGGCTTGCTAGGCACCTCGGCCTAGAAAAGCCAAGAACAATGGTAGCATTAACAAGCCTCAGGACCTGCTTTTGCGCGGGCGAGGACAGCTGGCTAGCTCGATGCAGCACTAGCGACCCAAGTACATCCGAAGTTAGATATGGAAACAGGAAATCACGACGCAACAAAAATAATAAGCGCCAGAATAAAGAAGACAACCCGAAGAGCACGGCAGTAAACGCCGGGTTCAGAAGCTCTCGGCCAGGTCAGCAAAAGCCGCCCTCTAAAGGTGCCAGAGATGAACTGTCCAGCTTAAACAAAATTCTGGACCAAATATGTCAGATCCATAGCACCCCCGATAAACCTGCAAATCATACCCACAAAGAATGTTGGGTCTTCAAGCAGTCCGGCAAGCTCAACGCCGAACATAAGGGGCAGGATACACCAAGCGAAGACGAGGATGAGCCTCGCAAGCAAAACACTAGGGAATAGAAGAAATTTCCACCAGAAGTAAAAACAGTAAACGTGTTACACGTGATAAAGGGGAGAACCAAAGCGGGACTCCCAGTCAAACATGCCCAAGGGCCTATCACCGTGGAGTTCTGCCACTGGCCGTCTCAACCGATCACCTTCGACCATCAGGATTACTCAGCAAGTATCCGGAATGCAGGGTGGGCTGCCTTGGTATTAGATCCAATAATTGACAGATACCACTTCACACGAGTCCTGATGGACGGCGACAGCAACTTAAACCTGATATATTAGGACACAATCCGCAAAATGGGGATAGACCCAATGAAAATTTGCCACAACAATACTACCTTTCGAGGAGTAACGCGAGGCCCAGGGGCTCTCTACACGGGGTCCCTGCTACTAGAGGTTATATTCGGCTTCCCCGATAACTTCCGTAGCAAAATTTTAACCTTCCACATTGCTCCGTTCCAAGGTGGCTATCAATCACTACTTAGACGCGAAGCTTTCGCTCGCTTTAATGCAATACCACATTACGCTTCCCTCACACTTAAGATGCCCGGACCATGTGGCATCATTACAGTAAATGGAAATATTGAGCGATCCCTACGCGCCGAAGAGAGTGCGGCTGCCTTGGCAGCCGCACACTAAAACGACCTCACCAGCTAAAGCATTCGATAGGTCGTCAAGACCACGGACACGGTTAGACGAGTCCGACGCGGCTATAGGAAATTCATACAGGTTTTATGGCCACACCCCTACAAATACAAGGGGCTCAACGCATGCAGACAAGTGGCAATTTTTACTCATCTTGAACTGTAGCTGGTTTCTTTAAACCCACCATTTTGCACGACAACTTTTCACCTAAGTTCCTCTCTTTTACAGATGACAATTGTGCTACACCCGTCCAGGATATGGCACAACGGAGACACAGGCGCAGACGTGCAGCAGGGACCTGTTCCAAGGATTCTTTTTAGATTAAGACCCTGCGTCAACCTTTTTTTACTGTCTCTTGTTGATACACATCCCTCGGATTCTCAATACAATTGAGAAGGATGCTGACGTCTTGGCATGTGGCCACGTCAGAACAATGGAAGTACCTGGACACTAGGGGCTTCTTACAAAGGGCACTATTTAGGCCCAGTTTACACCATAAAGACCGAATACCTTAGGGAGTGTTCGGCGTCGCGAGTTTGGCCTTATATGCATCAGCTCCGAATCATGTCTTGGGTCAAATGTTGGGTTTGCCCGGCTCCTGTGTTTTGCTGCCTTACGTTAGGCTCTATCGGCTAAGGCGGCACTAGGAGAACTACTGCGATTGTGACCTGGTTCATCCGGACGAGCACCTCAGTACAGAAAGCCGAAAACTGACTGTCATGATATAGCGCGAGACTGGTCAACCACTCGATGACCTATCGGAAACCTAGAATTCGTCCGCCTTAACGAAGGGCCATTTCCCGGCCAGGCATGTACGCACCCTGAACTCGGGTGAGTGCGGCGCCACCAGGGGCTATATAGTAGCCCCACTTTCAAACTCCTATGGCTAAGTGAAAGTGTTAAAGCATTATAGTCCGGTTGCCTAGTTCGCTGCGCTCTCACCTCCTTAGTAGGACCAAGACGTTGGATTAAGTGTGAATACGCGTCTTCTGCGAACACCACCACATTATATGCGTGGGGGCTGAAGCCCACGACTACAATCTTTCAGGTTATACACATGTATACATAAAACGGCCGCACAGGAGGCGTCACAATACTTCTGGGCAAAAGTATACATACAGCCTTGATAAAACTAATAAAATATTGTTTTTACAATGGGAATACATGTCACTCAAACATAATATTCTTCGAGCACTGGGCCTCTATTAAACGAGCACCCTCAAGAACTTCTTCAAAATAGTGCTCGGCAGCCACTCGGCCTATGGCCGAACCTTGCGCCACAACAGTGGTAGCATCCATTTCCGCCCAGTATGCTTTGACACGAGCAAGGGCCATTCGTGAGCCTTCTATGCACGCCAACCTCTTCATTGCATTGATGCGCGGCACCGCACCAAGGAACTGCTGCACTAAGCTGAAATAGTTGTTTGGCTTCGGTTTTTCTGGCCACAGATGATCTACGACGGACCTCATGGAAAGTCCGGACAATCTATTGAGTTCGGCCCTTTCGGCAAGCTGATCAGTTAGTGGAAGCGGACGCTCTGGAACATTAAACTGCGACCAGAATAGCTTGTGCACTTCACGATCTATTTGATCTCGGAAGTATTCGGACGCATCAACAGCACTCGCCGTCAAAACCACATATGCGTCTGCCGAACTCCACAGCCGATCCAGAGGGGTGTACCGCGGATCTCCGAACTTCCTCCATAGCAAAAAGGGCTTCCCAGCCAAAATATCACTGGCTTCACGCAGCTCCTCCTTCGCTCTCATGGCAGAGCGGGTGTCTTTGGTCGCCATCGTGGCATTTTCGAGGTCCGTCGCCTTCGTTCAGTTTTCTTCTTCAAGGACCTGACAACGTTCGGCAGTATCTTTTAACTCTATAGCCATCTTGGCCATTTTCGCTTTGCTCTCGCAATGCGCGGCCTTCCCAACTCTTAACTCTTCGGCCGCCTTCAAAGCAGCCGCATTACTACTCCTTGCTTGTTCCTTGGCTCGGGCAAGTTCCACCCGAAGGGTCTCCATGGTGGCAGCTCCATCTGCAGTCACAACATATTAAAGATACTGGCATCACGCTGCTCTTACTATGTGACATTCACCAGAAAATATCACTTACCCTGTGCCTCGTCAAGCCGCTTGCTAACAAGCCCAATGTCGGCATCCGCCGCATCCAGTTGCCGATTTAGTTCGGCAAACTCATGAGTCCGGCTAGCCACCGGAGCTTCCACCACCTGCACATAAAGGCGGTATGGTTATTACCTAGGACTACGATCCTCTATTTGCCACCGTTCTTAGTGACAACCAGAGTCTCAGGGGCTACTATCTACACCGGGCACACCTAAAAATGTGCGGTACCATCACAAAGGTATATCATTTTACATACCTCAAAGCCCGTTAGTAGACTCATAAAGGCGTCATGCAACCCGCTTTCGGCGGACAAAATCATTTCCATCACTGTACCCATTAACGTACGGTGTTCTTCTGAGATGGTGACTCGCTTCAGCCGATCCCTCAGTGTGTCCGACCGCATACCAGACGGCGCCGGACTCTTTTGTCTGCCCTCTTCAAGAGCCGGATGCTGGGGACTTCGGGTGACTATGGGATTATCTTCTGGCCTCACCGGATCCGGAGAGGCCCTCCGTGACGACACTTCAAGGTCGCCCGCTTCTTGAGCGGGGGAGTCCGGGGGAGGCGTTTCTCTCTCCATCATCTCCGGAAGAAGGTCCCTTGAAGATGAGCTCTGTTGAGAAGGGCTAAGATCCGAACTGCAAGATAAACGCTTCGGTTATTTTCCTCGGAAGTAAGGTAGAATATCTCTACTATTAAGTAAATTTTGATCACTTACGACCCGTTAGAGGGATGATCCCCGTACGAACTTTGTGCGGCAAAAGCACCCTCCGAGACGGGATCCTCTGGTGGAGTTTTCTTCTCCAGTTTGGAAACCTTGGTTTCCGGATCATCAGAGGTAGTCCTATTCCTCCCCCGGGGCTAAGGAATGTCAGACTCCTTCTCTTGGCTATCCTCCCTCACGGAGGCGCTCATTCCCTCGGTTGGAACAGATAGTGGTGGAGGCCCGCTTTGGCCCTCTTTATTCCCCCCTTCATCATTCTTTGCGGGCACCAGGCAAGGTGCTGGCTCGAGCATCTTTTCCAGCACCGGATTGTCCAAGCCTTCGGGAAGGGGAGCCGAAGACCGGATCATCTTCGCCTTTGCTATCCAGTCCTGGTCAAAGAGCGATCCTTTAGAATGATGTCCTGATAAAAGAAAGACAGTGTGTTTGGCTAGAGGGTTACTTACTTGGGCGCGCGATACAGTTGCTGCTCAGGCCCACGTCCTCGGAGGTGTCTGAACACTCTATCAGGGGTCTGAAGAACGACTTGTACATCTCCTCGTGCGTCAGGCCGAGGAAATTCTGAATAGCATGCGGTCCTTCTGGGTTGATTTCCCATAAATGGAGGGGCCGATGTTTGCAAGGCTGGACTTGACGAACCAGCATGACTTGCACTACCATAACCAAATTAAATCTCCCTCGAAGAGATCCCGGATGCGACTCTGCAGTATGGGCACGTCCTTGGCTAGACCCCAGCTCAACCCCTGCTGATCCATGACATCAGTTGTGGTGGAGGGCCCGAGCGAAAGGCGGGGGAGCTACCCACTTGGCACTTCTGGGAGCGGTGATGTAGAACCACTCCCTTTGCTATAATACGGACACCTCTGGAAAGGAACCTTTTGGCCATGGAGCTCCAGCAATCTTGCTTATTAATGCACCTCCGCACGCTGCATACTGCCCCTCCAACGTCTTCGGCTTCACATCAAAGGTCTTGAGCCACAGGGCGAAGTGAGGGGTAATGCGGAGGAAGGCCTCACATACGACAATAAATGCCGAGATGTGGAGAAAGGAATCCGGGGCTAGATCATGGAAATCGAGCCCGTAATAGAACATCAAACCCCTTACGGAGGGATCCAGAGTGAGGCCTAGTCCTCAGAGGAAGTGGGAGATGAACACGGCGTCTTTGTTGGGTTCGGGAGTAGGGACGACCTGCCCTCGGGCGGGCAGCCGGTGCGAGACTTCAGCGGTCAGGTATCTTACCTCCCTCAACTTCTTGATATCCTCTTCCGTGACGGAGGAGGGCATCCACCGGCCCTGGAGGCTGGATCCAGACATGATTGAAGATCCGAAGCACCTGACCTGGGCTTTGGGTGTTAGAACTCGAGGTAGGGGAAGGATTCGATTGAGCGCGGGAGGAAAAAAGTAAAAACCTTGACCCTTTATAAAGAGGGTGAATATCAAGCATCCTCTGCGTGGCCGTTTGGGACTTGCCTAAAATCTAGGAGTCCAAGGCGCGGTTGGGTTACCCACGCCCGTATTGATGAGAATCCCGTAATAAGGGGGACACGATCTCTTCTTTGACAAGACGTGTCAAAAAACTGCCTCGCGTTATGTGCGGGGCTAGTTAAATGAAACGGTTTGAATAATCACCGGGCCATGCCACAATGTCATGTTGCCAAAACAAGTCAGCAGATTAGATTTGTGGAAATATTATTCTCTCTACGGTGGTATGTGGAACATATTTTGCAGGGTCGGACACTATACTTGTATTCAAATTTTTCCATGGTGTATTCGGAGGAGGAACCTGCCTTGCAATGTCGCAGACAATACTGCGTGCCGGACTCATCATCATTGAAGCCTGGTTCAGGGGCTACTGTGGGAGTCCTGGATTAGGGGGTCTCCGGACAGCCAGACTATATCCTTTGGCCGGACTGTTAGACTATGAAGATACAAGATTGAAGACTTCATCTCGTGTCCGGATGGGACTCTACTTGGCGTGGAAGGCAAGCTAGGCAATACGGATATGTACATCTCCTCCTTTGTAACCGACCTTGTGTAACCCTAGCCCTTTCCGGTGTCTATATAAACCGGAGGGTTTTAGTCCGTAGGACAACATACAATCATACCATAGGCTAGCTTCTAGGGTTTAGCCTCTCCGATCTCGTGGTAGATCAATTCTTGTAATACTCATATCATCAAGAATAAATCAAGCAGGACGTAGGGTTTTACCTCCATTAAGAGGGCCCGAACCTGGGTAAAATATCGTGTCCCCTGCCTCCTATTACGATCCGTCTTAGACGCACAGTTCGGGACCCCCTACCCGAGATCCGCCGATTTTGACACCGATAGTCACTAATAGCGGAGAACAAACGAAGAGATTATTGTAGGGTACGAAACCACCTCAAAGTTACTCTTTTTGATCGATCTATTCAAGAGTCCGTAGTAAAATAACACGAAGCTATTCTTTCCGTTCAATCTATCCTAGAGTTCATACTATAATAACACCTTAAGACACATATCAACCAAAACCCTAATGTCACCTAGATACTCCAATGTCACCTCAAGTATCCATGGGTATGATTATACGATATGCATCACACAATCTCAGATTCATCTATTAAACCAACACAAAGAACTTCAAAGAGTGCCCCAAAGTTTCTACCAGAGAGTCAAGGAAAAAACGTGTGCCAACCCCTATGCATAAGTTCACGAAGTCACGGAACTCGCAAGTTGATCACCAAAACATACATCCTGTGGATCACGTGAATATCCCATTGTCACCACAGATAAGCACATGCAAGACAGACATCAAGTGTTCTCAAATCCTTAAAGACTCAATCCGATAAGATAACTTCAAAGGGAAAACTCAATCCATTACAAGAGAGTAGAGGGGGGAGAAACATCATAAGATCCAACTATAATAGCAAAGCTCACGATACATCAAGATCGTTCCGAATCAAGAACACGAGAGAGAGAGAGAGATCAACCACATAGCTACTGGTACATACCATCAGCCCCGAGGGTGAACTACTCCCTCCTCGTCATGGAGAGCGTCGGGATGATGAAGATGGCCACCGGAGAGGGATTCCCCCCCCCCTCCGGCAGGGTGCCGGAACGGGTCTAGATTTGTTTTCTGTGGCTACGGAGGCTTGCGGCGGCGGAACTCCCGATCTAGGTTTCTTTCTGGAAGTTTGGGCATATATAAGAGGTTTTGGAGTCGGGAACAAGTCATGGGGTCCCCGAGGCGGCCACGAGGTAGGGGGCATGCCCAGGGGGTAGGGCGTTCCCCACCCTCGTGGTGGCCTCGGGACTGTTCTAGCCCATCTCCGGTACTCCGTGGGATTTTTCTGGTCCAAAAATAATCTCCGTGAAATTTCAGGTCAATTGGACTCCGTTTGATTTTCCTTTTCTGCGATACTCAAAAACAAGGAAAAACAGAAACTGGCACTGGGCTCTAGGTTAATAGGTTAGTCCCAAAAATCATATAAAATAGCATATAAATGTATATAAAACATGCTAGATGGATAATATAATAGCATGGAACAATCTAAAAATATAGATAAGTTGAAGACGTATCACAATCCATGATAAATTCACCTCATGGCTATGAACAAAATAATGCTTTTACTAAACATATTGTGGATGCCATGATGAAATCTTTAGAAGAAAAGTTGGAATTAGAGATTTCAATTCCTAGAAAATTACATAATGAATGGGAACCTACTATCAAAGTCAAGATTAAAAATTATGAGTGCTTTGCTTTATGTGATTTGGGTGCTAGTGTTTCCACAATTCTGAAATATCTTTGTGATGTGCTTGGTCTTACCAATATTGAAAAATGTTCTCTCAATTTTCACTTGGCGTATTATACTATTAAAAATCCTTTAGGAAGAATTAATGATGTTCTTATTCTTGCAAATACGAATTATGTGCCCATAGATTTTATTGTTCTTGATATTGATTGCAATCCGTCTTGCCCCATCATACTTGGTAGACTCTTTCTACGAACTACTGGTGTCGGGATTGATATGAAAGGAGGGAATATTAAATATCAATTTTATTTTCCACTAAGAAAGGGTATGGAACACTTCCCTAGAACAAGAATTAAGCCACCATATGAATCTATCATGAGGCAACCTATGGACCGAAAACTAAAGATGACAATACTTGAATCTATGCATTATGCCTAGCTAGGGGCATAAAAACGATAATGCTTGTTGGGAGGCAACCCTATAAATAAAATTTATGTTTGCCTTTTTCTTTATGTTTTTGAGTGTTTGCACAATTAAGCTATTCTTATGATTGTGTTGTTATGTTTTAGTTTAGTTTTGTGCCAAGTAAAGCCTTTGGGATTATGTTTGGTGATAGTTGATTTGATCTTGCTGGAAAACACATACTTTTGCATCCAGTAAAATAATTTTCAAAAATCTCAGAAGTTATGAAAGCTTCTGAATTTTTTTACACAAGATTGATGTACAAATTTCCTACATCGCCCTAATTTTTTAGATTTTTTGGAGTTATGGAAGTATGGTCGAAGTTCATATTACCACAGACTGTTTTGTTTCCGTTGCATTGTGTGCTTATTTTGATGAATCTATGGATTGTATTAGAGGGTATAAGCCATGGAAAAGTTAGAATACAGTATATATAATGCAATAATAAAATGTGAATGGGTTTGCAACAATATTTAGAGTGGTGATTTGCTTTATTATACCAACAGATCTCATGAAGGTTTCATTAAGTTTTGTGTGATTGAAGTTTTCAAGTTTTGGGTGAGATCACGATGGATGAAGGAATAAGGAGTGAAAAGAGACTAAGCCTTACGATGCCCATGGAACCCCAAGTTAATATCTAAGAAGAACCAAGCAACAAAGCTTGGGGATGCCCAGAAGGCATCCCCTCTTTCTTCTAACAACCATCGGTAATTTTACTTGGAGCTTTATTTTTAGTCATCACATATCATGAGTTTTGCTTGGAGCATCTTCTATTATATGAGTATTTGCTTATTTTACTTTTTAGTTTATGTCACCTATCCCTGCTGGACACACCTATTTGTGGGAGCCAAAATTATGCTATGATTTGTTAGAATTTCTCTATGTGCTTCACTTGATTTTTTTAGCTATGGAATTGCTCTAGTGCTTCACTTATATCTTTTTTGAGCACGATGTTCTTTAATATTTTTGAAGAAATACTCTCATGATTCACTTAGATTTATTTCAGAGTTAATAAATTTTTGAAAAAAATTCTCTAATGCAGCAAATCAGCGGTAGGTATTTCCCTCAGATGTGAAACCAAGGTTATCGATGTTGGGGAACACAGTATTTCAAAACTTATCCTACGATCACGCAAGATCTATTTAGGAGATGCATAGAAACAAGAGGGGAGAGTGTGCTAACGTACCCTCGTAGACCGAAAGTGGAAGCGTTAAGCAACGCGGTTGATGTAGTCGAACGTCTTCGCGATCCAACTGATCAAGTACTGAGCGTACGACACCTCCGCGATCTGCACATGTTAAGCTCAGTGACGTCCCTCGAACTCTTGATCCATCTGAGGCCGAGGGAGAGTTTCGTCAGCACAACGGCGTGGTGACGGTGATGATGTAGTTACCAGCGCAGGGCTTCGCCTAAGCACTGCAACGATATGACCTAGGTGTATTTCTGTGGAGGGGGGCACCGCACACGGCTAAGAGAAACTTTGGTGTGCCTCTGGGGTGCCCCTCCCAGGTATATAAAGGGGGGAGGGAGGAGGAGGCCGGCCAAGGGGAGGAGGCGCGCCATGGGGGGGGCAATCCTACTCCAAGTAGGATTCGCCCCGCCCCCCTTTCCTATTCCAACAAGGAGAAGGAGGAAGGTGAGGGAGGAGAGAAGGAAAGCGGGGCAGCCCCCCTAGTCCAATTCAGTTTGGGTTAGGGGGCGCCCTGCCTTGTCCTGCCTCCTCTCTTCCACCAATACGCACATGTGGCCCAATAACCCCCCCGGGGTTCCGGTAACCCCCCGGTACTCCGGAAAATACCCAATACACTTCGGAACTGTTTCGGTGTCCGAATATAGTCTTCCAATATATCAATCTTTATTTCCTGACCATTTCGAGAGTCCTTGTCATGTCCGTGATCTCATCTAGGACTCCAAACTACCTTCGATACATCAAAACATATGAACTCATAATACCAATCGTCATCGAACGTTAAGCGTGCGGACCCTACGGGTTCGAGAACTATGTAGACATGACTGAGACTCATCTCTGGTCAATAACCAATAGCGGAACCTAGATGCTCATATTTGCTCCCACATATTCTATGAAGATCTTTATCGGTCAAACTGCATAACAACATATGTTGTTCCCTTTGTCATCGGTATATTACATGCCCGAGATTCGATCGTCGGTATCATCATACCTAGTTCAATCTCGTCACCGGCAAGTCTCTTTACTTGTTTTGTAATGCATCATCCCACAAATAATTCATTATTCACATTGCTTGCAAGGCTTATAGTGATGTGCATTACCGAGAGGGCCCAGAGATACCTCTCCGACAATCGTAGTGGCAAATCCTAATATCAATCAATGCGAACTCAGCAAACACCATTGGAGACACCTGTAGAGCATCTTTATAATCACCCAGTTACGATGTGACGTTTGATAGAACACTAAGTGTTCCTCCGGTATTCGGGAGTTGCATAATCTCATAGTCATAGGAACATGTATAAGACATGAAGAAAGCAATAACAATAAACTAAACGATCATAGTGCTAAGCTAACGGATGGGTCTAGTCCATCACATCATTCTCTAATGATGTGATCCCGTTCAACACATGAAAACACATGTCCATGGCTAGGAAACTTAACCATCTTTGATTAACGAGCTAGTCAAGTAGAGGCATACTAGGGACACTCTATTTGTCTATGTATTCACACATGTACTAAGTTTCTTGTTAATACAATTCTAGCATGAATAATAAACATTTATCATGAGATAAGGAAATATAAATAACAACTTTATTATTACCTCTAGGGCATATTTCCTTCAGTCTCCCACTTACACTAGAGTCAATAATCTAGATTACATAGTAATGATTCTAACACCCATGGATCCTTGGTGTTGATCATGTTTTGCTCGTGAGAGAGGCTTAGTCAATGGGTATGCAACATTCAGATCTGTACGTATCTTGCAAATCTCTATGTCTCCCTCCTTGACTTGATCGCGGATGGAATTGAAGCGTCTTTTGATGTGCTTGGTTCTCTTGTGAAATCTGGATTCCTTTGCTAAGGCAATTGCACCAGTATTGTCACAAAAGATTTTCATTGGATCCGATGCAGTAGGTATTACACCTAGATCGTATATGAACTCCTTCATCCAGACTCCTTCATTTGTTGCTTCCGAAGCAGCTATGCATTCCATTTCACACGTAGATCCCGCCACGATGCTCTGCTTAGAACTGCACCAACTGACAGCTCCACCATTCAATAAAAATATGTATCCGGTTTGTGACTTAGAGTCATCTGGATCAGTGTCAAAGCTTGCATCGACGTAACCGTTTACGACGAGCTCTTTGTCACCTCCATAAACGAGAAACATATCCTTAGTCCTTTTTAGGTATTTCAGGATGTTCTTGACCGCTGTCTAGTGATCCACTAAAAGATTACTTTGGTACCTCCCTGCTAAACTAATAGCAAGGCACACATGAGGTTTTGAACACAGCATTGCATACATGATAGAACCTGTGGCCGAGGCATAGGGAATGACTTCCATTTTCTCTCTATCTTCTGTAGTGGTCGGGCATTGAGTCTGACTCAACTTCACACCTTGTAACACAGGCAAGAACCCTTTCTTTTCTTGATCCATTTTGAACTTCTTAAAAACTTTATCAAGGTATGTGCTTTGTGAAAGTCCAATTAAGCGTCTTGATCTATCTCTATAGATCTTGATGCCCAATATATAAGCAACTAGCTTCACCGAGGTCTTTCATTGAAAAATTCTTATTCAAGTATCCTTTTATGCTGTTCAGAAATTCAGTATCACTTCTGATCAACAATATGTCATGCACATATAATATCAGAAATGCTACAGAGCTCCCACTCACTTTCTTGTAAATACAGGCTTCTTCAAAAGTTTGTATAAAACCACATGCTTTGATCACACTATCAAAGCGTATATTCCAACTCCGAGATGCTTGCACTAGTCCATAAATGGATCATGGAGCTGGCACACTTTGTTAGCACCTTTTGGATCGACAAAACCTTCTGGTTGTATCATATACAACTCTTCTTTAAGATATCCATTAAGGAATGCAGTTTTGGCATCCATTTGCCAAATTTCATAATCACAAAATGCGGCAATTGCTAACATGATTCGGACGGACTTAAGCATCACTATGGGTGAGAAGGTCTCATCGTAGTCAACTCCTTGAACTTGTCGAAAACCTTTCGCAACAAGTCGAGCTTTGTAGACTGATACGTCTCCAACGTATCTATAATTTTTGATTGTTCCATGCTGTTTTATTATCAATCTTGGATGCTTTGTAATCATTTTATAGTCCTTTTATATAATTTTTTGGTACTAACCTATTGACATAGTGACCAGTGCCAGTTCCTGTTTTTTTTCAGATTTTTTACATCGCAGGAAATCAATACCAAATGGAGTCCAAATGGCGCGAAACTTTATGATGATTTTTTATGGGCTAGAAGAAAGGCAATGGGCCCTGGTTGCACCTGGTGGGGTTCCCCGAGGGGGGCACAACCCACCAGGGCGCGGCAGGAGGCCCTGGCGCGCCCAGGTGGGTTGTGCCCAACTCGGGTGCCCCTGGACCGCCTCTTTGCTCTATAAACACCCAAATATTCCAGAAACCCTAGGGGAGTCGACGAAATATTCATCTAGCCACCGCAGTGTCCAGAAACACCAGATCCAATGTAAACACCACCACGGAGGGGTTCACCACTTCAATTGGTGCCTCTCCGATGATGCGTGAGTAGTTCTTTGTAGAACTTCGGGTCCGTAGTTAGTAGAAAGATGGCTTCATCTCTCTCTCTCTCTCTATTGATTCTCAAAACAATGGTCTCTTGGAGATCCATATGATGTAACTCTTTTGCGGTGTGTTTGTTGGGATCGATTAACTTCAAGTATACGATCAGATCTATGTTTTTATATCCATGAAAGTATTTGAGTTTCTTTGATCTCTTTTATGCATGATCTCTTATAGCCTCGTATTTCTTCTCCGATATTTGAGTTTTGTCTGGCCAACTCTATCTATTTATCTTGCAATGGGAAGAGGTGCCCGATAGTGGGTTCGATCTTACGGTGCTTGATCCAAGTGACAGAAAGGGAACCGACACGTATGTATCGTTGCTACTAAGGATAAAATGATGAGATCTATATCTACCGCCATATAGATAAACGGATCTTGTCTACATCATGTCATCATTCTTATTGCATTACTCCATTTTCCCATGAACTTAATACACTAAATGCATGCTGGATAGCGGTTGATGTGTGGAGTAATAGTAGTAGATGCAGGTGGGAGTCGGTCTACTAATCTTGGATGTGAGGCCTATGTAATGATCATTGCATGGATATCGTCATAATTATTTGATGTTCTATCAATTGCCCAACAGTAATTTGTTTACCCACCGTTTGCTATTTTTATCAAGAGAAGCCACTAGTGAAACCTATGGCCCCCGGGTCTTATTTCTCATATATTTGCCTTTGCGATCTACTTTTTCCTTGCTTTTATTTTTAGATCTATCAAACCAAAAATCCAAAAAATCTTGCTGAAATTTATTTTATTTGGCGTTCGATCTATCAATATTTACAACTTTCTCCCGTCACACGCCAATTTCTAGCGCCATTACCAGAAAGGGATTGACAACCCCTTTAACTTGTTGGGTTGCGAGGTGTTGTTATTTGTGTGCAGGGGCTATTTACGTTCTATTGCTTGGTTCGGTACCTTGGTTTCGTAAGTGAGGGAAATACTCTACCGTCGTTGTGCTACAGCATCCCTCCCTCTCCAGGGAAATACCGACGTAGTTCTAGCTGCCACCATAGACAATAACATTACCGTCAGCGTCAGTCTTCTTGAAAATCCATTTATTCTCTATGGCTTGCCGATCATCGGGTAAGTCAACCAAAGTCCACATTTGTTCTCATACATGGATCCCATCTCAGATTTCATGGCCTCAAGCCATTTCGCAGAATCTGGGCTCATCATCGCTTTCTCATAGTTCGTAGGTTCATCATGGTCAAGTAACATGACTTCCAGAACAGGATTATCGTACCACTCTGGTGCGGATCTTGGGTTTCTTGCAAAACCACAGTTCATATGGTGTCGTCTCAACGGATTTCTATGGTGCCCTATTTAACGTGAATGCTGTCTCTAAAGCATAACACCAAAATGATAGCGGTAAATCAGTAAGAGACATCATTGATCGCTCCATATCAAATAAAGTGCGGTTACGACGTTCGGCCACACCATTACATTGTGGTGTTCTAGGTGGCGTGAGTTGCGACACTATTCTGCATTGTTTCAAAAGAAGACTAAACTCATAACTCAAATATTCACCTCTTCTATCAGATCATAGAAATTTAATTTTCTTGTTACGATGATTTTCCACTTCACTCTGAAATTCTTTGAACTTTTCAAATGTTTCACTTATGTTTCATCAAGTAGATATACCCATATCTGCTCAAATCATCTGTGAAGGTCAGAAAATAACGATACCTGCCACGAGCATCAACACTCATCGGACTGCATACATCAGTAGTTATTATTTCCAATAAGTCTGTTGCTCATTCCATTGTTCCGGAGAACGGAGTCTGAGTCATCTTGCCAATGAGGCATGGTTCGCAAGCATCAAGTGTTTCATAATCAAGTGATTCCAAAAGCCCATTAGCATGGAGTTTCTTCATGCGCTTTCACTAATATGACCTAAACGGCAATGCCTCAAATAAGTTGCACTATCATTATTAAACTTATATCTTTTGGCTTTAATACTATGAATATGTGTATCACTACTATCGATATTCAATAAAAATAGACCACTCATTAAGGGTGCATGACCATAAAAGATATTACTCATATAAACAGAACAACCATTATTCTCTGATTTAAATGAATAAGCGTCTCGCATCAAGCAAGATCCAGATATAATGTTCATGCTTAATGCTGGCACCAAATAACAATTATTCAGGTCTAGTACTAATCCCGAAGGTAGATGTAGATGTAGCATGCCGACCGCGATCACATCAACTTTCGAACCATTAACCACACGCATCGTCACCTCGTCCTTAGCCAATCTTTGATTAATCCGTAGCCCCTGTTTCAAGTTGCAAATATTAGCAACAGAACCAGTATCAAATACCCAGGCGCTACTGCGAGCATTAGTAAGGTACACATCAATAACATGTATATCGAATATACCTTTCACTTTGCCATTCTTCTTATCCGCCAAATACTTGGGGCAGTTCTGCTTCCAGTGACCAGTCCCTTTGCAGTAGAAGCACTCAGTCTCAGGCTTAGGTCCAGACTTGGGCTTCTTCACTTGAGCAGCAACTTTCCTGCCATTCTTCTTGAAGTTCCCTTTCTTCCCTTTGCCCTTTTTCTTGAAACTACTGGTCTTGTTGACCATCAACACTTGATGCTCCTTCTTGTTTTCTACCTCCACAGCCTTTAGCATGGTGAAGAGCTCGGGAATTGTCTTATACATCCCTTGCATATTATAGTTCATCATAAAGCTTTGTAGCTTGGTGGCAGTGACTGAAGAACTCTGTGAATGACACTATCATCAGGAAGATAAACTCCCAGTTGAGTCAAGTGGTTGTGATACCCAGATATTCTAAGTATATGTTCACTGACAGAACTATTCTCCTCCATTTTACATCTAGAGAACTTACTGGAGACTTCATATCTCTCAATCTGGGCATTTTCTTGAATTCTTAACTTCAACTCCTGGAACATCTCATATGCTCCATGACGTTCAAAACGTCGTTGAAGTCCCGATTCTAAGCCATAAAGCATGGCACATTGAACTATCGAGTAGTCATCAGCTTTGCTCTGCCAGACGTTCAGAACATCTGGTGTTTCTCCTGCAGCAGGTTTGGCACCCAGCGGTGCCTCCAGGACGTAAATCTTCTGTGCAGCAATGAGGATAATCCTCAAGTTATGGACCCACTCCATATAGTTGCTACCATCATCTTTCAACTTCGCTTTCTCTAGGAACGCATTAAAATTCAACAGAACAATAGCACGGGCCATTTATCTACAACAACATAGACATGCAAAATACTATTAGGTACTAAGTTCATGATAAATTAAAGTTCAATTAATCATATTACTTATGAAATCCCACTTAGATAGACATCCATCTAGTCATCTAAATGATCATGTGATCCATATCAACTAAACCATGTCCGATCATCACGTGAGATGGAGAAGTTTTCAATGGTGAACATCACTATGTTGATCATATCTACTATATGATTCACGCTCGACCTTTCGGTCTCAGTGTTCCGAGGCCATATCTACATATGCTAGGCTTGTCAAGTTTAACCTGAGTATTCTTCTTGTGCAAAACAGGCTTGCACCCGTTGTATGTGAACTAGAGCTTATCACACCCGATCATCACGTGGTGTCTCGGCACGATGAACTGTAGCAACGGCGCATACTCAGGGAGAACACTTATACCTTGAAATTTAGTGAGAGATCATCTTATAATGCTACCGCCGTACTAAGCAAAATAAGATGCATAAAAGATAAACATCTCATGAAATCAATATAAGTGATATGATATGGCCATCATCATCTTGTGCCTTTGATCTCCATCTTCAAAGCATTGTCATGACCACTGTCGGGGTCAAAACCGGCTGATCTCGGGTAGGGGTTCCCGAACTGTGCGTCCAAGGCGGGTGGTAACAGGAGGCAGGGGACATGATGTTTTACCCAGGTTTGGGCCCTCTTGATGGAGGTAAAACCCTACGTCCTGCTTGATTATTCTTGATAATATGAGTAGTACAAGAGTTGATCTACCACGAGATCGGAGAGGCTAAACCCTAGAAGCTAGCCTATGGTATGATTGTCTATTGTTCTTCCGGCTAAAACCCTCCAGTTTATATAGACACCGGAGGGGGCTAGGGTTACACAAGGTCGGTTACAAAGGAGGAGATATACATATCCGTATTGCCTAGCTTGCCTTCCACGCCAAGTAGAGTCCCATCCGGACACGGGACGAAGTCTTCAATCTTGTATCTTCATAGTCCAACAGTCCGGCCCAAAGGATATAGTCTAGCTGTTCGGAGAGCCCCTAATCCAAGACTCCCTCAGTAGCCCCTGAACCAGGCTTCAATGACGATGAGTCCGACGCGCAGTGTTGTCTTCGGCATTGCAAGGCGGGTTCCTCCTCCGAATACACCACAGAAGAATTTGAATACAAGGATAGTGTCTAACCCTGCAAAATAAGTTCCACATACCACCGTAGAGAGAATAATATTTCCACAAATCTAATCTGCTGACACGTTTTGGCAGCATGACATCACGCCATGGCCCGGTAATTATTTGAACCGTTTTTCTTTAATCAGCCCCGCACATAACGCGAGGCGGTTTCTTGACACGTCTTGTCAAAGTAGACATCCTGTTCCCCTTATTACGGGATTCTCATCAATACGGACATGGGTAACCCAACTGCGCCATCAATTACGGAGCTTGGTGGACAAGCGAGTTTTACCAGGCTAGTGGAGGCGCATAGTTTAGTCCGCCCTTATAAAGGGATAAGATCTCACATTTTTCTACCCACGCCTTCTACCTCCTTGCTCATCCATTCTCGTGCACTCGAGCTCCAACGCCCAAGTCTGCATCCTCCTCCTCAACTCTCTCCAAACATGTTCGGAGCGGGAGGCAAGTGGATGGCCTCCTCCGTCACGGAGGGGCACATCAAAAAGTTACACGGAGCTGGATACTTAGCCGCGGATATCGCGCATCGGTTGCCAGCCACGGGGTAGGTCATCCCTACCCTAGAACCTCACGAGAGGGTGGTCTTCCTCCACAACTTCGTCCGTGGACTAGGGTTTCCCCTCCATCCATTTTCCGCGGCCTCATGTTCTACTATGGGCTGGACTTTCATGATCTGGCCCCGAACTTCATCCTCAACATCTCGGCGTTCATCGTCGTGTGTGAGGCCTTCCTCCACATCCGGCCCCACTTCGGCGTGTGGCTGACGACCTACAATATCAAGCTGAAGGTGGTGGGTGGCCAACAAGCAGAATGCGACGGAGCCATGGTGGGTGTCGGTGTCAAAACCGGCAGATCTCGGGTAGGGGGTCCCGAACTGTGCGTCTAGGCCGGATGGTAATACGAGGCAGGGAACACGATGTTTTACCCAGGCTCGGGCCCTCTTGATTGAGGTAAAACCCTACGTCCTGCTTGATTAATATTGATGATATGGGTAGTACAAGAGTAGATCTACCACGAGATCAAGGAGGCTAAACCCTAGAAGCTAGCCTATGGTATGATTGTTGTGTATGGAGTTGATTCTGTCCTACGGACTACAACCCTCCAGTTTATATAGACACCGGATAGGGTTCGGGTTACATAGAGTCCGTTACAACGGTAGGAGACCTTGAATATCCGCATTACCAAGCTTGCCTTCCACGCCAAGGAAAGTCCCATCCGGACACGGGACGAAGTCTTCAATCTTGTATCTTCATAGTCCAGGAGTCCGGCTGAAGATATAGTCCGGCTATCCGAACACCCCCTAATCCAGGACTCCCTGAGTAGCCCCCGAACCAGGCTTCAATGACGACGAGTTCGGCGCGCAGATTGTTCGGCATTGTAAGGCGGGTTCTTCTCCAAATCTTGTGTACATGTAGGGATAATGTCCGATTTTTGTAATGTATTGCTCCTCGGCTTCCATGCCCAATAATGGCTGTCTTCCACGTGTCAAACGAATGCAAAAAGCCAGGGCATTTTTTACACCCACACCCCTAGCCATATAAACGAGCCGCCTATTTAATGGGGTGGGGATTTAGGCCCAAACCACATCCTCTCCTTTCCGCGAGTTATCATCAGAGCGCTTCCAGCAAAGGTCCATTCCAACATGGCCAGCCATCCCAGCTCCTCCTCTCGCCCTTCCAGCCCTAAACCTGGAGACTGGGAGAGGTGCTCCATCCCGCATAGCGAGCTAGTGTCGCTTCAGGCCAAGGGATTTCTCCCTCAGGCCTATATGGCCCCGGTCCGAGCCGGACTCGCAACCTATAATGGTGGAGAGCAAGCAGAGAGCACCCCAATCCCTCTAAAGGAGAGCGGGTGTGCCTCGTCCCCTATCTAATAAGGGGACTGGGATTTCCAATTCATCCATTCCTCCGGGGGCTTCTGGAGTTCTACGGCCTCCAGCTGCACAATCTCACGCCCGCCTCCGTACTGCATATTGCGGGTTTCGTCACCATTTGCGAGCTTATTTTTAGGCGTTGAGGCTCATTTCGCGCTGTGGAAGAGGTTATTCTGCCTGGTGCCCCGTTCTCAAAAGGGGTCCATATACCAAGTGGGCGGAGCCGAAATATGGCGCATTGCTGGGACCGGATACCTATCCAGAACCCCAAAGGAAGCATCCGAGGACTGGACCTCGGAATGGTTTTATATAGATGACGTCCCGCTACCGGACCATATCCGGGTCGGTCTCCCTGAGTTCAACAGCGCTCCATTGAAGAAACGCTTGAGCTAGCGTGCGCGGAGCTCTCAGAGAGGAAGCGACAGAGACGTCCTTTACTTGATGGGCCGGATAAGATTGTTGGCTCATTCCGGAATAACCATGATTGGAGTCATGGCCGCATGCATTATGCGGGGGGTGCAGCCGCTTCAATATAGAGGCCACCCAATGTGGGAATTCAACGGGGAGGATGACGCCACCCATTATGGTCTTAAAGGGCCGGACTCAGCGGCTGCTCTAGAAAGATCTTATCCTCCCTGTACAAGGGACAAAGGAGGAGTTCCTCTGCGTCAACCCACAGGCCGGATTTAGTATGTACGATCCCCCAAGTTGGGTAAGTGAACAATTGCGCTTGCCCGTTTATTTGATACTCCCGTGGTTAGATAGGTAGTCTAACGACTTCACTGCAGGAACTGCGACAGGAGGTAAAGAATATAAGCAGCCGCCCTCCACAGCCCGAGGACCCAGAATGGTTCCTCGATCCGGACTTCGAAGAGGATCCGGACATATCGGTGGAGCTTATCGACAGGGTGTTTTATCAGCTAAGCAAGGACAATACCTTGGTAGCCATCACGGCTGATTACCCAGGGTTAATCCCAGCCTCCCAGGTGACAGAAACCGGAGTCTCATTCCCTTGAGAGGGATTCCACTCTCGTATATTTCGGTGTTTCTGACGTCAACCCTGTTTTGCAGGGGAGATTTCCGAGGCAGGAGGCCGAACCTACGGCGACCAGCCAACGAGGGGCCGCAGAACCCCGCAGGGCAAAAAGGAATGAAGTCCGGACTGAAATGCCGGCGGAAAGGTATAGTGCACCCTTTGTTTCCCTGGAGTTATTCTATCAGGGCATATTAACGCTTGTGCTATCTTCAGGACGAAGAGACCTCGCCGGACTACATCCGAAGGGGTTGCCAATTGCACCTCCACCAGACAGGCTCCAACGTCTGGCCAGGAAGCGGAGGCGAGTACAAGGCGCGCACCGGATATTCCTCCGACAGAGGATGAGGACAGGCTGTCCGCCACAAATTCAGAAGTGGAGAGTGCCATGAACCATAGGCGTCGCCGAACAATTCTTCGCGACGCTTGTTTCTCCCAAGAGGCTTTAGATGCCTTTAATTCGGGAGATGCGTACCTCCGTGCCGCTCAAAATGGTTTAGCCAGAGCCACGGAGCAGTATGTGAAAGACATACGGGTAAGAAAATTTTGGTTAATTATATATATATGCCAGTAGCCCCCGAGACTCAAAACAGTTAGAGCAACTGATTTAAGGATCATTTAATATGCATGTTCTTACAAAGAAAAATACTGTACTGTCCCAGGAGCTGGAAAAGTGCAAGGCCCAACTAGAGGCCGCACTAGCCGCAGCAGGGGAACCCAAAGGGACCCCCTCAGGTAAAATACACTTCGAAAGATTAGTATTGTGCGGTGTGGGTGTAAATATGACAGATCAGATTGCAGATGGCGCCGAACTCGATCCGGACAAGCAACAACTCTTACGCCAGCTAAAGGCCTGTGAGAGTATGTTGATGAGGGTGAGGCGAGACAGGAATGATCTTCAGGATGCCAACACCAAGCTGGATGTTGAACTTAAAGATGTTCGTGGCCAGCTTTTGGACTCCTCGAAGGAGAATCAGCGGCTTCGACGCGGCATTTTTAGTAAGTGCTTGAACGAACTTTGAAAAAAAAAGAGTTCGGCGAGGAAGTCGACTAACAGAGTTATGTCTGTAGGTATGCTCACAGGTCGTCCCGCAGAGGAGATGCCCGGTTCTACGAGTGACCTTCTTCCCGAACTCATGCAACTGCATGAGCGAGTTCGGCAGGTGATGCGAGGCGTTGCCCGGGCCTTATGGCCCGCCCACTCCGTGCCCGAGGGCCCTGGAGAGCTTGCGGAGATGCTGAAGGGAGCTCGGCGGTGCTTCCGTTTGTGGAAGATATCGGCCTGCCGACAAGGCGCTCGAGAAGCCTGGGCCATGGTGAAGACCCGTTTTACGAAGTCTGACCCAAACCACATGGCCGAGGTCAGACCAGTGGGGCCTGACGGGAAGGAGATCCCTGTGAGCTTAGTATACGGCCAAGTAGAGTTGGCCGTGAAGTATTCCTAGCAGGACTGTAAATTAGACAGCCTGTTAGATGGTATAGAAGAGGAATACAATCAGTCAGAATGACTATGTAATTTTGAATTGACATGTGTAATGCCTTCTAGCCGGATTGTAGATCGTTTGTCGTTGCCGACCTTTCCGCTTCAACCTCGGGACCTGACGGTTCGGAGTGTGTCCGAATAGCATATCGGTTATATAAGAACCGTCGTATGCGTGGAGACCAGGCGTAGGGGTCATTAGTGCTTTATCAGAGAAGTGCCCAACTAGTTATGTTATATTACATGGTTAGTAAGAAACATCTTCCAGAGAGAATAGTTCCGTTAGGGGTTCCTTTCGCTGGGAGGCATGCCCTAAAGTGCATGTCCGTACTGCGTAAAAGGACGCAGAAAAAGGCATCTGGGGGCGCATAAAATGGGTAAAAAGATCGTCTTTTGTCTCACCGACCGAATATTCCCTTAAGAACGCTAGCTTTCGGCTTCACCCAGTCTGAGGTACACATCCGGCTGACCCGGCAGTAACAATCGCAGAGGTGCTCCCTTTACCTCCTAGCCGAACAATCGGGAACGTAGGGGTAAGCACAGGAGCCAGGCAACCCAGCTTGGCCAAAACTTAAGTCATATCGATGCATGTAATGGTGAAGAAAAGGTACATGCGGAAGTTTGACGCATGCGTTGGGCATGAAGCCCGTATAAATAAGCTTCTGTTAAAGAAGCCCCCAGGTTTAATGAGTGCGAGTGGCATGGCACTAGATAAGCCTTTAAGGGTTGTAAAAGAAAATAGGGGAAAGAGAGAAATGTAAGACAAAAAACATACAAAAAATGGACAGAGGAAGGAGACGAACACAGAGTCCGGCGATAGGCGTAGAATCTTCGGAGATGGGTGGCGTTCCACGGGTTCGGCTCGAGTCAGTTATCCGACGCATCTCGCAGGCGGTACGCCCCGCCAGTCAGGACTTGGTCGATTATAAATGGACCTTCCCACTTGGTCTTGAGTTTGTCCTTTTTCTTATCTAGCAGGCGTAGAACAACTTCGCCAACATTGTAGTTTTTGGCCCGTACTTCTCTGCTTTGATATCTTCGTGCCTGCTGTTGATAAAATGCGGAACGGGCTTTTGCCACGTCACGCTCCTCCTCCAAGGCGTCCAAGTTGTCCTACCGATCGAGCTCGGCTTCTCTTTCTTCGTACATGCACACTCTAGGTGAGTCATGAATTATATCACAGGGCAGAACTGCCTCTGCGCCGTACACCATAAAAAATGGTGTGTATCCGTTGGTGCGATTTGGCGTGGTCCGCAGTCCCCAGAGTACGGAGTCGAGCTCCTCTACCCAGTGCGTACTAGATTCCTTAAGGGATCGCACAAATCTGGGTTTGATGCCGCTCATAATAAGACCGTTTGCATGTTCGACCTGGCCGTTGGTTTGTGGGTGATAGACGGAAGCATAATCGAGCTTGATGCCCATGTTTTTGCACCAGAGTTTTACCTCGTCTGCGGTAAAGTTTGTGCCGTTATCAGTTATGATGCTGTGGGGGACGCCGTAACGGTGTACAACCCCGAATATGAAGTATATCACAGGTCCGGATTCGGCCGTTTTAAGAGGCTTGCCTTCTATCCATTTGGTGAATTTATCCACCATGACCAGTAAGTATTTCTTTCTATCGGTCCCGCCTTTAAGAGGTCCGACCATGTCAAGCCCCCAGACCGTGAAAGGCCAGGTGATTGGTATAGTTTGGAGTGCGGTGGGTGGCATATGGCTTTGGTTGGCAAAAAGTTGGCAACCAGCGCATCGTTGGACTAAGTCCTGAGCGTCTGCCCAGGCCGTCGGCCAATAAAAGCCTATACGGAAAGCCTTGCTAACAAGGGACCGAGCAGCGGCGTGGTGACCACCGAGTCCGGCATGAATTTCAGCCAGAAGGTTCTGCCCTTCCTCTTCGGAGATGCACCTTTGAAGGACTCCGGTAGTGCTTTTCTTATAAAGCTTTCCCTCATGGACTCTGTAGGCTTTAGATCGCTGCAAGATGCAGCGGGCCTCGTTTTGGTCCTCCGGGAGTTCCTGCCTAGTAAGGTAGGCTAGGAATGGTTCTGTCCACGGGGCGATGATCACCATTATCACGTGGGCTGAAGGTGTAATTTCATTGGCAGAGCCTCCAATTGTGTCAGATTGTTTGGCATTAGGTGGTGCGGCTGGGTCCGGGCTGTTATTTGCGGGTTCCCCTCCCATGCTACGGATGGCTTGAACAATCTTTCTAAAAAGATGTTGGGGGGGACTGCATCGCGTTTTGCTCCGATGCGTGCCAGGACGTCCGCTGCTTGATTGTTTTCTCGGGCTATATGGTGAAACTCCAGCCCTTCGAACCGAGCTGACATTTTTAGGATGGCGTTGCAGTAAGCTGCCATTTTTGGGTCCTTGGCGTCGAAGTCGCCATTTATTTGGGATATCGTGAGGTTCTAATCCCCGCGTACATCTAGGCGTTGAATGCCCATGGATACTGCCATCCGGAGGCCATGTAGAAGGGCCTCGTATTCGGCTGCGTTGTTGGAGTCCATGTACATAATTTGGAGTACATACTAGACTGTGTCTCCTATTGGGAACGTCAAAACGACGCCAGCCCCCAGTCCGGCCAACATTTTGGAGATGTCGAAATGCATGATCCAGTTTGAGTATTTGCCGTACTCTTTAGGGAGTTCGGCCTCCGTCCATTCTGCGACGAAGTTGGCCAAAACTTGCGATTTGATAGCTCACCGTGGCTTATAGGTTATATCGAACGGGAGGAGCTCGATGGCCCATTTTGCGATCCGGCCCATTGCATCGTGGTTGTTGATAATATCGTTAAGTGGTACTTCCGAGGCTACTGTAATGGAGCACTCTTGAAAGTAGTGTCGTAGCTTTCGGGATGCCATGAATACCGCGTATGCAATTTTTTGATAATGCGGGTACCGTGATTTGCATGGAGTGAGGACAGTGGACACATAGTAGACCGGCCTTTGAAGGGGGAATTTGTGTCCGTCCGTTTCCCGCTCGACAACAAGCACCGCGCTGACAACTTGATGTGTTGCTGCAATGTACAATAGCATTGGTTCGCCGGTGTTAGGCGCGGCCAGGACTGGGTTTGTTGCCAATATGGCTTTTATTTCATCGAGTCCGGCCATGGCAGCATCCGTCCACTCGAAGTGTTCGGTGCGCCAGAGTAGGCGATAAAGGGGCAGTGCCTTTTCTCCCAAGCGGGAGATGAAGCGGCTTAGAGCCGCCACGCATCCGGTTAATTTTTGTATTTGTTTGAGGTCCTTTGGGATATCCAATTGTGACAAAGCTCGGATCTTGGCTGGATTTGCTTCAATTCCTCTACCGGATACAATGAAGCCCAAGAGCTTTCCGGCTGGAACGCCGAAGACACATTTTTCCGGGTTGAGCTTGATGCCGTATGTTCGGAGGTTATTGAATGTGAGCCTGAAGTCGTCTACTAGAGATTCGACATGTCTTGATTTGATGACCACATCATGCATGTATGCCTCCACTGTTTTGCCGATCTGATTTGCCAGACATGTCTGGATCATGCGCTGATATGTTGCGCCGGCGTTTTTTAGCCCGAAGGGCATTGTGTTTAAGCAGAATGGGCCGTATGGTGTGATGAATGCTGTTGCAGCTTGGTCTGATTCTGCCATCTTGATTTGATGGTAACCGGAATATGCATCGAGGAAACACAACGAGTCGTGTCCTGCGGTGGCATCGATAATTTGATCGATACGGGGGAGGGGGAAGGGATCCTTCGGGCAAGCCTTGTTAAGGTCTTTAAAATCGACACACAGGCGCCAGGATTTGTCTTTCTTTGGTACCATCACCAAGTTTGCTAGCCAGTCCGGATGTTTTATGTCTCTAATGAATCTGGCCTCCAATAGCTTGGCTAGCTCTTCTCCCATAGCCTGTCTCTTGGGTTCGGAAAAACGTCGAAGGGCTTGTTTGACCAGTTTGAATCCTTTTAGGATATTTAGGCTGTGTTCGGCCAGCCTGCGTGGGATCCCTGGCATGTCTGAAGGGTGCCAAGCGAAAATGTCCCAATTTTCTTGTAGGAATTCTCGCAGTGCGGCGTCTACATCGGGGTTCAGTCGTGCCCCGATGGAAGCTGTTTTATTGGGGTCTGTTGGATGGACCTGGAATTTGATTATTTCATCTGCTGGCTTGAAGGATGTGGATTTAGATCTTTTGTCGAGTATCACATCATCCCTGTTAACCGTGGTGCCCAGCGCCGTCAGTTCCTCGACTGCTAAGGCTTCGGATAGTGCCTCAAGGGCTAATGCGGCCGTTTTGTTTTCGGCGCGGAGTGCTATGTCCGGATCACTAGCTAGAGTGATAATTCCATTCGGCCCGAGCATCTTGAGCTTCATGTACCCGTAATGGGGTATTGCTTGGAAGATTGTGAATGCTTCCGCCCTAGTAAGGCGTGATGAACGCTTTTAAACGGGGCCACCTGAAACATGACTTCTCCGGACCTGTAATTATCCGGCGTGCCGAACACCACATCTAGTGTGATTTTTCCCGTGTAGCGCGCTTCCCGACTGGGGATTATTCCTCGAAAGGTTGTGCTGCTTCGCTCGACGCGGTTCTAGTCTATTTCCATTTTTTGAAGGGTCTCCTCATAAATGAGGTTCAGTCCGCTGCCTCCATCCATGAGCAGCTTGGTAAGGCGAAAGCCGTCCACTATGGGACTGAGGACCAGTGCGGCTGGTGCTCGGGCTGTTCGGAATCTAGGTTCATCACTTGCGTTGAAAGTAATGGCAGTGTCGCTCCATGGATTTATTGATGCAACTTGATAGACTTCGCCGAGGTTGCGGAGTGTTCTTTTTCGCATATTGTTTGATGCGAAAGTCTCGAAGACTGTGAGAACAGTACTGGTGACCTCGGGCTGGCTTTCTGCAGCCTCCCGATTTAAGAGGTCCTCGCCAATTTTGGCTACATGCCGGAGTATCCAACATGCTCTAAGGCTGTGAGTTGGTGTGGCGTCCTCTGTACTGTGAATTCTACAAGGTCCATCAAGCCACCTTTCCAGTACGGTTGCATGCCCTGCAAAGGGTTTTGGCTTTTTGCTATTTATCCCGGTTGTCTTATGATGATGCACCCTCTTAGTTCGGACGGGATTACTATTCAAGGACGGATTATCCCAAAATTTCGTTTCGGTTTTCTAGGCACTTTCCATCGCACAGTATTTTTGTACTATGGACGCCAAGTCAGCGAAGCGTGTAATATCACGACGACTTACGGCGTTAAGGATTCCCTCGTCCGTGCAATTACTACAGAAAATTGATATCGCGTCTCCCTCGCGGTAATCTTTTATCCTGTTCATAACTAGGAGGAATCTGGCCCAATAATGATGTACTGTTTCGTCGGGCCTCTGCCTGACTTGGGAGAGATCGCTTAAGTTCGGGTGGGTGGGTGTCGTTGAATCTGAAACCTCACCCAATCCAAGATTCGGAGGCCGAAGAGTTTCCGAATTCTGAAGTTCGGATTCCTGGACGTTATCCAACGAATCTGGCCTGTTGCCTGATTCTAAGCTCAGGTCTTGAGTTACATCCTTCCCTCCGCGGGTATCCGGCTTGGAGGGATCGGGAATTCGGACGTAACTAGTCCTTAAAATAGATGAAGGGTCGCCGCACCGCGCCTCTACCACGGCAACGTGGTGGGTGACTTGGGGAGAGTTAATTTCTCATAGATCGGGTTTAAGCCCAACCTGGTCGTAATCCGTGGCAACCCCCAGGGCAGCGATGTGATCCAAGAGCTCGTTTACGGAAGATATCTCCATTGGATCTAACTGCTCGACGAGCTCCGAGCTGACGTGTAGATTGCCTTTGATGACCCGAGAGGTCACCGTCGGCGCAACAGCCGAACAGGCGGTCATGAGGAAACCACCTAGCCGGAGGGTTTGGCCAACAGCCAAGGCTCCCTTAGCAACGGCGCCGTCTTTGAAGACAGGAGAAGGCATCCTTCCTGATTGCGATGGCACAGAGGAACTCTCAATGAAAGCACCAATGTCGGTGTCAAAACCGGCAGATCTCGGGTAGGGGGTCCCGAACTGTGCGTCTAGGCCGGATGGTAACAGGAGGCAGGGAACACGATGTTCTACCCAGGTTCGGGCCCTCTTAATGGAGGTAAACCCTATGTCCTGCTTGATTAATATTGATGATATGGGTAGTACAAGAGTAGATCTACCACGAGATCAAGGAGGCTAAACCCTAGAAGCTAGCCTATGGTATGATTGTTGTGTATGGAGTTGATTCTGTCCTACGGACTACAACCCTCCGGTTTATATAGACATCAGATAGGGTTAGGGTTACATAGAGTCCGTTACAACAGTAGGAGATCTTGAATATCCACATTACCAAGCTTGCCTTCCACGCCAAGGAAAGTCCCATCCGGACACGGGACGAAGTCTTCAATCTTGTATCTTCATAGTCCAGGAGTCCGGCTGAAGGTATAGTCCGGCTATCCGAACACCCCCTAATCCAGGACTCCCTCAGTGGGCAAGATGCCCAACGTTACATGGCTTAAGGGCTCCTTCATGGAGACCATAAAGGGGTGGCAATCGGGGTGGTTCTACATCACCGAGCCGCGCGACACCAACTGGGTGGCGGCCCCCGAGTTTCGATCTAGAATCCCCACGCGGCTCACTTCCTGGAAGGAGAAGGGCATGTCCCGAGGTTCATCGGTAGAGCTAGACGGACTCCAGAAGTGTATCCAGAACATGACAAGCAAGAAACTTAAGCTTGTCAACATAGTCCAGGTCATGCTCTTCCGCCGGATCCTCTCGTGTCAACAACGGGATTTTAACCTATGGGAGTTCGACCCGGCCCAGCACCAGACTCTAAGAGAGCTCTTCGACATGACGCACAAAGACATCTAGAGGGTGTTGTTCAAGGGCGCCGAGGTCCCCCCTCTCTCTCACCGAGGACCGCATGCTAAGTGTGAAGCACCCCGCGAATCCGGTAAGTTTCTGTACATCTGGTAGGATATTTATTTCCTATAGCTTAACCATGTGCGGGGTCTGAGCTCCCATGCCTTTAACAGGACTGGGTGGAGGCATCAGAGCAAATTAACTGTCCGGCCCCTCTGCCCGAAGACACTGCGGACGCTCTCCTGACGGAGATGCTGACTCTGGCTCCTTATAAGGTGCTGGAGAAGACTAAGAAGAAGGCCAAGGGAACCCGCAAGAGTTCCCGGCGCCAGGTGGTATCGGACTCATCGTCCGATAACTCCGTGATGCACTCCTCTCAGGAAGATGAGCTGGAGGAAGATGAAGATGCTCCCCCTCCAACCGGGGGAGACAAGAAAAGGAAGGCCGCCCCAACCGGGGAGGCCGAAGGGTCCAAGAAGGGAAGGACTCTCCTTTCGGACTACTCCACCACCGCCACCAAAGGCGAAGACCAGTGGCTGCTCAGGGGCAAGCCGCTGGTAAATCGTAAGTATTTGGATACCAGAGTACCTCATAGCATACCTTTGTTGCACTGCTTCCCTTAACACCGAATATGATTATGCAGACCTCCCTAAACCCGTATCGACGTATCCTCGTCGGACGGCTCCTTGGATTCATCGGATATGGATAGCGATCCACTTCCGTCCGCCTCCTCCCCTTGCCCTATGGACAACGCCGAGGTATTGTCTCAAGGGGCACCGAGCCGGCGGGACATAGTCCCGGAGGTGCCTCAAGGCGACCTTCCGGACTCCAGGAGCAAAGGGAGCAAGGCTCCCAGGGGCTCCAAGTTCGGTTCTGAGCCGAACACCGCGCCGGAACCTCCAGTGGTTCCGGACTCGGGCAGGCGGCCCCCTTCCAAAAGGGGTAAGACGCCCGTGCCGGTGACCTCTGTCCATCCATAGGCACCGGACAACCTGCTGGGAGCGCTTCGCGGCACTTCTATCAACGAAGAGCACCACCCTATTACGAGTGTAGTGATCAAGAAGGTTCAGTCCGCCCAGAGCGGACTGACTGAAGCCTGTGCCAGCCTTCTAACAGGCTTTGAGGTAAGTATTTAAAATATAGGGAAAATATTACCGCATAGACAGTAGCCCCTGATGCTCTGTTCGGTGTTCACAAAGAAAAGCCGAATAGAGGATCAAATAATATCTGTAGGAGTCTAATATAAGTGTGTCTATATGCGTATGTAGGCTTCGCTGCTGGCCTCTGCCTCACTGACTACGGAGGACGCCGCACTGAAGCAGGACCTCGAGGGGTCCGAGAAAGAGCTCGGCCTTGCCAAGAGGCAGCTCGAGGAGAACAAAGGTAAGTAATACCTTGTCTATATATATATATGCAAAAAAGATGCAATTGCAAAATGATAGGATCATTATGAATTTGCCAGGGGCAACGACCGAAGTGGCGACCCTGAAGCAAGCGTTGTCCGAGGCCAAAAACAAAGCGGCCCAGGAGCGCACCGAGCGGGAAAAGCAATAGGCACGGGTGGGCGAGGTGCAGCAAGAGCTCCAAGCTCTCGTGATGAAGAACGAGGCGTTGGAGCTTGACTCGAAGACGCAAGAGTCTGAGCTTGCCGCGGCCCTTGAGAGCGCAAAGAGTGTCAAGGCTGAAGCTCAAAAGGCCCTCCAGGAGATTGAGGCGATGCGGAAGATAGCGGCGGGTAAGGCATTCAATTTGCAAAGCAAGCATGTGAAAGTAAATTACTTGTTACTTACCCGAGTCTGGAGCTCTCCAGGAGCATTCGCAGATTTTCCCCACAGCGTGTCGGATGCCGCAAAGTTTTACCAGGCCGAAGAGGGAAGCTCGACGGAGAAGCTGTTCTGGTCTCAGTATACTAGGACCGAACACCCGATGCCTATGAGCGACCAGCTGAAGCAACTGGTCGAGCTGCACAAGGCGGCCGAACAGGCCATGAAGGGCTTTATAGTCCAGATGTGGCCTGGCGACGCCCTTCCCAACAGCTACTTCGGCCTGGTGAGGTGGCTTGTGGAAGCCTGCCCACGGCTGGAAGTCATCAAGCGGTCCGTCTGCATCGAGGGTGCACACCGGGCTTTCGCCCGTGCGAAGGTGCACTGGGCCAAGATGGACGCCGAGAAACTTGTGAAGGAGGGGCCGCCGCAGGGCAAGGTGCATCGCCACCCCGAGATGTATTATGAGGGTGTCCTGAAGGTTGCCCGTCTTGTAGCGGATGAGTGTGCGAAAGATGTAATATTTGAATGAACTTCCTTGTGTGATCCTGTGGTATGAAAACTTGTTCATATGCGCTATGCAACGCTTGTTTGAATTTAAAATATTACCTTCTATTCGGTTGTTTATCAAATCTGAGAGATGGCTAGTCGTCGGCTTCTGCCCCCATGCCACGAGTGCTGGGGTGTTCGGGATAAACCTGAGCACTCTTGTTACCATTTTTGGGTCCTTCGAGGGAGGTGCTCAGCGCAACGAACAAGGCAATCGGACTATAATGCTTTATCACTCTCACTTAGCCATAGAATTCTATAATTTTAAATTTTGGCGAAGCCCCTAATATTTGGAAGGCCGAATTTGGGGCACTATACACGCCTTAAGCCGGACAAAGCCGACTCCTCGCTCTAAGCGTCATAAGTCTTTAGGGACTCGAAACCTCTCGAACAGCGACCGGTCTCTTGCCTTATCATGATAGTTAGTTTTAGCTTTCTCTACTGAGGTGCTTAGCCCAGCTGAACCGGGGCACAATCGCAGTTGTTCTTCCAGTCCTACCTTAGCCGATATAGCGGAACATAAGGTACCAAAACATGGGAGCCGGGCAAACCCAACTATTGACCCAAGACATGATTCAGAGCTGATGCATATAATGTTATAAGTTCGGGGTGCCGCACTGTCTAAAGTGTTCAGACTTCTCACGCCGTATTATGGGGTATGCTTAAGCCCCTAGCGTATTAGCCGTACCAGAGTGTATGGGTGCTGGATGTCATGAAATGAACATATATAGAAAAAAGGAAGAATAAAGAATGAGATAATAGTCTAGTGCTATGCATTGTTTATTCAAAAAGGTGCGTTAAAGCAAAATGATACAAGTAGAAGTAGGACTATTTGACATGTCCCCTGCAAGGGCAAGCTGAGGCATGGCATTAAAGCAAGTATTTCGCTCGTTATCGTAATCCACCTGGGAGTTTCGTGGTGCGATGTAGCTTTCTGCATCCTTCATTGCTGCATCATGTGTTTGGCAATCATACTGTCGGACAGGGTTTCCAAAGATTAAAGTCTTGATAGAGAGAAAAATAACAAAGCGGGAAGCCTCTAGTGCGGTTGGGCCGCGTCTTGGGGCGTGCCGTAGTCATGCCCCCCTCCCCACCTATGCCCATGGTATTTTCAATGCGTAATTATGTACGCGCGGCATGGATTTCTCCATTTGGCTGGGACTGGGGTGGGGGCCGCTTTGCTATGCGAGCTCGGAACGTGCCAGGTGATCTTGTTGCCGATTACTCCGGGCGCGCTTGAAGGTGTCCGGGTCCTTAATCGCCAAACTAGTGGATTGCCTTAAGAGGCTGCTTCATGCTTCTGCTGCAAGGGCCGTAGTGTGCTCCTCCGTGTGGAGAGATCGCTTTGTGTTTCCATTAACTGTGATGACCCCCCGAGGTCCTGGCATCTTGAGCTTGAGGTATGCATAATGCGGTACTGCATTGAATCTCGCAAATGCGGTTCGCTCGAGCAGTGCATGATAGCCATTGCGAAACGGGACTATATCAAAGATTAACTCCTCGCTTCTGAATTTATTCGGGGATCCGAATACCACTTCCAGTGTAACTGAGCCTGTGCAATGGGCCTCTACACCTGGTATGACGCCTTTGAAGGTCATTTTTGTGGGTTTGATCCTTGAGGGGTCTATACCCATTTTGCGTCTGTGTCCTGGTAAAGCAGGTTCAGGCTGCTGCCGCCGTCCATAAGGACTTGAGTGAGGTGAAATCCGTCAATGATTGGGTCTAGAACCTGTGCGGCGAATCCGCCATCACGGATACTAGTGGGGTGGCCCCTGCGATTGAAGGTGATCGGGCAAGAGGACCATGGGTTGAACTTTGGGGCGACTGGCTCCAACGCGTATACGTCACTTAGCACACGCTTCCGCTCCCTCCTGGGGATGTGGGTTGCGTATATCATGTTCACTATCCGCGCTTGTGGGGGGAACCTCTTCTGTCCTCCGGTGTTCGGCTGTCGGGGCTCCTCCTCGTCATCGCTATGCGACCCCTTATCTTTGTTTTCGGCATTTAGCTTGCCGGCCTGCTTGAACACCCAACAATCCCTGTTGGTGTGGTTGGCTGGCTTGTCGGGGGTGACGTGTATTTGACACGAGCGATCGAGTATACGGTCCAGACTGGACGGGCCTGGAGTGCTTCTTTTAAATGGGGTTTTCCGTTGACCGGGTTTAGAGCCTTTCAATCCGGCATTGACTGCCGTATCCTCTATATTGTCGTTGTTAATGCGGCGCCTGTGTTTGTTGCGACGTGACCTGCCATTGCCATCCTTGGTATCTGAAGTACCATGGTTCTTTGATATGTTATTGCTACGAGCCAGCCAACTGTCTTCTCCCGCACAAAAGTAGGTCATGAGTGTCGTGAGGGCTGCCATAGATTTCGGCTTTTCCTGGCCAAGGTGCCGGGTGAGCCACTCATCGTGGATGTTATGCTTAAAAGCTGCTAGGGCCTCTGCATCTGGACAGTCGACAATTTGATTCTTCTTTGTTAGGAACCGTGTCCAGAATTGCCTGGCCGATTCCTCTGGCTGCTGAATTATGTGGCTCAAGTCATCGGCATCTGGCGGTCGCACATAAGTGCCCTGGAAGTTGTCGAGGAATGCGGCTTCCAGATCTTCCCAACAGCCAATGGACTCTGCTGGCATGTTCTTGAGCCAATGCCGAGCTGGTCCTTTGAGCTTGAGTGGGAGGTATTTGATGGCGTGTAGATCATCATCGCGGGCCATGTGGATGTGCAGGAGGAAATCCTCGATCCATACCGCAGGATCTATTGTGCCGTCATATGATTCGATATTTACGGGTTTGAAACCCTCTGGGATTTGGTGATCCATTACTTCGTCTGTGAAGCATAGTGGGTGTGCGGCGCCTCTGTACTAGGCTATATCGTGATGCAGCTCAAATGAGTCTTGCCCGCTGTGCTCGGCCCGACCGGACCTACTTTTACTGTATCCGGCATGACGGTTATCATCTCGCATAGTCGCGCACCCTCGTGATCCATAGATTGATCTTGCATGTTGTACTTTGTCCTCCAATACGTCTCGTAGGTCTAGCGTATTTCCCCATGCTTTGACATTTTTATTTGAGTGGCATCGGAGTGCGGGCTGAGCTTTTGGCTAAAATGCCTCTCTATCGCGGCCACGAGGTGGTCGGTCAGCCACATCATATGCTGGAGATGTAGGTTTGAGTGCTTCCTCCTCCAGTCGGGGTAGCAGCCTATGCTTTGGTTAACTCTTGAAGGGGCGTTCGAGTTTATATTCCTCGGCCACAAGGACTTCAGTCCATCTGTCAGCTAGCAAATCTTGATCAGCATGAAGCTGATGTTGCTTTTTCTTAAGGCTATTTGTCATGGCTATAAGCTGGCGCTTGAAGCGCTCTTTTTCGACGGGATCCTCAGGCACGACAAATTCGTCATCGTCGAGGCTTGCCTCGTCTTCGGAGGGAGGCATGTAGTTATCATCCTCCGCCTCTCCATCTGCCGCTCTCTTTGGAGGGCTGGCTTCTCCATCCTCCTGCCCTAGATCTTGCTGGAGGGGATTGTTGTCGTCTTCGGCACTGTCCGGAGTGCTATTATCTCCTGTGCCGGGGTCACCGCTTTTGCTTTGGCGAGACTTAGAGCGGCGCCGCTGACGCCGGCGCTTGGGTTTCTTCTTGGAGGGGTCATCCTCCATTGTCTTATCGTCATTGCCTTCTTTGGGTGTGTCCACCATGTATATATCATATGGTGAGGTGGCTGTAAAGTGCCCCATGGGCAGTGGTTCCTCTTCGCCTCCCGCAACGTCGTCCATGCTGTCGATGTCTTCGGAGTCGAAGTCGAGCATGTCGGTTAAGTCGTCGACAGTCGCAACTAAGTGGGTGGTGGGTGGGCGGCGAATTTCTTCGTCATCCGCATCCCAATCCTGCCGGACATAGTTCGGCCAGGATACTCCTAACAAGGAGAGAGACCTTAATGAGTTCATTATGTCGCTGAAGGGTGAGTGCTGAAAGATATCTGCGGAGGTAAACTCCATGATTGGTGCCCAATCGGATTCGGTAGGCACGAGCGCAGGCGGTTGGGGGTCCATGGCCGGGGAGGAATCCGGTAGTTCGGCATCACGGCTGTCATGAAGGCTAAGGTCGATACTCGGCTCGATCGCCGGTGAGAGTGCGGCCTCCGTGGCGGGGTCTGTCCACCCGCCCACGGAAGGCGCAGCTGGCTCCGAATTGAGGGTCGGAGCAGTTGCCGGTGCGATCTCCTGGACATTGTCCGATGTCAGAGCTAAATCATGCTCATCGTGGCTGTGTGGCGCACTAGGCAGGGGCTCGAATCCGTCGAAGATCAAGTCTCCGCGGATATCAGCCGTGTAGTTTAAGCTTCCAAACCTGACCTAATGGCTAGGGGCGTAACCCTTGATCTGCTCTAGATGGCCAAGCGAGTTGGCCCGCAGTCCGAAGTCGCCGAATACAAAGATCTGTCCGGGGCGAAAAGTCTCACCCTGCACTGCATTGCTATCGATGATCGAAGGAGCCATCAAGCCTAACGGTGACGACATAGAGGAACTCTCAATGAAAGCACGAAAGTCGGTGTCAAAACCGGCGGATCTCGGGTAGGGGGTCCCAAACTGTGCGTCTAAGGCGGATGGTAACAGGAGGTAGGGGACATGATGTTTTACCCAGGTTCGGGCCCTCTTGATGGAGGTAAAACCCTAGATCCTGCTTGATTATTCTTGATAATACCATGGATTTTATGAAGCTTGAAAGGACTCCCCTTGTTCGAAGCCAAAGATAAGAAGCATACGGGTGACAACCCCAATCCTTATATATCAATCCGAGTAGTACAAGAGTTGAGCTACCACGAGATCGGAGAGGCTAAACCCTAGAAGCTAGCCTGTGATATGATTGTTTGTTGTTCTATGGACTAAAACCCTCCAGTTTATATAGACACTGGAGGGGGCTAGGGTTACACTAGGTCGGTTACAAAGGAGGAGATATACATATCCGTATTGCCTAGCTTGCCTTCCACGCCAAGTAGAGTCCCATCCGGACACGGGACGAAGTCTTCAATCTTGTATCTTCATAGTCCAACAGTCCGGCCAAATGATATAGTCCGGCTGTTCAGAGACCCCCTAATCCGGGTGAACCACCATCGTCACCGGCTTGACACCTTGATCTCCATCGTAGCATCGTTGTCATCTCGCCAACTATTGCTTTCATGACTATCGCTACCGCTTAGTGATAAAGTAAAGCAATTACATAGCGATTGCATTTCATACAATAAAACAACAACCATATGGCTCCAGCCAGTTGTTGATAACTGTGTTTACAAAACATGATCATCTCATACAACAATTTATATAATCACGTCTTGACAATATCACATCACAACATGGCCTGCAAAAACAAGTTAGACGTCCTCTACTTTGTTGTTGCAAGTTTTACGTGGATGCTACAGGCTTAGCAAGAACCGTTCTTACCTACGCATCAAAAACCACAATGATTTTTCATCAAGTGTGTTGTTTTAACCTTCAACAAGGACTGGGCATAGTCACGCTCGATTCAACTAAAGCTGGAGAAACAGACACCCACTAGCCACCTGTGTGCGAAGCATGTCGGTAGAACCAGTCTCATGAACGCGGTCACGTAATGTCGGTCTGGGCCGCTTCATCCAACAATACCGCCGAATCAAAGTATGACATGCTGGTAAGTAGTATGACTATTATCACCCACAACTCTTTGTGTTCTACTCGTGCATATAACATCTACGCATAGACCTGGCTCTGATGCCACTGTTGGGGAATGCAGTATTTCAAAAAAAATTCCTACGATCACGCAAGATCTATCTAGGAGATGCATAGCAACGGGAGGGGAGAGTGTGTCTACATACCCTCATAGACCGAAAGCCAAAGCGTTAAGCAACGCGATTGATGTAGTTGAACGTCTTTGCGATCCAACCGATGAAGTACCGAATGTACGTCACCTTCGCGATCTGCACACGTTCAGCTTGGTGACGTCCCTCGAACTCTTGATCCAGCTGAGGCCGAGGGAGAGTTTCGTTAGCACGACGGCGTGGTGACGGTGATGATGAAGTTACCGACGCAGGGCTTCGCCTAATCACTGCAACGATATGACCGAGTTGTGTTTCGGTGGAGGGGGCACCTCACACGGCTAAGAGAAACTTTGGTGTGCCTTTGGGGTGCCCCCCTCCCATGTATATAAAGGAGGGAGGGAGGAGGAGGCCGGCCAAGGGGAGGAGGTGCGCCATGGGGGGGGGGCAATCCTACTCCAAGTAGGATTTGGCCCCCCCATTTCCTATTCCAACAAGGAGAAGGGGGAAGGTGAGGGACGAGAGAAGGAAAGGGAGGCCGACCCCCTAGTCCAATTCGGTTTGGGCTAGGGGGGCGCCCTACCTTGGCCTGCCTGCTCTCTTCCACCAATAGGCCAATGCGGCCTAATAACCCCACGGGGGGTTCCGGTAACCACCCGGTACTCCGAAAAATACCAGATACACTTCGAAACTGCTCCTGTGTCCGAATATAGTCTTTCAATATATCAATCTTTATGTCTCAACCATTTCGAGACTCCTCATCATGTCCGTGATCTCATCCGGGACTCCGAACTACCTTCGGTACATCAAAACATATAAACTCATAGTACCGATCGTCATCGAACAATAAGCGTGGACATGTCCGAGACTCATCTCCGGTCAATAACCAATAGCGGAACTTGGATGCTCATATTGGCTCCCACATATTCTACGAAGATCTTTATTGGTCAAACCGCATAACAACATACGTTGTTCCCTTTGTCATCAGTATGTTACTTGCCCGAGATTCGATCGTCGGTATCATCATACCTAGTTCAATCTCGTCACTGGATGTCTCTTTACTCATTCCGTAATGCATCATCCCGCAACTAACTCATTAGCCAGATTGCTTGCAAGGCTTATAGTGATGTGCATTACCAAGAGGGCCCAGAGATACCTCTCCAACAATAGGAGTGTCAAATCCTAATCTCAACCTATGCCAACTCAACAAACACCATTGGAGACACATGTAGAGCATCTTTATAATCACCCAGTTACATTGTGACGTTTGATAGCACACTAAGTGTTCCACCGGTATTCGGGAGTTGCATAATCTCATAGTCATAGGAACATGTATAAGTCATGAAGAAAGCAATAGTAATAAACTAAACGATCATAGTCCTAAGCTAACGGATGGGTCTAGTCCATCACATCATTCTCTAATGATGTGATCCCGTTCATCAAATGATAACACATGTCCATGGCTAGCAAACTAACCATCTTTGATTAACGTGCTAGTCAAGTTGAGGCATACTAGGGACACTTTGTTTGTCTATGTATTCACACATGTACTAAGTTTCCGGTTAATACAATTCTAGCCTGAATAATAAACATTTATCATGATATATGGAAATGTAAATAACAACTTTATTATTGCCTCTAGGGCATATTTCCTTCAATGGAACCAGTAGGAGAACCAAGCAACACAACATAAACAACACCTGCACACAGATAACCAATCCTCGCAACCCGACATGTTAAAGGGTTTGTCAATCCCTTCCGGGTATGGCGCCTCAAGACAGGCAAACAGACGTCAGATAAAATTGTAGTAGATTGATAGATCGAACGCCAAATAAAATAAATAAGAATAAATTGCAGCAAGGTATTTTTGTTTTTTAGTTCAATAGATCTAAAAATAAAATTAAAGGAAAATAGACCGCACAAGCAAATAATATGAGAAAGAGACTCGGGGGCCGTAGGTTTCACTAGTGGCTTCTCTCGAGAAAAATAGCAAACGGTGGGTGAACAAATTACTGTTGGGCAATTGATAGAACTTCAAATAATGATGATGATATCCAGGCAATGATCATTACATAGGCATCACGTGTAAGATTAGTAGACCGACTCCTGCCTGCACCTACTACTATTACTCCACACATCGACCGCTATCCAGCAAGGATCTAGTGTATTTAGTTCATGGATGAACGGAGTAATGCAATAAGAACGATGACATGATGTAGACAAGATCTATCCATGTAGAGATAGACCCCATCATTTTATCCTTAGTAGCAATGATACATACGTGTCGGTTCCCTTTCTGTCACTGGGATCAAGCACCCTAAGATCGAACACACTACAAAGCACCTCTTCCCATTGCAAGATAAATAGATCAAGTTGGCCAAACAAAACCCAAATATCGGAGAATAAATACTAGGCTATAAGAGATCATGCATAAAAGAGATCAAAGAAACTCAAATAATTTCATGGATATAAAAAGATAGATCTGATCATAAACTCAAAGTTCATCGATGCCAACAAACACACTGCAAAAGAGTTACATCATATGGATCTCCAAGAGACCATTGTATTGAGAACTCAGCGAGAGAAAGGAAGCCATCTAGCTACTAACTACGGACCCGAAGGTCTACAAAGAACTACTCACGCATCATCGGAGAGGCACCAATGGAGGTGGTGAATCCCATTCGAGATGGTGTCTAGATTGGATCTGGTGGTTCTGGACTCTGCGGTGGCTAGATGAATATTTTGTTGACTCCCCTATGGTTTTGGGAACATTGGGGTATTTATAGAGAAAAGAGGCGGTCCGAGGGGCAACAGAGGTGGGCACAACCCACCAGGACGCGCCTGGGCCTCCTGGCGTGCCCTGGTGGGTTGTGCTCTCCTCGGAGCACCCCCCATGCGCAGCCAGGGCCCGTTACATTTCTTCTGGTCCATAAAAAACTCCGTAAAGTTTCGTGGCATTTGGACTCCGTTTGGTATTGATTTTCTTTGACGTAAAAAAAGATGGAAAAAATAGCAACTGGTACTTGGCACTATGTCAATAGGTTACTTCCAAAAAATGATATAAAATGATTATAAAACATCCAAGATTGATAATATAACAGCATGGAACAATCAAAAATTATAGATACGTTGGAAATGTATCAGCATCCCCAAGCTTAACTCCTACTCATCCTCGAGTAGGTAAGTGATAAAAACAGAATTTTTTATGTGGAATGTTGCCTATCATGTCATATCATATTTCTTTTCTTTATAGCATGGACATTTGGACTTTTATATCGTTCAAAGTAGTCTAGTTTTGACATGGTAATTTAAATACTCCAGCATATCAATAAGCAACCATGTCTTTCAAAATATCAATGCTAAAATAAGTTATCCCTAGCCCATTATGCTCATTAATTGATCCATTCATGAAACACACTCGCATATTAGCTACACCCAATACTCAAGTACGATCATATTGCAACCTAGTTGGTGATTTTATAAGAGAAGATGGAGACTCAAATTGAAAATAAAAATTGCATAAAGTAAAAGAAAGGCCCTTCGCAGAGGGAAGTAGGGATTTGTAGAGGTGCCAGAGCTCAAAGCAAAAAAAATTATAGGTAAAAACATTTTGGGAGGTGTATCCTTCCCACCGACGAAAATGACTTAAAGTTCCCAACATTTTCCATGCTAGATATATCATAGGCGGTTCCCAAACAGAAAATAAAGTTTATTCCTTTTTCCACCATACTTTCACTTTCCATGGCTAGCCGTATCCACGGTTGCCCTCCATACCAACACTTTCCAAGGAATTTATTATTTGACAACATAAAGTAAATTCATATTTCACTTCGGTACCGGGCATCCTTTATACCTTTGCCTTACTCTCATGCAATGACAAGTGAAAAAACACTCATCGTGAGAATAACACATCTAGCATGGAAAATATTAGCTACCCCTCACCGCTCCGCGAGCGAAACGAACACACAAAAGAGAAGTATATTTTGAAAATTAGAGATGGCACATACAAATTTGCTTCGAACGGCAAAAGAATACCGCATATAGGTAGATATAGTGGACTCATGTGGCAAAACTGGGTTAAAGGTTTTTGGATGCACAAGTAGAGATCATACTTAGTGCAAAATGAAGGCTAGCAAAAGATTGAGAAGAGACCAATCAAGAAACGGATAATCTCATAAGCGAGCATTAAGCATAATAAGCACCGAATAATGCACCACAAGTAGGATATAATTTCATTGCATAATTATTGACTTTCGTGCTTGCGTAGGGAATCAGAAACCTTAACACCAATATTCTTACTAAAGCATAATTACTCATCAACATAACTCAGACACCACATCATCATATCTCAAAACTATTACTAAGAATCAAGTTTATTTTGTCCAATTATCTTCATGAAAGTTTTTATTATATCCTTCTTGGATATCTATCACTTTTGGACTAATTTTTATGTGTTGCTTTTGATAAGCTCAAACAAATATAAGTGAAGATCATGAGCATAATATTTCTTTATTTCTATCAAATTAATTTAAGTGAAGAACGAGAGAATTTCTTGAAAATTTTATGAACTCTCAAATAAACTAAGTGAAGCAAGAGAGCATTTCTTCAAAAAAAATACTAAAGCACACCGTGCTCAAAAAGATATAAGTGAACCACTAGAGCAAGTCCATAGCTCGTAAAAATTGAAGTGAAGCATAGAGAGTAATTCTAACAAGTCATGACATAAATTTGGCTCTCTCAAATAGGTCTGTCCAGCAAGGAATCAAGACTTAAAACACAAAATAAAACAAGCAAAGACTCATATCATACAAGACGCTCCAAGCAAAACACATAGTATGTGACGAATAAAAATATAGCTTCGAGTAAAATACCGATGGTCATGGGCATCCCAAGCTTAGTTGTTCCCTCATTTTTGGATAATAGCTTGGGATGCCAGGGCATCCTCAATCTTAGGCTCTTCTTACTCCTTATTCCTTCATCCATCATAAGATGACCCAAAACTTGAAAACTTCAATCACACAAAACTCAATAAAACCATCATGAGATCTGTTAGTAAAAGAAAGAAAATCACTACTATAAGTATTGTACCAAACCACATATCTTGTTTTTGCATTATATATACTGTATTCCAACTTTTCTATGGCAAAAACTCATCAATGAAAACCATAGAGCCATCAAAATAAGCACACACGCAAAGAAAACATAATCTGTCAAAACAGAACAGTCTGTAGCAATCTGACTATTTCGAAAACTTCTGAATGCCAAAAATTCTGAAAAATTAGGAAGACCTGAACAATTTTTATATTGATCTACATAAAAAGGAATGGTTATTTATCGCTCTCTGGTTCAAAATTAGAATTATTTTCGCGAGCGCAAAAGTTTTTGTTTTCTCAGCAAGATCAAACAACTATTACCCAAGAAGATCCTAAAGGCTTTACTTGGCAGAAACACTAATTAAACATAAAAACACAATCATAATAGGAGCATAATTGTGCTAACACTCAAAAATAGGAAGCAAAAAGCAAAAATAAATTTTATTCATTGGGTTGCCTCCCAAGAAGCATTATAGTTTTATGCCCTTAGCTAGGCATAAAGCAACGATCTAAGTTTTGTCATCTTTGGTTAGAGATCCATAAGATGCTCTCATGATTGATTCATAAGTTGGCCTAATTGTTGTTCTAGTAAAGTGTTACATACCCTTCCTCAAAGGAAATTGGAACTTAATATTTCCTTCTTTCATATCAATCACAACACTGATAGTGCGTAAAAACGGTCTACCAAGAATAATTGGACAAGACAGATTGCAATCAATATCAAGAACAATAAAATCTATGGGCACATAATTCCTATTTGCAATAATAAGAACATCATTAATCATTCCCATAGGCTTTTTAATAGTATAATCCTCCAAGTCCAAATTTAAAAAACTTTCTTCAAGATTTTTAAATTATTGCAAATAGGAATTGTAGGATTATACTATTGAAGAAAGTTTGTAGAAACACTAGCACCCAAGTCACACAAAGTAAAGCACTCATAATTAATAGGAATTAGCACCCAATCCTACCAAGAAACACTAGCACCCAATTTTCCACCAAGCACATCACACAAAGATTTCTGAATTGTAGAAACACTAGCACCCAAGTCACACAAGGCAAAGCACTCATAATTTTTAATCTTGACTTTGATAGTAGGTTCCCACTCATCATGCAATTTTCTGGGAATTGAAACTTCTAATTCCAACTTTTCTTCTAAAGCTTTCATAATAGCATCAACAATATGTTTATTAAAAGCTTTATTTTTTTCATAAGCATGGGGTGAATTTATCATGGATTGCAACAAAGAAATACAATCAATCAAAGAGCAATTCTCATAACTGAAGTCTTTGTAATCCAAAAGAGTGGGCACAACACTACCTAAAGTTTTGACCTCTTCAAACCCACTTTCATTAATTTTCTCAACAAGATTTTCACCCTCCGATATAGCGGGACGCCTTGTAGCTAAAGTTGACTCTTCTTCAGTCCCTTTTTCATCAATCTTAATATTACTACACAAGGAATCAATAGAACAAACACCAATCAATTTAAGATCTTCATCACTTTTGTGAAAGAAATCACTAGAAAACGCTTTTAAAAAAAATCTATTTTAGCTCTAAGCATAGCGGTTCTTTTCTTACTCTCATCCATTGAAACATAAAGAGCTTTAATTGATTCATCTACTTTAGGCACAAAAAATTTCATCTTGATATTTTCCACATCATGAGTAATTCTATCAACACTTCTAGACAAATCGTCAATTTCACTCAACTTTTCTTCTATGGAAGTGTTGAAAACTTATTGCGTGTTGATAAATTATTTAATATTATTCTCAAGATCAGAGGTGTTCCTATTATTATTGTATGATTGATTTCCATAGGAATTACCATAATTATTAGAGGAATTACTAGGAAAAGGCTGAGGATTAAAATTACCTCTATAAGCATTGTTGTTGAAATTATTTCGAGAAATAAAATTCAGATCTATGGCATCACTATTTTGCTCAATCAAAGTAGACACAGGCATATCATTAAAATCAATAGGAGCACTTTTACAAGCAACCAATTTCGTAAGAGCATCAACTTTTTCACTCAACGAAGAAATTTCTTCAACTGAATTAACCTTTTTGCAAGTAGGAGCTCTTTCGGTATGCCATTGCGAATAATTTGCCATAATGTTAGCAATTTGGTAGCTTTACCCAAAGTAATTTCCATAAAAGTACCACCCGTGGCAGAATCTAAAAGATTACGAGAAACAAAATTCAACCCCGCATTAAAATTTTGTATGATCATCCAAAGATTTAACCCATGAGTTGGGCAATTCCTTAGCATCATTTTCATCCTTTCCCAAGATTGTGCAACATGCTCATATTCAAGTTTCTTGAAATTCATGATCTGGGTTCTAAGGGAAATAATTTTTGCGGGCAGAAAATACTTAGTGATAAAAGCATCTTTGCACTTATTCCAAGAATCAATATTATTGGGAGAAAAAGAAGAGAACCATTTTTTTGCAGAATCACACAAAGAAAATGGAAATAATTTCATCTTCACCACATCATTGTCCACATATTTTTTCTGTTGCATATCACACAATTCCATGAAGGTATTAAGATGGGACACGGCATCCTCATTAGGTGTACCAGAAAGTTGATCTTTCATAACAAGATTCAGCAAAGCAGTATTAATATCACAAGACTCCGGACTAGTGGCGGGAGGAGCAATCGGAGTGCCGATAAAATCATTGTTGTTGGTATTTGAGAAATCACATAACTTGGTGTTCTCTTGAGTCATGATGACTACGCAACAAGATTGCACTCAAAAAAAGATCCGGCAAGAAAATGACGAACGAAAAAGAGAGACGAATAAAATGGCAATTTTTTTGAAGTGGGGGAGAGGAAAATGAGAGGCAAATGCAAAATAATGTAAATTGCGAGTAGATGAGATTTGTGATTAGGAACCTGCTATATGTTGAAGATCCTCCCCGGCAACGGCGCCAGTAATTCCTTTTGATGCGGCTTGAAGCTACTAGGTATTTCCTCAAAGAGGAAGGGATGATGCAGCACAGCAGCGGTAGGTATTTCCCTCAGATGTGAAACCAAGGTTATCAAACTAGTAGGAGAACCAAGCAACACAATGTAAGCAGCACCTACACACAGATAACAAATCCTCGCAACCCGACGTGTTAAAGGGGTTGTCAATCCCTTCCGGGTACAACACCTCAAGATTGGCAAACGGACGTGAGATATATTGAAGTAGATTGATAGATCGAATGCCAAATAAAATAAATAAGGATAAATTGCATCAACTTATTTTTGTGTTTTTAGTTTAATAGATCTGAAAAATAAAAGCAAAGGAAAATAGATCGCAAAGGAAAATAATATGAGAAAGAGACCCGGGGGCCGTAGGTTTCACTGGTGGCTTCTCTCGATAAAAATAGCAAACGGTGGGTAAACAAATTACTGTTGGGAAATTGATAGAACTTCAAATAATCATGACTATATCCAAGCAATGATTATTACATAGGTATCACGTCCAAGATTAGTAAACCGACTCCTGCCTGCATCTACTACTATTACTCCAGACATCGACCGTTATCCAGCATGCATCTAGTGTATTATGTTCATGGAGAAATGGAGTAATGCAATAAGAACGATGACATGATGTAGACAATATCTATCTAGGTAGAGATATACCCCATAGCTTCATCCTTAGTTGCAACAATACATAAATGTCGGTTCCCTTTCTGTCACTGGGATCAAGCACCGTAAGATCGAACCCACTACAAAGCACCTGTTCCCACTGCAAGATAAATAGATCAAGTTGGCGGAACAAAACCCAAATATCGGAGAAGAAATACTAGGCTATAAGAGATCATGCAAAAAGGAGATCAAAGAAACTCAAATACTTTCATGGATATAAAAAGATAGATCTGATCACAAACCCAAAGTTCATCGATCCCAACAAACACACCGCAAAAGAGCTACATCATATGGATCTCCAAAAGACCATTGTATTGAGAATTCAAGGAGAGAGAGGAAGCCATCTAGCTACTAACTACGGACCTGAAGGTCTACAAAGAACTACTCACGCATCATCGGAGAGGCACCAGTGGAGGTGGTGAACCCATCCGAGATGGTGTCTAGATTGGATTTGGTGGTTCTGGACTCTGCGGCTCCTAGATAAATATTTCGTCGACTCCCCTAGGGTTTTGGGAATATTGGGGTATTTATAGAGCAAAGAGGCGGTCCGGGGGGCACCCGAGGTGGGCACAACCCACCAGGGCGTGCCTAGGCCTCCTGACGCACCCTGGTGGGTTGTGCTCTCCTCGGAGCACCCCCAGGAGCAGCCAGGGCCCATTATGTGTCTTCTGGTCCATAAAAAATCTCTGTAAAGTTTCGTGGCATTTGGACTCTGTTTGGTATTTATTTTCTGCGATGTAAAAAACATTGAAAAACAGCAACTGGCACTTGGCACTATGTCAATAGGTTAGTACCAAAAAAATGATATAAAATGATTATAAAACATCCAAGATTGATAATTATAGCATGGAACAATCAGAAATTGTAGATACGTTAAAGGCGTATCATTCTCTCATGCCTAACTTATATTATTTTGAGAGATGAAATTTTTTATGCTCATGTTCTTCACTTAAATCCGTTTTAGCATATCAAAAGCAATTGCAACATATGAAATTAATCCCAAAGTGATAGATATTGAAGAGGGGTATAATAAAAACTTTCATGAAGATCATTGGACAAAATAAACTTGATTCCTTGTAATAGTTTTGAGATATGATGATAGTAATATATGAGTCATCTTGGTGAGTAATTATGCTTTAGTAAGAATATCCGTGTTAAGGTTTGTGATTCCCTATGCAAGCATGAAAGTCAACAGTTATGCAATGAAATTATATCCTACTTGTGGTGCATTATTCAGTGTTAGTTATTCTTAATTCTCGCTTATGTGAATTTTCCTTTCTTGGTTGGATGCTTCTCAATCTATTTGCTAGCCTTCACTTGTACTCAGTAAAAATACTTCTTGTGCACCCAATATCATTAAACCCAGTTTTGCCATATGAGCCCACCGTACCTACCTATATGCAGTATTTCCGTGCCGTTCTAAGTAAATTTGTATGTGCCATCTCTAAAATTTTCAAAATGAATTTCCTTTTTGTGTGCTCATACCGTTCACGAAGCAGCGGGGGTGGCCAATATTTTCCATGCTAGATGTGTTTTTCTTAAGATGATTGTTTATTCACTTATTATTGAACAAGAGTACGGTGGTAATAGGGATGCTCAGTCCTGAAATGAAGAAGAAATTTACTTTACGTTGTCAAATAATAAATTCCTTGGAAAGTGTTGGTATGGATAGTACTCGTGGATACGGCTAGCCATGGAGTGTGAAAGTATGGTGGAAGAAGAAATAAACTTTGTTTTATGTTTGGGAACCGCCTATGATATATCTAGCATGGAAAGTGTTGGGAATTACTCGGTCATTTTCGTTAATGGGAAAAGTATGCCTCTCAAAAAAAATATCTCTCAATTTAAGCTTTGAGCTCTGGCACCTCTACAAATCTCTGCTTCCCTCTACGAAGGGCCTATCTATTTACTTTTATGCAATTTTTATTTTTATTTGAGTTTCCATCTTCTCTTATAAAGCACCAACTAGGGGTCATACTTGAGCATTGGATGTAGCTAATATGCGAGTGTGTTTCGTGAATGGATCAATGATTGAGCATGATGGGCTAGAGTTAACTTTCTTTAGTGTTGATATTTTGAAAGACATGGTTGACTATTGATATGCTTGAGTACTGAAGTCTTCATGTCAAAACTAGACTATTCCTTTGAACCATCTAAAAGTCCATGTGTCCATGCTACAAAAGAAAAGAATATGTGATGAACATGTTAGGCAGCATTCCACATCAAAAATTATGTTTTTATCATTTACCTACTAGAGGACGAGTAGGAATTAAGCTTGGGCATGCTGATACATCTCCAATGTATCTATAATTTTTTTCTTGTTCCATGATGTTATATTATCATTCTTGGATGTTTTACACTCATTTTATAGCAACTTTATATCATTTTTGGGACTAACCTATTGACATAGTGCCCAATGCCAGCTACTGTTTTTTGCTAGTTTTTATACTTCACAGAATATCCCTATCAAACAGAGTCCAAACGCAGCGAAACTTTTTGGAGATTTTTTTGGACCAGAAGACAACTTAGGAGCCAAGGAAGCACCTGGGGGGAGGCCCGTGGGGACCACAACCCACCAGTGTGCGCTAGAGGCCCCTGGCGCCCTGATGTGTTGTGGGGCCCACGGGGGTCTCCTCCATCGCCTCTCCGCTCTGTAAAAACCCAAATATTCCACAAACCCTAGGGGAGTCTACGAAAAACAATTCCATTCACCGCAAGTTCCAGAACCACGAGATCCAATCTGGAGCCCTATTCCAACACCTTGCAGGAGAGGAACATGATCACGGAGGGGTTCATCATTCTCATTGGTGCTCCTCCGATGATGCGTGAGTAGTTCACTATAGACCTACGGGTCCGTAGGCAGTAGCTAGATGGCTTGTTCTCTCTTTTTTGATTCTCAATACAATGGTCTCTTGGAGATCTACTTGATGTAATGACTTTGTGCGGTGTGTTTGTTGGGATCCGATGAAGTTTGAGTTTATGATCATATTTCTATCCATGAATATTATTTAAGTTTTCTTCTCTTATATGCATGACCTTCATAGCCTCATATTTCTTCTCCAAATATTTGGTTTAGTTTGGCCAACTAGATTGATTTTTATTGCAATGGGAAGAGGTGCTTTGTGATGGGTTCGATCTTGCGGTGTGCTCTCCTAGTGACAGAAGGGGCAGTGAGGCACGCATGTATTGTTCCTATTAAGGATAAAAAGATGGGGTTTATTCCTACATGAATAGATCTTGTCTACATCATGTCATCTTTTTTATTGCATTACTCCGTTTCTCCATGAACTTAATACACTAGATGCATGCTGGATAGCGGTCGATGTGTGTAGTAATAGTAGTAGATGCAGGCAGGAGTCAGTTTATTAATCTTGGACGTGATGCATATATACATTATCATTGCCTTGGACATCATCATAATTATTTATTCTTCTATCAATTTCCCAACAGTAATTTTTTTACCCACCGTGTGCTATTTCTCGAGAGAAGCCACTAGTGAAATCTATGGCCCCCGAGTCTATCCTTTATCATATTTGCCTTCCTGGTCTATTTGTTGCCACTTTTATTTTCAGATCTATATTTCGAAAAACCCAAATTATACATGTTGTACTTTTTCTTTACTTATTTTATTTTGTGTTTTATCGAGATCAATTTACCCAACTCATACAAACTATCTTTTTACCAAGGAGGGATTGACAACCCCTTTTACGCGTCAGGTTTCAAGTATTTGTTCTTTGTGTGTAGGTACCATTTACATAGCGTTGCTTGGTTCTCCTACTGGATTGATACCTTGGTTGCACAACTGAGGGAAATACTTACCGTAGATTTGCTGCATCATCGCTTGCTCTTTGGGGAAATACTTACACAGTCTCTAGCCACGTCAGGAAGGACCATATATCATCAAAGAAGTTTACTGCTCTGGAGTTATTAAGATCAATAATGCCGAAGGTACTAACCCGAAGGTGGTCAATGGGCAAAGAATTAAGCACTATATCTCAGGTACGCCTATTAATGTTGAAACCAATATGTAACGCCCCGAGACCTTTGCGCCAGGTGTCTTCCAGTTATTCACTGTTGTTGCCATGTCATTCGCTTGCGTGTTGCATCTTGTCATGTCATCATGTGCATTGCATCATCATGTTTTCGAAACTTGCATCTGTTCCGGACTCCTCGTTCTCTCTGTTGTTCGTTCTGAGCCCAGACACATTTGCACGCGCCCGCGGCACGTCCGAAATAGTATTTTATAAGTGGCCGGAGAATGTTCTCGAAATGGGATGAAAGTTTACATGCGGTGTTGTTATGTTGTTAGTAGGTCGCCTGCCAAGTTTCATCGCATTCGGAGTCCGTGTGACGCCCCAACGGATAACAATAGCGGCATTTTAGCCGGTCTAACGTCGGACGTTTTCTGTCTCCGGAAACAGTCGCCGGACCTCTCTCTCTTCTCTTCTCTCAGCTCGAGCCCTTCTGCACAGCCCACAAGTTCCAACCTAACCTCTCTCGTCAGCCCGCGGCCCTCCTCGCGCGCGCGTCCGAAAGTTGTCCCGGACCCGACCCGGACAGTCGTTAACGTTATGTCCGGATCATCCCCAAACATCTACAAAATATAACCGTTTCCTTATTTGGGCTACCTAAGCTATTTTTTCCAATCCGTCCGATTACGATCGGACAGACCTTATACCCCCCTAAACGCATCCGGCTTGCTATATATAGTGGCAACCCTAGACTAATCCCTAGATTTTAGCCCGTTTGTCCCATCGGTCCATCCGCGCCGCCACCTGATGCCCACCTCCTCCTTGCATTCCGCGCCAAACCAACCAGATCCACTTTGTCCTCCCCTCGATCCCACCAAGTTGTTGCCGAGGCCCCGAGCAGGAGCGCTCGACCCCGTCTCCCTGCGCTGCAGTTCGCCACGTCGGCGACCTTGCCCGGTGCTCAAGCACCACCGCGCCGCCTTTTTCCCCTTCCCTTCTTTCTCCTGCGTTCTTCCCGTTCTCCTCTGCTTCCCTCTCCTCGTAACTCTCTCTCTCCCTCACCATGGACAGGGGAACCGAAGGAAGCCGCCCCATCGCCTGGATCTGTTGCTCCATCCGGCCTCCCTCGCCTCTCCCGCGTCACCGGTGGTCGCCTCCTCCCGCTGCCATCTTCTTCCCAAAGCGTCGTCCCTGGCCCTCCTCGTCCAGCAGCAACCAGGAGATCGAGCTCCTTCCCCACGCCCGCGTGCCCGAGGAAACGCACGAGGTTGTGCCTCCTCGTCCCCGCGCCTCAGCCTCGCCGGTGGTCGCCGGCCACCCAAGCAGCGGCGCTAGGCCAGACTCCCTCGCCCTCTCTCCTGCTCTCCTTCCCTTTCTTCCCCATCTCTCTCCCGTGTTTCACCCTCTCTCTCTCTGTCTCTTTGTAACAGAGAACCCCCGCAAGTTCCCGTCGCCATGGACGAACTCCTCGTCGCCCGTCCGTCGCCGGAGACTCCGCCCCGCTGCCAAGACCAACGAGGAGGGACAGAGATGTCTTCCTCATGCTCAGATGCGCCGCTGTCGCGTTGTTTGACTATCTCTGTTGAGATCCGTGACCTCCCTGCCTACAAGCGCTCATGTCACTGCCGGCCTCGCGTTGACCTCCTCGCATGTGGCTGTGCCAGCCACTGTCCGCATCCACCACCAGATCCGACTGGCACTCTGCCGCACTTGCCCATTCCGGCCGGATCCCGGCAACTAGGCCCCGTCCCCGGTCACCGGTGCCCTCGTCGGAGAACCCTGCTTTAGCCCACTTTCCCCTGCATCGTATCAAGCCGCCTGCGTTCCCCTCTGTCTATTTTCTGTCGAACAGAGGAACCGCTGCTTTGGGTGTCCCTGTTTGATTGGAGCGCCAGCGACCGGGCGACCCAGCGCCAGATCGCGCAAGGCCCATCGCTCGGCCTGCTGGCCCAGCATTGTCCCTGCCGGCCTCTCCTCTGCAACAGTGGGCCTTGGCCCATGATGACCCACCCACATCCCAGTGCCTCTACATTTTTTCCCTTACCTGTTGGGCTAGCCTGCAATTTCGGCCCGATAGCATTTCTTTCCTGACCTAAGAATTTTCTAATTACCAGTGCACTGCATATTTACAGAAAACCCCCTAGCCTTGATGCATTTAATATCTCACAAACTTAGCATCACATGTAAAAACTTTGTAGATGAAACTTGCTTAGTTTTTCATCTAGTTTCATAATATGTCTTTTTCATCCATGTTTAAAATGTTGTTTGTTTAAATTTGCTTAAATAACTTGCTAAAATGCTTTATTCCATAACTAAATAATCGTAGCTCCAAATTTAATAATCTTTATATGTAAATGGGGTGGAAAATGCCTAGTTTAACATGGTGGCCTCACTTTGCATGTTTAACAACTATAAAATATGGTTTAGGGAAGAACAGTACCATAACCAAAATATGCACATGAGGAGTTTCTGGACTTGTTGTTTGTCGTTCCGGCCTCATTTAAACTTGCCTAGCTAGGTAGTTTTCATTTGCTTCACCCTCTTGCCATGTTTAACAACATTTAATATGTTGGGTACATAAACGAGATCGACCTAAATAACTTGAACATGGTGTTTCATCAATATGCAACGGAGTTGCATATTGAGCTCCACTTAATTTGTAGGATTGCTTCTACACTTTGCCATGCCATGCCCTCTTTAAATCGGACATGCATCATACTTGGTTGTGCATCATGCCATGTTCATGTGTTGGTTGTTTACTATGTTGTGTGCTTCTTTCCGGTGTTGCTTCTTCGGGTTGGTTCCGATAACGTCGCGTTTGTGAGGACCCGTTCATCTATGTCCGTGTGTCTTCTTCGTGGACTCGTTCTGCTTCCTTGCGGGATCTCAGGCAAGATGGCCATACCCTCGAAATCACTTCTATCTTTGCTTGCTAGTTGCTCACTCTTTTGCTATGCGTATGCTATGATACCTACCACTTGCTTATCATGCCTCCTATATTGTTAAGCCAAGCCTCTAACCCACCTTGTCCTAGCAAACCGTTCATTGGCTATGTTACCGCTTTGCTCAGCCCCTCTTATAGCATTGTTAGTTGCAGGTGAAGATTGGATTTGTTCCATGTTTGGAACATGGATATTTTGCTGGGATATCACAATATTTCTTATTTAATTAATGCATCTATATACTTGGTAAAGGGTGGAAGGCTCGGCCTTATGCATGGTGTTTTGTTCCACTCTTGCCGCCCTAGTTTCCGTCATATCGGTGTTATGTTCCCGGATTTTGCGTTCCTTACGCGGTTGGGTTATAATGGGAACCCCTTGACAGTTCACTTTGAATAAAACTCCTCCAGCAAGGCCCAACCTTGGTTTTACCATTCGCCCCCTAGCCTTTTTCCCTTGGGAGTCGCGCATCCCGAGGGTCATCTTTATTTTAACCCCCCCCCCCCGGGCCAGTGCTTGTCTAAGTGTTGGTCCAAACTAGAGCCACTTGCGGCGCCACCTCGGGGAAACTTGAGGGCTGGTTTTAGCTATACGTAGTGTTCATCCGGTGTTGCCCTGAGAACGAGATATGTGCAGCTCCTATCAGGATGTCGGCGCATCAGGCGGTCTTGCTGGACTTGTTTTACCATTGTCTAGGATGTCTTGTAACTGGGATTCCGAGTCTGATCGAGTCTTCCTGCTAGAAGGAATATCCTTCGTTGACCGTGAGAGCTTGTGATGGGCTAAGTTGGGACACCCCTGCAGGGATTTGAACTTTCAAAAGCCGTGCCCGCGGTTATGGGCAGATGGGAATTTGTTAATGTCCAGTTGTACAAAACCTGAAGTTGACCTTAATTAAAATACATTAACCGCGTGTGTAACCGTGATGGTCTCTTCTCGGTGGAGTCCGGAAAGTGAACACGGTGTTGTAGTTATGCTTGACGTAGGTTGTTCTAGGATCACTTCTTGATCATAGTTTCTCAACCATGCTTTTGCCTTATCTTCTCGCTCTCATTTGCGTATGTTAGCCACCATATATGCTAGTCGCTTGCTGCAGCTCCATCTCATACCTTTACCTTACCCATAAGCTTAAATAGTCTTGATCACGAGGGTGTGAGATTGCTGAGTCCCCGTGACTCACAGATACTTCCAAAACCAGTTTGCAGGTGCCGATGTTACCGCTCAGGTGACGCAACCAAGCTCAAGGAGGTGTTCGATGAAGATCTTGTCCTTTGTGTTGTTCCGTTTCTAGTTGATCAGTAGTGGAGCCCAGTTGGGGTTGATCAGGGATCTGTGTAGCATTTGGGGTAACCTTCTTTTATTTTGGTTCCATAGTCGGACCTTATATGTATTTGGTTGATGTAATGCTTTATTCATGTAATTGTGTGAAGTGGTGATTGTAAGCCAACTATGTAACTCTTTCCCTTATGTATTACATGGGTTGTGTGAAGATTACCCCACTTGCGACATTGCTTTCAATGCGGTTATGCCTCTATGTCGTGCTTCGACACGTGGGAGATATAGCCGCATCGAGGGCGTGACAAGTTGGTAATCAGAGCCTTCCCCGACCTGAGGAGCCCCCTGCTTGATCGAATCGTTGGCGTTGTTGAGTCTAGAAAAATGTTTTGAGTCATTTAGGTTTATATATATCGAAGAGTAGGATTCTTTTTACTCCTCAGTCCCTTCATCGCTCTGGTGGGGCATCCTGACGTAGAGTTTTGACTCTTCTCTTCTCAAATTTCACTAAAAAAATTTAGGATCACACGGGTATCTTGGAATCGTTCCGATGGTTTTGTGACGAGAACATTGTTCTTGGTGCCTCCTGTTATTTAGCGGTTGTGGCAGTGTCCCGGGGAGTTGAGCTCCGAGGTGTTGTCATCACAATTTTATCGTTGCAGTTCTGGAATACCTGAGTTTAGTTTCACCGACATCAAAAATCTCTTTTATGCAGTTGTTGGTGAGATAACCTCGACGCCACCTAGTACTGGGGCGGGAGTTCGGGAGTATTGCCATAACTCGTATAACGGATGCTTTTCGAAGGTTGAGGCAAACGATTTCCGAAGATTTCTTGGTTATGTGTTGAAGGATGGATACAGCTGGATGTAGGATTTGCTAGTTTTTCGTGAGATATTATGCTTCCCCTGTATCCCCAACACCCGATTGCATAACCGGAAAATTTCGGGAGTTTATAAGTGGGAATTCAAGTAGCTCTTAGGATATCTTTTCGACAGAGATATGATATGAAATTGGGGTTCGACGTCTAGTGGTCCGCCTATTCACGGTTGGTTTTACAGTGGTCTCATTGTGTCTTAAAGAGTCCTTGGCTATGCCGACTCGGGGACGCTTCGTATGTCATGTGCACTGCCTTGTACATGATGGTGTTGTACGATCGAGCCCGTGTAGGCCCCACCACAAAAACTTCGGACGAAATTTCTATCATATGTTTGTTCCGGCTTATTACGCAAGCAAATCCTTTGTTTTGTTTTGAGTTGTGGTATTCGAGTTGCTTCGATGTCAAGTGTTGATTCCATACCTTCCCCAAATGTTGTTCTCGTACTCCGATGTGAATACTAATCCTTCTCGATCATCGAGTTAGTCATGTCAATCCTTGTCAGCCGGTGCGATTCTCTTCAAGATGATCCTATCATTTGTCTCATCCATAAGAGAAACTCTAACTCTACTCAATGGTGTCCGTTTCATCCGTCTCCAAGTTGCCTTTGTTTTTCCCGCCCACCCACCCTTGTCTTCTTCAAGAACTCAGGTTTCTCAATCAAGTATCCATCTTATGGATGTGAAGACTTTTCATTCTTGTCTTTCAATGTTCTTATCCGGTGATTCTCATGAAGATTCTAACGGAGCTTCAAGTGTTGTATTCTTTGATCTTTTCTTCTCTGGTGGATTTAATTCAAGCTTTATGGATCTTATCCTTTCCTCATTTCAAATGCCTTCTCATACCGGTGCACCTCATAATAATTCACCTCTCACTATTCATTTGTTCCAGCATGCTCAAGCTATCCCAAAAGGCTCGTCTTGTCATTCAAGATCCGTTCAACCTATTTCGAGGTTGTTATCTCATTCAAGCCATTTAATTCAACCGGTGCAACCTCTCTTTTAAATCGTTCTACGGTGTTTCTTTTGAGTGGGCCCTAACCCGCAGGTCTTTTTCCAGGATCTTACCTGACTCTTCTAATTTTTCCGGAGTTACTCCCAAATTCTTTTCCAAGTTTGACGTAAGAATGATTCATCATTAGTCATATGTATTTCTCCAAGATTTGTCAAATTCTTTTCATTGTCAGTCATATGTATTTCTCCAACCTTTCTAATTTTCATTCCGGAGTGTCTCCACAATTCTTGGTGGTGTTTCTCGTCGTAATTCTCAGATTTTGAAGACCGAAGAAGAGTTTTTCCTCCATATCTTATCCGTTCGCTCAAAGATGCGTGATTCTAGCTTGTTGCCATCCTCTCATAATTGTTTCAATTGTGACAATTGTTTTCACCCATCCGGAGCCCATCATTTTAGAAGATTTATTCATTCTTAGCTTTCAGCTATCATTCTCCAAATCTTACCGGTGCATCGTTCAAGTGATCTCTAATCAGTTCGTGATCCCTTCGTTCTCATGTATCTAGATTGTCTCAAGTAACTTCGTTCTTTTCACAATTCGTACCCGGTGATTCTTCCCTTACTTCGTTCTTTTTTAATTATTACGGTGGTTCGTTCAAGGCTTCTCTTACTTCGTTATCATATCAATTTATTCATTGTTTCAACCCTACCGGTGGTTCGTCAAAGACCTTCTCAAGTTTACGCTATATCTATCTTAATCCTTTCTACGAGAATAAGTAGTATGCCAAATTCGTTGCTTGTCATCAATTTAAATTTGTGAAGGATAAGCACAATGTAATTCTTATTCTTGTTGCATCGAGTAAATTCAATTATTCCGGAGGTTCATCAAATTCTGGTTTCAATTGGTTCATCTTTTCTTTTTCCCGGAGTTCCAAGCTTTCATCATCATGAAGATCCATCTTATCATTGCAAGGCTTCAACCTTATTCTTTTCATCCTTCATTTCGTTTGATCATTCTTTTATTATCGGAGTTACTCATGATGGTTCATCAAGGATTCTTTTCATTCTTCAATTGTTTTTCAAGATATATCTCGAAGCGATGATCCGCCAAGATATACTTCAAGTTTTCTTCTTCTTGCATTCCGGAGTGCAATTCTTTCTATCGTATCATTGGAGGTGGTATTATGTCATTCTTGATAATTTGAGTACATGTTTCGTGATTCACATGTTATTAAGAATGAGGTATTTAAATCCATCAACTTCTTCATTGGAGTTATCTTGGGTTATATTTCACCTAAAGCCTTCCCTAAGGTTTGTTGCTATCTATGGTGCTCATAAATGACCCAAGTTCTTCATTATCCTCCCGGTGAAATAGCTTCTCATCTCCTTGTAATATCAATCCAATCAAATCTTTTTCGTGAGTGGCAAGTTGTCACCTCATAATTTTGAGATGTCCTCTATAAGCCCATATCAAGCTAATCCTTTTCGTTGTTGATAATCCAACAACTCCGTTCTAGCCTTTGTTGGAAGTGTGCGCTGCCAAGATCTTGTTTTCTACTTCGTTCATTCCATTCCTTTCTCTCATTTCTTCCGGAGGCATTGTGGTGTTGCTCTTTTCACCCATCATCTTGTTTTGTCAAAGATCATGTTCTTTCCTTTGCTTATCCATTCAACCGGAGTGTCGTGTTTTCATTCCAGTTCAATCATCTGATCAAGTTTTACCTCCATTCTCAACCGGAGTGATATCTGAAATCTTTCTTACCCCTTGTGCCATTTTTTGCGATAGTTCCGGAGGCATTGTGTTATTGTTTTCGTCAAGTATCATCCCATCTCCTCAAATTCATGTTCAATTCCTTCCATTTACAGTCAGAGTGCTGTCCAAATTATATCATTCTGATTCCTTCTCTATTTTGTTTTGACCGGAGTGGCTTCAATGTCAATCATGTTATCTAAGCTTGTCTTTTTCGCCGAATTTCTGGTTCCTTGTGTACCGGAGTGTTTTCCACTTCGTTCATCTTCATTGTATTCCTTTTCTCTCAATTTGTTCAACCTCGCAAGGTTCTTTGGCTTCACTCATTTGTCAAATAGGCAATTTAGATTTGCCACTTCTCTTTCTCTTCCGTTTTTCCCTCCGGTGCCATTCTAGATCTCGGGATGAGATCCTTTCATAGTGGTGGAGTGTTGTAACGCCCCGAGACCATTGCGCCAGGTGTCTTCCAGTTATTCGCTGTTGTTGCCATGTCATTCGCTTGCGTGTTGCATCTTGTCATGTCATCATGTGCATTGCATCATCATGTTTTCGAAACTTGCATCGGTTCCGGTCTCCTCGTTCTCTCTGTTGTTCGTTCTGAGCCTAGACACATTTGCACGCGCCCACGGCATGTCCGAAATAGTATTTTATAAGTGGCCGGAGAATGTTCATGGAATGGGATGAAAGTTGGCATGCGGTGTTGTTATGTTGTTAGTAGGTCGTCTGCCAAGTTTCATTGCATTCGGAGTCCGTTTGACGCCCGAACAGATAACTATAGCGGCATTTTAGCCGGTCTAACGTCGGACGTTTTTGGTCTCCGGAAATAGTCGCCGGGCCTCTCTCTCTTCTCTTCTCTCAGCTCGAGCCCTTCGGCACAGCCCACAAGTTCCAACCTAACCTCTCTCGTTAGCCCGCGGCCCTCCTCGCACGCGCGTCCGAAAGTTGTCCCGGACCCGACCTGGACAGTCGTTACCGTTATGTCCGGATCATCCCCAAACATCTGCAAAATATCACTGTTTCCTTGTTTGGGCTACCTAAGCTATTTTTTCCCGTCCGTCCGATTACGATCGGAGGGACCTTATACCCCCCTAAACCCATCCGGCTTGCTATATATAGTGGCAACCATAGACGAACCCCTAGATTTTAGCCCGTTTGTCCCATCGGTCCATCCGCGCCGCCACCTGATGCCCTCCTCCTCCTTGCATTCCGTGCCAAACCAACCAGATCCACTTTCTCCTCCCCTCGATCCCACCAAGTTGTTGCCGAGGCCCCGAGCAGGAGCGCTCGACCCCGTCTCCCTGCGCTGCTGTTCGCCACACCGGCGACCTTGCCCGGTGCTCAAGCACCACCGCGCCGCCTTTTTCCGCTTCCCTTCTTTCTCCTGCCTTCTTCTCGTTCTCCTCTTCTTCCCTCTCCCCGTGACTCTCTCTCTCTCCCTCGCCTTGGACAGGGGAACCGAAGGAAGCCGCCCCATCACTTGGATCTGTTGCTCCGTCCGGCCTCCCTCGCCTCTCCCGCCTCACCGGTGGTCGCCTCCGCCTGCTGCCATCTTCTTCCCGAAGCGTCGTCCCCGGCCCTCCTCATCCAACAGCAACCAGGAGGTAGAGCTCCTTCCCCACGCCCACATGCCCGAGGAAACGCACAAGGCTGTGCCTTCTCGTCCCCGCGCCTCGGTCTCGCCGGTGGTCGCCGGCCACCCAAGCAGCAGCCCCAGGCCAGACTCCCTCGCCCTCTCTCCTGCTCTCCTTCCCTTTCTTCCCCATCTCTCTCCCGTGTTTCACCCTCTCTCTCTGTCTCGTTGTAACATGAACTCCTCGTCGCCCGTCCGTCGCCGGAGACTCCGCCCAGCCGCCAAGACCAACAAGGAGGGACGGAGATGTCTTCCTCGTGCTCAGATGCGCCGCTACTGCGTTGTTTGACTATCTCCGTCAAGAACCGCGACCTCCCTGCCTGCAAGCGCTCAAGTCACCGCCGGCCTCGCGTTGACCTCCTCGCATGCGGCCGTGCCAGCCACTGTCGGCGTACACCACCAGATCCGACTGGCACTCCACCGCACTTGCCCATTCCGGCCGGATCCCGGCAGCTAGGCCCCGTCCCTAGTCACCGGTGCCCTCGTCGGAGAACCCTGCTTCAGCCTGCTTTCCCCTGCATCGTCTGAAGCCGCCTGCGTTCCCCTCTGTCTATTTTCTGTCGAACATAGGAACCGTTGCTTCGGGCGTCCCTGTTTGTTTGGAGCGCCAGCGACCGGGCGGCCCAGCGCCAGATCGCGCAAGGCCCATCGCTCGGCCTGCCGGCCCACCATCGTCCCTACCGGCCTCTCCTCTGCAACAACGGGCCTTGGCCCATGATGAGCCACCCACATCCCAGTGCCTCTCTTTTTTTCCCATACCTGTTGGGCCAGCCTGCAGTTTCGGCCCCATAGCATTTTTTTCCTGACCTGCGAATTTCCTAATTACCAGTGCACTGCATATTTACAGAAACCCCCTAGCCTTCATGCATTTAATATCTCACAAACTAAGCATCGCATGTAATAACTTTGTATATGAAACTTGCTTAGTTTTTCATCTAGTTTCATAATATGTCTTTTTCATCCATGTTTAAAATGTTGTTTGTTTAAATTTGCTTAAATAACTTGCTAAAATGCTTTATTCCATAACTAAATAACCGTAGCTCCAAATTTAATAATCTTTATATGTAAATAGGGTGGAAAAATGCCTAGTTTAAAATGGTGGCCTCACTTTGCATGTTTAACAACTATAAAATATGGTTTAGGGCAGAACAGTACCATAACCAAAATATGCACATGAGGAGTTTCTGGACTTGTTGTTTGTCGTTCCGGCCTCATTTATACTTGCCTAGATATGTAGTTTTCATTTGCTTCACCCTCTTGCCATGTTTAACATCATTTAATATTGTTGGGTACATAAACGAGATCGAACTAAATAACTTGAACATGGTGTTTCGTCAATATGCAACGGAGTTGCATATTGAGCTCCACTTAATTTGTAGGATTGCTTGTGCACTTTGCCATGCCATGCCCTCTTTAAACCGGACATGCATCATACTTGGTTGCGCATCATGCCATGTTCATGTGTTGGTTGTTTACTATGTTGTGTGCTTCTTTTAGGTGTTGCTTCTTCGGGTTGGTTCCGATAACATCGCGTTTGTGAGGACCCATTCGTCTACGTCCGTGTGTCTTCTTCGTGGACTCGTTCTTCTTCCTTACGGGATCTCAGGCAAGATGACCATACCCTCGAAATCACTTCTATCTTTGCTTGCTAGTTGTTCTCTCTTTTGCTATGCCTATGCTACGATACCTACCACTTGCTTATCATGCCTCCTATATTGTTAAGCCAAGCCTCTAACCCACCTTGTCCTAGCAAACCGTTGATTCGCTATGTTACCGCTTTGCTCAGCCCCTCTTATAGCGTTGTTAGTTGCAGGTGAAGATTGGAGTTGTTCCATGTTTGGAACATGGATATTTTGCTGGGATATCACAATATTTCTTATTTAATTAATGCATCTATATACTTGGTAAAGGGTGGAAGGCTCGGCCTTATGCCTGGTGTTTTGTTCCACTCTTGACGCCCTAGTTTCCGTCATATCAATGTTATGTTCCCGGATTTTGCGTTCCTTACGCGGTTGGGTTATAATGGGAACCCCTTGACAGTTCGCTTTGAATAAAACTCCTCCAGCAAGGCCCAACCTTGGTTTTACCATTCGCCACCTAGCCTTTTTCCCTTGGGAGTCACGCATCCCGAGGGTCATCTTTATTTTAACCCCCCCCCCCGGGCCAGTGCTTGTCTAAGTGTTGGTCCGAACTAGAGCCACTTGCGGCGCCACCTCGGGGAAACTTGAGGGTTGGTTTTAGCTGTACGTAGTGTTCATCCGGTGTTGCCCTGAGAACGAGATATGTGCAGCTCCTATCAGGATGTCGGCGCATCGGGCGGTCTTGCTAGACTTGTTTTACCATTGTCTAGGATGTCTTGTAACCGGGATTCCGAGTCTGATCGGGTCTTCCCGCTAGAAGGAATATCCTTCGTTGACCGTGAGAGCTTGTGATGGGGTAAGTTGGGACACCCCTGCAGGGATTTGAACTTTCGAAAGCCGTGCCCGCGGTTATGGGCAGATGGGAATTTGTTAATGTCCGGTTGTAGAAAACCTGAAGTTGACCTTAATTAAAATACATTAACCGCGTGTGTAACCGCGATGGTCTCTTCTCGGTGGAGTCCGGAAAGTGAACACGGTGTTGGACTTATGCTTGACGTAGGTTGTTCTAGGATCACTTCTTGATCATAGTTTCTCGACCGTGCTTTTGCCTTATCTTCTCGCTCTCATTTGCGTATGTTAGTCACCATATATGCTAGTCGCTTGCTACAGCTCCACCTCATACCTTTACCTTACCCATAAGCTTAAATAGTCTTGATTGCGAGGGTGTGAGATTGCTGAGTCCCCGTGACTCATAGATACTTCCAAAACCAGTTTGCAGGTGCCGATGTTGCCGAGCAGGTGACGCAACCAAGCTCAAGGAGGTGTTCGTTGAAGATCTTATCCTTTGTGTTGTTCCGTTTCTAGTTGATCAGTAGTGGAGCCCAGTTGGGGTCGATCGGGGATCTGTGTAGCATTTGGGGTAGCCTTCTTTTATTTTGGTTCCGTAATCGGACCTTGTATGTATTTGGTTGATGTAATGCTTTATTCATGTAATTGTGTGATGTGTCAATTGTAAGCCAACTATGTAACTCTTTCCCTTATGTATTACATGGGTTGTGTGAAGATTAACCCACTTGCGACATTGCTTTCAATGCGGTTATGCCTCTAAGTCATGCTTCGACACGTGGGAGATATAGCCGCATCGAGGGCATTACACAATATTTTTCAAACCATGACATGAGAGGAACACATAAAAGAAACCTTCTAGAACACTCCAGAACCCTAAAAAGGAAGAGGCACGTGATATGGTAAGTAAACAAACTCCGAAAAATCCGCAAAAATATTTTTTGTCAGTTTTGGAATATTTGAGAAAAATAGTAAAATAAGAAACAACTGGGAAGGCAATCCAGGTACCCACAAGACACCAGGGCGCGCCTGCCCCACCTGGCGCTCCCTGGTGGGTGGTGGGCCCCTTGGGCCCTTCCCGCTCCGTTTTCCTTCTGTATGTTTGTTTCCCATGATAAAAAACTAATATATACTCCCGGACGATTTGACCATCATATTGCGGAGAAATCCTATGTTCTTGTTTCGTGTTGTTTTTTCTGACAGATATGAAAATATGTCGTCTCAAGATTCGGACGGAGAGAACTATGTCGCGGACTAAATCGCAAACCCAAAGGTTTATGGGGATGTGGAGCGTTACAGCTGGACCACGAAGGAAGAAGAAGATTATGACTTGAAGGGAACGAAAGAGACAAGCTCGGATGAAGACGAGGTCCCACTGCCTCAACCTGGGGAGATGCATGTGGAATTCAAGAAGTCAAGTCTCCATAACAAAGCGAAGAAACCTAAGATCCAGTTTATCTTTTTTCGTCTTCTGCAGGAAAACAAGCAGGCATTATGCGAAAAGATATTGAAGCTCGAGCAGGAGATCGAAGGCTTGAGGGGGGGGGGGGATTTCATCCTCAAGCGTAAGCTGAGGAAGAAGAACACTACTACCTCATCACCATCACCACCATCAGCATCTTCCCCACCGAAGGAGGCTTGAGTACACGGGTATGGGAACTCCCCTTGGATTTTTCAAAGCTTGGGGGAGATGCCCCGGTACCGTATCGTATCACCTTCACTTTTCTTACATTTACCTATCTTAGTTTGATCTTTAGCTATTTCATGATTTAGTTGAATAAAAGTTTAGTATGATCTATTTTTGAGTGCTAGTTTCATGATCTATCTTTCTTTGTAATCGAGTGAGAGTTATATAATAAAGTTTAGTTTGAGTTTTTTGCTTCTTTACTTTTATGTTTCAATCATAATAAAAGGAAATAATAAAAAAGGATCATATGTTAATCTTATGGTAAGTAATAACATCACATAAGGAAAATTATAAGTGGTAAAATTTGTTGAAAGTTGACAAACATAGCATTGGTCAATAATGCAATTCATGAAAGAATTAATAATGGAAGAGAAGATTCACATGCAAATACACTATCTTGGACATCTTTTATGATTGTGAGCCCCCACTAAATATATTATGCCAAACTGTTGATGTTGGACAAGGAAGACGATGTAATGATTTATGTTTGTTCATATTCACATAGAAGTTATATTGTCATTGATCCTTCAACATGTGGTGCTTGCTCGATATCTTTGCTAGCCAAAATTCCACACTAAGTAGAGATACTACTTGTGCATACAAAAAACCTTAAACCCAAACTCTTGTTTTGAGAGTCCACCATACCTACCTATGGATTGAGTAAGATCCTTCAAGTAAGTTGCCATCATTGCAATAAGGCAATAAAAATTGCTTCTAAATGTGTTTGATCATTTAGTGTAAGAGAAATTAAGCGTTGTATGAACTTGTGATGGCAAAGTAATAAAAGCGACGGATTGCATAATAAAGGTTCCTATCATAAGGAGCAATATAACATGATGTTCTTTTGCATTAAGAGATTGTGCATACAAACCAAAAAAGCGCATGGCAACCTCTGCTTCCCTTTGCGAAGGGCCTTCCTTTTACTTTTATGTATTTACTTTTTATGCAAGAGTCAAAGTATTTTCCTCTATCCTTTTTATTTATTTTTCTCTTTGGCAAGAATCATGTGGTGGGGAAAGATCTAGGCACATATATCCAGTTGGATTTGAGTGATCATGAGTTATTATTGTTGACATCACCCTTGAGGTGAATGAGTTGGGAGGCGAAACTATAAGCCCCTATCTTTCTATGTGTGTGGTTGAAATTTTTTGCTCATACATATGTTGTGAGTGTTAGCAACCATAGAAGATTAAATGATGGTTGAGTATTTGGACTTGCCAAAAGGCTCCAATATGTGACCCTTCCTGACAATATGATGAATTGTAGTTGCAAAGTTGACTGAGAACTTAGTTTGTTGGTTTTCAAAAAAGTTTATGCTTTCTTACTTTGATGTTGTGATGAATTGTTACTTGTTCATGAGAAGTTATATGATACAGTTTTATGATAAAGTTTGTTGCTTTTATAATATGTAGGATAGAAAGTAGGTCTAGAGGGGGGTGATTAGACTACTTGACCAAATAAAAATCTATCCTTCTCCCAATTTTTGTCGTGGGAAGATTTTAGCAACTAGCACAAGTCAAGCAATCAACGTACACATGCAATTCTAAGAGTGTAGCAGTGGAAAGTAAAACATTGCATATGAAGGTAGCGGGAAGGGTTTGGAGGGTTCAAACGCAATGAAGACATGGAGATTTTTGGCGTGGTTCCGATAGGTTGTATTATCGTACATTCACGTTGATGGAGACTTCAACCCACAAAGGTTACGGTTGCGCGAGTTCACGGAGGGCTCCACCCACGAAGGGTCCACGAAGAAGCAACCTTTCTATCCCACCATGGCCATTGCCCATGAAGGACTTGCCTCACTCGGGTAGATCTTCATGAAGTAGGCGATCTCCTTGCCCTTACAAACTTCTTGGTTCAACTCCAAAACTTGACGGAGGCTCCCAAGCGACACCTAACCAATCTAGGAGACACCACTCTCTAAGGTAATAGATGGTGTGTTGATGAACTCCTAGCTCTTGTGCTTCAAATGATAGTCTCCCTAACACTCAACTCTCTCTCACACACATATTTGGATATGGTGGAAAGATGATTTGAGAGGAAAGCAACTTGGGGAAGGCTAGAATTCAATATTCTTGTGGTAGGATTGGTATATATTGATCTCAACACATGAGTAGGTGGTTCTCTATCAGAAAATGTATGTTGGAAGTGTAGGCATGTTCTGATGGCTCTTTCACAAATGGAGAAGGGGGTGGAGGGGTATATATAAGCCTCCACACAAAATCCAACAATTACACGCATTTTGCCCAACTCGGTCATACCGAATAGAAGAACTCACTGACACCATTTTAGTTCAAAATGTGAACGTTAGGAATCTCGGTGGCACCGACTGAAACAACTCAGTGGGATCGATGTGCTAGGGATTAGGCAAAACCTCAACTCGATGGCGCCGATTGCATCAACTCGGTGTGACCGAAGTGAAGCAACAAGGCAACTGAGAGTTGGTCAAGCCATCTCGGTGAGACCAATCGCTATTTCGGTGAGACCAAAATAATTGCAACAGGCAACAAAGAGTTGGCAAGGCCATCTTGGTGAGACCGAGATCCATATCGATGTGACCGAACTGTTAGGGTTTCTGGTTGTGGCTATGTCATATGAACTTGGTGGCTCCGGATAGGATGAATCGATGGGGCCAAGTTGGAGTTTATGGTTTTGACATATTTGGAATGAGAAAGTGGTTGAGGGATTTGGAGCAATCACTACAAAAAAATACACTTCCGTGATGATACGTGTTTGTCACAGTAGGTCTCGTTTTTTGTCATGCATGTACATCCATGACAATTTTATGACAGAATAAAGATAGTCATACATGTGCTGTCGTAGAAGTGTTACATGACATTACCAAAATGATCATCACGGAAGTGTCCACTTCCATGACGATAAATCATCGTCACAGAAGTGCTTTCGTCAAGGGTGACCGACACATGGCATCCACCGTAACAGAATGCTGTTAAGCTATCGGGTCGGATTTTGGATCCGATAAGCCATTAACAGCCCTGACCAATGGGAAATTTCCACGTGTAAAATTCTGATTGGCCGACGGAAACACGTGTTGCCTCACCGTTGGGACAGATGTCATCCACTCATTGGACAGGAGGCGCCTATGATAGGTCGACATGTGGCGCGGCCCAACAGTGGCCCATTCCGGTGAAAATGGTCGGCCCAGTAAAAATTAGCAGGCCATCCCATATAAGACCTACTTGTGTCAGGTCCATTTAAGCCCACAGCCCATACGAGATGTGCCAATTCGGCCCGTCAACAGCCCATTAAAGATTTGACACCATTGCAGCCCATCCTCAGTTCGAGCCCGTTAACAGTCCGCTATATATTTGGGCTCAATATCGGCCCGATGAGATTTCGGCCTGTTAACAGCCCGTTTAATGGATGGCCAATTTTCAGGATGTCCATCTTTCGGCCTTTTAGCTACCCATTTAAATGTTGGGCCAATTTCCGACCCAGTGTGTCTTTCAGCCTGTTGACGGCCCATAAATCTGATGGGCCATTTGTAGTCGGACCTGAGTCTCGGCCTTTTAGCGGCCCATTTATGTGTTGGGCCAATTTCTGGCCCGGTGTCACTTTCAGCCTATTGACGGCCCATAAATCAGTTGGGCCATTTGTAGTCGAACATGAGTTTTGGCCTTTTAGCGACCCATTTAAGTGTTGGGCCAATTCCCGGCCATGTGTGCCTTTCGGCCTGTTAACGGACCATAAATGAGTTGGGCCATTTGTAGTCGGACCTTAGTTTTGGCCTTTTAACGGCCCATGCCCTTCATGGTCCAATACCAGCCCGGTTTCTCTTTCGGCCTGCTAAAGGCCCACAACACAGTTGGGCCGTTTACAATATGACCTGACTTTCGGCCTCTTAGCGGCCCATGCTCTTCATGGTCCAGTACAAGCCCGCTGTCTCTTTCAGCCTGCTAAAGGCCTACAGTATAGTTGGGCCATATGTAGCCCAAACTTAGTAACGGCCTATTAACGACCCGTGAAATAAATTGGGGCCACCTGTTGCCCGCTTCGATGTCGGCCTGTTAACAACCCGGGAGGTAAGAGGGTCGACCATTAACTTTTGGCCTAGTAACGGCCCATTAACTTAATGGGCCCACTAAAGTTCGTTCATGTCTTTAGGCCAAATTTGATAATTTGAGCCCATTACGACGAGCAATTATGCACAGGACCAAAACCGATCAAGCAAAGGTACGACATACAGGGAATAACGTTGCACATCCAGCATATATTATAGGAAATTACATCCACTGGGCATCAAAGATTGATGCCAGTGCAAATAAATGAGCAGAACCTAACCATCTACAACGTCACAATCTGCAACCTCAGCACAGATGACGCCCATAAGCATGTGGGCAAGTTCTTGCTGCTTTGCTACACTGTCTCAGAAAACATTGATCAGTTGTTGTGTCGTACGACTCTGCACCTCTAGTTCATCCACAGTTTCCATCATTGCTTCAGCCATTAATTGGTTCTCAAACATACATTTATTTCGTTGCATTCAAGACAGAGGATACTTAACAGATTCGGATGGCGATTTTGGCAGGCTTGTATTATTGATAGTGGAGAGTATCTCGACCACTGCATCATAACATAAATGAGGACGGGAACCAAACAGATTAATCATGAGTTATTGCCATATTAACTGGCCTAGATTTACTGGAAAGAAACAATGGGGTTGCCTTGCTCTTTTTAGAGTTTGTCTTCTTATCTTCAGCAGCCTGCACAAAATTAACACACTAGCATTGCTATCATTGGCCAAGTCAGATAATAGGAAAGCAACATTGACACAACAAACGTTTGGGAAACTAGCCTACAGCAAATTAACACAATATGGCACGGCTATCATTAGCCAGGTAAGGTAATATGAAAGCAACATTGACACAATGAATGAATGGGCAACCAGAGAAGCACTACAATTCAGTAATGTGCGTGATTTGAGATAGTACATTCATGCAGCTCAGTATGCAAAACTACCAGGCAGTTTTCCTTACAAAAATCAACATTGGCGCCTTTAACATTTTGCTACAACTAATTTTAGATCAGATAAAGGTTAGATTCACGCCGATTAACAAAATACATGCTGATGTAAAAATATAGTGATATACAACTGCTACTTACATCAACATTGGAGCACAGAGAATTCCCGCAAGATATTTTCCTCGAATACGATCCCAATGGAGGAAGTCTTTTATCGTTTAACCTTATTTTCTAAAAGAGAGATGGGTAAGAAACATGTAGAAAATATGATCAGAATGCTATAAAATTTCATGATGCGAGGATACGCACACGCTTCTTAGAATGGAGTTGACATTCTTTTGCTGGACTGGAGCGGACTAGTTCTTTGGCCACTGGAATCTGCTTATTATCAATGGGAGTTGGGTTTCTCTGTGCTGGAGCAGTATCTATGAAAAATGGAGTTGGTTTATTATGTCCTGGCGTTTGGATCTTTTCCAAAGACCTGGTTTGTAACCCTTTAGATTCTAACATAGCCGTCTTCTCCTTGCATGCCTTATATAGAAGAATGGTGATTCAGTTATAAAACATGCTACAGCAGAGATGGAATAGGTACTGAAGAATAGAAAGGCATGACATATTGACATGTATTCCCTCCATCCGGAAATAAATGGATGGGATTAGGCGTATTTTAGTTCTAGATACATCCAGTTTTATCCATTTCTGCGACATTTAATACGGACGGAGGGAGTATGATGTAAGAGCTAGGGATACGAAAGGACAACACAGTAAAAAACACTGAAAACCCCACTGCAGACCCAAAGTATTCAAACCCACTGATATGAGATAGTACACTCATGTAGCTCAGGATGCAAAACTACCAGGCAATTTTCCTTGCAAAAATCAACATTGTGGCCTTTAATCATACATTTTGCTACAACTAAATTTAGATCAGATAAAGGCTCGATTCATGCCGATTAACAAAATACGTGCTGATGTAAAAATATAGTGATATACAATAGGTACTTACATCTACATTGGAGCACAGAGAATTCCTGCAAGAATCTTTCCTCATAAACGACACCATTGCAGAAATTCTTCTATCTGTTAAGCTTATTTTCTAAAAGAGAGATGGGTAAGAAACATGTAAAAAATATGATCAGCACGCTATAAAATTTCATGATGCAAGGATACGCACACGCTTCTTAGAATTGAGTTGACATATTTTTGCTGGACTGGAGTGGACTAGTTCTTTGGCCACTGGAATCTGCTTACTATCAGTAGGAGTTGGGTTTCTCTGTGCTGGAGCAGTATCTATAAAAACTGGAGTTGGTTTATTATCTCCAGGCATTTGGATATTTTGCAAAGGCCTTGTTTGTAGCCCTTTAGATTCTAACATAGTCGTCTTCCCCTTGCATGCCTTGTATAGAAGAATGGTGCTTTAATTATAAAACATGTGACAGTAGAGAGATGGAATAGGTATTGAAGAATAGAAAGGCATGACATATTGACATGTATTCCCTCCACCCGGAAAAAAATTGATGGTTCTAGGCGTATTCTAGTTATAGATACATCCTTTTTTATCCATTTTGGCAACATGTAATCCGGACGGAGGGAGTATGGTGTAAGAGCTAGGGATACGACAGGACAACACAACAAAAAAACACTAGTTGAATGTAAAATTGTATGCTAGCGGAATACGTACAGAAATAACTAAGGAAACATACACGTGTATGATTGGGAAAATAAGATGGCATTGCAACAGAGCACTAGAACAACACTTCAATGTAAAAAAACATGGTATGGTAGAGAGATGAAGTACATACTGATGAATAACAATGCATAAGATATTCAGAAGCATGATGTCCAAATTAAGCAAATGGCATTGTGATAGAGTAGAATGACAGTACTTGAATTTGAAAATATGTTATCATGAATGGAATAGGTACTGAAAAATAGGAAGGCATGACATATTTACATGCATGATCAGCATGCTAAGCACATGGCATTGCAACAGAGTAGATACACTCCAGGACATTATATGCATGTTGTACCTGTAGGACCTTGAAGTAGATGTGTCTAGAGGGGGGTGATTAGACACTTAATGCTAAAGTTGCAATTTTTAAGCCTTTTTGGTTTAAGTGTAGTTTAGGCATAATTTCAGCATTCACAATACATATCAAGCAAGCATGCAAAGAGTGAATAGGCATCGGAAAGTAAAGCATGCAACTTGCAAGAATGTAAAGGGAAGGGTTTGGAGAATTCAAACGCAATTTGAGACACGGATGTTTTTCCCGTGGTTCGGACAGGTGGTGCTGTCCTACATCCACGTTGATGGAGACTTCAACCCACGAAGGGTAACGGTTGCGCGAGTCCACGGAGGGCTCCACCCACGAAGGGTCCACGAAGAAGCAACCTTGTCTATCCCACCATGGCCATCGCCCACGAAGGACTTGTCTCACTAGCGGTAGATCTTCACGAAGTAGGCGATCTCCTTGCCCTTACAAACTCCTTGGTTCAACTCCACAATCTTGTCGGAGGCTCCCAAGTGACACCTAGCCAATCTAGGAAACACCTCTCTCCAAGAAGTAACAAATGGTGTGTTGATGATGAACTCCTTGCTCTTGTGCTTCAAATGATAGTCTCCCCAACACTCAACTCTCTCTCGTAGGATTTGGATCTGGTGGAAAGAAGATTTGAGTGGAAAGCAACTTGGGGAAGGCTAGAGATCAAGATTCATATGGTAGGAATGGAATATCTTGGTCTCAACACATGAGTAGGTGGTTCTTTCTCAGAACATATGAGTTGGAAGTGTAGATCTGTTCTGATGGCTCTCTCCTCGAATGAAGAGGAGGTGGAGGGGTATATATAGCCTCCACACAAAATCCAGCCGTTACACATAGTTTACCAATCTCGGTGGGACCGAATCAACAAACTCGGTCAGACCAAAATAGTAAACCTAGTGATCGTTAGAGATTTTCGGTGGGACCGACTGGATCAACTCGGTGGGACCGATGTGCTAGGGTTAGGGTAAATCCAAAACTCGGTTTGACCGATTACTCAAACTCGGTGGGACCGATTTGGGTAATAAGCGAAACAGAGAGTTGGCCAAGCAAACTCGGTGGGGCCGATTGCATATCTCGGTGGGACCGAGGGTATTGCAATCGGTAATAGAGAGTTTGCAAGCCCATCTCGGTGAGACCGAGATCCCATCAGTGAGACCGAACTGATTAGGGTTTCTGGCAGTGGCTATGTCAACTGAACTCGGTGGCTCCGGATAGAAAGAATCGGTGGGGCCGAGTTGGATGTTTGGTGTGGGACATATATGGAAGTGAGAAAGTGGCTGAGGATTTTGGAGCATATCATTAAGCACTTGAGCAAGAGGCTCATTAAGCAACACCTCATCCCTCCTTGATAGTATTGGCTTTTCCTATGGACTCAATGTGATCTTGGATCACTAAAATGTAAAATGAAGAGTCTTGAGCTTTAAGCTTTAGCCAATCCTTTGTCCTTAGCATCTTGGAGAACTTCCCACAACCTTTAGTCCATGCCACTCCATTGTTGAACTTATCTGAAACATACTAGATAGAAATGTTAGTCCAACAAGAGATATGTTGTCATTAATTACCAAAACCACCTAGGGAGCACTTGTGCTTTCAATCTCCCCCTTTTTGGTAATTGATGGCAACATACATCAAAGCTTTAGATAAAGATATAAAGAACAGCAAGTAAAGCTTTGGAAGGACATGTAACAAGCATAGGCTCCCCCTACATGTATGCACTCATGTAAATGTGAAATATAGAGGCATGTGAGAGCATAACCATGATAGAGTAGGCAATGTGTTACATGTATCTTGGCCATATGCATCAGAGCAAAAGATTATCAAGGAAAATACCTTCATGCTCATGAGTCCTTCTTGCAAACAGTATGTACATAAGCAAGAATTCCTCATACTCATGATTTTGATGCATACACTTACCTTGTAGTCTTTAGCTAGCTTAGGATGGAATGAACCTGCACAAACAAGGTTAGATAACACAGGTACCTCCAATAGCCAGAGCAAACCAAGGAAGCCACAAGAGAACCAAGACTGGGATGACATGTAGAGAGTGAGTACAAGGTACCACATTGGATTCAACATGTCCCCAAGAGTAAAGATATGCAATGAATTTGACTGATTTCTTTCCCTTAGGTGTCTTGCTCCCCCTGAATCTTACATGGGATATTGGGAGAAGATAGGGAACAGAAAATCAGAGCTGAAAGATACAAATGGATAGAACTTAATGCAAATAAGCACATATGAACATGTCTTTCCCCCAAAAATACATGTGACATCTCTCCTCTTGAACATCAAGCATCTGGGACATCTGGGATCCTTGAGTATTCTCTCCCCCTGGAAATCTCTTTCTCCCCCTTAATACTTTCTCTCTTGTAGGTTTGGTCCTTGAGAGTTTCTCTCCCCCTTGAGATTTGATGTGATCTCTCTCTCCCCCTTTGACACCAAGTTCCAAGAAGGGCTTTCTGGAATCCGTCGTATAGGTTTGATCCTTGAGACTCAGCACAAAGTAATGGATAAAACTGTGATGCTTGTAGAGGACAAGATTCATTGAGTAGAGCTGGATCAGAAGAAATATAGAACAAGTGGCAAACTGTTTTTCCTGTTGCGAAGTCGGTGGCACCGAGTGGCATGTTTTCGGTGGTACCGAAAAGATTCGGCTGGACCGAAAATTACAAGTCGGTGAAACCGAGTTCACACAGAGGAAAACACTTGTCACCTCAGCTCACTAGACATGTAGGATCTCACAAAGATTTGCATTGAATTACCTGAAGGATTTGAAAGGAATTGAATGCAGAAAATGCAGAACAAAAACAAAAAGAAAAGAGAAGAAACTGAAGGATCTAGATGAAGTTTTTTTGTTTTTGAAAAAGAGAAAGAAAATAAACATGCATGAGACAAATGCAATTACACAAAAAGAACATAGTAGAACTTCATCAAGAGTTGGGCGGTGACATAGTCACCTATGTTAGAGTATATTGACTTAGGAGTCAAGTAAGAACACTTGATCATAGGTCATACTCATCGTTTAAGCTCAAAATGGGGTTACCGTTTTTCGTTTAAGCATCTTGATGTATTCACATCTTGTTGAGTTGCTTTGACTCATGTCTTGGAGTAAAGCTTCTCTAAGATGGAATAACATACCTTGGGTGGTGGTGTGGTTCTTGCTCATGTAGTTGAACTTGTGTGGGTGCTCAAGGTTGATGTAGCTCATCGAGAGTTGGGAGCACCACTTGGAGTTTGAGTTCATCTACCTACATGGGTTAGTTCTTGCAAGGAAGAGCACTCGTGTATCCAAAAATGACAATCATGAAGCTCAACATAGAATTTGTCAAAGGATATGTTTGAATGGTTTTGTGCTTCCTTGTCTTCAACCACCATTGTGTAGAGACTTGGTGATGTAGAGATTGCTCAAGATGTGAGTGAGTCGCAATCTCATGGAATTAGATTCAACCAAGCACCTACATGGGTTAGACAACATGCAAGGTACAAATATATCCAAGACATAAGATAGTCATCATAAGAGATATATCATGGATTAGTCATAAGCTCATGTCTTGCATGTATCCAATGGAGTTCCTACTCCAAGTTCGAAGCATCAATAATGTTCAATTCACCTCTCAACCTACAAAATACTTTCTCATCAAGGGGTTTAGTAAATATATCCGCTAATTGCTTATCGGTACGAACATGCTTAAGATCAATGTCACCCTTAGCAACATGGTCTCGAATGAAATGATGACGAACTTCAATATGCTTAGTTCGAGAATGTTGTACATGATTATGACCAATTTTGATAGCACTTTCATTGTCACAAAGCAGTGGAACATGTTCCACATAGATCCCATAATCTTTAAGAGTTTGGGTCATCCAAAGTAATTGAGCACAACATGAACCAGCGGCAATGTATTCTGCTTCGGCGGTGGATAAGGATACCAAGTTTTGTTTCTTGGAAGACCAAGACACAAGAGATCTACCAAGAAATTGACAAGTACCCAAAGTAGATTTTCTATCAACCTTGTCCCCGGCATAATCCGAGTCGAAATAGCTAACAAGATCAAAATAAGACCTCTTAGGATACCAAATGCCAAAGTTTGGTGTATGAATTAAGTATCTCACTATCCTTTTCACGGCCTTAAGATGACATTCTTTAGGAGCAGCTTGATAACGTGCACACATGCACACACTTAGCATAATGTCGTGACGTGAAGCACATAGGTATAATAAAGAACCAATCATAGAGCGATAAACCTTTTGATTAACCGGTTCACCATCTTTGGTCAAATCAAGATGTCCACTAGTAGGCATGGGTGTAGGCATACCTTTGCATTCTTGCATATTGAACTTGTTGAATAAGTCCTTGGTGTACTTCGTTTGAGAGACAAATGTACCTTCCTTAGTTTGCTTGATTTGCAAACCGAGGAAGAATTTGAGTTCACTCATCATAGACATCTCAAACTTCTCTGACATTAGCTTTCCAAACTTTTCACTAAAGAGAGGGTTAGTTGAACCAAATATGATATCATCAACATAAATTTGGCATACAAATAGTTCTCCATTAACCCTTTTAGTAAAAAGAGTAGAATCAATTTTACCAATTTCAAAACCACTTGCAATAAGGAACTTGGTCAAGCATTTATACCATGCTCTACGAGCTTGTTTAAGACCATAAAGAGCTTTGTGAAGTTTGTAAACATGATTTGGTTTCTTAGGATTGATAAAGCTGGGAGGTTGTTTGACATAAACTTCCTCCTCTATTTCACCATTTAGAAAAAGCACTTTTAATTTCCATTTGGTACAAGGTGATATTATGGTGATTAGCATAGGCAAGTAAGATGCGAATGGACTCAAGTCTAGCAACGGGAGCATATGTCTCACCATAGTCCATACCTTCGACTTGTGTGTACCCTTGGGCGACGAGACGTGCTTTGTTGCGAACCACTTGTCCATCTTCATCTTGCTTGTTGCGAAACACCCATTTGGTACCAATGATGTTGTGGTTGTTGTCGGGCTTCTCAACCAATGTCCAAACATGGTTTCTCTCAAAGTTGTGTAGCTCTTCATGCATAGCGTTTATCCAATCCGGATCTTCCAATGCTTCTTCAACCTTCATAGGATCAATGCTAGAGATGAATGAATAGTTTTCACAAAAGTTAGCTAAACGAGTCTTTGAGCGACTGATTCTCCCGGTTTGTATATCATTGAAGATTTGCTCGACGGGATGATCTTTGGCAATTCTTGCTCGAACTCGTGAGAGCTTTTGCTTGGGTCTTCGTTGAACATCTTCTTCATCTTGTTCTTCTTCTTGGCCTTCTTCATTGTTGACATTGTCGTTCTCTTGTCGTGGTGGAGGAGGAGGTTGTTGATGTTCATCTTGATGCATTTCCTCGTCTTCTTCATCTTGGTGTGTCCAACTTGTGGATGCTTCCGTATCAATTCTTGGTCCCCCCTTGTCGTGAAGTAGAAGCTTCCGCTTGGACGGACGAGGTACTCTCCTTCACCTCCGTTGGACGAATTTTGCCAATAGACAAGTCTTGGATTGCTTCTGAAGGGTCTTTGTCTCCTACATCGATTGGCAATTGCTCTACTTGCGAGCCATTAGATTCACCAAACTTCACATCTACCGTCTCTTCAATCTTTCGGGTGAAATTGTTGTAGACACGGTAAGTGTGAGAGTTTAAGCCATAACCAAGTAGAAAACCTTCATGAGATTTAGGAGCAAACTTTGAACGACAATGCTTGTCAAGAATGAAGCACTTTGAGCCGAATACTCGAAAGTATCCAACTTGGGGTTTGTTACTGGTGAGGAGCTCGTATGCCGTCTTGCCGAGTAGCTTGTGAAGGTACAAGCGATTTGTTGCATGACAAGCTGTCTCAACCGCTTCTGCCCAAAAGTGCTTCGGCGTCTTGTATTCATCAAGCATCATTCTTGCCATTTCTATGAGCGTCCGGTTCTTCCTTTCAACAACTCCATTTTGTTGAGGTGTATACGTAGCCGAGAACTCGTGTGAAATCCCTTCTTCGTCAAGAAAGGTGTCCACATTTGCGTTCTTGAACTCCGTTCCGTTGTCACTCTGAACCTTCTTGATCTTCATGTCAAACTGATTTTGGGCCTTCCTAGCGAAGTTTTTGAAGATCTTCTGGACCTGCGACTTGTCATTAAGAAAGAACACCCACGTAAATCTTGAAAAATCATCAACTATAACTAGACCAAAAGAATTTCCACTGAGACTCTTGTAGGCATTGGGACCAAAAAGATCCATATGAAGTAGCTCGAGTGGCTTCCTTATGGTCATGATGTTCTTCACGGGATGCCTTCCTCCAACCTGTTTACCTGCTTGACAAGCACTGCAAAGTCTATCCTTATCAAATATGACATCGTTAACTCCAAGGATATGATTTCCTTTAATAAGCTTGTCAAGGTTTCTCATGCCAACGTGACCTAGTCGTCTATGCCACAACCAACCTTTTGAGGATTTAGCAATAAAGCAAGTTTTAGGTTGTGCCTTTTTAGAGAAATCGACGATGTAAAGATCACCTCTACGCATACCGGTAAAGACCATTTTATGATTGTCTTGACGAAATACTTGGCAATCTACCTCAGTAAATAGGACATTCAAACCGAAATCAGCAAGTCTAGATACTGAAAGTAAGTTTTAGCCGAGAGATTCAACGAGCATGACATTTTGAATGGAACTATCATGTGAGATGGCCACCTTACCAAGGCCAACCACTTTACCCTTTGAATTATCACCAAAGGTGACATATTTCCGAGGGCCGTCATTTTTAGCAAGCTCACAGAACATCTCTTCATCTCCGGTCATATGATCAGTACATCCACTATCAAGAACCCATTCCTTTCCTCCTGACGCATATCCCCGAAGATTTGCCGTAAGACCAAAATGTCTCATTGCATCATCAAGATCGAAGTCACTATCATCATCATCATCATCATCATCATAGTATCCATGTTCACCATGATCTTGTGAGTCATCATTTCCTAGAGAGGGCAATTCATTGGATAAACGATCATCAAAGTAGTCACTTTTATGAATTCTTATAGCTTAGGATATAATAATTACAACATCTCCTTTAGCACGCTTGAGATTGGTAAGCTCAAATAGACAATCACCAAAACTAGGATCACTAGAGTTCATCTTACTCAAGGCAATAGATTTATGGAGAATCTCATCCAAATTTTTCAAGGAATGATCGGGAAATCGTTCCTCAAGAAATTTCCATATAGTATAGGCACAATTAAGAGTAGGCAAACTAGCAATCAAATTTTTGGGCAATCCTCTAATGATGAGCTCAATAGTTCTAAGATTGCGAATCATGTCAATATCTTCATCTAGGGTAGGATGCAAAGGATCAATATGAGGTGCACAAGGGCTAGCAATATACTTGTTCAAATGATATTGATTGAAAAATTACAAGCATCTCATTTTTCCACTCATAAAAATACTCTCCATCAAGAATAGGCACTCTATGTCTAAGACTCCCTAAAGTAGACACATCCATCTTCCTCCAATGGTGATTAAACCAAGGCAATGGAGACTAATGCTCTGATACCACTTGTAGGACCTTGAAGTAGATGTGTCTAGATGGGGGTGATTAGACACTTAATGCTAAATTTGCAATTTTTAAGCCTTTTTGGTTTAAGTGTAGTTTAGGCATAATTTCAGCATTCACAATACATATCAAGCAAGCATGCAAAGAGTGAATAGGCAACAGAAAGTAAAGCATGCAACTTGCAGGAATGTAAAGGGAAGGGTTTGGAGAATTCAAACGCAATTTGAGACACGGATGTTTTTCTCGTGGTTCGGATAGGTGGTGCTATCCTACATCCACGTTGATGGAGACTTCAACCCACGAAGGGTAACGGTTGTGTGAGTCCACGGAGGGCTCCACCCACGAAGGGTCCACGAAGAAGCAACCTTGTCTATCCCACCATGGCCGTCGCCCACGAAGGACTTGCCTCACTAGCGGTAGATCTACACGAAGTAGGCGATCTCCTTGCCCTTACAAACTCCTTAGTTCAACTCCACAATCTTGTCGGAGGCTCCCAAGTGACACCTAGCCAATCTAGGAGACACCACTCTCCAAGAAGTAACAAATGGTGTGTTGATGATGAACTCCTTGCTCTTGTGCTTCAAATGATAGTCTCCCCAACACTCAACTCTCTCTCATAGGATTTGGATCTGGTGGAAAGAAGATTTGAGTGGAAAGCAACTTGGGAAAGGCTAGAGATGAAGATTCATATGGTAGGAATGGAATATCTTGGTCTCAGGACATGAGTAGGTGGTTCTTTCTTAGAACATATGAGTTGGAAGTGTAAATCTATTCTGATGGCTCTCTCCTCGAATGAAGAGGAGGTGGAGGGGTATATATAGCCTCCACACAAAATCCAACCATTACACATAGTTTACCATTCTCGGTGGGACCGAATCAACAAACTCGGTCAGACCGAAATAGTAAACCTAGTGACCGTTAGAGATTTTCGGTGGGACCGACTGGATCAACTCGGTGGGACCGATGTGCTAGGGTTAGGGTAAATCCAAAACTCGGTTTGACCGATTACTCAAACTCGGTGGGACAGATTTGGGTAATAAGCGAAACAGAGAGTTGGCCAAGCAAACTCGGTGGGGCCGATTGCATATCTCGGTGGGACCGAGGGTATTGCAATAGGTAACACAGAGTTTGCAAGCCCATCTCGGTGAGACCGAGATCCCATCGGTGAGACCGAACTGATTAGGTTTTCTGGCTGTGGCTATGTCAACTGAACTCGGTGGCTCCGGATAGAAAGAATCGGTGGGGCCGAGTTGGATGTTTGGTGTGGGACATATATGGAAGTGAGAAAGTGGCTGAGGATTTTGGAGCATATCATTAAGCACTTGAGAAAGAGGCTCATTAAGCAACACCTCATCCCTCCTTGATAGTATTGGCTTTTCCTATGGACTCAATGTGATCTTGGATCACTAAAATGTAAAATGAATAGTCTTGAGCTTTAAGCTTTATCCAATCCTTTGTCCTTAGCATCTTGGAGAACTTCCCACAACCTTTAGTCCATGCCACTCCATTGCTGAACTTATCTGAAACATACTAGATAGAAATGTTAGTCCAACAAGAGATATGTTGTCCTTAATTAACAAAACCACCTAGGGAGCACTTGTGCTTTCAGTACCCATAGCAAGGCCCTTGTGGGGTGAAGAGGATTCATCATCTTTCTGCAAGTCTTCTGAAGAACTACCTTTACATGTTCCATCATATTGGGTATCATTGACATCAAGTTTATTGGCCTTTACATTGCTCCGTGAGGTTCTTGTGGATATATCAGTGTGTGCAATTACATCTGACATGCATGGAAGACAACTAGTAGTAAGATTTATGTAATGAGTGCCTGTAGGAGATGACATATATAGTAGGACTGGGGTTAACTAGCAGCAACAGGTCACATAAACTAAAGGGAGAACACAGATGAAAGCTACAGAATATGTATCGTTTGTACTCAAGATTAACTAGATGGCACACAAAAGTATTAAAGAACGACATAGGTAATACTAGAAGTGGTATAATACTATAATCACCATGCTGTGGCATAGCATTGGCTGATGGATGATAACTATGGAACAACGTTACCTAAAGAACACGTATCTTAGCTGAACTATGGAACAATGTTAACTCCTGAGCAAGACCCGTAAGAGATCAGCATGAATATACAGTGAAACGTGATGATCTATTTTACATGCTTAGATGAATAACAAAGCCATAAATGTTGCGCACAAGTAAGATGAGGGTACAACCTATCTGGCTGCCATCCATAGGAGTGAGCATCGTGTGCTGACTTGTCGATGGCCCTGTAGTTGTTGTCGCTGTCCATGTCGGGCACGCGCATTCGATGCAGGGAACTGTTGAGTGGGGATTGTAGCTCCCTTCTGGTGTATGCTTCCCTTGTTGGAGCAGCTGCGGTGAGTCGAAAGACGGTGTGTTTAAAGATGCAGATAACGCATAATGTTAAGAACGACATATCTCTTTGATCTGAAGAAATACACTAAGAGATCAACAGCAAGGTACGAGAGTGGTCACACGTCTGTTGACTGAAGACTAAATTAGGGTCACACGATTTTATTTTATTTTGGTACTATCCGATCTACGCCGGATGGCTGGCCGTCTTGTGCCTCCTAGCTGACACTGTTTAGAATCTTCCTCGAAGAGCCAGCGACCAACGGCAGAGCAGCCTGCCTCCACCGTTCATGGCCCCGGCCAAAACCCCGCTCCCCGCCCCATCGCACTGCCGTGGTTGTGCCGCCCCCGGGCCAATCCACAAGGACTTCCCGTCATCCAGATCCGGCGGCGGCAGTACCTTCAACCCACGCAACTCTAAAAGATAGCCATCTAAGCCCTGCTTCCGCGGCGAACTTGCGGCCCCGCACCCTTACGTTCGACACCAGCCAACCGGCAGCCTAGGAGCTCCGCCGCCTCGAGGGGTGCTGCTTCCCATTGGGAATCGATTGGCCCAGAATAAAAATTCAGACAACTGACGCCTAAATAAAGTGATTTGAGATGAGGGTGTGACCTATCTGGCGGCATGGTGAAGTAGGCAGGTCCAGCTGCCGAGTCGGTGAGGCTGGCGCGGTTGCGGTGGCGACCGGCGGCAAGGAAAGAGCGATGTCGCGACGGTCGACAGCTATGTGGAAGCAGCGCCAGGACTCTGGACGGATCCGAAGTTGAAGCCACCCCGGCGCCGTGAACAACGACGGGGGTGAATCGGCTCCGATATGGTTCACGCAGCCGTCGTCGAGGCAGCACTAGCAGCACGGAGTAAGAGGCACACGGCCCAGTGCACGACGGCAAATGGACGGCGTCTCTGACATTAGGGAGGAGGGCGGCTGTGAAATTGGTGCGGTGGGGGCACCATGGAGGTGGGGCTAAGGTTTCACAGCTCGGGAGAAGGGAGCTTCCCGGGGAGAAGGTGATTTGGCGCCCACGAGGTATGAATGTGGGGCAGGGGGGGGGGGAATTGGGAGGGGAGTGGACGCATGTCTCACAGACGCATTTGTCTGAAATGTGAGGGGGAGTTACAGTTGTACCCTTGCCTATAGGCTTCTCGGCTTGGGACTGTGTACTGAGGGTCGGGGGTAGTAGAGTAACTTCGCTTCTCCCCAAATAGTGGGCGGGAGCGATTTCGGGCGAGGAGGGTGTGTTTTGAACTATAGTGGGAGCGAGCGATTTCGGGCGAGGAGAGCGTGATTTGAAATAGTGGGCGCGAGCTATTTCGGGCGAGGAGAGCGTGTTTTGCCGATCATGGTTTATGAATTATTCGTCACATGTCATTTCGGCCGAGGAGAAGGCGCGCTTGGATGAAGTTATGAACCTACCCTCGATGTACAACGGGCCAATTGATGCGTGTCCCACATAGGATGGTAATTTCGCGTCTCCCATTTATTTGCTCGAGCGAATTCCACCGAGCAAAGAGGATGTTTTAACGGTTCATTCAAATTTTGGGAGAACGAGCATCCACGTCTACCTTACCAAGTCGATTCGAATCAAATTTTGAAATATTAGCTTGCCACTTCTTTTTTAGATGGAGAGATGATGCTCGGGAGTAATGTGTTTTTACATGCTCGTTGCTAGCGATTTACTATATGACAAATAGTTGACCCACTCAAAAACGCGAATCAAACCCAAAATGAAATATCTTGATTCAATGAAATAGCTCGTTCAATAGGTCAAAATAGTGAACTAAATCCAAAATTGAACACCTCAATCGAGTAGCATGTTGTATAGTATTATAGTACTCCATGAACATGTTGAAAGTCAAATTAATGAACTTCTTTGATATACGCATATATCTGTTCATGTGTGGATTGCAGACAATATGTTCTCCAATTTAAATATTTGAATGCAAGTTTATATCGAAACATGGTTTATATCAGTCTTTGATGCATAAAACGCGACCTCCCCCTCTCCCGGACTCCTGTTCTCTCTCTCTCTCTCTCTCTCTCTCTCTCTCTCTCTCGCCGACAATCTTCAATTATGTCGCACGCATCCGACACAAAAACCTTGTTGGTTCCTCTCCCTTTCTCTCCATCTCTCTCTCTCTCGCTCTCTCTTTGTGTGTGTGGGGGGGTCTTTCTAGTTCACATGCATATATACACCAACTGTAGGTCTCTCTCGCACACTATGTATGATACTCTAGCTAGTCCAAGCTAGATATCTTGGGTGCACTCATCGTACGCACACAAATTCCTTGGCTCTTTGCCCGTAACTCTCTCACGCACCACTATGTCGTCTCGGAGCTCTTCCCCCCTCTCTCAAACTCTCCATCCACCTAGGTCACACATACACATGCATATCTCACTCGCACTCGATAGGCCCATCGAAAACTCTATCTCTCCCCCTCGTTCTCTCTCCATCTCACACGCGCACACACACAATCTCATGCCCAACTAGCCAAGTATGATGGTCTCTCACTCAATTGTAGGCACACGCAGTCCCCCTATATGTATATGACTAGCTAATCTTAGTCTCCATCACAAACATGTGCATGGTCTATCTCGATTTCTCTCGGGGCATCTTTCGATCGCACACGCACTCCCTTGATCTCCCACCCATATAGTCCCCTCACGATCTCGACAGGATCTCTCTATCACAAACACACCCTCTCTCCCTCCCCATGCGTCCATGCCATCCATGTGTCCCTCTCGAGCTTTGTTCCTTGTTGGCCAGACCTCTATTGGACATGTGTTACAGGGGTGTCTCTCTCTGTTGCAAACAATCACACACTAGCTATCTTCGTGTATCTCCTTGCCTCGCTTTTCCATCTCGGAGATGCATGTGTGATGTGTTCGCATAAGAAACGAAAAAACACACTCTCTCTCTAATTTATCGTTTGTTGTCACTTTCTGTTTCACACACATACTCTTTTTGCACACTTACTCATTCTCCTTCACACGCACTTGATCTATCTCGACTGAGGCACTCTCCTCGGTCCATAGCATATAGATTTATTGAAAAGTCAAAAATCACAAAGTTTGACCATGTACGTGGAGAAAAAGAATTACATCTAGTACGGCAAACATATACCATTAGATTCACCATGAGATGTAGTTTTGTATGATGTATCTTTAGTATTGTGGATATAAGTAACATTTGCGTAAACCTGATCAAAGTTTCCAAAGTTTGACTTCTAAAAAATTTACATGCACTGCATTATCGAGCGGATGGAATATCTCTTTCCCCCTCTCAGCTATATGACGCACAACTCAGCCTTATCAGGGCTCCTCAATCTCTCTCAAACTTTATTGGTCAGTTTGGTTCGTGACCTGACCCTCATGCCTGGTGTGGACATGAGATGTAAAATATTTTTGCGTGGCCAGGCTTGTGTGGTGCTGAAGCGTTTGGTTCATGCCTGGGCCAGGCAAAGCATCAACGTCCCATCAATCAATCCATGCATCAATTATTTAATGCTAATATCCATCCATGTTGCTGTTAGCCTCATGGCCACACGACCAGGCACGGCTAGGCGTTCGAAATCGGTCGCCTGGGCCAGGCTACTTGCAGTGTCTGGAGTTCAGCCAGGCTAATTAAAGTGCAAGGGAACCCAGGCCAGGCGGGCTTTCTTTTTCACAGGGTAGCAACCAAACAAGCGTGCATGAAATCTAGCCACAACCCAAGGCCAGGCAAAAGATGCTCAGGACGCAAGCCAAACTGGCCTTATATCTCCCTGGTTCAGACATACACATGTCTCGCTCGCGCTATACATATAGAGCCATCCAACACTCTCTGTCCTTGTTCTCTCTCCATGTGACACGCACCCCCTAAGTACCATAATCCCTCTCTCCATCATAGGCGCAAGCACTCCCCCCCTCCTAAGTATGATTATCTCTTACTAGCCATCAGGAACACACGTATTATCTCCTTCCATCCATACGTCTATTTCGATATCTCTCGGGGCATCTTCTATCACGCACACACCTTGTCACTCAATCTCCCACCCATGTAGTCCCATCACGATCTCTAGGGGATCTCTCTATGACAAACATACACTCTCTCCTCCCCATGTCTGCATTTTCTCCGTACGTCTCTCTCGACCTCTCTCCCTAGTTTGTCAGACCCCTCTTGGCCACGTGCTAGGGGTCTTGCTCTCTCGGTTCCAAACAACCACACACTATCTCCTCACCTTGCCTCCGTTGTCGAAGATGCATGTGTGATATGTTTGCATAAGACACGCACACTTTTTCTCTACTTTTATCGTGTGTTGTCCATGTCTCTTTCACACACGCACACACACTTTTTTCACTCACTCTCTCTCTCTCTAGTTAGGGACTCTGTCACGTCCATAAGCATATGGATGTTTTGAAAAGTCAAACCTCAGAAAAGTTTGACACGGTATATGGGGAGAAAAACATTTACATCTGGAATGATCATTAGATTCATCACAACATGTACTTACTTCATACTATCATTTATCTTTGGTATTGTAGATATAAGTAATTTCTTTATAAACTTGGTCAAAGTTTCAAAAGTTTGACTTAAAAAAATGTTGGAACTACATTATCGAACGGAGGGAGTAGCTCTTTCTCCCTCTCTCTCTCTCTGCTATCTCTCAAGGGCTCCCCTCTCACTCGAACTCTCTATACCAACGGATTATACGCTCACTGTGTCAGCGTATAGCTCCGTATATTGTTTAGTTGACCGGTCAACCAATCCACATGCTGCCTTGTCAGCTCATGTTCTGTATCTTCGTGTGCTCGCCCATGTGGCAGTGGGTGAAAATAAGTAAACTAGAGGCCCATCTGACACACGGTGAAGTAAACAAAGTTGAAACCACTCGGGGTAGCACCCCGCACGCTAGTAAATTGAGGGTGCATTGAGGACAAACTTCTTGCACACGAAGGAAGCACTCGCGCACAATTCACCACTGCGCGGTGGCATGCACAGAAGGACGCACTCGCGCACACCCAGCACACAACACACACTAGCACACGTGTACACCGGTGTCGCCGCCGGTTGAGATGGACGGCGAGGCAGCCAACAAGCAGAGGCGGCTCGAGCCAAAACCGCATCCGGCAAGCCTGGACTTCATCAGCAGCCTCCCCGATGACATGCTGCTTGTCATCATCGGCCTCCTCCACAAAAAATCTACCGTCCAGACCGCCCTGCTCTCCCGGCGGTGGCGCCCCCTCTAGCGCTGCGTCCCCCTCAACCTCACCGTCGACAGCTGTCTCTACGACGGGGATTGCAAACGCATGGCTGCAGTCTCCAAGATCCTTTCATCGCAACCTGGGCTAGCCAGATGCCTTGACATCCGCATGTTCAGTTCCAACTACAAGGTCCAACCCAAGTTCGACGAGTGGTTCTTACCCCCCTTCCCTAGATCAGCTCGAGGAGCTCAGCTTTGAAGCTGGACGATGTTGCTCTCTGCCGTCGTCCGTGCTCCGCCTCACGCCAACGCTGCGCCGCGCCAGCTTCAGCTCCTGCTATCTTCCCCAGATTAATGTCGTGCCCACTTTTCTTCTCCCTCAACTCAAGCAGCTCGACCTCTTCGACGTTGTCATCTCGAAGAAGGCTATGGAGCAACTGCTCCGCAGCTCTACTGCGCTCGAGTAACTTCATCTTGAGTAGATCCACGGGTTCATTAGCCTCCACATCGCCTCGACGAATCTCTGATGGATTTATGTGTCTTGCTGGCCCAGCAACAAGACATCAATTGGGAAGAGATCACTCCAGTTGTTCCACGTTATGGTCATTGAGAATGCGCCTTTCCTTGAGAGATTGCTTGTATCGGATCTAGAAGGTCCAACAAAAATCAGGGTCATTGACGCGCCAAAATTGGCAGCATTGGTGTACTCGTCTGCCAAATTCTCCGAACTCTTTATCGGATCCGTAATCGTTCAGGTAAAGCACTCATCTTCTTCTCCGTGTTCTTGAAATTCACATTTTGAAATTTCTTCTTGATGTATTTACGACTGTCTTCCAGAAAATGATTCCCACAAGCTTGACCCAGTCCATGCGCACAGTGAAGATCTTAGCACTAAAATCTATCGGCCCCAATCTGGATCAAGTTGTTGGATTCCTTACATGCTTTCCGTGCACGGAGAAGCTACTCATCAAGGTGAAACTTCTTTCCTATAAGTAAATGGTAATCACAACTTAGCTCAATTTTTTTGTAATTTTCCCAAATTACGATGACAAGTGTAGTGTTCAAAACTGCATCTACGCACTCCACCGAGAGAAATGTTTTTAGTATTTTTTCTCACGTGATCACCTGCATCGTTTTTATGCTGTACTACTATAGTATCCTAGGCTAGTCATAGTGGAAAGTAACTTAGACTACTCCAGTAACTCTATGGTTACCGTAAGAGCAAGTACTACCTCCATCCTGGTTTACTCTTCCAATTTTATAGTATCAAAATTTGACCATAGATTTAACTGACAAAATGTTAATGCATGCCACTAAGAACTATATCGTTGGATTCGTATTTGAACATAATTTCAAATGGTGTAATTTTTAGTGACATGCATTGGCATTTTCTTAGGTAAATCGATGGTCAAAATTTTATACTAAATACGAGGTAGTATTCCCTCCGTCCCAAAATTCTTGTCTTACATTTGTTTAGATACGGATGTATCTAACACTAAAATGTACCAAGATACATCCGTATTTAGACAAATTTAAGACAAGAGTTTTGGGACGGAGGGAGTACAAAAGTGGGCTATGTAGGCCAAAACATGTGCCAAATTCACTTGTGATGCATTTGGCATCGATGCCCCTCTATTGCTCACCTGGTGCCCCAATCTAGATCACCTACTTTGCTCCGGTGCCAAATTAACTCACGCAATGAAAAAACACTGCGTGGGAGAGAGAGGACTGAGGCAATAAAAAAACACTTGTTTGGGAGAGTGAGAGGCTGGTGTAGTTGGTTTGATTGATTTGTTTATACATGTGGGTCTGTGTGCACAGCGGTGCCAACTCTCTCACATCGCGAGAGCGGTGCCAAAATCTTTTGATTTGACATCGATGCGTATTATGTGGCATACTTTTGCGAAATATGGCATCAGCCACATAGTGGAAGGCAACAAATTCCCAAGCTCTTCACGTGCTCCTAGTTAAATGAGAGGAAACAGAGAGAGAGAGAGAGTGAGTGAGTGAGTGAAAAAATATCACTAGCCAGCCAACCCTATCGTTTGAGAGAATGATATTGGTACCTCTTGATGACACGGCAATCTTATGCAGCCAGCTGCTCTAATATGTTCTCTTCTTTTGCAGATAAAAAAAGACCCAAAAGTGAAAAATGTGCTGCACTATAACAATCTCATCGAATGCCTTGATCTCCATATTACAGAAATTGATTTGATCGACTACCGAGGCAGCACATCTGAGATTAAATTGGCCAGGTTCTTTGTTCTGGAGGCAAGTGTGCTGAACGTAATGAGGTTTGGCATTCTCTGGTGCAACAATGAATGGCGTGCTGATCACCGCAAGCGTCTAAGCCTAAATGACAGAGTCTCTGCAGAAGCTGAATTTGTTTTTGAAACATCAAGTGGCCAGAGACTCGAAAACTTATTTGCCCATTAGTGACTTGTTCGGGTGGTGGATTTTAGTTTGTACAATAATGCTGCATCCACCTAAAGTAACGAAAGTTCTTACGTAAACTTCCTAGTAATTACCTCTTCGTAGGTGCAGCATAACTCCTAACATTTGTAATATTAGTTTGAAACTTGTAATATTGTCGTGTCCTATTCCTGCGTTTTCAAAATCCTGCGAATCAAACAGGTCCTGAGTTGGTGATGATGTTGTGCCTCCCATCTTTCACCAATAGCCGTCGGATCTAGATCTGACGCATACGAACCAAGCTTCTCCATTTTTGCAAAAAGATGCCCGCACGTGTTCCCTATTTACAAACAACTCCTTGTCTCTCACAATCAGCCTTATCTCCTCCCCACCACATCTAGAAGGCCGTGGAAAAATCTGGCGTGATGGCCGCTGCCGGAGCCGTCCACCCCCAATCTTGGTGTTCCATGCAATGCACGGGCATCTACGCACGGGAAATTATGTCGAACAGGGCTAGTTGTAAGAAGGCTAGCTCTATAGCCATGATGATAGTGACTGCAGACGGTGAGGCTGACTATGGTATGCCGAACACGGCGCCTATACTCAGGTGTCATCTCCGGCGCAGGGTCTTGTCACTTCACTGGGAGGAGCAGCACGTAATAATTTGACCAACGGGTTGTATAGTGCTAGTACTCCTACTACTACATTGGTAGTACTACTACTTGTACTAGTAGCACCACCATCTGGATTTAGGAGTACTACCACGTCCATCTGGATTTTAGTATTTGACTAGCAATATCTAGTAATGCATGTCACAAAAAATGTACTACTCCCTCTGTAAATAAATATATGGTGTTTTATTCCTATCGGCGAGAGAACTTAATGTTTTTTTGCTAACTGGAGTACTAATAGGATTACATGCAATGAACTAAACACTTCATGTCATGTTTGGTAGTCTCAAGTCATTGAAAGCATGCATGGCCCACATCTCTCATTGGTTGATATGTCACAAAATAAGAAACAAGGATGGAGTTAATGCACCATGCCTAAGTATTTTGGGATTATTTGGTTTTCATAAGGTGACTTACGCACCATTTTTGTTTACATGCATTAACATTTTATTAGTTAAATCAAAGGTCAAAACTTGGCGCAAAATGCAAAGGGGACCAATAAACCAGTAAACATCAAACTTCTCTCGTTTGGCCCCAACTAGAGGTCCGGTGAGATGACTATACTGCACCGGCAAGGAGGGGGCGCAGCTTCATTGACTTACGACAACTGCCTTTGGGTGAATGACACGTGGGCCCAGGGGGTGGCTAGCCCACCTATCATATAGCCAAAGGCAGGTGCAGTACAGGGCCAAGGAGTAGTACGAAATCCTACGCACCTATGCATGCTAACCAAGGGCAAGAGTGATCACTCGAATCACAAGATCGGTTGACTAGAAGCTAAGCTAGACCCATGGAGGCGATGAGCGCGAGCATCAGCCGGCCGTGCTAGATGGTCCACGACGCCGGCCGTTGGCCCGGCATCGAGGAACGTCTCCAGGTAGTATTGCTTGAGGCCGCCACGGTGAGGGGCCGCTTGGACGATAGCTGTGTCTCCTTGTTCGACAAGGTCCTCGTTGATTTCCTCGACAAGTTCACCATCGTCAAGAAGCTTGCGGACAACTTTGACGTAAGCCTCCAGCCGATGCGACCAGGCTCTGCAATGCCCGCCACCCTCAATGGCCACTATAGTGACAACCTCTTCGACGCACTGGTGGCCCTGCGACTGCCCGTCGTCGCGCCGGAGAATGTCCACCTCGAGGTCGCTCTCGTTGCGCAGCGCCTGGCGCAGCAAGACACCATCGACATAATCACCCACGTCTACGCGCAAATCGTCCACAAGGACTACTACATGCAAGAGGAGGACGATAGGACGCTGGCCTTCTTGGACCACAGGGCAACCTTGGACGGCACAATTTAGAAGCATGTTGAGCTCGCAGCCAACGCCGCTGCTCCTCACACGTCGGTTGGTGACCCGACACACTAGGGCGTGAGGATGTCGTTGATGGATCCATATGTATTTTGATCTTTCTGTCAAATCCATGTAGTAGTATATGATACTACAGTAATTATCTTACCTTTCGCATCAACTTCATAATTTTCGTACCTACTCCATGCATGAACAGCGCCAGAACCAAACTTCTCATTACTCTAGGAAAAATCGTTATTTTCTATCTATCGGTCGCGCCATGGAGGAGAACCAAATTTTACAAGTTACGAGTTCAAAAGGAAAAGCCTGTCGCACCCCCACATGGTTGGTCCGGCATGCCGCTCAAGCGGGAATGCGTGCGGTGTTGCATTTTCACTTACAAGTGGGACCGCGGTTGCGCAAACCGACTATCGGCAAACCCCCACCCCGCCCACCGCGCGATGGCTGAGAAAGCAGGAGGGAGAAGAGATGGCTGTAGCATGGACTCCAAGAAAATTTGTGTCGGATGGGACTCGTGTGGGTGGCGTGTGCCGTACTGCTAGACGTTAATGCTAGTTATGGCCCATGCCACCCCACTATATCGAGCCTATATCGAGGTACGTAGAACAAATTTCCTGCAGTCTGTGCTCAGCCCTCCTCTATCTCTCTTCTCAGCTAGCCAGCGCACACGCGGAGCCCATCATCTGTTTGCTCACATGTGGCCACACATGTCAGTGAAAACGCAAGAGGACCCACTGAACCTGCACATCTTTCACCTCGACGTGCTGGTAATGAAAAACAAATCCAATAAAGATCTTCGGTGGCTGCTTTTGGAGTTACTCAAGAGTAGTAAGATTCTATTTACAGTTTAACCCAAGATGCACATCTCGTGGCTTCAACTACCACTCTATTTTCTTTCATGACATGACCTGGATGCTAGATGTCCCACGTGTCGACAAAAGGAGGAAGAACCCGACCAAATCTTCGGTTGTGCTCTCGAATTAGACTAGTTGTGCTAACTTAAAATTTTTATTGTGTACTCCCTCCGTTCCAAAATACTTGACTTCCATTTGTCCAAAAATGGATGTACCTATATACTAAAACATGTCTAGATACATATATATTTTGACAAATAGAAGGCATGTATTGTGCAAAGGAGGGAGTAGAATGGATGCAAGTTTTCTGTATTGGGAAGAAGAGTACATCCATATATTTATAGAGCGCAATTTACTAGATGTTCTATCACTTTTAGCTAGCACAGAGGCTACAGATGAGATTAGTGCACTTGTTGATACTCCTACTAGAATAGAGGGTAGACATGAGACTAGATGCGAGGAAGCAACGTCTACTTCTTTACACTCGAAGAAGAAAGAAGCACGCAATATCGAGCCTCCGCAGATCAACAATGAATGCATCGAGAAGGCACTAATCCAACTTACAGGAGTAGTAAAATGTACTCTTGTGGTTCTTGTTTTCTTTGGTCTTGCTTTTCTAGTCAAAATTATCGTTGGAGTTCGTGCAAAACGGAGGTCCATTTGGGGTCATGCGTTGGAGTTGGCCTTACAAGTGGGACCACAGTTAAGGAAACCGACTGTCGGCAAACCCCCACCTCACACGCCACGCGATTGCTGAAGTTAGCGAAATGACGAGGTTGAAGAGATTGCTCTAGCACGGACTCCAAGAAATAATATGGTGTCAGATGGATATCGTGCTGGTGGCGTGTGCCGTACCCCTGGACATGAATGCTTGTTCTGGCCCATGCCACCCTACTACTCCTACTACTTACTCCTACTATATAGTACTAGTATCGAGGATTCGAGGTGCTGGTTACGTACAGCGAACACATTAACATATGGCTACAGTAAAAACACCCGCCCGACGGGCGAAGCATGTGAAGCTAGTACAAATAGTGTACTACTATTGTTGATTGGCCTCATCCGATAACCTGTTGCAATGCATGTACAATTATGTATTCGGAAAATATTTTTTTGCCTCGTCGCACCACTCACTCAGAGAAGCGATTCGAAAGTCATTCATAAATTTAGTAAGTATATCACAGGCATATCATTTTATTACATACAACAGGTCATCAACCCACATCGACAACGAGGATACATTATAAATACTACAGTTTTCACCACACAACAAATAACAAGCAATGAAATGAACTTCAACTCAACCATTCCTCGGCGTTGGAAACGCTTGCTTTGAACCACAAGTGATTCTCTGGGACGGGCCATCGATTGTCGATCTGGAAACCAACGCAGGACTGATCATCCAGGCTGAAGCGGCCTACTATATCAGTACCAAGGTAGGGAACCACCCAAATGTCCGAGGTATAGACACAGTTGCTTCTCATAAATGGTAGTAACATTGTGTCAACAGCAGTTGGATCGCCTTTCACCATCATCGGATAGTTTTGTCCAAGGAAGAGCGAGTTTTCTCCAAGACTATCAATTCTGTACCAGGGAGAAGGAGTTGGCGCTAGCACACTAGTATCCATCCCAAATACCATGCAACGGGTGTTGGAATAGGTCCGGAGAGTGCGACCATGGGAGACTACACCTGCTTCCTTAGCAGTAACATCATATGTGGGCTGTATACACACAAGAAGAGGTGATCCATCGGAATTAGTTGCCAGGCGCCATAGAGTATATGGGCGCTGCTCGTCCTCATGCTCGTGATCATCACCATCGTCATCTCCCCCTTGGTTATAAAAATTTTCAAGTATAGGTGGTGGGATGTTCACAGGACCTTGGAAATTCAAGAAGAAGGTTAATTAGTAAAGGCAAACTTGCTAACCCGCATGCATGTGGATGAAACAATTATAATTACGGTGGAAGACAAACGTACTAAAACTACGAGGATCCCATGCAAAAACAGTGCCACGAGTGGTGGCAGCAAACACAAGGCCCTCGTATTGAATTGCATCACAGTACTCATCTGTGTACAGAAACTGATTTTTGAGCAATATCCATCGAGTCAAACCACCAAGGACGGTAACAAGCTTGTTGAAGATAGCAACAACTTGATAGTTGTTGTAATTCCAAGAGCGGTTGGGAACTCGACAAATTTCTATCTTCCGTAGAAGACAGTCACCATGATCGTATTTGAACATGCGTACAATACCGGTGTGCTCAACCTTTGGGCAGTCTGCTGAGATTTTTGGAAGTGGAACCCGGTCACGAGTGTACACATTCACAAGTTCCCACTCGCAGTTGGACCCAATGTAAACAACCAAATCTCCATTTGCACCCGCCCAAGCCTTGCCCTCAAGCGAAGGCATCTTAACATCATATGTATCATTAACAAGTGGCATCAACTTGCACAGGGCGAGGCCTCTGTCGTGCCGGCGCCAGTCATCAGGGTCACGACGAAGAAGATAGGGGAGATCAAACCTCTCCTTGACTCTTGGGTTCCTTGTAATGATGTTATTAGTTGAGTCGAGAATGGGCTTGAACGAACCTGCCATGCTAGCCGAGGTGATGACGTCGCACCGATCAATGAGTTCCTCCACCACGTCCTCTTTCAGATCAGGGCAAGAATAATGGGGTCGTTTCCGGCCTGTTCCCTCCATGGAGAAGACGATCAAACAATGGCAGAAGAAAAGGTGAAGGGCTGAAGGAAAATGGAGGAGGGAGAGGAAGAGCGTGCGACAGCAGTTCCCAATCGAGAGGGAAAGGCGAAGAGTCGGTGGACGGTTGCGAGTTTGCCACGGTTCAAGAAGAGGCACCCCGGCCTACACGTCAGTTCGGAAATACTCCTACTACTCGCCATCGTCTCACTGATATGTTGGAAACGGGACCACATGTCAACAAAACATGGTGTGTAATTTCTCGTGCAAAATGCGATCTGGCCGCGTTGGCCCGAGGTGCCGCATTAGTTATCGACCTTTATTTTTTTAATGGCATGCCGATCAGTTTTGAAGCACGACTAACTAGTACTGTACACAGAGAAAATATAAACTACTCTACCACTACTCCACCTCCAGTACTAGTGGTATAAAAAATATATATAGGCTGGAGCTTCAGCGCTTTCTTGCTAAGGGCCGCCCACTTGCTTCTCACACTACCACCCCCTCTCCAGATCTAAAAAAGACGGCCCCTCTCTCCCTCCTCACTGGTGGTCACAGATCCGCCGGGGAAGAAAAGGACGTGCAACGTTGACGCACTCATCATCGGCGAGCGAGGTCACGCACAGACGACAAGGCCGTCCTCTCAGACCTAGCGCACGCGCGGGATGGCCTCCGTCCCCAAGCTCGCCGCCGAAGTGTGTGCGGAGGACGACGACCACGAGCGAAGCCACTTCCCACTGACCCTCAGGTATGCTACCTCTTTTCGAACCATAACCTTGTTCTATTGCCCCATCTGCCACGTCGTTGCATGTGGATCTTTTTCCACTCCACCATCTTCCCAATTTGCTATCCTCTGCTCTGCTGGCCACGCAGACGAAAACCATAATTTGCACTATTAAAGGAAACCCTACTTCGTGCAGACTAATCCATGTCTGGGTTGAATAAGGAAAGGAAGGGAGACTGTACTGTCCAAGAGAGTAGGCATCGAACCCGCATCTAGGTTGAAAAGGGGAAAATCAGTAGCTAAGGAACGAGTCTCGTGTCTCTTGGTTGAAGAAGGGTAGAAAGGCATGACAATGCAATAGAGAATGACCAGGTCGATCGGTTTGTTGTCCTCGCATAGGAAAAAGGTGGCTAAAGAGAACAAAAATGGGACGTAATCCACATATGCTGCCTGGATATTTGTTGCTCTGGGCAACCATACCTCCCTCACCACTTTGCGTCCGTGGAGGTACATCGTAATGGTGCGCCCACTGTCCGCATGGGCCTCCCATGCTCTTATTGCCACTTTTTTGTTGTTAGTATAACACCAACAGTCAAGTCAAGCAATGCTACTACTAAAGTGATGCCACATTTAACTAATGCCACTCTTAGTCTAATGCCACTGATAAATTTAATCAATGACATTTAATGTCACTGGATTATTTCAGGGTTAGCTGTTGATTGTGGATGTATTAAAGATTTTTTAGCTAAGGCATTCTAATGTTGTTGCACAGCCAGTATACCAACGATGAAACTTGTTACTACCTTCAGATTTTTGCACTGTTAATGCTTATAGATTACATACCTCACTTTCATGAGATAAGTTAAATTTTTTGTACAGTGTCACCAAAATGCCAAGGCGCTGATGTCATTTTATTTTAGTTAAACTGCACAAACAATTATAAAGACAAGAGGAAAGTTCAAGAGTGGGCACCTCCTCCTCCGGCTGTTCTCTTGATTCGTTCAATCAAGTTTTTATGTTTGATCGATTATCAAGATTGGGATAGCAATTTTTAAGGTGCCCCCGAGTTCGAAATGATATTTACCTTGGAGGTACATGGTTTGCAATTTTTTTATATTGTCATTAGTTAATAATGCTAGTTACCTTCAGATTTTTGTATTTGGTTTAATGCTCATGCACAGCTAGTATACCAATGCTGAAACTTGTTACCTTTACATTTTGTATTGTTAATCCTTATAGAAACCTTCCAGTGCTAGAGTATATTGAAATCTGTTCAGTAAAACCATTGTACTGTACCCTGTAATAAACTAACTACTCTACTGTTGCACTAGCCAGTGGATTAGTGTACACTTGTAGTATTCGAATGGTGTTGCATTAGCATATGGACATAAATAAAGTGTCACAAGCTTTTCCCAAATATGTGCTCAAGAAAACTACTACCTGTTTTTCTAAATACTAGATGTTTGGGTACTTTAAATTGAACCGCGAAAACGTCTTATATTAAGGAACAAAGGGTGTAGAGTTCACTCAAATTATCCCAGTAAAGCTAGTCACAACTTTGTTAAAATTAATGTTCATTATGTTATCGGAGGAGGTTTGTATGTTTGTCTCTAATTCCTGTCGGCTACATACCTGACATCATGATGTAATGTTAAGTCATTTCCTTTTTTATAGTGTCACTGAATTGTCAAGGCGGTGATGGCATTTTATTTTAGTAGAACTGCACAAAATTTGCTTAAAAGAAGAGGAAAGGTCAGGAATGGCTCAATTTTTCAGAAAAATATGTATGCCTTCCTGACATCAGCCGTTGTTGCTTTATTTATTCCATTAAACAGGTGGTTAGAAACAGTCTTGCTACCTTTTCCCATTAAGAAATTGGAATGCTTATATTTGTGAGTCTATGCTTCAACTAGTGCCACTTCTAGAGTAATCACACTTTCAATATCTATGCAAACAGGGATGCTCAATTTTAGTGGAACTGCATAAAAAGTCCAACTCGTTCAACATTAGGAGCATGTTTCTTTTCTAAACCTTTATATCCAATTGGTGGCACTATGAGCTGTTCATTACGAAGGTACATGGTTTGCTACTATCTTGCTACTCTTTTGTACTGTCATTAGATAGTAATACTAGTGGTTTGCATGTGTATTTATTGGCAGGGTGGACCTACATTGGAGGTGCATGACAGGATTCAATGATTGGATGCTTAATTTCGGTTGTATTGATTTCACCTCTTCCATAACTGCGAACATGGATATCCTTGGTCTCATGAAGAATAGGCGCTATATTTCTACTCTGAACCAGTAAATCAATTCAGTATGAAATTGTCCAGGGCAAAACATTACTGTATCAGATTGTCCAGTGCAGAACATGATAGATGCTAAGCGGAAGAGACATGTTTAAACCAAAAATACAAGTTGTGGTATATGTTTACTAGCTGCTTGATATTTGTGCAGACAGAGATGTCTGCCCGTTGCTATTTGGCAAACAAACAAAGTGTCCGCAATTTTGGTTGAACTGCACAAGAGAATAGTATAGTCACTGCATGCAGTGCCATTTGAAAATAGACACAGAAAGATTGGATAGTCACTTCATGGACTGCAGAAAATAAGTACTATACAATTTATTGGCCAACACTAGGTGCTTCATTGCTTTGGTTTGATTATACAATGAGCATCATTTTGCCTTAAAGTTTGTATTTCAAAAATAGTCTCGCGGTGTGATCGAGAGAAGACCAAATCATATTGCAGTGGATGTTCCTCCATCATGTGTGGTTCATTATCATGGTTCCAACTGTTAGTGAAACCACTTACGTTTGCAAGAGGAATTGTAGACTTCACAAACAAATTTGTCTTTCAGTCTGTACTGAATGTTGTCCAAGAGAAGCATCCATGTTAGTAGGAAGAACAGATGTTTTTTCTAGATCTTTGCTTTTGGAGCTACATATTTGTATATGATCTGTGAATCATTGAGCTGCATTAACATGTTGATCTTATGTATGGGAATCGTACTAGTTAGTTTTAGTTGCGACACAAGATCCGAAGTGGCTGATCTTTGCTTTTGGAGCTACATATTTGTATATGATCTGTGAATCATTGAGATGCATTAACAGTTACTTATTTCTGGTCACTCAGTGTTTACAAGTTACTGATTGATCACTAGCTAGCCTACAAATGCGCTCCTGGCAGTTTTATTTGCGACGCAAGATGTGAAGTGGCAGTTTTTTAAATAAAAATGGCTACCCCTGAAGAAACTGACAAGCTACACTATCGATCCTACACGGATAAAAATGCCTACCTCTAAAGAAACTGACAAGCTACACTATCGATCCTACACAGATAAATAGCGGATCACGCACGTAGTACCTCCTTTCCGGTCTGCAGGGCTCAATTCAAGAAACGACCTACTCGATCCTACACGAATAAATAGTGGATCACGCACGTACTAGTACCTCCTTTCCGGTTTGCAGGGCTTAATTCAAACCTCTCACCAACCAAGGTACTCCCTCCGTTCGGGTTTACTAGTCCCGTGAGCAAAGCAGCAAGACCAAGGCATGGCAATAATTAAGGGCATACAGAAGTTTAAGCCTAATTAATTCCAGCGATTTAAATGGCTGCATGCGTGCCCTCGGCTGTGACTCATTGCATGCTCCTTCGCGTACTACCTGTGAGCGATTCTGAGTGCCTGCATGCAGTCGGCTGTAATTAAGGCAGCTAACTGATGCGAAAAAAGATACGCTTTAATTGTTGCAGGCTTTTTAAATTCGTGGAATCATTATTGACAAGGAGGGAGATGATTCGAGTGCACTCATTTGACTGCCATGCCGGCGTGCGACCCAGACGGGACGGCACGGCATAGTCATAATTTTAGTTTCTCTAGTTTTCCACAGCAAGCTGGCGCGCTAAGCCATTATGCATTGAATTCCAATGACCGTCGCGCTACCTTCCGCCTATAAGTATTGTTTCCCGGCCTTCTCCGGTGCCACCGTGACCCATCCTGCCATATCCTCATAAGCTCCCACCGGCCTGACGTCGCTCGCCACGTCTGCCATGCCCCCGCCCGTCCGCGGTAGGCGACGCCGGAGGCGGTCACCGCTAGAACTAGTGTTCGGGTTTTCACCGGAAAGCAGATGGAGGGAGGAGGCATTCTATCTGTCTTTAGATGGCAATGCGGAGATCGAGGAGTTGTTGGAGCGTGACCGCCTGGCGGAGGAGTAGCATATCGCCGATTTGCGCCGCCAGCGGGACATGGAGCAGCAGCGCACCGACGCTCTGAGTCGTGAGCAGAGCGCCCGCAACTGGGCCGACTACGTGGAGGCCGACGCCCGGCAAATAGCCCTGGAGGCTTTCGGGCACGCACGCGTTCGCGACGCCGATTTTTACTACCAGCTCGTCAAGTGGGTTTCCTGCTTGGAAGCCGAAGCTTCGGTGGACCACGCCGGCATGGAAAGGGCCAACACGCACGAGCAACGCGCCCTATCACACATCTTGCAAGTCCGAGGCGAGGCGCACGATGCCAGTGCCGGTGTTTAGCGTGTAGCACAGATGGCGGCCGGCATCGTCTAGTTAGCTAAGAGTAAGTTAGTGCTTGTACGCTACTAGAGTATTAGTGGGAGTAGATAGTTAACTTGGCTATGATGGTTGTCAACGTGGAAGTTCAGTACTCTATATATGGATCAGACCTGTTACTTTGCTCTGAATGTTGAACTTCCCGTTTGAACGTATGGAATGGTCTGTTATTTTTTTAAATGGGTTGTATTTGTCCTCCACGGGTTTAGAGGCTGACTTGTGGGCCTAGCAAGTTGACGCGTACACAATCAGGAGATGATTGTACGTGAAGAGGATGACAGCAGGGACCCGCCAAGGTCATGGCAGTACACAAGCAAGTGCCTCGTTATTTCAAGCCAATAAAAATGGCTCCTCCTAGTGGATTTCTGACATCTGGGTCCCATGCGATTGTCAACGTAGTTAATAAACAAGAGAAGTGCACAATGAGCGGCTGACACCAGGGACCCAGCAGCTCGCCCAGTTACTTTTGTTTTGGGTTAATTTGATAAATGCCACTCCAAATCTGGTGTATCCGAGAAATGCCACTGCAATTTCCACACTTTGAAAAATGCCATTTCATGCCATTTCTAGTGGCATTTTTCGAAGTCTGGGGTGCCGTTTTTCAAAGTTTGCAAACTGTAGTGGCGTTTTTCAAAGTTTGCAAAAATTGCAGTGGCATTTTTCAAAGTTTGGAAATTGCAGTGACATTTTTATGAATCGCCATAATTGGAGTGGCATTTATCTAATTTGTTTTTGAGACGGAAGCAGGTTGTCAACTGGGCTGTGCGGGACACTCTAGCCTGTCTAGACATCCTTTTCTTTTATGTTTACCACAGACCAGCCCAGTAGTTTTTTTTCTTCCTGAAAATGGCTACCCCAGTTCTTTTGTGATTTGTCAAGTAAGTCGCTTTATCAGTCCTGTTGGGCTGCAAATCTTTCAAGACGGGGAGAGCTTCATTCGGCTGGCCGAGAAGATGGCCTATCAGTAATGAGAAATGGGTTGTACATATTTAAAACACATCAAACCAGCAATTAGTTTCAAATATCTTTTTTTTCATTTCGAGATTTTAAATTGCATTGCTTTTTATGCGTGGACAATTTATTGGATTTTATATTGATATACATTTATTTTTAAAATCAGTCTGAATGTGACTCGAAATTTCGGGATTAAAAACAGTTCAGACCGCATCGACATATGCAAAATTTCGTATAATTTTTTAACCGTGGCCACAATATGGGCTGTAATGCTAACAAGAAGAATATGGGCTCCAAAAAACCCGTAAGAATTAGCAAATGGGCTATAAATTATTTGAACTAATGGCAGATGGGCTGTATGCTGTTTTCCACAGATTTTTTGCTTTCCACAGATGGCATGTATACTGTTGGATGTCCATCCAACCGCCGTTGTGCTTGTTCAATCTCTGCTCTTCCTGCTCCAGCCGTTCAAACAAGCGACGACGGGACTGCCTGTTGTATTTCGCGAAGAAAACGTTACCGCCGCTGACAGCTCGGACCCACCAGCTATATCTTCGCACACAAGGAAGTGCCTCCTTATTACCCACAAAAAAATGAATACTCCCCCTGCTAGCTGGGACCTAGTATAGTGGGCATACTAAGTTGACTGGGACGAAGGGCTTTGTCAACTTAGTCAATATGCACGATTCTAGCTCGACTGACCGTACGATGTCCATCCAACAGTCGTAGTGCTTCTTCAACCTCTGGTCTTCTTCTCCAGCCGCCCAAAGCAGCGCCAGTCGTGCCGCCTGCTACTGCCTCCCGTGGCCGGCTATGCTGTCGCGGAGGCCTTACCGCCCCCATACTAGTCCCACCGCTAGCCAGGCCATCCCTCCACTCCACTCACCCACACCCCCTAGTATTCTGCGGCGACGACAGCGCAGCCGAACCAGTGAACCCTTGTACTCCTCTCCACGTGGGCATCCATTGCCGCGTCTTCCCCGGCTCCACGTCGTCCCCTTCCTAGGCCTCGCCGTCGTCCACCGCCGCGGTGCTCTCGGCGAGGCGTGGTCAATGTGGTCAACGATCGAATTCCATTGGAATAATAATGTACATGGAGAGGCTGATAGCTGGGTCCATGGCAGCCGCAAGGAAGTGCCTCCTTATTACACAAAAAATAATTATTCCTCCACCTGACTGCAGGGACCCACCGGACGCCCACCAGTATTTCGCGAAAAAAACGTTTGCCCCTGACTGTTGGGACCCACCCGACGGGCCACCGTATTTCGCGAAAAAAATGTTCCCCTGCTGTCAGCTCGGACCCACCAGAAGTGCCTCCTTATTACACACAAAAAAATGAATATCCCCTGCTAGCTGGGACCCACCTTGGTGGTAGGCTGAGTTGTGGGCCTACTAAGTTGACGGGGATGGAGGGCTTTGTTAACTTAGTCAATATAAATGATTCTAGCTCCAGTGACCGTACGATGTCCATCCAACGGCCGTAGTGCTTCTTCAACCTCCGGTCTTCTTGCTCCAGCCGCCCAAAGCAGTGCCGGTTATGCCGCATGCTCCTGCCTCTCGTGGTTGGATGTGCTGCCGCGGAGGCCTCACCGCCCCTTACTATTCCCACCACTAGCCAGGCCCTGCGGCGACGGCAGCCTCACACCAGAGCCGAAACAGTGAACCCTCGTACTCCTCTCCGCGTGGGCTTCCACTTCCGTGTCTTCCCCTTCATAGGCCTCGCCGTCGTCCACCGCCCTGGTGCTGTCGGCGCGGCATGGTCAACGTGGTCAAGGAACAACTTCCATCGGACGTGGACTATACGTGGAGAGGCTGACAGCTGGGTCCACAGCCGCAACAAGGAAGTGCCTCCTTATTACGCGGAAAATAATGATTCCTCCATGTGACAGCTGGGACCCACCGGACGGGCCATTGTATTTCGTGAAAAACTATTTCCCCCTGACTGCTAGGACCCACCAGCTACATCTTCACACGCAAGGAAGTGCGTCCGGGCAAAAAAACGATTCGCCCCCTTGACTGCTGGGACCCACCAGCTACATCTTCGCATGCAAGGAAGTGCGTTCGGGCAAAAAAAACGATTCACCCCCTGACTGCTGGGACCCACCAGCTACATCTTCGCACGCAAGGAAGTGCCTGACAGTCGGGACCCACCTGGTCGAAGCGTATGTAGCATTGTCATTTTGGTCGCGAACGTGTACGTACATATATACTGGTGGATGTAGAGGCGCGCACGTGTTGTAGTAGAGGCGCGCACGTAGCATGTACACGTATGTACAGCGGCCAGGGTGCAAGAAAGAAAATACGGCCACGTATGTGTACATACGGGCAAGGTCTGAGGGTTCGTGTACATGGCTGGGTCGGAACGGAGAAACAGCATCGTCATCGTCGTGTTCATGGGGAGGCAACGGAATGCGTCGTGTTCATCGGGAGGCAACGGAATGCGTCTTGTTCATCGGGAGGCAACAGAACGCGTGGGAGCCAATCGGCTGGGTCGAAACGGAATGCGTGGTCGTGTTCATCGGGAGGGCTTGGACGGAACGTGCGATGGAAACGAGGCCTGGCATACCGCAGAACGGAGGAAACGGACCTCCTACGGTCGAAATGAGGGTCCTGTTGATCGGGAGGGGTGTGGCGTACCGCAAAACAGAGGAAATGGACCTCCTACGGTCGAAATGGGGGTCCTGTTGATCGGGAGGGTGTGGCGTACTGCAAAATGGACGAAACGGACCTCCTGCGGTCGAAACGGGGGTCATGTTCGTCGGGAGGGGTGTGGCGTACCGCAAAACGGGACTCCACGGCATACTGTTCATCTCCACCATCGACCTCCTCCAGCCTCCACGGGCTCCTGTCATCCAGCCTCCACCGCGCGCTACTCCACCGGCTACTGTTCAACCACCCCTCCACGGGCACCCCTCCACCATCTACTGTTCATCCAGCCCTCCACACCACGGGGTCCTGTTCAACCACCCCTCCACGGGCACCCCTCCACCGTCTACTGTTCATCCAGCCCTCCACCACACCACGGGGTCCTGTTCATCCAGAGGCAACGCTGCCGCTCACTGTTCATCCACCCCCCCCCCCCCCCGACGCAACGCTCACTGTTCATCCAATAGATTGGCTTCAGTTAGAAGCAGTAGTGAAGGAATCGCTCGATCGGGTTTAGTTAACAGCCATCGATCGATCTCTTGGGTTCAGTAACGCGTAGCCTACAGTGCAATCGCTCGGGTTCAGTTAGAGCCAACGCCTCGCACACACGCGCGTATGTGTATGAGAGAAACGCGCATCGCTCGGCCCCCGACCTCCCACCGTAACCGGGAACTCCCCGAAATTTTCCTCCCCCTCGCTTCTACCATGTTTTTTCCGTCATGGACGGCCCAAAGAATGTCATGCAGCTGCATCTCCGGTCCGCCCAGGACGAAAAGCCCATTTTCTATCATGATTTTTTGTCATAGAAGTAGGAGCCCACCACATCTATGATGATACCGGGTTTTGTCACAATTATCGTCATAGAAGTGTCATATGTATGACAGAAAAAAATTCGTTCGGCCCAAAATGTCATGGATGTGTATTTTTTTGTAGTGAATATCACTAAGCATTAGAGCAAGCAAGCCATTACGCAACATCTCATCCCCTTTTAATAGTATTGACTTTCCTATGGACTCAATGTGATCTTGGAACACTAAAAATGAAATGAAGAGTCTTGAGCTTTAGCCAATATGTGTCCTTAGCATTTTGAGGGGTCCACATCTCTAGTCCATGCCATGCCATTCATTGAACTTTCTAAAATATTAAACTTGTATGGTTATTAGTTCAATGAGCTATATGTTGTTATAAATTAATAAAACCACCCGTGGATTAGCTGCACTTTCAATCTCCCCCCTTTTGGTAATTAATGACAACATATAGATCAAAACTTCGACAAATGACAATATGAATGAAATACATCATTGCTTTGAGAAGTTTGAGGTAAGCAAGAGCTCCCCCTAAATTTGTGCATTATTTAAAATTTGTGTTTGAATCCAAATGCACAATCGATTAGGATCATGGGGCACTCTTCCATGCACATACATCTTGGTGGAGCACACCAAATAATAAGAATTAAATAACATGCACTCGTCACCAAAGATAAAAGTGATTGATCATACACGAACATTCATAGAGATAATCATGTAAGCACACATTAAGGATAGTATGATCAAACACATGATCTCACAAAGTACCTCATGAGCGTAACACAAATGTAGCATAAGGACCAACCAAAGTGGCAAGTAGCAAGGAAAATGAAAAAACAACAAAAGAAAAAGACACGCTCTCTCGAAGCCTATGATCTATATACACTTTCTCCCCCTTTGGCATCATGTTACCAAAAAGTTTGAAAACGTATAGTGCTATACGTCACTCTAGGCACGTTCTCCGGGATCTCCTGAAGGGGCCTTCTGGCTTGTAGCTCCGGTTTTCGTAGACGGCGTTGAGAAGAGTCCATCTGCAAATGCTTTAGCTGATGTCTGTGGAGCTGGTGGAGTAGATACTGGAGGAGCAACTGTGGCTGTGGTGGCAGGAGCAGAATGAGTAGGCCTCAAATCTGCAACAAGCTCAGCAGAAGACCTCTGTGACCTTGGCACTGACTGCAACCTATCTATAGTGGGTCTATCATCATTGTCCTTAGCATCATCCCTCAGCTTCTCAACTATAGTCTGAATCTCTGTGATGTTCACATCAAGGTTGTACATCTAATGCTCCACAATCCTCTCTAAGCTCTCTTGATTCTTAGTCAAGTTGGCCAGACTCTTCTCTATCCTTAGGGTTGCTTCTAGCAGGTATGTGAGCTGATCTTGCTTGGTCTTGAGATTCACAGTAGGTTCATCTGGAGCACTTGCTGCCTTTGCTGCTCTAGCAGCCTTTGCTTTCTCAATCTTCTCATGGGCCTCAACAGATGTCGGATGTGTAGCATTCATGACAACTTCATTGTCCTCAAACTCTAGCCTAAGAGGTAGATGCTCTTTATCAAGTAGATATGTTCATGTTCCAACCTTGGAATTGATCAACATTTGAATATGTGGAGCATACCCACATGACCTCTTTTGGCAGCAGCTGTCCTCTTGACTGTTTCAACTATCAAGCTCATGACCTTGAACTTTTGGGGAACATCAAACGGGTGTGGCAAGTTGATGGAATGGCCACATATCATTCTGTGATATCCAGACTTGGGCAACAATGTATGCCTCAAGATGTAGTTGATGGTGCCCAATCCAGCAAGCAGATAGTATATGGATCCAAGCTTGTGAGTCTCTAGAGATGCATCAGGAATAGGCTTATACATGTGAGCCATGGAGTTGTGATCCTTCCTGGGCTTGCCATATACATAAAGATCATCTTCTTCTTCCTTTGGAGCATTGATGAGATCAGCCCATTCAGAGATTGATGACTAGTACCTCGTGCCCTCAGTCATCCACACTATCTTCCCATCTGGATAGAAGTGTGAATTGGAGTAAAACTGCATAATCTTCTCATCATTCCACTTAGTTAGGTCTTGTCCAACAAAAGTGTCAACTTCATTCAACCTGAAGCTCTCATGAACATGGGGAAAGTAATCTTCATTGGCATCAATATGCTTCCAGTCAGCCCATTTCATGTCACACACAATGGGCTTCTTGTCCAGCAACACAGTCTCATAGAAGTCATGTTGTTCTCTGGTGTGGAAATGGTAGTCAACAGCAATCCTCCTCCTTGTGGCATATGGATCACTCTTTCTCCACTGTCTCAGACCTGCATCCTTTCTTAGCTTCATATTCTCAGCTACTGGATGGTCATCATTGTGGTCTGGAGTTTTGGGTTTAGTTTTCTGAGCACTAGTGGTTCATCATCCTCTTGGACCTCTGGCACTGGGGCCTTGTTCTTCTCTACAACTGATATGTTTCTGGTGGATCTCTTGGGAACTGAAGTCTTGGATACAACAGTGATACGTCTTCGACGTATCTACTTTTCCAAACACTTTTGCCCTTGTTTTGGACTCTAACTTGCATGATTCGAATGGAACTAACCCGGACTAATGTTGTTTTTAGCGGAATTGCTATGGTCTTATTTATGTGCAGAAACAAAAGTTCTCGGAACGACCTAAAACTTCACTAGACGTCTATTCAGAAATAATAAAAAATCCTTGCAAAAGATAAAGACCAGGGGCCCACCACCTCTCCACGAGGGTGGGGGCGCGCCCCCTACCTCGTGGGCCCCCTAGAGCTCCTCCGGCCTCAACTCCAACTCTATATATTTACTTTCGGAGAAAAAAATCAGGGAGAAGAAATCATCACGTTTTACGATACGGAGCCGCCGCCAAGCCCTAAAACCACTCGGGATGGCTGATCTGGAGTCCGTTCGGGGCTCCGGAGAGGGGAATCCATCGCCATCGTCATCATCGACCATCCTCCATCACCAATTTCATGATGCTCACCACCGTGCGTGAGTAATTCCATCGTAGGCTTCTACACGGTGATGGGTTGGATGAGATCTAATTTGTAATTGAGTCAGTTTTGTTAGGGTTTGATCCCTAGTATCCACTATGTTCTGAGATTGATGTTGCTATGACTTTGCTATGCTTAATGCTTGTCACTAGGGCCCGAGTGCCATGATTTCATATCTGAACCTATTATGTTTTCATCAATATATGAGAGTTCTTGATCCTATTTTGCAAGTCTATAGTCACCTATTATGTGTTATGATCCATTAGCCCCGAAGTGACAATAATCGGGATACTTACCGGTGATGACCGTAGTTTGAGGAGTTCATGTATTCACTATGTGTTAATGCTTTGGTCCGGTACTCTATTAAAAGGAGGCCTTAATATCCCTTGGTTTCCATTAGGACCCCGCTGCCACGGGAGGGTAGGACAAAAGATGTCATGCAAGTTCTTTTCCATAAGCACATATGACTATATTCGGAATACATGCCTACATTACATTGATAAATTGGAGCTATTTCTGTGTCACCCTGTAACATCCCAAATTTTCAATTTGGAATGTTATACATTAGATCATCATGCATATAATATTTTATTTGCTTTTGATTTTGATCCTAGAAAATACTAAGCAACTCAAGGACCCATGGAGAGAGTTGGGGATTTCGTTATTTACGTATTTGAGTTTTCTCAAATTATGTAAACAGGATCATTTGATTTTATTTATTTTATCATCAATTATTTCTATTACAAAAATATGAGAGAGGGAATAAAATGACTTTCCCAAAATATAGAAATATCAAGGATTTAATAAAAAATCAAATAAGATTTATTGCAGAGTTTTTCGGTATTTTTTATTTGAATTTAGGAAAAATGCGCGTTTTTCAAAGTTGTAGTTTGGGCCCAAATAAATGTTCACTTTATCGGGCTTGATTTTAGGAACCTGGCAAAATTTATTTCGCGATTTTTGGAGTCCGTTTAGTATTTCTTTTTGTTTTTCTTCCAAGCGGAATTATTTAAAAAAAAGGAAACCAACTCCGGGCCGTACCGGAGCGGGACAACGCCCGGGGCAGCCTTTATATACCGAGCGCCCGAGCCCCGAGAGCACCCCAGCCCACCCGAGCCCGCCGCCAGCCGCCGCCGTCTCGTCGGAGCAGCGTGCCTTTCGAGGTTCGCCGACGTGTCTCGGTTTCCGTGCAGAAAAAAAAGAGGAATTTTTTTTCTTTTTCTTTTTTGTTCGTTGCTTGTCTTTTTCGTCGGATTTTCCGCGGTTATTTTCTGATCGCGATTTCTGATCCGATTTTCGTTTTAGTATAACTTTTTGCTCGTTTATCGGAATCAGGCGATTCAAGCGCCTGGCGTTTCGTCTCGAAACCCTCTTTCTGAATAATCAACTTAAACAAGTTTTTGCTACAGTAAAATTTGACCTAGATCCAGATTGCTAGAACGAAGTTGTTTTCTTTCGCCGTTTGATTTCTTTTGCTTTGTTTGATTGGATTCTTTTTGCAAACCAGGGTTCTTAAGTTGAACTTTCTGGTTAGATCTTCTATTTGAGTTTTACCTGTGCATTAGATGAGTACTTATTGTATGCTTGTTTGTTTGTCTTCGATAGAATACCCGGAGTGCGCCGCCTATTACTTCGAATCTCTAGGTTTCGCGGATCATCAGCAAGGCAAGTAACACTTTGATCATACCTTTTCTACAACCCAGGTTTATTGCATTAGATCAATCTTCACACATTGCAGGATTAGGATCTAATTAAATTGTGGGATGGGAAGTAGATGAGGTAGTACCTATTACCTGTTTATTATGAAACCTTTGGGAGTTGCTTCTACGTTTGCTTATTATGCCATGCTATGCTAGTAGACGTGGATTGGCTGAGTGATATCCATGACAGATGTGAGTTTGATAAATTTTAATGGTTTATTTAAGGTGGCAACTTAAATACACATCTGGGTGGATTGAGGAACCTAGTTTCTATCAGGACTTGCCTGTTTTCTTTTGGACCGCCACCCAGGCTCAAAGGGATCATGAGATTATTCATACTAGAAACTTCTGTGTGCAGCCACAAGCCATTATGGGCTTTGGCATAGTTGATTAAGTTATGCGAACTCTTACAGTGGTAGACTAGCAGATGTAGGGGATGTAGGTGGTACGGTCTACCCGATCGTAAGGTGCTAGCGCTTCTGAAAGGCTATGTCTCGGTCATCCGTTTCTCAAACACCATGTAGTGCGAGAAATCCAACAGAGGCGATCGAGTCTTGTGGGGAAAAGTGCGCAAACCTCTGCAGAGTGTAATAAACTAATCATGGTTAGCCGTGTCCCCGGTTATGGACATCTTGAGTATCTGGTACTTGGATTATCATGTGAATCTTAACATGTTACTCTAAAATTAATTTTGATGGGTTTGTTTAATGATGGTTTTTAATTGGGATTGAGGATGCTGTCAACCATTCTCAATGTTTAACAACCACCATAATAGTAAATAAACTTATTCCTTTGAAGTAGGGAAAAATTGGCTTTACGCAAAAACTGTAACCATAGAGCTTTACACCAGCCAAATATGCATATAGTATAGCTGTTGCATTTCATTACTCTCTATGTGTTACCTTGCTAGCATATTCCATGTGCTGACCCATTTTCGGGCTGCAACGTTAATGTTGAAGACTTTTCAGACGACGATTAAGGAGTTTTAGGTTGTGGTTCTATACTCAGTGATGCCGTTGGAGTTGATGGACTCACTTATCTTCCAAGCCTTCCACTGTTATCGTTATTAGATGGCCTTAAGCCATATTTATTGTAATGAGTTCTCTTTTGAGACATCCGATGTAATAAGTGTGTGATTGCTACTCTGCTATAAATCCTCCGAGTACTATGTGGTGTCAGCATTACTGATCCAGGGATGACACCGGAGCACAGAGATCAGACTGTTTGAGGTCTGGTCGCTACAGAGATGGTATCAGAGCACACGCTAACTGTAGGACACGACCACTAAGCTAAAAGACCTAGATCACTATTCACTCTCTTTCTCTTCTTACTTCTCATCTTTTCTACTCTTTAGGATGGCGGATGCGAGGAACAAGTTCACACAACCAGATGAAGATACACCCTTTGGACGCCACTTGAAGGAAGTCACTAGATACCTGAACATAGCAGTACCAAGCTTCACGGGAACCTACAACGCCACTTTACCCGAAGAAGAGCACTGGATGATTCAAGTTCAAGTTCCAGGAAGGACGTTCATGCTAGTCACTGAGCCCATAGAGTTTTCTTTTGATGCACCAACTTGGAGTCTAGGAAAGAGTATGGCAGCTCACATCACCATGGGACGCATTGGAGAAGTCTACCGCAAGGATCTCAAGGATACTATCTACCAGATTTGCGGACGCCGAGATGAGCAATGGGAGATGATCAGCACCAGGAAAGATAGATCAATTGCAGCTTTTATACAAGAGTTGAACCAGCACATTCGACGCCAGGAGAATCAGATGTGCGGTGACATGATAGATCTAAAGAAGGCTAAAACTAGAATCAAGGAACTGGAAGAAGAACTCAAGGCTACACGTGAAGGTTATGAAGAAGAAATTGAAGTATTGGTGGAGAAGAATGACGACCTGATCAAGAAGATTGGAATATTTATGGGAGACCCGACACCAGTAGATGAAGATGAAGAACCCAAGGAGATTAGCCCGGAAGACTACATCATCATCGACGGCACCAACTCGGAAGCAGATAGTAGCGATGACACCTATGTTGATGAAGCTGGAGCCGATATCATGGAGTCTACAACCGTAGAATATTTCTAGTAGACCACCTCACCAGTAGTAGTAGTCCACCATGTAAATTTAGTAGTCCGAGCACCTTTGCGATAGCTAGATCGATTGTATGCCTTTGTTTGATTGAATGAAGTGAATTGTGTGCTTTTGCCTCATGTGCATATGGGTAGTGTTTTCTCTTTAGACCCCCTCTATTCTTATATCTCATCTTTTCTAAACCCTCAGATGCCTCCGAGACGTGACCCTGGATTTGCCTTTCCGCCGGAGCTCACCCAGTTGATCTAGCAGCAGAACACCTTGATGCAGTTGCTAGTTCAGAATCAGAACCAGGGGAACAACAACACCAACAACCCACCACCACCACCACCACCAGTTGACCACTTAGCCCGTTTTCTTAGGCTGAATCCGCCGGTGTTTTTCAGTAGCACCGAGCCGATAGTAGCAGATGATTGGCTCCGCAAGATAGCTAGGGAGTTGACCACAACAGGATGCACAGATGCGGAGAAGGTGAAGTTTGCCGCACATCAGCTAGAAGGACCCGCAGCATCATGGTGGGAGAATTTCACAGCCACCTTCCTAGTTGACACTATCACATGGGACCAGTTTCAGCAGGCTTTTCGTACTGCCCATGTTTCATCAGGAGCAATGGCCATGAAGAAGCGTGAGTTTTGTAACTTGCGCCAAGGAGGACGGACAGTTGGCCAGTATGTGGAGGAGTTTAGTAAGCTAGCATGTTATGCCCCGGATGATGTTGCTACGGATGCAGCTAAGCAGGAGAAATTCCTAGAAGGACTGAATGATGAATTGAGTATGCAGTTGATGGTAGCCACCTTCAATAACTACCAGGAGTTGGTAGATCGTGCTCTTATGATTGAAGGGAAGCAGCAGCAAATTGAGAACCGCAAGAGGAAGTATGGACAAGGAAAGTATAATTCAGGAGCTCAGGAGAAGCCACGTTTTACCCCTAGACCGGGAGGACATTTTCAGCATACCCATGGAGTAGGTAGCTCGCACAATCACAATGGCACCAAGAATGGTAATGGGAATGGAGGAAGCAATGGACAGAACCGCAGCACCCCATCAACCCCAGCCAAGAAGGACTTGAGCCACGTCACTTGCTATAAGTGTTCGAAGCCAGGACATTATGCAAATGAATGTCCTGAAGGCCAAAACGGTAATGGAAGCTCTAGAAAGAAGCCGAACCCTTTCAACAGGGGACAGGTGAACCACGTTAGTGTGGAGGAGGTTGAAGCTCAGCCCGATGCAGTAATAGGTAAGTTTTTGGTTAAGTCATTTACTGCACTCGTTCTTTTTGATACTGGTGCATCGCATTCATACATATCAAGGGGATTTGTGGATAAGTATAACCTACCAACCCAAGCCCTTAGGTCACCCATGTTAGTAACCTCGCCAGGAGCAGAGTATGTGGCTAGACTATGGTGTGATCGGTTACCATTAAGGATTGGTAACTATGTTTTTCCCTCAGACCTAATAGTATTGGAATCTCAAGGATTGGATGTGATATTAGGCATGGATTGGTTATCAAAGTATGAAGGGAATATTGAGTGTGCTAGTAAGTCAATTTTGCTTACCACACCAGAATGGAGAAGGATCAAGTATGTATCCCGGCATGTGCCAAAAAGGACACAAGTAAATTGCCTAATAGGAGTTGTGCAGGAGGAAGTACCAGTGGTAAAGGATTTTCCTGATGTATTTCCAGAAGAGTTGCCAGGCATGCCACCGGATAGAGATATTGAGTTTTTGATTGAGCTATTGCCAGGCACTAGGCCAATATCAAAGAGACCATATAGAATGCCAGCAAAGGATTTGGTGGAAATTAAGAAGCAGATTAAGGAGTTACTGGATAAGGGATATATTCGCCCAAGTTCTTCGCCTTGGGGATCACCAGTACTTCTAGTGGAGAAGAAGGATGGATCGTTAAGAATGGTTGTTGACTATCGAGGATTGAACGAAGTAACCATCAAAAACAAGTACCCACTACCAATGATCAATGATCTGTTTGATCGATTGCAAGGAGCTAAAGTGTTTTCCAAGATCGATTTGCGATCGGGGTACCATCAGTTGAAGATTCGAGAACAGGATATTCCGAAGACAGCTTTTACCACCAGGTATGGGCTGTATGAGTATACCGTTATGTCATTTGGACTGACTAACGCGCCTGCCTATTTTATGAACATGATGAACAAAGTGTTTATGGAGTTTTTGGATAAGTTCGTCGTAGTGTTCATCGATGATATCTTGGTTTATTCAAAGAATGAAGAGGAACATAAGGAGCATTTGTGCTTGGTACTTGGGAAGCTCAAAGAACATCAATTATATGCCAAGTTCAGCAAATGTGAGTTTTGGTTGAAGGAAGTAGGATTCCTCGGACATGTTGTATCTGGAGAAGGTATAGCAGTAGATCCCACTAAAGTTGATACCGTGACCAAGTGGGAAGCACCAACAACAGTTGGAGAGATCCGGAGTTTTCTTGGACTCGCAGGATACTACCGAAGATTTATAGAGAACTTTTCAAAGATTGCGAAGCCTATGACGGAGTTGTTGAAGAAGGATACTAAGTTCAAATGGACTGAGGAGTGTGAGGCTAGTTTCCAGGAGTTGAAGAAACGTTTGGTTACCTTACCAGTATTGATTTTGCCAGATCAGACCAAGGATTATGAGGTGTATTGCGACGCTTCACGTCGAGGACTTGGAGCAGTGCTTATGCAGGAAGGTAGAGTTGTTTCGTATGCTTCACGACAACTGAAGCCTCACGAATTGAATTATGCCACACATGATTTGGAGTTAGCAGCCATAGTGCATGCATTGAAGACATGGAGATATTTTCTCATTGGAAATCATTGTGAGGTGTACACGGATCACAAGAGTTTGAAGTACATTTTCACGCAGAAGGAGTTGAATCTCAGACAAAGGAGATGGTTGGAGCTCATCAAAGATTATGATATGAGATTGCATTACCATCCCGGAAAAGCTAATGTAGTAGCTGACGCATTAAGCCATAAGAGCCATGTCAATACGTTAATGACGGGAGGAATACCCAAGGAGTTAGCAGAAAACCTTCATGAGCTATGTTTGGAGATATTTACGAGAGGCTATGTGGAAGCATTGGAGATTCAGTCAACATTGATGGATAAAATCAGAGAAGCTCAGAAATCTGACAAGGAGATTGCTTCTATAAAGGAGAAACTGAGCAAAGGAAAAGCTAAAGGATTTCGTGAGGATGAGCACGATACCCTATGTTTTGAAGACCGTGTTTATGTGCCCAATGGCCCGGAGATCAGAAAGTTGATTTTGCGAGAGGCTCATGATTCACCGTATTCGATTCACCCAGGGAATACCAAGATGTATTTGGATTTGAAGGATATTTTCTGGTGGACAGGAATGAAGAAGGATATTGCGGAGTATGTAGCAGTTTGTGACGTATGTCAGAGAGTAAAGGCAGAGCATCAGAAGCCAGCAGGATTGTTGCAACCATTGCCGATACCCGAATGGAAGTGGGATAAGATAGGCATGGATTTTATCACGGGATTACCAAGGACTCATTCAGGCTATGACTCGATTTGGGTTATAGTCGATCGATTGACGAAAGTAGCTTATTTCATCCCAGTAAAGTCCACTTTCACCAGTGCTAAGTTGGCAAAGATATACATGACCAGGATCGTATGTTTGCATGGAGTTCCGAGGAGTATCGTATCAGATAGAGGAACCCAGTTTACCTCAAAGTTCTGGAAGCAGTTGCATGAGACTTTGGGTACTAGGCTAGAATTTAGTACAGCTTTTCATCCGCAGACAGATGGACAGACCAAGAGAGTTAATCAGATTTTGGAGGATATGCTGAGAGCTTGTGCGCTATATTATGGATCTAGTTGGGACGATAATTTGCCATATGCAGAGTTCTCTTACAATAATAGCTATCGGACCAGTTTGAAGATGGCCCCTTTCGAAGCTTTATACAGAAGGAGGTGCAGTACACCGTTGTCATGGGACGAAGTTGGAGACCGCCAGTTGTTTGGACCAGGTCTGATTAAAGAGTCTGAACAGAAGGTGAAGTTGATTCGCGATAGGCTCAAGGTAGCCCAGTCCAGGCAGAAGAGCTACGCAGATTCTAAACGCAAGGAGACAGTTTACGAAGTCGGAGATAGAGCGTATCTTCGAGTATCCCCGCTTCAAGGTATTAAGCGTTTAGGAGTTAAAGGGAAGTTAGCGCCACGATTTGTAGGACCATATCGAGTTTTCGAGCGTATGGGCGAAGTGGCCTACAAGTTGGAATTGCCAGAAGGATTGTCAGGAGTTCATGATGTGTTCCACATTTCTCAGTTGAAGAAGTGTCACGCGGAGATGGCTGACATACCTTTGAGAGATACAGTGCTATTGGAAGCAATTCAGTTGGATAACGATTTGACCTACGAGGAGAAACCAGTCAAGATTCTCGAGTTTGCCAGCCGAGTTACTCGCAGTAAGGTTATCAAGTTTTGCAAAGTTCAGCGGAGCCACCACACGGGGATGAAGCCACCTGGGAGCGAGAGGAAGATTTGCTCAAAGACCACCCTCACCTATTTTCTAGCCAACCCGAATCTCGAGGGCGAGATTCATCTTAAGGGGGGTAGGTTTGTAACATCCCAAATTTTCAATTTGGAATGTTATACATTAGATCATCATGCATATCATATTTTATTTGCTTTTGATTTTGATCCTAGAAAATCGTAAGCAACTCAAGGACCCACGGAGAGAGTTGGGGATTTCGTTATTTACATATTTGAGTTTTCTCAAATTATGTAAACAGGATCATTTGATTTTATTTATTTTATCATCAATTATTTCTATTACAAAAATATGAGAGAGGGAATAAAATGACTTTCCCAAAATATAGAAATATTGAGGATTTAATAAAAAAAATCAAATAAGATTTATTTCGGAGTTTTTCGGTATTTTTTATTTGAATTTAGGAAAATGCGTGTTTTTTCAAAGTTGTAGTTTGGGCCCAAATAAATGTTCACTTTATCGGGCTTGATTTTAGGAACCCGGCAAAACTTATTTCGTGATTTTTGGAGTCCGTTTAGTATTTCTTTTTATTTTTCTTCCGAGCGGAATTATTTAAAAAAACGGAAACCGACTCCGGGCCGTACCCGAGTGGGACACCGCCCGGGGCAGCCTTTATATACCGAGCGCCCGAGCCCCGAGAGCACCCCAGCCCACCCGAGCCCGCTGCTACCAGCCGCCGCCGTCTCGCCGGAGCAGCGCGCCTTTCGAGGTTCGCCGACGTGTCTCGATTTCCATCCAGAAAAAAAGAGAGGAATTGTTTTCCTTTTTCTTTTCTGTTCGTCGCTTGTCTTTTTCGTCGGATTTTCCGCGGTTATTTTCTGATCGCGATTTCTGATCCAATTTTCGTCTTAGTATAACTTTTCGCTCGTTTATCGGAATCAGGCGATTCAAGCGCTTGGAGTTTCGTCTCGAAACCCTCTTTCCGAATAATCAACTTAAACAAGTTTTTGCTACAGTAAAATTTGACCTAGATCCAGATTGCTAGAACGAAGTTGTTTTCTTTCGCCGTTTGATTTCTTTTGCTTTGTTCGATTGGATTCTTTTTGCAAACCAGGGTTCTTAAGTTGAACTTTCGGGTTAGATCTTCTATTTGAGTTTTACCTGTGCATTAGATGAGTACTTATTGTATGCTTGTTTGTGTTGCAGACTTTTCAGATGACGATTAAGGAGTTTTAGGTCGTGGTTCTATACTCAGTGATGCCGTTGGAGTTGATGGACTCACTTATCTTCCATGCCTTTCGCTGTTATCGTTATTAGATGGCCTTAAGCCATATTTATTGTAATGAGTTCTCTTTTGAGACATCCGGTTTAATAAGTGTGTGATTGCCACTCTGCTATAAATCCTCCGAGTACTGTGTGGTGTCAGCATTACTGATCCAGGGAAAACACCGGAGCACAGAGATCAGATTGTTTGAGGTCTGGTCGCTACACACCCTATGTTATGATTGTTCCACGATGAGCCACATCCGGCATAATTATCCATCACCGATCCATTGCCTACGAGCTTTCCATATATTGTTCTTCGCTTATTTACTTTTCCGTTGCTATTGTTATCATCACTACAAAATACCAAAAACATTATTTTTGCTGTCATTACCTTTTGCTACCGTTATCACTACTATCATCCTAATTTGCTACTAAATACTTTGCTGCAGATATTAAGTTTCCAGGTGTGGTTGAATTGACAACTCAGTTGCTAATACTTTAGAATATTCTTTGGCTCCCCTTGTGTCGAATCAATAAATTTGGGTTGAATACTCTACCCTCGAAAACTGTTGCGATCCCCTATACTTGTGGGTTATCAAGACTATTTTCTGGCACCGTTACAGGGGAGTATAGCTCTATTCTTTGAGTCACTTGGGATTTATATCTGCTTATCATTATGAAGAACTTGAGAGATCCAAAAACCAAGATTTATCCCTCAACTACGAGGGGAGGTAAGGAACTGCCATCTAGCTCTGCACTTGATTCACCTTCTGTTTTGAGTAAGCTTGCGACACCTAAACCTGCTTCTGCTATTCGTTCTGATATGTCGCATGTTATTGATGATGCCACTTCTGCTATGCATGATACTTATGATGAAACTACTTCTATGCTTAATACTATTGTGCCACTTGGTGAATTTCTTGATGAACAACTTGCTAGGGTAAGAGAGAATGAAAATATTGAATCTGATAATATTGATGACAGTGATGATGAAGACTTGCCCGTTATTCCTAAGGGTTATGTTTTTGATAAAGAAGCTTATTTAGATATTTTAGCTTGCAAGGATAGTTGTGAACTTAAGAGGTTATTAGCTAAATGGAATAAGCAATCTCTAAATTCTAGGATGAAACCTGGCCCTGCTTTTGCTACTTCACCTATCTTTGTTACTGATAAGGATTATGAATTCTCTATTGATCCTGATATAATTACTTTGGTTGAATCTGATCCTTTTCATGGTTATGAATCTGAAACTGTTGTGGCACATCTTACTAAATTAAATGATATAGCCACCCTGTTCACTAATGATTAGAGAACTCGTTACTTTTATATTCTTAAAATATTTCTGTTCTCATTAAAGGGTGATGCTAAGATATGGTTTAATTCTCTTGATCCTGGTTGTGTGCGTAGTCCCGAGGATATGATTTATTACTTCTCTGCTAAATATTTTCCTGCTCATAAGAAACAAGCTGCTTTAAGGGATAAATATAATTTTGTGCAAATTGAAGAAGAGAGTCTCCCACAAGCTTGGGGGAGGCTTCTCCAATTACTTAATGCTTTTCCTGATCATCCTCTTAAGAAAAATGAAATACTTGATATCTTTTATAATGGACTAACCGATGCCTCCAGAGATTACCTGGATAGTTGTGTTGGTTCTGTTTTCAGGGAAAGAATGTTGGATGAAGCTGAAATTCTATTGAATAATATGTCGAAATGAAAATAATTGGACACTTCCTGAACCAACTCCTGAGCCTATTCCTAAACCAACTCCGAAGAAGAGGGGTGTTCTATTTCTCAGTCCTGAAGATATGCAAGAGGCAAAGAAATCTATGAAAGAAAAAGGTATTAAAGCTGAAGATATTAAGAATTTACCTCATAGTGAAGAAATACACGGTCTTAATTTACTGCCTTTTGAAGAAACATATGACCTTAATCCATCTCCTATTGAAGAAACTCATGGTCCTGATAACCCGACACATGTAGTAAAGGTAAATTCTCTCTATAGATATGATAAACCTGAAATACCGTTTACTAAATTTGCCCGCCCATGCTTAGATGAGTTTGATAAATTTATGGTTAAGCAAGAAGATTTTAATGCTTATTTTGGTAGACAATTTAAATACAATTCAGATATGCTTGAACACTTGGGTAATTATATGGCTAATGTCAAAGGTGAACTTAAACTTATTAGTAAACATGCTTCTATGGTTACCACTCAAGTAGAACAAGTACTTAAAGCTCAAAATGATTTTCTCAATGAATTGAATAGTAAGAATAATGATAACGATGTTAGAGTTATGACTAGAGGTGGTAGAATTACTCAGGAACCTTTGTATCCTGAAGGCCACCCTAAGAGAATGAAGCAAGATTCTCAGAGAAATAATGTGGATGCACCTAGATCTTCTAATACAAAGAAAAAGAAAAATGATAGGACTTTGCATCCTTCTAGTGAACCTATTACTGAAACACCTGAGAATCCAAATGATATTTCTATCTTTGATGTTGAAACACATCTGGTAATGAACCTGAAACTAGTGAAAATGCTAATAATAATGTTCATGATGATTCTCAACCTAGTAATGATAATGATATAGAAATTGAACCTGCTGTTGATCTGTATAACCCACAATCAAAGAATCAATGTTATGATAAAAAAGACTTTGTTGCTAGGAAACATGGTAAAGAAAGAGAGCCATGGGTTCAGAAACCCATGTCTTTTCCTCCCAACCATCCAAGAAAAAGGATGATGAGGATTTTGAGCGCTTTGCTGAAATGATTAGACCTATCTTTTTGCGTATGCGATTAACTGATATGCTCAAAATGAATCCTTATGCTAAGTATATGAAAGAAATTGTCACTAATAAAAGAAAGATACCGGAAGCTAAAATTTCCACCATGCTTGGTAATTATACTTTTAAAGGTGGAATACCAAAGAAACTTGGAGATCCAGGGGTACCCACTATACCATGCTCCATTAAAAGAAACTATGTTAAAACTGCGTTATGTGACCTTGGAGCCGGTGTTAGTGTTCTGCCCCTCTATTTATATCATAGACTTGATTTGAATAAGTTGACACCTACTGAAATATCTTTGCAAATGGCTGATAAATCAATTGCTATACCTGTCGGTATTTGTGAGGATGTGCCTGTTGTCGTTGCAAACGTTACTATTTTAACGGACTTTGTTATTCTTGATATTCCCGACGACGATAGTATGTCTATTATTCTTGGAAGACCTTTTTTGAACACTGCAGGGGCTGTTATTCATTGCACTAAAGGCAATGTCACTTTTCATGTTAATGGTAATGAGCATACGGTACACTTTCCGAGGAGACAACCTCAAGTTCATAGTATCAACTCTATTGGAAAAAATCCATCAATTATATTTGCAGGTTTTGAATTTCCTCTTCCTACTGTCAAGAAGAAATATGATATTCTTATTATTGGGCATGTGCATATCCCCGTTGAGGTAACATAGTGTTATTCGAAATTTCTCCGGTTCCATGTTATTTGGAATGAGTTCGTTAACAAGACTTGATCAACCTTGTTAGTGGATTCCTTTGGATGATCATGAGATGGATGAAACTAGAAGGCACAACCTTCTATACCCTCCTCTTACTTTCTGTTATTTATATTAAATAAAATAAAATTAGTATTTTTCTGTCTGTTATCTGATTTATCCGTGCAATATAAAAATACCCCAAAAATAAAAGTTCTCCAAATGCCCTGAAATTTAAATATGATTTTTTCTGGAATATTTGAGAATATTTGGCACTGAGAACACAGCAGGAGGAGCTGGCACCTGGCCACGAGGTTCAGGGGCGCGCCCTACCCCCTGGGCATGCCCCCTGCCTCGTGGGCCCACGGTGGCCCTCCTCCACTTATTCCTGCACCCACACACTCCTTCTTCCTCCCACAAACACGAATATCTAGTTCATACCCAAGTGCAAGCTCATTTTGCTGCCATTTTCGATCTCCTTGCTCAAAGCACCTCTCACAAAACTGCTTGGGGGGGGGGGGGTTGTTCCTTGGTATGTGACTCTTCCATTGGTCCAATTAGTTTTTGTTCTAGTGCTTTATTCATTGCAAATTTGTGTTGCTTAGGTGACCCTGTTCTTGAGCTTGCATGTCAAATTTATATGGTCAAAAGTAGTTTTGATGCATGATATAGGCTCTAGGCACTTGTAGGAGTAGTGGCTATCAATTTTATTGAGTTTGGTTCACTTTTATTTTGAAGTTACTAAAAATTTCAGAAATTTTTCAGAGGAAGAAATATTTTTAGGAAAATGTACCAATGGGGCTCTTCAAGGAAACAAGAGCCTAGGCTTGCAATGCGTGATGCTGATGATGAGCCACCAAGAAACGCTCCAGTGCATCCTTGTGAATGGCCTTCAGAAAATTTTATGGATCGAGCGGGAATTAAGGAAGAATTTAAAGCATATTTGCGTAACGCTGATCTTGTGAGCTTCAAGGAAGAAAAGTGCAGCCAGTATCACTATCTCACTAGTGCCTTTGTGAGGAGGTTTAAATTTTCATCTTCACGTAATTCTCCAACTGTCTTGTTTGATCTTTATGAAAATTATTACACTATAGACTTAGAGGATTTTACCACTGATTGCAAACTTCCACATTGGGGTAGTGTCAGGGAACCTCGCAAATATGAATTTAGAGATTTTCTTGCTAGTATAACTGTGGGGGAATCTAGAGATATAACACAAGCTACTATAGGGAGCATTCACTTTCCTGTAATACATTATTTTGCTCTCTTCATAGGTAGATGCATTAATGGTAAAGATGAGGCATGTCACATGTGTGTCCCCGACCTCAGCATTCTTAGGAGTGCGGTGTTAGGAGATAAATCTTATTATTTGGGAGCCATTGTTGCACGTAGGTTGCATCTGAATAGATTTAATGGAGATTTATTTGGTGGAATTTATACAACCCGCATAGCTAATTTTCTTGGTATAGCCATACGCGAAGATGATATTGAGTTGCCTCCTGCTTATTTGGATTATGAGGCTATGGTTCACCACCAGTTTGTCGAGAGGAATGAATCACCTCTCCAATATCGCTTAGTATTTGACAGACGTCGTGCTGTCCGTATTACTCTCCCTGCTCCTGCCCTCTTCGATTATCAAGAAAGATATGTTATTACCAGAGAGGAGGCAGATGAGTATGAGTGGAGGGCGGAGGCCGCTCGTCTCCACGCTGCAGCTCAGGAGGCGATAGCCACTGCATCTCAGTACGACCCCAACTATTATTATGGATATCCGCTAGGCCAACCGTGGCCATAGACCAACTTAGCCCAAAAGCCTAAGCTTGGGGGAGTACGCATTCGGCATTCCTCACCGACATTATATTCATGTTCACACACTCATTGCTAGATGTCGGTGCTCATACTTTTTCATTGTATCATCCATGCTAGTTTATTTTCCTTTTTATCCTCTCTTCTTGTGTGTTTGATAAACCTTAAGAAAAACCAAAAAAATTAATTGTAGCTTTTAATTAGTTTACTTTCCATGCTTGTAGTAGTAATTAAAAAGAAAACCCAAAAAGATTTCTTGTTCTTCTTTTGCTTGTTGGGAGCTTTCCTGTGTAAATAGTTTTATTTCTTTTCTTTTCTTTGGGGGTCGATAGGAGAAGACCACAATTAAATTGTTGAAGTATCTCTTATATGCATTATTGTTGATCTGACAAAAGAGCCCATATTGCCTTGTCTTCTCTTGTTTGTTGAATGCTTGCAGATTCCAGCTTAGTCCAATGCACGGGCACTATTATTATTATTCACACTATTCGGTCGTGCAAATGAAATTCAATTATGCCGATATATGATGGACTGACTGAGATGAGTAACACTGGTATGAACTTGACCTCTCTTGTTTTTGTAAATATGATTAGTTCATCGTTCCTGATTCAGCCTATTATGAATAAACATGTTTGTAATGACAACTAAAGATCATAGTTTCTTGTGCCATGCTTGATTAGCTAGGAGCTTATAATGGTTTACCTTGCATGCCAACATGCTATTAAAATGGTTGTGATGTGGTTTGATAGGGTGGTATCCTCCTCTGAAGGATTTAAGTGACTTGACTTGGCGCATGTTCACGCATGTAGTTGAAACAAAATTAGCATAGCCTTCACGATATTTATGTTCATGGTGGATTATATCCTACTTATGCTTGCATTCGGTGTTGATTAATTTTAATGCATGTTCATGACTGTTGTCGCTCTCTAGCTGGTCGCTTCCCAGTCTTTTGCTAGCCTTCACCTGTACTAAGAGGGAATACTGCTTGTGCATCCAAGTCCATAAACCCCAAGTTATTCCATATGAGTCCACCATACCTACCTATATACGGTATCTACTTGCCGTTCCAAGTAAATTTGTATGTGCCAAACTCTAAACCCTCAAATAAATATCCTGTTTTGTATGCTCGAATAGCTCATGTATCAACTAGGGCTGTCCGTATCTTCCATGTTAGGCGGGTTATTCTCAAGAGGAGTGGACTCAGCTCCTCACTCACGAGAAAGTGGCTGGTCACCGGGATGCCCAATCCCATGCTTTATGCAAATCAAATAAAAATAATTGTAAAGAAAACTCCCGCTGGGACTCTTGTTAGTTGGAGGCACTCGTAGTTTCGAGCAAGCCATGGATTGATGCTTGATGGTGGAGGGGGAGTATAAACTTTACCATTCTGTTTGGGAACCGCCTATAATGTGTGTAACATGGAAGATATTGCCATCTCTTGGTTGTTATGTTGACAATGAAAGTATACCACTCAAAATATTATTCATCTCTATTTCAAAACCGAGCTCTGGCACCTCTACAAATCCCTGCTTCCCTCTGCGAAGGGCCTATCTATTTAATTTCATGTTGATTCATCATCCTCTTATTAAAAAGCACCAGTTGGAGAGCACCACTGTCATTTGCATTCATTACTGTTAGTTTACATTGAGTATGACTTGACTGGATCTCTTTTACCATGAATTACAATGACTAGTCAGTCCTTGATCTTTAAAGGTGCTCTACATTTATGTTTTGTGGTCTCAAAAAGGGCTAGCAAGATACCATCTTGTTATATCATATTATGATTGTTTTGTGAAAGTGTTGTCATCCGAGATTTATTATTATTGCTCACTAGTTGATTATGCCATTGATATGAGTAAACATGAGACCTATGCGTTGTTGTGAATATGGTTAGTTCATAATCTTTTCTAAAAACTTGAATGCTGGCTTTACATATTTACAACAACAAGAGCAAACAGAGTTTGTAAAAGTTTTTCTTTATCACTTTCAGTTTGTCAACTGAATTGCTTGAGGACAAGCAAAGGTTTAAGCTTGGGGGAGTTGATACGTCTCCGACGTATATACTTTTCCAAGCACTTTTGCCCTTGTTTTGGACTCTAACTTGCATGATTTGAATGGAACTAACCCGGACTGATGCTGTTTTCAGCAGAATTGTTATGGTGTTATTTATGTGCAGAAACAAAAGTTCTCGGAATGACCTGAAACTTCACTAGACATCTACTCGGAAATAATAAAAAATCCTTGCAAAAGATGAAGACTAGGGGGCCCACCACCTGTCCACGAGGTTGGGGGGCGCGCCTGCCCCCCTCGGGCGCGCCCCCTACCTCGTGGGCCCCCTGAAGCTCCTCTGACCTCAACTCCAACTCTATATATTTGCTTTCGGGGAGAAAAAATCAGGGAGAAGAAATCATCGCGTTTTACGATACGGAGCCGCCGCCAAGCCCTAAAACCTCTTAGGGGGCTGATCTGGAGTCAGTTCGGGGCTCCGGAGCAGGGAATCCGTCGCCATCATCATCATCAACCATCCTCCATCACTAATTTCATGATGCTCACCACCGTGCATGAGTAATTCCATCGTAGGCTTGCTAGACGGTGATGGGTTGTATGAGATCTATCATGTAATCGAGTTAGTTTTGTTAGGGTTTGATCCCTAGTATCCATTATGTTCTGAGATTGATGTTGCTATGACTTTGCTATTCTTAATGCTTGTCACTATGGCCCGAGTGCCATGATTTCAGATCTGAACCTATTATGTTTTCATCAATATGTGAGAGTTCTTGATCCTATCTTGCAAGTCTATAGTCACCTATTATGTGTTATGATCCGTTAACCCCGAAGTGACAATAATTGGGATACTTACCGGTGATGACCGTAGTTTGAGGAGTTCATGTATTCACTATGTGTTAATGCTTTGGTCCGGTACTGTATTAAAAGGAGGCCTTAATATCCCTTAGTTTCCATTAGGACCCCGCTGCCACGGGAGGGTAGGACAAAAGATGTCATGCAAGTTCTTTTCCATAAGCACATATGACTATATTCGGAATACATGCCTACATTACATTGATTAATTGGAGCTAGTTCTGTGTCACCCAATGTTATGATTGTTACATGATGAACCGCATCCGGCATAGTTCTCCATCACCAATCCATTGCCTACAAGCTTTCCATATATTGTTCTTTACTTATTTACTTTTCCGTTGCTATTGCTATCATCACTACAAAATACCAAAAACATTACTTTTGCTGTCATTACCTTTTGCTACCGTTACCACTACTATCATACTACTTTGCTACTAAATACTTTGCTACAGATATTAAGTTTCCAGGTGTGGTTGAATTGACAACTCAGCTGCTAATACTTGAGAATATTCTTTGCCTCCCCTTGTGTTGAATCAATAAATTTGGGTTGAATACTCTACCCTCGAAAACTATTGTGATCCCCTGTACTTGTGGGTTATCAAATAGGTGGAGTTTTTGTCTTGGGCTTGGAGGGAGAAACACCAGTCTTAATGGCATCAGCCATTGAAAGTGCGTTAAGTCGACTAGAGGGGGTGAATAGGCAATTTTTATAAATTCTTCACTGAGGAATTTCAGGGTGAGGAAATTCCTAAGCGAAGAACTACTTGCAACGAAATAAGTACTCAGATGCAGATATGACATAACATAAGCATGTACATCATGATGAATTGGAAACAAAACAAAGAGTACAGAAAGCGTAAGCACAAGATAAATTAGAATGAAGATAAACAGACTGAAGAAATTGAACTGAGGAAATTGAGAATGTCTTCAATCAAAGTCTTCAAATAGATATGAACAGGTACACAACACAGTAGTGAAGAAATGAAAGGGTTGAGGAAATAGAACCAGTTAGTTCGGTGAAGACAATGATTTGGTAGACCAGTTCCAACTGATGTGACAGTTGTACATCTGGTTAGAGCGGCTAGGTATTTAAACCTGAGGACACACAGTCCCGGACACACAGTCCTCACTGTATTATCCTTGAAGTAAGGTCACACATACCTTTTCCAATCACTCGTGGTAAGTCTTCATATGACTTCGAAACCTTCACAGGCTCGGTCACTCGGCGATCCACAATTTCCTCTTGGATGCTCTAGACCATGATGCCTGACCGTCTGGAGCATGCACAGTCCTCAAAGGTAACAAGCATCAGTTCCACACAGGAACAATCTCTTCAGTGATGCTCAATCACTTTGGGTTTGTAGGTGTTTGGTTTGGGGTTATGGGTTTTTCCTCACTTGATGATTTTCGCTCAAAGTCCTCGAAGGATGGGATGCTCTCAATGACAAGTTTCAGTTTCTCGCAGAGCAGCCAACCAGCTAGTGGTTGTAGGGGTGGATATTTATAGCCTAGGGAGCAGCCCGACATGATAAGACATAAATGCCCTTCAATGATATGACCGTTAGGTGAGTAGATATTTTAGGACAGCTTGCGCATAGCACAACAACGATCGGAAATTAGAGGTTCAAGTTCCTCAGGGCTATCATGTTCCTCACTTGTAGGCAATCCGCACTGGCGAATTCCTAACTCCTCAGTCAGGACAAATTCCTCAGAGACCAAAAGAACTTCGTCTCTGTCACTGAAGAAATTGACTGAAGTGTATGAGATTTCCAATGGCTCACTCGAAGGGATTGGTAGGTGTAGGATTTTGAGTTGAGCATCACTTGGAAACTTTTCCTTAGTTTTACCTCAACCCCCTTTAACAGTACGGTGTTTCCTATGACTCAAGAAAGAGAAAATGAAACTACGAACACAAAAGTCTTCACGCTTCATGTTCCTCTCATGAATATCAAGTCTTCATGGTCACACCAATTTCTTCACTTTCAAAGTCTTCGGAAAGTCTTCAGAGATCGAAAGTCTTCAATTGAAGACATTCATTTTTAAGGGTCGACTTTCTTCGTAAGTATCAAACTCCTCATAGACTTATAGACCTGTGTATACTCACAAACACATTAGTCCCCTAACCTGTAAGTCTTCAATACACCAAAATCACTATGGGGCACTAGATGCACTTACAATCTCCCCCTTTTTTGTGATTGATGACAATATAGGTTAAGTTGTCAACGAGGATAAACATATTTGAAAGGATCGATATGGTTGACTAGAGGGGGGGGGGGGTGAATAGGCAACTACCAATTTTTAGCTTTTCTTTACCAAAATAAACTTTGCATCAAAGTACGTTGTCTAAATGTGCAACTAGGTGAGCAACCTATATGATGCAATAGCAACAAGCATACAAGCAAGCAAGGGAACTAACACTAAAGAGCTTGCACAAGTAAAGGTAAGAGATAACCAAGAGTGGATCCGGTGAAGACGAGGATGTGTTACCGAAGTTCCTTCCTTTGAGGGGAAGTACGTCTCCGTTGGAGCGGTGTGGAGGCACAATGCTCCCCAAGAAGCCACTAGGGCCACCGTATTCTCCTCACGCCCTCACACAATGCGAGATGCCGTGATTCCACTATTGGTGCCCTTGAAGGCGGCGACCGAACCTTTACAAACAAGGTTGGGGCAATCTCCACAACTTAATCGGAGGCTCCCAACAAGACCACGAAGCTTCACCACAATGGAATATGGCTCTAAGGTGACCTCAACCGTCTAGGGTGCTCAAACACCCAAGAGTAACAAGATCCGCTAGGGATGAGTGGGGGAATCGAAAATCCCTTGGTGGAAGTGTAGATCGGAGCCTTCTCAACCACTCCCAAGCAAATCAACAAGTTTGATTGGCTAGGGAGATAGATCGGGAAAAATGAAGCTTGGAGTATTTAATGGAGCTTGAGCAATAAATGGAGCTTGGGGGAAGAAGAGGTAGGTGGAAAGGAAGAAGGGGGCTCCCTTTTATAGTGGGGGCAACAATCCCGTTGCCCCCCACCAACCAGCCCCGCACAGGGCGGTACTACCGCTGAGAGGGGGCGGTACTACCGCCAGGGGAGCGGTACTGCCGCGCCATCCAGCAGTACTGCCGCGCTGAGGAGACTAAAAGGGAAAAGCTCCAACTACGGTACTACCGCGATGGTAGGGCGGTACTACTGCTCCAGGAACGGTACTACCGCCACTACAACCGTGACTAGTGCCGCAAAACCCGACACGAGAAAAAGACCTCTCGAATCGAGGCGGTAGGAGCCAGACTGCCCAGCGGTACTACGGCAGTGGGGTCAAGGGCAGTAGTACCGCTGTGGAGCGATACTACCGCTTGTGACCCTTCGGCCGTAGTACCGCAGGCGGTGCGGTACTACCACTGGGGCGAGAGAGAGAGAGGGAGAAGCGATCCCTCAAAGAAGCTGAGGACCAGGCGGAGGTACCGGGCCCCTAGCGGTACTACTGCTGTGGAGCCACGGCGGTACTACCACTGTGGAGCGGTACTGCCGCTTGTGGCTTCTCGGCGGTACTACCGCTGGGTGCACGGTACTGCCACTCAGACCCAGACAGGACAAGGAAGAGAGGAGAGATCTCTTCAATGGACAGGAAAAAACTCGGAGGGTGAGAAGCTGATGTGTACGTGAAGATTCCACCCATGCAAAACCGCAGCGGACCCCCTCTTGATAGTACGGTGCCCTCTACGCAACTAGTCCACCGAGAAAGAAACGAAAGAGCTACACCGTCTTGAAATACACTCCGAGGGAAAGAGGGCGTCTCGTGCCAGGGGAGAATCTGAGAATAATTCAAATCACAAGATTAGTCCGCCAACATGTTGTCATCAATCACCAAAACTACCTTGAGAGAGATATGCCATAACAATCTCCCCCTTTTTGGTGGATTGATGACAACTAGGGATTTGCGCAAGGAAAGGAAATGAAACGAAGAAAGCTAAGAACTACAAAATATAGACGGGCTCCCCCAGAATGTGTGCACCTAGAGATGGCACGACACACACATTCAGGTCAACACTCCCCCTATATTTTATAGTCCAACAATACTAAGCACAGGATCTATGAGATACGAGAATAGACAGGATAAGCATGCATCTCATAATAACCTACAGTACTCTAAAAAGACATAAGTAATAAGGTAGCGGTAGGGAGCATATGTCTCACACCATATGTCTAGAACTTAGGTCTCACACCAAACCAAACCAAAAGAAACACGCAAGAAACCACAAGACGACTCAAACAAACCACAAGAAGCAAAGTCCCTACACTCTCTCCCCCTTTGGCAGCGAGACACCAAAAAGGGCATAGAGTGACACTACAACTCCGGGTGATGGGAGGAGGAAGAGCTCGAGCATCACATCTCTGCATCTTCATCGTGGGTCGAAAACTGCTCGGCATCGGAGTCGGTCCAGTGGCAATTCTGATGAATCCAGTCCTCCTCTTCAGTGATCTGACCCTCAGACCCACTGACAACTGTAGCTCCAATCTGACGCATGAGCTCCTTGTGGCGCGTCCTGGCATGCTTCTCCGCCACATGAGTCATGTACTGACCATGAGACTCCATGCAGAAAAGTTTCTTCATCTTACGCTTAAGCTTCTGTGCCCACGACGGGTCTGCACTAGAGGGGCCAAAGTTCTCCTCATGATCATCAGTAGCAGCCTCACACTCGGTCCCCATGGCAGCAGTAGCAGCAGCATCAGCAGACGGACCCCCCATGGCAGCAGTAGCAGATGGACCCCCTGCGTGAGGCGTTGTCCAGTTATCCTTCTTCCTCAGACGCTTGATCTCATGAGACACCAAGTCTCCAGTCTCTAGCAACCCTCTGGGATAAGTGTGTGCCCAGGCCCTCTCAATGAGCCTCATGATGAATGGACCATAGATAGGACACTTGCGCTCAGACATGGCAGATAGAAGTTCAGACCACATGACATGAGAGATATCCAGGCTCTCTCCAGTGCTTGCTTCCTTCTCATGCTGACAGAAAAGCAGCATGTCCACGAGGTAAGAGTGGACCATATTCAGATTCCCGATCCGAGGGAAGAGAGTCTCACAGAAAATGCGATGAAGAATGTCCAGATACGAAGACAGCTCATAGGTCTTCTTCTTAGTCACCGGGTGAACCTTCACAGTGCAGTAGGGCCAAAGGGCTTGCTTGTGGGTGGATGTAGCATTGCGGTGAGGGCGGAAACCGACAGGAGTCTCAAGCCCGGTATCCACCACATCAAGTAACTCCATGAAAGCCTTCCACTTGACAGAAAGCAGCTTGCCAGTGGTCATCCATGTCAGAGTCCTGTCGACATCCGTCCCAAGATGGATGGTGGCATAGAATTGAGCTACCAAATCCGCATCAAAATCCTTGTTGAATTGCATGATCCTGAGAATGTTCAGCTGGGTGCACATCTGAAGAGCTTCGCCAAAGTACTCTAGGTCCTTCTCCATAGCATAAGTATCAATGGAGCAAACATCAACAAAAAGATTCTTCTTGGCCTTGATCACATCGAAGTAGATGGCAAACTGAAAACGGTTCCAGAATGGGCGGTTGACCAAAGTGGGTTCTTGGGCCACCACATAGGGGTTGCGGCGACGCTTCTCCCGAAACTCTTTGTTTTTCATCTCAGTCACAATCTTCCCTTTGGGTTTCTAGGCGGCCCGCTTCAAATGCTGAGGAGGTGGAGGAACACTCGCAGATGCACTTGTTGGAGGCAGTTGGGTGCTTGAGGAACCACCGGCAGGCTCAGAGGTACGGTAGCGTTTTGATGTGGCACACCTGGGGTTGATACGGCGACCTTGCTGCTCGGAAGGGTCATCACCTGGAGCCAAACACAAGAAAATGCAAAGGAACCAGAAAGAAAGAGCATAAGCAAACAATTACAACAAAAAGATCAAGGTGAGGTAGGAAAATGATGGAACTTGGCATACAGCAGTAGTACCGTGACCTGTCCGCGGTAGTACCGCCCCAAGCGGTAGTACCGCCCCAGAGGGAGTGGTAGTATCGCTCTAGGTCAAGCGGTAGTACCGCTCCAAAGGGAGCGGTAGTACTGCTTGAGGCGGATAAACAACAGTTTCCTAGTGCGAGGCAGAGAAACAGCGGTTTCCTACTTCCATAGTCAGATCCGGCACTACCGGCCTACCAAATTCAAAAATAATCCTACCAAACTCTAGTCTAGATAGTCTAGTTGCCTTCTCCAACCAACTCAAGCCTAGATTTAGCCAAAAATCTAGAGATGCAACCACCATTGCCCCAAGAAACAAGAACTGAAAAGGAGACAAAACGAAAGAAGGAACGGGGCAATACCGGCATCCATGGCAAGAGGACGTGGTGGGGATCGACTCCACCAAAGGAACTAAAGAGGGATGCCCCGGAGACGGAGATCCGCCGGAGCCCTCCCGCGGCGAGTGGAGGCTGGAGAGAGAGGAAGAGAAAAGAGGGGTGAAGAGAATGGGTATGGGGGAGAAGAAACCTCCCCCTGCCCCCGACTTAACCCCCTGTCCTCGTCCCCCAGCGGTAGTACCGTGCTGGGGGGCGGTAGTACCGCTTACGAGCGGTAGTACCGCACACCACCAGCGGTAGTACCGCCCAGCACGCCACGGCAACTAAACATACCCGGCTTAGGCTCAACGAAACGACAAAAACAGCAAACACAACAGCAAACCAACAAGACACACCTCTTCACAAGATGGCGGTGGCCGAGGCCACCTATGTTTGAGTCAAAAGGTATGGCACCGCGAAGATTTTAACCTTGGGCCCATGACCAAAACTCGTCTTTTAAGCACAAGTGCCATCAACAATGGCTAAAGTGAAAGACTTGATCAATTTATGCATAATGGGGGGAGGGAGAGTTCATTGAGAGAACAACACTCCCCCTATGTCCATGCCTACACCTAAACTAAACAACAAATTGAGCGTGGTAAGGTGTGCACGGGTTCAAGCCACATTGCTCGAATCAATGATATTTAGCTCATGCCTTAACTCGCGAAATCTTGCTTCATCCAAGGGCTTCGTGAAAATATCTGCAAGGTTGTCATGAGTGTTGACATAGTTGAGCTTGATCTCTCCTCGCCTAATGTGATCCCGGATGAAGTGATACCGAATCTCAATATGCTTTGTCTTGAAGTGTTGCACCAGGTTGAGAGAAATCTTGATGGCACTTTCATTGTCACACCAAAGAGGCACTTTGTCACAAGTGACACCGTAATCCTTTAAAGTTTGCCTCATCCATAAGAGTTGTGCACAACAACTATCGGCCGCAACATACTCCGCTTCGGTGGACGAGAGAGACACACAACTTTGCTTTTTGGAAGACCAACTTACCAAAGAGCAACCAAGGAATTGGCACCCTCCAGAAGTGGACTTCCTATCCACCTTGTCTCCCGCCCAATCGGAATCCGAGTACCCTACAAGCTTGAAGTTTGATCCTCTTGGGTACCATAAGCCAAAGTTTGGGGTATGAGCCAAATATTGAAAGATTCGTTTGACCGCCACATAGTGACTTTCCTTGGGTGCGGCTTGAAACCGTGCACAAATTCCCACACTCAACATGATGTCCGGTCTAGATGCACAAAGGTAAAGCAAGGATCCAATAATGGAACGCTATACCTTTTGATCCACCACTTTACCATTGGGATCTAAGTCAAGTTGGCACTTGGTGGGCATTGGAGTGGAAGCCGGCTTGACGTCACTTAGCTTGAATCTCTTGAGCATGTCTTGAGTGTATTTGGATTGATTGATGAAGGTTCCTTCTCTTCTTTGCTTCACTTCGAACCCTAGAAAGAACTTCAACTCCCCCATGGAGGACATCTCGAACTTTGAGGTCATGAGAGCGGCAAATTCCTCATTGAAAGCTTTGTTAAGAGAACCAAAGATAATATCATCAACATATAATTGGCACACAAACAACTCCCCTTTGACCTTCTTAGGAAAAAGAGTGGGGTCGATTATCCCAACTTCAAACCCACGGTCTTGTAACAACTCGGTAAGGTGGTCATACCATGCACGTGGGGCTTGTTTAAGGCCATAGAGTGCCTTATCGAGTTCATACACATGATCGGGAAAGTAGGGATCCTCGAACCCGGGGGGTTGCTTGACGTACACCAATTCATTAATGGGACCATTAAGGAAAGCACTCTTCACATCCATTTGATGTAACTTAAAGTTATGATGAGAAGCATAAGCAATCAACATGCGAATGGATTCAAGACGAGCAATGGGAGCAAAGGTTTCACCGTAGTCGATACCCTCGACTTGGGAGTAGCCTTGTGCTACCAAACGAGCCTTGTTGCGAATGATAATCCCATGGGCATCTTGCCTGTTCTTGAATATCCACTTGGTTCCAATGACATTGTGGTTCCCCATTGGCCTTGGCACCAATCTCCACACTTTGTTGCGCTCGAAGTTGTTGAGTTCTTCATGCATGGCATTGAGCCAATCCGGATCTTCTAGCACCTCATAGACCTTGAGGGGTTCCACACAAGAGACAAACGCGTGATGCTCACAGTAATTTGCTAATTGTCTACGAGTGCTTACCCCCTTTCTTAAGCTTCCAAGCACATTCGTCATGAGATGATCCTTGGTGGAGAGCTTGGAAGCAACCTTGGCGGCACGACGCTCTAATTCCTCCTCGATGGTGAGTTGAGGAGCGGTTACTTGATCATCTTGAGCGTCGTCATGAACTTGTTCTTGGTCTTGAACTTGCTCGGGGGAGAGAACTTGACCTTGGGCATCACTTGGTGTGTCAACACCGTCTTGAGTATGATCTTGCCCTTGGTCTTGTTCATGAGGTTGAGGGCCTTCACTTTGTTCTTCGGAAGCGTGTGGGCCTTGGGTTGGTGATGGCTCCACTTGAGTGGAGCATTGTCCTTCTCCTTCGGCCACAAGGGGTTCATCAATGGGTAGGATGAAACCAACACCCATTCTTCTTATGGCTTGAGTAGGAATTTCATCACCTACATCACAAGTGCCACTTTGCTCCACATGGGAGTCGTTATTCTCATCAAACTCCACGTTACACGTCTCCTCAATAAGTCCCGTGGATTTATTGAGGACACGGTAAGCATGAGAGTTTGTAGCATAGCCAACAAATATGCCCTCATAAGCTCTAGCCTCAAATTTAGAAAACCGAACACCTTTCTTTAGAATGAAACACTTACACCCGAATACCCGGAAGTACTTGAGGTTGGGCTTGTTATCGGTGAGTATCTGTCACAGTAAATAGCCATGGGTAGCCTAGTCGGCTTCCCCTGGCCCATTAGAAAAAATTATGAGCCTGTCCGGCTCTCAAGAAGACTCAAGACCTGGGGCCGCCTCCCCCCTCCGCCGACTACCTCCTAGGCCGGCTTCGGGGGCGGCCCGCCCTTTACCCTCATGAAGAAAGCTGTGGAGAGCCGACTACGAGAAACTGGCTACAGCAAGGCCGACTACAAGAGATCGGCTCCCATAAAGTAGTCAAAGCCGTACCCGCAGCGTACGCGTCCACCCCGCGATGATGAAGCAGGGCGTGGCTACAGTAGAGCCTGCCACCCCCAAAACCCGGAGCATGCCTGGTACAGTGCGCCGTACGGGTGGCCACGACCCGTCCGGCGCGGCACTGTTCCCACGGCGGCCCCGACGCCGTCCACGACGGGCCACCAGCGTGGCCCCCGAGGCGGTGGGCCCCTTCGGGCAGAGAGATACCGAAGGCGGCCACACCTCCTCCCAAGTCGGCCTAATGGAGAGCCGGCCCCCCATGGCCGGCTCGCCATCCTCCTCGAGGGAGACGCCCATTAAGGAGACAAGATACGGCAGGGCTACAGTAATCGCCCACCAGGGCGGTGGCACTGTAGCCACGCTTACCCCGACCAAGCCTGTGTCAACCGCACGGAGCAACAGTAACCAGCCACCGACCAGGCCCTGGATAGTGGGGCCTGCCTGTCGACCAGGGAGCCAGCAGTCGGCGGGACCCACCAGTCGGCGGGCCCCAGCAGCCGGCGCAGAAGCCAGCGAGCACAGTCACAGGCAGCTGGGCCCCGCGCCCGGCCGGATTACCATTGTACCCCCGGGGGGTAGGCCTATATAAACCCCCCGGTGCACCCATGCAAAGGGTTGGACTCTCAAGCTAGACTTAGACACCACACGAGGAGAAGAAGCAAGCTAGTCGTGCCCTTCTTCCTCCTTCCACCCAAACAGCTCGAGGAGCGTTGTGTAGCTCCTTGTTCATTTAGTAACCATGCAGAGACCCCGTAGAGCAGCAGTAGGGGTGTTATCTCCTCGGAGAGCCCTGAAGCTGGGTAAGATTCGCCGGCGTGCATGTCTTCGTCTTATCCCGTTTCCAGGCACCGGCGATGTTTTATTGGCTCCCACAATGATAAGCCACCCGTTGGCATATGTCGCACCTACCACCCGACATTTGGCGCCCACCTTGGGGCCAGGTGCACCGTCGTCCGGAGACCTGTTCTGGACGGGAACCCTTTTCCTCCCCTGCGAGCGTTGCCAGCCCGGCTCGCCCGATGGCGCTTGCCATGACACGCTGCATGGCGTCACCAACATCTGCGGGGTGAGCAGCCTCGCCGACCTCTTTGACAAGGCCCGCATCTCCGATGAGCTTGCCTCCGATGCGGGCACCGACCACCTCGCCAACCTCCTCGGCCAGCTCCACGTCTCCAGCGAGCCCGCTGCGGATTTGGTGTCGGTTGGCTCCACCAACCCGATGCCTGTTGACTCCAACACGGCATCCTACGACGCCTTCCCCACCAACGTCACGATCTACAACGACCCGCTCCCTCCGGCCAGCGATCGCGATACTGTCACTACTGAGGTGATGGTTATCGGCCACGATGGCCCAACTGACGAGGACGCCCACGACGCCCCGCACGCGGCGGCCCACGACTTGTCCGCCCCCCATCCGGCTGACGCCAACGATGAAGTACTGGAGGCGCGTCGCCTTGCCCTCCTCGCGGAGGGCCGGCGGCTGGCCTCCGTAAGACGCCTCACCGAGGCCTACCAGCGCGAAGCTGACCGCGCCGCCTTCGGCACACCGGCTCCGGCTGGCCCAAGCCGGGCTGGTGCTGTTAGGAAACACGGCGCCGTCATCGCTGACACGCTTGGAGTCGATCGCCCGGTCTACGCCACTCCGCTCGAGAACCTGCGCGCCGCCCAGGCGGCCGTAGACGAGCTGGACGGCTTGGAAGCCGAAGACCTCCCCCACATGACGCGGCGTATACAACAACTAATTGACGCAGCCGCTCGGCGGCACGAAGCCGACGCCTGAGCGGGGAGCCCTCCCCCGCGCCGCGACCACGGCGCGACTTCCCGATCGCCGACTACGAGCAACACCCACGCGCGGCGCGAGAAAGAGCCAGCCTCCAGCCGAAGCTGGACCCAAATCTCCATCGAGTGAGACGCGGACGGCCGCCCCCGGGCCATGGAATGGCGGGGCACCCCGCCTCTGCCTCGAGCTCTTGGAGAAAGATACCCCACCCCGCCTCCAGTGGCGCACCCGACTCTCAGTGGCCGGCTTGGTCGCCGCGAAGGAGTCAGCGAAAACGACGCCCGCCACCGGATCGACCGCCTGGCCAGATCCCTGGCGCTGGAAGAAGAAGACGATGTCGGCCCGCCTTGCTTTGGCCCCCGCATCCGTGACGAGCACTTCCCCAAAGGGTTCTCGCACCCAAGAGACACGCCCAAGTACAACGGCTCGGTGAAGCCGGAAGACTGGCTGACCGACTACTCCACAGCCGTCAGCATCGCCAATGGCAACCGGCGCGTTGCCGTGAAGTACGTGTCCCTCATGCTGCAAGGCACGGCACGGACTTGGCTTAACAGCCTCAAGCCTCTCAGCATCAACAGCTGGGTAGATTTCACTGAAGCCTTCGTTCGCAACTTCACCAGCACCTACAAGCGGGCTCCCAAGCCTAGACAGCTCTCCCTGTGCATACAGGGCCCAGCCGAGTCCACTCGCGACTACCTCACGCGTTGGGCCGAGCTCCGCAACTCCTGCGAAGGGGTGCATGAGGTGCAAGCCATCGAATACTTCACTGCCGGGTGCCGAGAGGGCACCCTCCTTAAGCACAAGCTTCTTTGCGACGAGCCGACTACCCTCGATGAGCTCCTGAACATCGCCGACAAGTACGCCACCACCGACTCCTCGATGAAGACCGAGCTCCGAGTGGACGCGACCGGGAAAGTGCTCAATCCGGCGCCCCAAGCACCGACTGGAGATTCCGGCCGACGCCAACACCAGAATGATCAGAAGCGCAAAGGCCCTGCGCCGCCTCCCGCTAGCCGGCAGGTGGCCACGGTCGAAGATGCGCCGCCCGAGGGGCGGCCCGCGCCCAAGAAGCCCAAGGGCGGGCGGCCGGCTTGGCAGCCGGCCTTCTCCTACGAACAAACCCTTGACGCCCCGTGCAAGTTCCACAGCGGCGCGAAGCTGTCCAACCATACGACCCGAAAGTGTAACTGGCTCGCCCAAATCTCCAAGGGCGAAGGGCTCACGCCGACTCCGCCTACCGGCCCACCGCCTCCAGCTCCGCCGCCAAGGCCGCTCGGCCCACGGTCGACGCCGTGCAGGACGAGTTCCCCGACGAGCAAGCATCTTACGCTGTCTTTACGAGCCAGCCCGAAGACCGGCGCAGCAAGCGCCGAGAGCAACAAGAAGTCAATGTGGCCACCGCCAACCCAGTCGGCCACATGCATTGGTCAGAGAAATCCATCAACTGGAGCCGGGCCGACGACCCAGAGGTGATGCCGTCCCCCGGCTCCTACGCTTTGGTCATGGAGGCCACCCTTGCGACGGACACGCGTGCCGCACGCTTCTCCCACGTGCTGATCGATGGTGGAAGCAGCATCAACATCCTGTACCGCGACACCATGGAGAAGTTGGGTGTCAGGGCAAAACAGCTTGTGCCGACTCAAACGGTGTTTCACGGCATCGTACCCGGTTTGTCCTGCGCCCCCATCGGCAAGATCAAGATGGATGTACTCTTTGGGCCCAAGGATCATTTCCGCCGGGAAGCAACATGGTTCGAGGTGGTGGACATGGAGAGCCCTTACCACGCCTTGCTTGGCCGACCCGCCTTGGCCAAGTTCATGGCGGTCCCCCACTACACATACCTCAAGATGAAGATACCAAGCTCCAAGGGCATCATCACCATCACCGGCGACTACAAGAAGTCCGCCGACTGCGCCGCGGCCAGCAGCCGGCTGGCCGAATCCCTCGTGATTGCCGAAGAAAAGAAGACGCTGGACAGGGTCGTGGCCCTGGCAAACAAGCAGCTAAACTAGCCCGCCGACTCCAAGGAGTATGATGCCCAAGGATCTTTCCAGCCAGCCAAGGAGACCAAGAAAATACACCTCGACCCCGAGCACCCCGAGAGGTTTGCCGTCATTGGGGCGAGCCTAAGCAGCAAATAGGAAGGCGAGCTCGTCGATTTCCTCCGTGAGAATCGGGATATCTTTGCATGGTCCCCCAAGGACTTGCCGGGTGTTCCGAAGGATTTCGCCGAGCACAAATTACATGTGTGGGAGGACGCCAAACCAGTCAAGCAGCCTCTCCGCCGACTGTCAGAGGAGAGGAGAAGGATCGTAGGGGAGGAGATAGCCCAGCTTCTTGCAGCCGGCTTCATCATGGAAGTTTTCTTCCCCGAGTGGCTCGCGAACCCGGTTCTCGTGCTGAAAAAGAATAACAAGTGGTGCATGTGTATAGATTACACAAGCCTCAACAAAGCCTGCCCAAAAGATCCCTTCGCCCTGCCCAGAATTGACCAAGTGATAGACTCCACAGCCGGATGCGAGCTGTTGAGCCTTTTGGATGCTTATTCGGGATACCACCAGATAAAACTGAACCCGGATGACCGACTGAAGACCGCCTTCATCACGCCGTTTGGAGCCTTCTGCTACCTGACCATGATGTTCGGCTTGAGGAATGCCGGCGCCACTTTTCAGCGTTGCATGCAGAAGTGCCTCCTCACACAGCTCGGCCAAAACGCCCACGTCTACGTGGATGATATTGTGGTGAAGACGGAGAAGCGCGGCACTCTGCTGGAAGACCTGAAGGAGACATTCGAGAACCTGCGTCGGTTCCGAATCAAGCTCAACCCCGAGAAATGCGCGTTCGGACTGCTAGCCGGCCAGCTCCTAGGCTTTCTGGTCTCCGAACGCGGCATCGAGTGCAACCCTGTGAAGATCAAGGCCATCGAGAGGATGGCGGTCCCAACCAAGCTTCAAGAGATCCAGAAGTTCACCGGGTGCCTAGCCTCTCTGAACCGCTTCATCAGCCGGCTTGGAGAGAAAGCTCTCCCTCTCTACCGCCTCATGAAGAAGAGCACCCACTTCGAGTGGAATGACCAGGCCGACCAAGCTTTCCACGAGCTAAAGAAAATGCTAGCCACGCCGCTTGTCTTGGCGGGACAGATTGAGAAAGAGCCCATGCTCCTTTATATTGCCGCCACTAGCCGGGTGGTCAGCACCGTCATTGTAGTCCAACGCCCCGAAGAAGGCCGAGCCCAGCCGGTCCAGAGGCCGGTTTATTACCTGAGCGAGGTGTTGTCCGCCTCGAAACAGAACTACCCGCACTACCAGAAGATGTGCTACGACGTGTACTTCACCGCCAAGAAGCTGAAGCCGTACTTTCAAGAACATCCTATCACGGTCGTATGCACTGCCCCGCTGGCCGAGATCATAGGCAGCCGGGATGCATCCGGCCAGGTGGCTAAGTGGGCCATCGAGCTGGCCCCTTACACGATCTTCTACCAACCCCGCACCACCATCAAGTCGCAAGCACTGGCCGACTTCCTCGTCGACTGGGCCGAGACCCAGTACTTACCGCCAGCTCCCGACTCCACCCATTGGCGCATGCACTTTGACGGATCCAAGATGCGCACCGGCTTGGGAGCCCGCGTCGTCCTTACCTCTCCTAAGGGCGACAAGCTCAGATACACGCTGCAGATCCACTTCGCCGCCTCCAACAATGTAGCCGAGTATGAAGCGCTCATACACGGGCTCCGGCTTGCCAAGGAACTCGGCATCCGCCGGATCCTGTGCTATGGCGACTCGGATTTGGTGGTTCAGCAATCATCTAGCGACTGGGACGCCAAGGACACAAACATGGCAAGCTACCGCTTCCTAGTGCAGCAAATCAGTGGATACTTCGATGGATGCGAATTCCTCCATATACTGCAAGCCGACAACGAGCCAGCAGATGCCCTGGCCCGAATAGGCTCCACGCGGCAAGCAATACCAACCGGCGTCGCCCTACAACGCCTCCTCAAGCCGTCCATCAAGTCGTCTCCGGAATCCGACTCCATCTTCGTTCCGCCTAACCCCGATGGGGCCGGGTCCGGCTCGAAGAATCAAGCAGTCGGCCCAGGGACTTCAATACTCGGCTCGGGGACTGCAGTAGCCGGCTTGGGGACTGCCTCACCCGGCTCGGGGACTGCGGTACCCGGCTCAGGGACTGGGGTAGCCGGCCCGGGGACTTCTTCAGCATAGCAAGCGGTGGCCGATTCCAGCACTTCATTACCCAGCCCGCCACCCTGGTGGCTGTAGCCACATTGGCGGCAGGGGAAGTCACAGCTCCATCATGGCCCAAACCATCCTCAACTTTTTGGTGAACCAAGATCTGCCGGCTGACGAAACCGAAGCAAGACAAGTCCAACGTCGAGCCGGAGCATACACAATCGTCAACAGAGAACTTGTCAAGCGCAGTGTCACCAGAGTCTTATAGCGATGCGTCGAGCAGGAGAAAGGCATTGCAATCCTCAGAGATATACACCAAGGAGAGTGCGGCCACCACGCCGCATCAAGATCACTTGTTGCCAAAGCCTTCCGCCACGGTTTCTTCCGGCCGACTGCTTTGGACGACGCCAAAGAGCTAGTCAAACACTGCAAAGGCTGCCAGCTTTTCAGCTCCAAGCAACACATGCCGGCTTCAGCACTCAAGACCATTCCCCTCACCTGGCCCTTTGCCGTCTGGGGACTGGATATGGTGGGCCCATTCAAGACGGCGTGCGGCGGCATGACGCATTTGCTCGTCGCCGTGGACAAATTCACCAAGTGGATTGAGGCGAAGCCGATCAAGAAGCTGAATGGGCCGACTGCGGTGACTTCCATTGCAGATATAACAACCCGGTACGGCGTACCGCATAGCATCATCACCGACAACGGCACGAATTTTGCCAAAGGTGCCTTGGCACGGTTCTGCGCCGCACAAGGTATCCGGCTGGACCTTGCGTCCGTCGCCCACCCGCAGTCAAACGGCCAAGTGGAGCGAGCAAATGGCCTCATCCTGTCCGGCATCAAGCCCCGACTGGTCGTACCTCTGGAGCGTTCAGCCGGCTGTTGGCTCGATGAGCTGCCGGCTGTCCTATGGAGTCTGCGTACTACCCCAAACAGATCAACCGGCTTCACTCCTTTCTTCCTTGTGTATGGTGCCGAGGCAGTCATCCCAACAGACATCGAGTTCGACGCGCCTCGGGTAACCATGTACACGGAAGTGGAAGCCAAAGAAGCAAGAGAAGACGGCGTCGACCTGCTGGAAGAAGGCCGGCTGTTAACCCTCAGCCGGTCTGCCATCTACCAGCAGGGTTTGCGCTGCTACCACAGCGGAAGGTCAGACCAAGATCCTTCCAGGAGGGCGACCTTGTGCTCCGGCTGATCCAGCGAACAGCCGGCCAGCACAAGCTCGCAGCCCCCTGGGAAGGTCCCTTCATCGTCAGCAGAGCTCTAGGCAACGATTCCTACTACCTCATCGACGCGCAGAAGCCGAAGGCACGCAAGAGAGACGACTCCAGCAAGGAGTCGGAACGACCATGGAATGCCAATCTTCTTCGGAAATTTTACAGTTAAAATGCAGTATGTATCACGTCCACTTTCGTATTAAGTACGAAACAATAGGCTCCCCGAGGAGGACTCGGGGACTGCCATCTTTTATTTTATGAATGAAAGTTATCATGCGTATGGTACCGCCTGTTCATTTATTTTGTCCGGCACCGGGTTCGACGAGTCGGCCCGGGGACTAGCCGACTGGAGTTATATTAGGAGCCCTACCCGCGGTCAGACAAGTAATGTGCTGACACCCAGGCTTGGCTCTTGCCAAAATTGCAGTTCGAAGAATCGACTGCCCGGCTGGCAAGAGTCATAAGCCAGAAAGGGTGCGCACACGAAAAACGGCTAGGGACTAAGGGGCTTATATAACAAAAGCCGGCTTGCCGCCTCCCGCCGACCGACTACCAGAGTAGCCGGCCGGCCGGCTTACATTCAGTCTGCTTCAAATCCGAGAAAGCTCGAGTACTTGCCTTCCCAAAGAGGGAAGGCGGCAAAGGAAAAAGCCTAAGGATAAAAAAGTGCACTTGAATGGAAGCCAACACATGCATACAATAATATTTACACAAAGGACCTCCAGAGTGGTCAGCATCCAACATTGTTCGATACACCCCAGTGGGTGGAATTGCGGAAACATAAAAATTGTTCGAAAAGGCAAAAGCAGGAACAACAGGGACGGCAAATCAAGCCGGCGGGGCCGCTGACGAGCCGGGCTGGGTGGTGGAGACGGTCGTGCCGGCTGAAGGAGCGGCCGGCTGGCCAACTTCGGCCTGATCACCACCTCCGGCAGAGGGCGCGCTCCCGCGCGGCTCGTTGCTAGAGGCACAGTCGGCTTGAGGGTAGTCGGTCGTCTCACCAGCCGGCTCGGCGTCTCCGCCGTCTTCTTCCTCGTCATCCTCACCCTCGTCGCTGGAGGCAATCTCCTCGGCCGAGTCCTCGCCTTCCGCCGGGTTCAGCCCGAACCACTCCTCCGGCTGGGCGATGCCGTCATCACTGAGTTCTGGCGCGAAGACGCTGGTGTCGGTGCACTCGGCGATCGTCGAGGCGCGTTGCGCGATCGCCGGCCGCACCTCCTCCAGCTCCGCGTCGGCCTCCAACCGCCAAGTCCGCAGCTGGTCCAGGCTTAGCCCTGGGTACCACGCGCGGACGAACTCCAACGCACGCCCGGCTCCGAGACGGGCTGCTGACGCCTTCCAAGCCTCGAAGCGGCCGACTGCGACTTCTAGCCAGTCGGCGGTCCGACTTGGGGTGCGGGGAATCATCTGGCTAGGCCAGAGCGCCGCCAGCACTTGCGCCCCGGCACGTTGGAGCCGGCGGAGCATCCAATGGGCCGGCTGCAGTCGCGCTTGGACGGCAATGAGCTGCTCCGACAGCGTTCGATTTGCATCCGGCGAAATGACAACTCCAGCCTGACGGTGCGCCTCGCGATGGGCCTCGATGGCTTGGGTGGCGAGGACGGAGTGGCTGGGAAAGTAATCTGCGCAAAGTAACAAGCACACGTCAGAATAAAACCCCAGGCGGCCGGCAGATGGAGGAAGGGTAAGAAAGGCGGCTTACCATTGATCAGATCTTCGATTCGGCCGAAACCTTCCTCTAGCGCCTGGCGTGTCTCGGCCCAGCTCGCCGCCTTGATCTCGAACTCCGCCTTCAGGGCAGCCTCGCCGTCCTGCGCCTTCTGCAGGGCTGCCTAATGGCTTTCCTCCTGGTCGGCCAGTTTCTTGACCAGGCGGTCGCGCTCCTGAACCAAGTCGGCATACTCGGCGTCCCTGGCACGAAGAGCGGTCTGCACTTCGCCGAGCTCCCTCTGCAAGTCGGCATTGGCCCCTACACGAGCAAGAGACAAAGAGAAAAGGTCAATAAGGGAAAGGTCATCAAGAAAGATCCGACCCGACTGCGCTGCAGTCGGCCGGATCTCGGGGACTACACCCAGTGGGTGCGCTGTCGCGCCCCCACGAGAGATAGATAAAAGCAATATACTTACGTCGGCTGCTGGCCAGGTCTTCGGTCCTCCGGCTCAGCTCCCGAGCCTGGGAGTTGAAGGCGGCGGCACGAGAGTTGTGATAATCCTAAAGATCAGACAGAAAATAGAGTTAAGATAGTCGTCGGGAAAGATCCGACCCAACTGCGCTGCAGTCGGCCCGGATCTCGGGGACTACACCCAGTGGGTGCGCTAGCGCACCCCCACGGAAAAAATCAGAGGACCAGAGCGGTCGACAAGTAAAAAACTTACCAGGATTGCGGACCGCGTTGACAGAAACTCCTGAGTAAATTGCTGCAGGAGGGCGGCCTGAGCCTCCAGCCGGCTCCGAACCCCTTGGGCCGCCACGTTCAGCTGGCCACTTCCTCCGATGGGAGTCCACCCGGACGTGGCGGAACTGGCCGCCTCCAAGGCTTCTGCCGTCTGGTTGGCACCCGCGGCTTGGCACGTGTCCAGCGGGGCTGTGCTCCCTCCGGCGCGCTGGCTCGCCGCCAGCTGAATTTCAAGACCGGCTCTGGCCTCGGGTGTGGCCCAGGCCGGCTCCTCCGCCACCGCCGACGACTGGCCGCCTTCGCCCGCTCCGGCTGGCGCAGCCGGTGGCGTCCTCTACGCGAAGACCTCGAAGAGCTCATCCCTCTACGCCGGCGGCTGATCAGGGGTGATCTTCTCTGCCGTGGGCAGCGGGATGTCCGGGCCCACGGTGTGGAGGGGGATGGCGAGCAGCGGAGGCCGGCTATGCATGCCCTCCGCCTCCGTCTCCGCGGTCGCCCGCTCCAATGGAGTCTCGGCTGCCGCATCCGCTCGCTCCGTCGCCGCCCGGGCAGCCTCCCGCTCCGCCGCCTCCCTCTCTTCTCGCGCCTCACGGGCGTTCCGCTCCGTGGCTTCCGCGAGATCGGCGCGGGGGTCCACGCGGCGGGGCCCTGAAGATCCAGCACCCGGCCCGACCACAGAGCCGCCTGGGCCTCGCTCAAGGGAAAGCAGTGCCCTGCTCAGAAATCGGAGAAGGATTAGAACAAAAGAAGACAACAAAAATCAAGCACGCAAGCGGCCAAAGGGCTTACGAGGAAACCGCTGGAGGATGCTTCACCGCCTTCCGGAAACGGGCCGCCTTCGCCGCCGCTTCGTCCTGCTTCGTTGCCGCGGCGGAGGCCCTCGTCTTTTTCGGCCGGCTGCCGAAGAGAGGAAGCGCGGCCCGGCGCTTCGACGTTCCACCACCGGCAGCCGGCACGGCGGACGAGCCCGCGCTGTGACGATCGGTTGCCGGCTGGTGGCGCAGGATTTCTTTGGTGTCGGCGTCGTCCGGCCAGTCGTCAAAACTGGCCGAGAGCCCCGTGCCTCCGGGCTCGTCGACGTCCCCCGTGGCGGCGGCCTCCATGGTGGCCACCCCCAAATCTGGGTCGTCGATGTCGTCTACCGTATGGTCCGGGGCATACCGGCGTTCGACTCCTGCCGCCCCGGCTGGCGGCGGAAGAAGAGGGTTCTGATAAAAAAAGGGGGAAGAGCCGCCTGGTCAGAAGCCGGCTGGCATAAGCCGGTTGATGACAAAAAGAAGGACTTACCACGGGCGGAGGATGGGCGCGGGAGTACGGCGCCTTGCCGAATTGCCAGTCGTTGGCGAGCTTGTGGTTGGCGATGTAGTTCACCATGAGCGCTACCTCGGCATGGGGCATGTCCCATGTGCTCAGCCGGCAAGGGTCAAAGCGGCCGCTCATCTGGCATAACATGTGGGGCCGGCTCTGAAGGGGAAGGATCCGGCGCTCGACGAAGGCGGCCACCAAGTCGGCTCCGCGCAGGCCTTCCGACTGGATCATTACCCAAAGCCAGGCGATGGCGGCGTTCCCGGCCGGAGATAAGGACTTGGACCGGAAGCCCCAAGACGGCTGCCTCCCAGCCGGCGGGCCGGCTACGTAAGCCGGCAGATTAACGTAGTCTCCTTGCGGGGCGACGTTCTTGACGTAGAAATATGATTTTTGCCAGAGTTTGACCGATTGTATTAAAGGGATGTGCGGGAAGGGGTTGTTCTCGCCTGACCTCTTCATCGTGATGAAGGCCCCGCAGGGGGCGGGCACACCGGCGGTGACGGTGCTGAGCTTGTTTTGGAAGAGCTCTGCCCAAAGCTCCAGCGTGGGCAGCACTCCCAAGAAGCCTTCGCAGAGAGAGACAAAGGCCGAAAGCAGCATCGCCGCGTTGGGCGTGAGCTGATGCGGCTGGAGACGGTAGAAGTCTAGGAAGGAGCGCATGAACCCACTCGCCGGGAAGCTGAAGCCACGCAAGAAATGCGTACGGAAGACGACGTGCTCGCCTTCCTCTGGCGCCGGCGAGATTTCCGCCTCCGGCGCCAGACGAGCCTGCACAAGGTTGGCGGCGGGCAGGCGCCGGGTCTGGCGGAGAAACTCTATGGGATCTTCGTGGACGTTGGACCCGTCCCACGAGCTCGACAGCGCCATGGACATGGCGGCGTGGGCAGGCTGCGACGGGAGGCTGCGTCGGGCGCGGAGGAAGAAGAAAGGAAAGGAGAACAAGGAGGGACGAGGAGCGGGGGAGCGAGCAAGCCTTTGTCTCTCCCCCTCCCCCTCCTACTTGTAGGCTCGTGCGCCGGAGCCGAGAAGGCGCGGCGTGGGGGATCGTGGGGATCGATCGTGCCCATCTCCCCCATGCTCCGCATTAATTGCGCGCATTGAAGACACGAAGAAACGGCCGCGGGGAGGCGAACAATCCCCTCGGGCCACAGAAGATCTGCGCCCGGGCCGAGGCCGGGGAGTGGCGGGCCCGGGCCTGCGGCGGCGTCCCGTCGCGCGCGTGCGACGGCAGGACTTCACCGCCACGTGGCCTGTCGTGGGGCCCGCGGGCCGCCCGCGGGTCAATCATGGTCATATTAATAAGCGAATAAGTTCTCCAAAGTCGGCCTGCGACGGCAGGGTCGGTTCCTCAGGGTATGAAGCTGGCCGGGCTTCTCGTCCCTCCGTCTGCCGTGAAGCTCGCCCAGCTTCGGGGACTACTGTCAGAGTAAATAGCCATGGGTAGCCTAGCCGGCTTCCCCTGGCCCATCATAAAAAATTACGAGCCTGTCCGGCTCTCAAGAAGACTCAAGACCTGGGGCCGCCTCCCCCCTCCGCCGGCTACCTCCTAGGCCGGCTTCGGGGGCGGCCCGCCCTTTACCCTCATGAAGAAAGCTGTGGAGGGCCGACTACGAGAAACCGGCTACAGCAAGGCTGACTACAAGAGATCGGCTCCCATAAAGTAGTCAAAGCCGTACCCGCAGCGTACGCGTCCACCCCGCAATGATGAAGCAGGGCGTGGCTACAGTAGAGCCTGCCACCCCCAAAACCCGGAGCACACCTGGTACAGTGCGCCGTACGGGTGGCCACGACCTGTCCGGCGTGGCACTGTTGCCACGGCGGCCCCGTCGCCGTCCACGACGGGCCACCAGCGTGGCCCCCGAGGCGGTGGGCCCCTTCGGGCAGAGAGATACCGAAGGCGGCCGCACCTCCTCCCAAGTCGGCCTGATGGAGAGCCGGCCCCCCATGGCCGGCTCGCCATCCTCCTCGAGGGAGACGACCATTAAGGAGACAAGATACGGCAAGGCTACAGTAATCGCCCGCGAGGGCGGCGGCACTGTAGCCACGCTTACCCCGACCAAGCCTGTGTCAACCGCACGGAGCAACAGTAACCAGCCACTGACCAGGCCCTGGATAGTGGGGCCTGCCTGTCGACCAGGGAGACGGCAGTCGGCGGGACCCACCAGTCGGCGGGCCCCAGCAGCCGGCGCAGAAGCCGGCGAGCAATGTCACAGGCAGCTGGGCCCCGTGCCCGGCTGGAATACCATTGTACCCCCGGGGGGTAGGCCTATATAAACCCCCCGGTGCACCCATGCAAAGGGTTGGACTCTCAAGCTAGACTTAGAGACCACACGAGGAGAAGAAGCAAGCTAGCTATGCACTTCTTCCTCCTTCCACCCAAACAGCTCGAGGAGCGTTGTGTAGCTCCTTGTTCATTTAGTAACCATGCGGAGACCCCGTAGAGCAGCAGTAGGGGTGTTATCTCCTCGGAGAGCCCTGAAGCTGGGTAAGATTCGCCGGCGTGCATGTCTTCGTCTTATCCCGTTTCCAGGCACCGGCGATGTTTATTGGCTCCCACAACGACAAGGCACCCGTTGGCATATGTCGCACCTACCACCCGACAGTATCTCATATGGAGTCTTGTTCAAGCCCTTGCGGAGGTAGATCCGATTGGATGCATGACGCGTGGTGTTGATGGCTTCGGCCCAAAAGTTGTACGGAGACTTGAACTCTGCCATCATGGTCCTTGCCGCATCCATCAACGTCCAGTTCTTCATATCCGCAACACTGTTTTATTGAGGGGTGTATGGTGCGGAATATTGATGCTTGATTCCCTCATCACTAAGAAATTCATCCAAGGTGTAGTTCTTGAACTCGGTGCCGTTGTCACTTCTTATTGTCAAGATCTTTGCATTGTGTTGACGTTGTGCTTCATTTGCAAAGTCAATGACGGTTTGTTGGGTCTCTCTCTTTCTCTTGAAGAAATACACCCACGTGTACCTTGAGTAGTCATCCACAATCACCAAGCAATACTTTCTACCTCCAAGACTATCAAAGGATGGGGGCCCAAAAAGATCCAAGTGAAGGAGCTCCAAGGGCCTCTTTGAATAAATGATAGTCGTGGGAGGGTGAGCCTTCTCATGTAGCTTTCCTTCGATACAGGCACTGCAAGCACGATCTTTAACAAAACTAACATTCGTTAGTCCACAGACATGGTACCCCTTTAGGAGACTTTGCAAAGATCTCATATTGACATGGGCTAAACGGCGATGCCAAAGCCATCCCACATCAACTTTAGGCATTAGGCATGTCGCGGTCTTAGTGGGTCGCTCCGAAAAGTTAATCACATATAGACTGTTCTCGACATGCCCAACAAAAGCTACTTTAAGAGCCTTGCTCCACAAGAGGGCCACGGTATCAATGTCAAAGAAAGTGGCAAAGCCCATGATTGCAAGTTGACGAACGGAAAGTAAATTGTATGCAAGGGACTCAACAAGCATGACCTTCTCGATCGTGAGATCATGAGAGATGACCACCTTGCCAAGTCCCAATACCTTAGAGGATGAGGCGTCACCCCACTCGACATTGGTGGGCATAGATGGAACTTTGTGCACGTCCACCACCAAGTCCTTGCTTCCGGTCATATGATTTGTAGCTCCGCTATCGAGCAACCATGATCCACCACCGGAAGCAAACACCTACAAGAGATCAATGCTTGGTTTTAGGTACCCATTTTGTAATGGGTCCTTTGATGTTAGTAACAAGGGTCTTAGGAACCCAAATAGGCCATTCAATGTGCTCATGAAGAGAACCAACAAATTTGGCATAAACATGCCCATCACTAGCTCGGCATAACACATAAGAAGGATTAAAATCGCCGACTTTGTTGGGAGAGGTGACATTGCCCTTCTTGACTTTGTTCTTCTTCTTCTCCTCGGGGACACTCTCTCCCGCCCTCACAAAGGTTTGCATGAGGGGAGGAGGTCGTTTGGTCTTGTCATTCTTCTTCTTGTTCTTGGAGTTGGGGACGTACCCAACCCCTTCCTTCGCCACACCTCCCTTTTGGTTGATCAAGAGATCGTTGAGGTTCTTCTTTCCTTGTATGCACGTCGCAAGACCTCTCTCAAGTTGCACCTTCAACTTAGCATTTTCCTCAACAAGATGCATATGCTCACAACACGGGTTAGTAGCATTTGCATTATCAATCAAAACCATATGAGGAAAAGTTGCTTTCTCCTTAGTTAGCTTCACTTGGAGTTGATCATGAGACTCCTTGACACTAGCGTGAATACCCTTCAAGGCCTTGTGGGCCTTGTCAAGTATATCAAACTCCTCTTTGAGTCTAGCAAGATCAACCCCAAGTTTGGCCTTCTCGGAATTTAGCATACGAGAAACAACGAGGGCGTGATCATAATCTTTCTCTAACTTAGCATGATCAACGTTGTGCGACTCCTCAAGAGCCAAACGAAGACCACGCTCTTCCTCAAGAGCATTGGAAAGATCCGAAATCTCATCGGCATGGTCCCGACTATGCCCTTCCATCTTCGAGATGGTGTCTTCGTGAGCCTCGATCATGTCATTGGCCTCACCAAGTTGTTCCAAGAGAGCAACAAAGTGCTTATTGGATTTTCCCTTGAGTTTGCCCATAAAGGCCTCAAACTCGTTAGCCTCCACATTAGCTCCCTCAACTTCATTAATGATATCCGATGGGGAAGGATGATTAATGATGGCAGTTTTGATGTTGGAGGTTACCTTGTTGGTGGCTTTAGCCATGAGGCACTTGGCGGTGATGCTCTCGTTGGGTGAGTCGAAGAGAGACACTCGTGACGTTGTTGCAATGGCAATGGAGGCCATGGCAACCGACTCATCATCTTCATCATCGTCATCATCCTCATTGTACTCTTCTTGCACAACCAAGGCCTTGGGAGGAGTCTTCTTGGTGAAGTTGTTCTTGTTGGGGAACGACTTGGCTTTGTCCTTTCGGATGAGTTTGCCATCATTGTCTTCCCTCTTCTCATCCGGGCATTCCGCAACGAAATGACTCACGTTGCCGCAATTGTAGCAAGTCCTTACACGTTGCTTGCCCCTTGTGCCACTCGAGTTGTTTTTGCTAAAGTTGGGCCTCCAGTTTTTCTTACTACAAAATAGCCTTGAAGCAAGTGCCATATGTTCATGATATGCATACTTCGTATCTTCGGGGTTGCTCTCCTCTTCTTCCTCTTCTTCTTCTTCCACGATGAGCTTGGCCTTCAATGCAAGGTTAGGCTTCTTTGCCCGTTGAGAATGGAGCACCGCATTGTCGGCGGTCTTGTCCAAAATGTTCATGGCCACAAACTCATCCAACACTTCACTTGAGGTCAAAGTGTGGAAGTCCGGTCTTTGGCGAATGACGGAGGACATGGCCTTGTGGTAGGGAATCATTGCCTTGAGGAATTTGTGCTTGATCAAATTGTCATCCGTGTCCTTGCTCCCGTGATCTCGTAGTGAGACCGCGAGTTTTGTGACTCTCCGATAAAGCTCACGGGGTTCTTCATCTTCCTTCATTGCAAACTCATCGGCCTCATCTTGTACCACTTCATAGTTGGAGCGTTGAATGCTTGAGCTTCCCTGGTAGAGAGACACGACACAATGCCATGCATCTTTGGCCAAGGCGAAGGGACGAAGATGAGGTAGGTCTTCGGGTGGAATTGCATCTTGAATGATGAAGAGAGCATTCTCATTGAATTGATTGTCCGCGGCTTCTCGAGGAGTGAAGTTGCTTGGATCATGTGGATAGAAACCTTCTTCAATGATTCTCCAAAGGTTAGTGTTCACATGATATAAATGACGTTTAAAGCGGTAAACCCAAGAATCAAAATCCTCATTTTTCACAATCTTAGGAGGAGGACCGGCATGATTCAAATGAGTAGAAGGAACTGGTCCACCATAAACAAGTGGTGGTTCCACATGGGCAAAGATGCCGGTGCCATTCTTGCCACTAGAAGAAGGAGCCTTTTCACTACTAGCTTCCCCCTTGTCGGGGATAGCATCCGACACCTTGTTGGCGGGATCCCCCACTTTCAACGGTGCGGTGGATAGTTTAAGCCCCTCAAGAAATTTAGTAATATGCTTTCAACTTCGGTCCTCATGGAGGTTTTCAATGTCTCCAAGGCTACATTGAACTCCTCACGAGAGACCGAAGTTCCCCCATCGCCCGTAGACGAGATAGGATTCACACCAGAGTGTTCCTCTGCTCCGTCTATGATATCAACCATACTCTTCGGACGGTAAAGTCCTTACTAAAGAGACGAGGCTCTGATACCAATTGAAAGGATCGATATGGTTGACTAGAGGGGGGGTGAATAGGCAACTACCAATTTTTAGCTTTTCTTTACCAAATTAAACTTTGCATCAAAGTAGGTTGTCTAAATGTGCAACCAGGTGAGCAACCTATATGATGCAATAGCAACAAGCATACAAGCAAGCAAGGGAACTAACACTAAAGAGCTTGCACAAGTAAAGGTAAGAGATAACCAAGAGTGGATCCGGTGAAGACGAGGATGTGTTACCGAAGTTCCTTCCTTTGAGGGGAAGTATGTCTCCGTTGGAGCGGTGTGGAGACACAATGCTCCCCAAGAAGCCACTAGGGCCACCGTATTCTCCTCACGCCCTCACACAATGCGAGATGTCGTGATTCCACTATTGGTGCCCTTGAAGGCGGCGACCGAACCTTTACAAACAAGGTTGGGGCAATCTCCACAACTTAATCAGAGGCTCCCAACAAGACCACGAAGCTTCACCACAATGGAATATGGCTCTGAGGTGACCTCAACCGTCTAGGGTGCTCAAACACCCAAGAGTAACAAGATCCGCTAGGGATGAGTGGGGGAATCGAAAATCCCTTGGTGGAAGTGTAGATCGGAGCCTTCTCAACCACTCCCAAGCAAATCAACAAGTTTGATTGGCTAGAGAGATAGATCGGGCAAAATGAAGCTTGGAGTATTTAATGGAGCTTGAGCAATAAATGGAGCTTGGGGGAAGAAGAGGTAGGTGGAAAGGAAGAAGGGGGCTCCCTTTTATAGTGGGGGCAACAATCCCGTTGCCCCCCACCAACCAGCCCCGCACAGGGCGGTACTACCGCTGAGAGGGGGCGGTACTACCGCTAGGGGAGCGGTACTGCCGCGCCATCTAGCGGTACTGCCGCGCTGAGGAGACTAAAAGGGAAAAGCTCCAACTGCGGTACTACCACGGTGGTAGGGCGGTACGACCGCTCCAGGAACGGTACTACCGCCACTACAACGGTGACTAGTGCCGCAAAACCCGACATGAGAAAAAGACCTCTCGAATCGAGGCGGTAGGAGCCAGACTGCACAGCGGTACTATCGCAGTGGGGTCAAGGGCGGTAGTACCGCTATGGAGCGGTACTACCGCTTGTGACCCTTCGGCCATAGTACCGCAGGCGGTGCGGTACTACCACTGGGGCTAGAGAGAGAGGGAGAAGGATCCCTCAAAGAAGCTGAGGACCAGGCGGAGGTACCGGGCCCCCAGCGGTACTACTGCTGTGGAGCCACGACGGTACTACCGCTGTGGAGCGATACTGCCGCTTGTGGCTTCTCAGCGGTACAACCGCTGGGTGCACGGTACTGCCGCTCAGACCCAGACAGGACAAGGAAGAGAGGAGAGATCTCTTCAATGGATAGGAAAAAACTCGGAGGGTGAGAAGCTGATGTGTACGTGAAGATTCCACCCATGCAAAACCCCAGCGGACCCCCTCTTGATAGTACGGTGCCCTCTACGCAACTAGTCCACCGAGAAAGAAATGAAAGAGCTACACCGTCTTGAAATACACTCCGAGGGAAAGAGGGCGTCTCGTGCCAGGGGAGAATCTGAGAATAATTCAAAGCACAAGATTAGTCCGCCAACATGTTGTCATCAATCACCAAAACTACCTTGAGAGAGATATGCCGTAACACTATGAAATGTAAATAATGATATTGAGGAATTCGGTTGCAAGATATAAAAGAACTCCCCCTGAAGATGTGCATAGTGTGGAATTTGCTTTTGAAGCATTGCACATTTCAAGAGTAGAATCATGGAGATCTCCCCCTATATCTTGTAATTCATACACGCATTTAACATATGATATGAAGAATTTGAAATGCATGATGTAATATGGTGGCTAATGTAATACAGCATGCGTGCATTATCATACATGAGGAAATAGCATGTAGAGGAACATAGCAAAAGTATCAGACCATCATCGGACTTATGTTTACAACTTGATCCAATAAATCTTCAGAAGAACGAGAGTTGTAACTTAGCAAAATAACGCCCATATAAATAGACCCGCTTGAAGACTAACTCAAATTTCTCCCCCTTTGTCATCAAATGACCAAAAGGGATGAAAAGTGAGGACTAACGCCCCTGAAGAATATCATCACTGAGTCGATGGAGGAGCACCAGCGTTGTTGGGGTCGGTTGTTGAACTAGGGCCTGTTGCAGTGTCGTCCAAATCTTCATGCTCATCCATCTCGCGCGATGAATAATACGAGCTGGCCACCAAGTGAGGAACTTTGACCTTCTTGAATTTCTTCGAAGGTGGCTGAGACCAGTCAAAGTCATGCTTGAAGCCCATATTGTTAAGTTCATCTTCACCATAGAGATGAGACAGAATAGCCTAGGTGCGATCAAATACTTCATGGAGGTAGTAATGGTTCTTCTTCACTGAATTTTGAGTGATGGTCAGGTTCTGAAGAATTGAACCAAACTAACGCTTGACCCATTTGTGGTTGCGATCGACCTTCTAGTGAAGACTAATGAGAAGCTCACGATGAGTCAATACCCTTGGAGTTGTGGCTTGGGGATGTTGCTTTGAAGCATTGGCAGCTGAGTGATGAGTCGCAGAGTCATCATTGGTGGAGTAAGATGCAGCTTTGCGGAACTGACCATCCAATGGACGAATGCCTTCATCGATAATAGCAGGTGCCTTGCCGTTTTCATCAGGTGAGGAAATAGGTCGCTTGAAGACTTCAATTGGGGGCAAATAGCTGACATAATTATGCAAATCAGCCTTGTAATTGATTGAAGACCTTGATCTGATGAATCTCATAATCCAAGGAGCGTAAGGCTTCAACTCAAAAGGCGATAATGCAAGATTTGCCAGAGTCCTCATGAAGAAATCATGGTAGTTGATCGGAACTCCATGGATGATATTGAAAAGCAGATTCTTCATGATGCCAACGACCTCTTCTTCATTCGAGTTGGGGCCTTTGATTGGACTCAACGTCTTGGTCAGAATGCGATAGATAGTCCGTGGCACATACAACAATTCCTTCACGAGGAATCGGGTCCTTGGGGCTTGACTAGGCTTCAACGGTTTCATCAGCACTTGCATGTAGTGAGCTGACAGCTCAGGTTCATGATAGATCAATTGCGCACCTTCAAGGGGAGGACTAACAGGCAGGGCATGAAGCAATTCAGAGGTCGGTGCTTTGAAGTGAGTGTTATCAGCCATCCAGTCCAACACCCAAGAATTTACATCTTCAGCATTTCCTGTGATGTGCAGCGTTGCATAGAACTGAAGAATTAGTTCTTCATTCCAGTCTACAATGTCGGTGAAGAAGTTGAGCAGCCCAGCTTCATAAACAACACTGAGGACTGGTGTGAAGCAAGGCAGTGATTCCATGTCCACATGAGGAATATGTGCATGATCAAACACTTTGTCCTTATCGAAAAGAAGTGAAGAATAGAAGTTGGCTTGGCTTGTAGTCTAGAAACGCTTCCTTCGTAGATGAGTGGTGTCATATGGATTGTAATCTGTGAAGAATATGTGCTCATGAAAGAAGTCAGCAGCCTTGAATTTTTGCTTCTTGGAGAAGGTATTCTTTGGCTTGGGCTGAGGAGTGTCAGTCAAAGTCATCACAACCTCAGGAATCATGTTCTCTGGAACCACAGGTTGAGGAATTTCAGTTTCTGCTTCAGTAGCAGCCCGGGTCTTCAATTCTGCATCAACATTAACATCAGCACTAGCGGCTGGAATTTCTTCATGAATGGAAGGAGTAGAGTGATGATCCGCGGTGCCCATTTGAACTTCGGTGTGCACTGGGGACTGAGGGATTTGTTGCATAGGTGTGAAGAGCGGAGAGTTGGGGTGCTGACTATCCCAATAATCATCATGCAGCACAGGAGCGGAGCACCCAATGTCCACGTCTTCATCTTTTTCAACGCATGCCACTTCAGCTGTGAATTGAGGCATAGGAGATGAGATGAATGGGGTTGAAGGGATATTATCCACTTCAATTTCTTCGTCCAACTGCTCTGAAGAAGCAGCAGAAGGAACATCTTCATCAGATCCGCTTGTGATCTCATAATCTTCACCAAAGGGAACAAGTTCCTTTGATGGCATGCTTGAAACTAGGACAACATCTATGGGATTCTCAAAAGTCAATAGAGCTTGTCAATGTCTTCGTGTTCTTCGGTGCTGAAGAATTTGACGAAGCAGATGATTTCCTCTTTTTCACTGCTGCTCGCTCCGTAGCTCTGGTTTTCTTCGCTTCTGAAGCGGGAGGAAGAACTGTACTTGGTGTTAGTGCAGGAGGAGCAGAGGAAATAGGTTCAATTTCTTCAGGCACAACTGTTTCAGTTTGCCAGATTGGTTCAGATTCTTCAGGCTTTGCGGTTGATGCCTCAGCTGGCCTGGGTTGTTCCTCAGGCGCAACACTACACTACAAAAAAACTACACTTCCATGATGATACGTGTTTGTCACAATAGGTCACGTTTCTGTCATGCATGTACATCGATGACAAATTGTCACAGCCCTAGTTCAGGCCCTGCCTGCCTTTGCATTAGCCTCCATGCATCATGTCTAAATTTTATGAAACTTTGTAATGGGGCTGATAAACCCTAGCAGTAAATGAATTTCAACTACGGTCCAAATAAAATCATTTTCAATGAACCTGAGATGCCCTTCTAAAATGTTCATCATCTTTGCTTTGGTCTTAAACCTCTGACAAAAATGGTGCACATATTTCTAGGACATCATAGGGTCACTGAATTAAATCATACTCTATTTGCATTTGGGCATTTGAATGCTATAAAATATTTTAAATGTCCAAATAATCCTAATCTTAAATGTTCCATGTTGGCTATATCCTACATAGTGGACATGAGCTGTTTGGTGATTTTTGAAAGTGTCTAGGTATTTTTAATAAAGCCAAAACAATTGCAGCAAATAGAAAACTAAAAGTTTTAGAAGAGAGAGAGAGAGAGAGAGAGAGAGAGAGAGAGAGAGAGAGAGAGAGGAAGCTTACCCGGGCCACCTACCTGACTGGGCCGGCCCACTTGGCTTGTGCCAGTCCTCACCTACCTCTGCCAGTAGGCAGAGGACGGAGACAGCGCACGCGCGCCCGTGGGCCACCTCCTGCTTCGAGCTGGCGAGCTCTCCCTCCCCCCCTCGCGCCATGGAGACGCCCTGAGACCTCTCTCCCCACCCCCTCACTCGCTGCTCTCTCTCCCCTCCTCTGTTCCTCTCCCCGCAGCACACCCGAGCGCGCTCGTCGTCGCCGCTCGCTGTCACCGCAGCCACCGTCCACCACTCGCCTCGCTGACGCATCCGGAAGAACCGCAACACCGCCCATGTCCCCTCCGCTGACTCACACCTCGCAGGAGGCCCTGCTTCATCGTCATCGTGGTCATCTTCAACCTCGGGCACCCGAGCCCCTCGTCGTCGATTCGCGCCATCAAGGACGTCCCCGAGCCCACTAACCTACTCCGCCGCCTCCCTGTGAGGTCATGCTCCCAACTCCTCTCTCCCCGCCGTCGAATCCCTCCTCTAGCCCCCCTGGCCACCGCAGCCAAAGCTCGTCGCCGTCGTGGCTAGAGCCACTATTGCTCGAAGCCAAGCACACCACTGTGCTCAACGCAGCTCTAGGAGCCCGCCCAGCCTCTCAGCGAGCTTCCTAGCCGAGCGTAGCCCGCGCCCGCGCATAGCCGTGCTCTGACCGCTATTGTCGCCTTTGCCCTCGCCGCTGTAGCCCGTCCCGGCACCACCCACGGCCACCACCCGATGCGCCTCGACGCGCTGCATCCGTAGAGCCGAGCCGCGTGAGCTCTCCTCGCCGGAGACGGCCGGACGAGGAGCACTACCGCGTCCTGCTTAGCACCGGCGGCTAATCGCCGGTTTGATGACGTGGCGGATTAGTTTAGCCACTAACCCCGCAGTTAGTTTAATCAGGTCACACTGATAGTGGGCCCGACCCTGTTAATCATTAGATTAGGTTTATTCTAAAACCTGTTACCTAACTGAGCCAATGACATGTGGGGCCCACGGGTCCGGTTTGACCAGGACCGACCCTGTTGACCAGCTGACGTCAGCATGACCTAGAGCTGACGCAGTAATCATTTTCTGGAATATTTCTAATTCAAAAATGATTTGGAAATTTCAGAAAATGTTGCAAACTTTGAAAAATCATAGAAATCCAACCGTAACTCCAAATGAAATAATTTATATATGAAAAATGACCAGAAAAATCCAATCTATCCATCTGTACCGTTTTCATGCATGTTTGAGCAAGCTAAATCTACTCTATGTGACAATTTGAATTAATGGCATTTGAAATGCCTTATGTGGAGCTTGAATTTGAATATTGGGTTCAAACCAACTTCATTTAAATCGTTGCTAGCTACATTAGCTCAAACCACAGCATATTGCCATGTCATGATCATGCATCATATTGTGCATTGCATTGATTGTGTCCTTTCTCTCTTGGCCGATGGTTGCCCCCCCCCCCGGTAGAGTTATGTTCCGACGATGAGTTCGATGACACCGATGAAGAGCTATACTAACTTCAGAAGTGCCAGGCAAGCAAAACCCCCTTGTTCATTCCATTACAATCCCACTCTCTCGCTCCTGCTCTCTTTTACTGCATTAGGACAACAATGATTCAACCGTTACATGCTGCGGTAGTTGAACCCCTTTCCTCTGCATGACCTGTCATTGTCACAGTAAATAGATGAAACCACTAGCATGAGTAGGAATTGTTTGAGCCCTAATGTGCCTACTCATTCATGCTTGTTGTCATGCCTGCTACTGTTTATAGTTGAGTCAGGTATGATTCATTGGGGATGAATTGGAATGTGGTGAACATGTCCTACTATTGAGAGCTAAGTGTGTGAACACGATTTTGTAAAGGTAGCGGTGAGAGGCCATGTAGGAGTACATGGTGGGTTGTCTCATTGTAGCCATCCTCGGGAACTGAGTTATGTGTTTGTGATCCATGAACAATTACTACCACACATTGGAATGCCTAAGTGCCCCTCTCGACTTATTAATCTACCTGATCTCTGTCCAGGAGTTGCAACTAGTGTTAGTTTATGGTGTTTGTAGGTAGTGTTAGTAGTATACCAAGTGGCACCCGGTTCAAGTGGGCTTGGGACAGACTAGGCACAGTGGCACGGTGTACCAAGGGGCACCTAGATGGTGGGCTTGGGAACCCTGCTCACATCGTTCGGGTCCGTGAGCGACACCCCGGCCGGATCTCCTTGCGGATGGAACCCAAATAGGCGATAAACCTGGACGAGAGACTTGTGTGATTAGTCAGGTCGTGGCTGACTCCCTCACCAGGCTTCCGCTTGAAGGTTGCCGAGATACATGACGTGTACATGGTGGTAAGTGGCGAGAGCGTGTGTGAAGAAGTACACCCCTGCAGGGTTATCATTATCTATTCGAATAGCTGGATTCCTCGGATATGGAAACTTGGACCCCTTGCATCGTTCATAGACAAGTGAAAGTGGATACTCTAAAATGCGCAAGATAAGTGTGAGTGCTATGGATGGCGTTCTCGCAGGGACACGGGAGCGGATCCATAGCGGTGTATTGATATGGTGAATATGTGGACTTGTGTGCGCCACCTCAAAGAGTTATTTGCAGTCGTAATTCAGGATAGCCACCGAGTCAAAGCTGGCTTGCTGCAGTTATACTCCACCACCCCTTTGATGATACTGATGCATATGTAGTTAGTTCTGATGTAAGTCTTGCTGGGTACATTTGTACTCATGTTTGCTTAATTTATGTTTTGCAGAGAGACTTCAGTCTCGCTAGTAGTCCCACGTGGACTTCGACATTTAGCTTGTTACCTCTGCTACGATCTTGTGCCCTCGGCAGGGTCTTCTAGATAGTCAGGCTTCTCAGCCTTCTTCATTTGTAGTTGTCTGTACTCGGACAAGTTAAGCTTCCGCATGTGCTTGTTGCTTGTATGCTCTGTGTGTGGGGTCATGAGACCCATGCTTGTAATACTTGGCTCCTCGGAGCCTAATGAATAATACTTGGGTCGTAGAGTTATGCTGTGATGCCATGTTGTATTTACACATATCGAGCATGTTTTGTGTATGATTGATATGTTTGGTATGTGTGGGATCCGACAACCTAGTTGTTTATCCTTTGTAGCCTCTCTTATGGGGAAATGTAGTCTTGTGCTTCCATGAGCCATAGTAGTCTACTACAGCCCGGTTCACCGTAGTCCTGCTAGCCCAGCACTACTGCTTCGATACACTTCACTGCCCGGCATGTTATTCACTTCGCTCCTGTGTTTGTCCCTTCGGGGAAATGTCACGCAGTGACATCCGGAGTCCTACCTGGCCTGCTACAGCCCGGGTTCCCGGAGTCCTGTTAGCCCAGTGCTACAGCCCGGATTCACACCCTGCTGAGCGACATGCTCGATGTTGATTCATGTATGCCTGTCCCCGTAAGTTAGTGCCACTTTGGGTTCACGGCTAGTCATGTCGGCCCGGATTCTCTGTCATATGGATGCTAGCGACACTATCATATACGTGAGCCAAAAGGCGCAAACAGTCTGGGGCCATGGTAAGGCGACACCCTTGGGAATACCGTGCATGAGGCCGCAAAGTGATATGAGGTGCTACAGGCTAGATCAGTGTGACTTAGAATTGGGGTCCTGACAGCTTTGGTATCAGAGCCTGACTGCCTGTAGGATTACCAAGCCAAACTGGTCGAAGTCGTGTATAGAAATGCTTTAGTTATATAAGGGAATTGATTGTGGAAGGGAACGTAGGGCTCTTTTTACTCCTTATACCTTATGTCCTTCTGATCCGGGTCATCCTATCTTTTCTACGCGGATTAAGAACTTGGCTTTCTCTTCTTTCTACCAGGACCACGTGTTACAAATCCGTAGACTCTTAGGATTGTTGGTTCCAAGCCTCTGTTCAGTTCTACTACTTCCGTATGTTCATAGCTGGCCTCAGAACCTTGATATTGTGATGTTGAGTGGTCATGGCACCATTTTGCAGGATGTCTCAAATCTTTTGAGCATTTACAGCCGTTATGTTGTCCAAGTCATCCCAGGTTTTTAAATAGTCTGATGCATTTGCAACTCCCTTCTTTCTGTTCCCGATGTTCCTTTGGGCCAGATTAACCACACTAACCAGTGGGTTGAGATACTCCATTGCCTCGACATATATGTTGAAGCTATTATTATGACCCTAGGTGTCTTAGAGGACCACCTAGTAATCTAGCCATGTTTTGTATTACCAGTGTGATGATTATGGCCATCATTCTCGAAAGCATCTCGTGATGTTATTTCGTATGTAGGTATTCTATTTCCGGGTTCTTGAACCCAAGAATCACTCTACTCACTTCCCGATGTTAGTGTTTGCTCGTTCCTTTAGGTTATTAGTAACCTTTGCGATAGCCCTCGAGGTCGGTGGTACTTCCTTCTTCCAAATACCATGAACTGCTTATGGCAGAAGTTCTTTTGAACCAAAAGATCACAACCAGAGTGCTCTTGATGAGTTCTCCATTTTACATTGTGAATCTGCCAGTTCTACCTTTCCGCATGGGTTATCCGGAAGAAATGTTGAGCTTCGCTCGACATACTAATCTATGCATCCACAACTCAGAAAATCGTATGTTCCTTGAGTTGTCCCTCCTTAGTTGTTTCTGGCCGTCGTCTATCAATTGATAGTCGAGGGTATATCATTGCATTCGCTCATCAAAGTCTATTATTCTTGTGGTTCGTCAAGCCGTTCTATTTCAGAGTGACTAGGAGAAACAAACTCCAGTACCTCATCCATATCCAGGAATGGGTCAAAGCAGTTGTATTCCGCAGATCAAAATGCAACCCAGCTTTTGGTTCTGTTCTACCCTGAAGTATTACCCACTTTATGTCAGGAACGTCATGAGAATTGCACCTTCTCTTATGAGTTCTTGACGTAGTGATACTTCTCGCCATCATTATTCATTCCTCGGTGTCATGTTGTCGCAACCGGAATGCCGACAAGTGAATCGTGATGTGTGAAATCAATACTCCTAGCAACTACGTTGCTTGGTAGTTAACGGACAATAATCTTATCCTTAGCATGTTGATTACTGAATCATCACCCTAAGGTTTATCGTGCTACCTAGTCCTTATTTCCGGTGCACTCTTCGATCAATGAGTTAGGATTATTCAATCCCTTGCTTATTTGATCATATCATCTTGCTCTGAAAAGCAAGATTGTTCTCGAGCTTAGTAACATATCGATGGTTCGTGATGTTCCGAATATCTTCTCGGAAGTATTACCAGGTTGTCACCTGACCGCTATGTTGAGTTCGTGATCATGTTGGTTTTCCTCCAAACCACCCATTCTCCAAGAATCTGTGTGGGATACCCCCTGAGCTAGTTGGTTAAGCCAAACAACAACTTGGAGAGTTGGAAGATAAAAGCTTGTCTGACTTAGTTCATGTTAAGGGATATCTTTGTGTGTGTGTGTGTTGAAGAAAGATGATATCTCCATCGATTGGTCCTCGTGATCAGTTGTGACATCTATTGTCTTGTCCAAACTTTGATTTGAGCATGTGCTATCCTCAAATCAAATCAGAACCAAAATATTCGTAATGTTGTCTTACTCGTGGTTGATCCACCGAGCATACACCATTACATCTTTGGTCTGACCAATACTCACATTGTTCACATAATGGTGGAATTCCAGTGATATGGAAATTATGATGAGTTGCTGTTCAGCCCATCAGCAGCATCTTGTCTCTTCCACGATTAATGTTGAACATTGAGCTAGTGTTGGAAACTTTTGTAAGCATTGCCTTCGTGTTCCGCTCATGAGGTATATGTTTGGGTGAAAGAAGTGACTTTCTCCAAGTTCATGTGCATCAGGTGCAAGTTGCCGCTGTGAATTTTAGAAAGGTTTGTTTTGCTTCCTCTGGAACCATCCCAAGTCAGTCATGCATATGTGCGAAGTATTTTTTGGTCTGGAGACTTGCAACCTTCATTCTATATGTATTCCTAGCACACCAAGGCACTGATTGAATTGTTCAAGGAGAAGAAGTTCCTTCTTAAGAGCATGCCTTATGCAAGGACATTGATATCCTCGATGATGGTTCCCCACCTGAACTCGATAGTGTTTTATTATAAGACTACTATGTGGCCATTCTTGTCTTGGACAATGTGTTCACATGTGTGTAGCAGAACCCGCTCATGTTTTGGAGCTTGCTACAGTAGTTCATTTCCCGAGAATCTCGCAACATTGTCTCGTCGATTTGTGTTGCAAACTTTCATTTTTCTCTCTAGACTTGATGGGTCTGGAATATCCTGACACCAACCAGATCTGAATCTTAGGCAGATATGATGGTTGGAACATTTCCCAAGACCTATAATATTGGTCTCTCTGTAACCGGTAAAGTGGATGCCGTGGCCAACACACCCAGCCGGAAGACCTATTATTGTAGTATTTTGCTTGAAGAAGTTGGCCACCTCCCCATAAGGATCTCGTAGAATTTATTCCAGTAGTTGTTCCTTATGGATTTTTTAGTTCCCAAAGTCCGACCTTCTACTTGATGTTCTAGATATCAAACCATATCTACGAATGGATTATGCTAGCACATCAAGGAGAACATTAGAAGCAGCGTGCTAAATGTCTCCCGGTCGATCATCCAGATTCTGCTTCCTTAGCCTTGCTAAGGTGAAATCTGAGAAGGTGTTATCTTCCTTTGTATCCGCATCATCCATCACTATTCATCATGGTAGTATGATGTGTTGCCAGGATCGCCGACATGGATGTTGGTAATACCTTAATGAGTATGGAAATGCTCAAGTTCTTGAGAGCACACTCAGTCACTAGGTTATATCCTCGGCATCATCTGGAATGTGTTCTCTGCTTGATGAGTTGTCTTGTAACTCTAGTTTCCTCCCAAACTGAGTATGCCATTTCCCCGAACTCCTTCAAACGATCGTTGGGGAATTGCCTTAGGCTGGTATAGAGCATTTCAATGATCTCCAAATCAAAAGTACTTCTTTTTGCCACTTAAGGGAATATTTCTGTAAGCCACCTTCCCTAAGGTGCCATTATGGAATCATGGCAGATAACTCCTCGTTATCTTGAAACCATGCACCATCTTGTTCAGCGTGGACTTGTGCTTATCAGCTAGAACCTTAGTCATCTATTTCACTCCATCCCTCTAGATGTATGCTTCGTGTCTCAGCTCGAGAAATGTTGTGATGTCTCACTCATGAGTTGATCCTGAGTTGTTCGATCTTCGAGAAGATCGATCCTTCTAGAGTTTCCTTCTCCTCTCGTTGTCATGTTGGCTGGAGTTCTCAGAGCAAGACGACGAGACAAAGATGGTGATTGAATCAACACCTTATGAAGTGCAACCTGGATCGTGAAGATTATGTTAGTTTGTGTTTCCCCTTCATCTTACCCTACACTTGAATCTCGAGACGAGATTCTTGTTCAGTGGGGGTGAGTTGTCATAGCCCCAGTTCAGGCCTTGCCTGCCTTTGCATTAGCCTCCATGCATCATGTCTAAATTTTATGAAACTTTGAAATGGGGGCTGATAAACCCTAGCAGTAAATGAAATTCAACTACGGTCCAAATAAAATCATATTTAATGAACCTGAAATGCCCTTCTAAAATGTTCATCATCTTTGCTTTGGTCTTAAACCTCTGACAAAAATAGTGCACATATTTCTAGGACATCATAGGGTCACTGAATTAAATCATACTCTATTTGCATTTGGGCATTTAAATGCTATAAAATATTTTAAATGTCCAAATAATCCTAAACTTAAATGTTCCATGTTGGTTATATCCTACACAGTGGACATGAGTTGTTTGGTGATTTTTGAAAGTGTCTAGGTATTTTTAATAAAGCCAAAACAATTGCAGCAAATAGAAAACTAAAAGTTTTAGAAAAGAGAGAGAGAGAGAGAGAGAGAGAGAGAGAGAGGAAGCTTACCCGGGCCACCTACCTGACTGGGCCGGCCCACCTGGCTTGTGCCAGTCCTCACCTACCTCTGCCAGTAGGCAGAGGACGGAGACAGCGCACGCGCGCCCGTGGGCCACCTCCTGCTTCGCGCTGGCGAGCTCTCCCTCCCCCCCCCCTCACGCCACAGAGACGCCCTGAGACCTCTCTCCCCTCCCCCTCACTCGCTGCTCTCTCTCCCCTCCTCTATTCCTCTCCCCGCAGCACACCCAAGCGCGCTCATCGTCGCTGCTCGCTGTCACCACGGCCACCGCCCACCACTCGCCTCGCTGACGCATCCGGAAGAACCGCAACACCGCCCACGTCCCCTCCGCCGACTCACGCCTCGTAGGAGGCCCTGCTTCATCATCATCGCGGTCATCTTCAACCTCGGGCACCCGAGCCCCTCGTCGTCGATTCGCGCCGTCAAGGACGTCCCCGAGCCCACTGACCTACTCCACCGCCTCCCTGTGAGCTCATGCTCCCAACCCCTCTCTCCCCGCCGTCGAATCCCTCCTCTAGCCCCCCTGGCCACCGCGGCCGAAGCTCACCGCCGCCGTGCCTCGTTGCCGTCGTGGCTAGAGCCACTATTGCTCGAAGCCTAGCACACCACTGTGCTCAACGCAGCTCCAGGAGCCCGCCCAACCTCTCAGCGAGCTTGCTAGCCAAGCGTAGCCCGCGCCCGCACATAGCCGTGCTCCGGTCGCCGCTGTCGCCTTTGCCCTCGCTGCTCTAGCCCATCCCGGCACCGCCCACGGCCACCACCCGATGCGCCTCGACGCGCTGCATCCGTAGAGCCGAGCCGCGCGACCTCTCGTCGTCAGAGACAGCCGGACGAGGAGCACCGCCGCGTCCTGCTTAGCACCGGCGGCTAATTGCCGATTAGGTGACGTTGCGGATTAGTTGAGCCACTAACCCCGTGGTTAGTTTAATCAGGTCACACTGACAGTGGGCCCGACCTTGTTAATCATTAGATTAGGTTTATTCTAAAACCTGTTACCTAACTGAGCCAATGACATGTGGGGCTCACGGGGCCGGTTTGACCAGGACCGACCCTGTTGACCAGTTGACGTCAGCATGACCTAGAGCTAACGCAGTAATCATTTTCTAGAATATTTCTAATTCAAAAATGATTTGGAAATTTCAGAAAATGTTGCAAACTTTGAAAAATCATAGAAATTCAACTGTAACTCCAAATGAAATAATTTATATATGAAAAATGACCAGAAAAATCCAACCTATCCATCTGTACCATTTTCATGCATGTTTGAGAAACCTAAAGCTACTTTATGTGACAGTTTGAATTAATGGCATTTGAAATGCCTTATGTGGAGCTTGAACTTGAATCTTGGGTTCAAACCAACTACATTTAAATCGTTGCTAGCTACATTAGCTCAAACCACAGCATATTGCCATGTCATGATCATGCATCATATTGTGCATTGCATTGATTGTGTCCTTTCTCTCTTTATCGGTGGTTGTTCCCCCGGTAGACGTATGTTCCGACGATGAGTTCGATGGCACCGATGAAGATGTATACTATCTTCAGAAGTGCCAGGCAAGCAAAACCCCATTGTTCATTCTGATACAATCCCACTCTCTCGCTCCTGCTCTCTTTTACTACATTAGGACAACAATGATTCAACCGTTACATGCTGCGGTAGTTGAACCCCTTTCCTCTGCATGACCTGTCATTGCCACAGTAAATAGATGAAACCCACTAGCATGAGTTGGAATTGTTTGATCCCTGATGTGCCTACTCATTCATGATTGTTGTCATGCCTACTACTGCTTAGAGTTGAGTCAGGTATGATTCATCGGGGATGAATTGGAATGTGGTGAACATGTCCTACTGTTGAGAGCTAAGTGTGTGAACACGATTTGGTAAAGGTGGCGGTGAGAGGCCATCTAGGAGTACATGGTGGGTTGTCTCATTGCAGCCGTCCTCAGGAACTGAGTTATTTGTGTGTGATCCATGAACAGTTACTACCACGCAGTGGAATGCTTAAGTGCCCCTGTCGACTTATTAATCTACCTGATCTCTGTCCAGGAGTTGCAACTAGTTTCTGGTGTTTGTAGGTAGTGTTAGTAGTCTACCAAGTGGCACCCGGTACAAGTGGGCTTGGGACAGACAAGGCACAGTGGCACGGTGTACCAAGTGGCACCCGGATGGTGGGCTTGGGAACCCTGCTCACATCGTTTGGGGCCATGAGCGACACCCTGGCCGGATCTCCTTGCGGATGGAACCCGAATAGGTGATAAACTTGGACGAGAGACTTGTGTGATTAGTTAGGTCGTGGCCGACTCCGTCACCAGGCTTCCACTTGAAGGTTGTCGAGATACACGACGTGTACATGGTGGTAAGTGGCGAGAGCGTGTGTGACGAAGTACACCCCTACAGGGTTATCATTATCTATTCGCATAGCCGGATTCCTCGGATATGGAAACTTGGACCCCTTGCATCGTTCGTAGACAAGTGAAAGTGGATACTCTAAAATGCGCAAGATAAGTGTGAGTGCTATGGATGGCGTTCTCGCAAGGACATGGGAGCGGATCTATAGCAGTGTATTGATATGGTGAATATGTGGACTCGTGTGCGCCACCTCAAAGAGTTATTTGCAATCGTAGTTCAGGATAGCCTCCGAGTCAAAGCTGGCTTGCTGCAGTTAAACTCCACCACCCCTTTGATGATACCGATGCATATGTAGTTAGTTCTGATGTAAATCTTGCTGGGTACATTTGTACTCCGTTTTCTTAATTTATGTTTTGCAGAGAGACTTCAGTCTCGCTAGTAGTCCCACGTGGACTTCGACGTTTAGCTTGTTACCTCAGCTACGATCTTGTGCCCTCGGCAGGGTCTTGTAGATAGTCAGGCTTCTCAGCCTTCTTCATTTGTAGTTGTCTGTAATCAGACAAGTTAAGCTTCTGCATGTGCTTGTTGCTTGTATGCTCTAGGTGTGGGGTCATGAGACCCATGTTTGTAATACTTCGCTCCTCGGAGCCTAATGAATAATACTTGGGTCGTAGAGTTATGCTATGCTGCCATGTTGTATTTACACATATCGAGCATATTGTGTGTATGATTGAAATGCTTGGTATATGTGGGATCCGACAACCTAGTAGTTTATCCTTGGTAGCCTCTCTTATGGGGAAATGTAGTCTTGTGCTTCCATGAGCCATAGTAGTCCGCTACAGCCCGGTTCACCGGAGTCCTGCTAGCCGAGCACTACTGCTTCGGTACACTTGACTGGCCGGCATGTGATTCACTTCATTCCTATGTCTGTCCCTTCGGGGAAATGTCACGCGATGACATCCGGAGTCCTGCCTAGCCTGCTACAGCCCGGTTTCCGGGAGTCCTGTTAGCCCAGTGCTACAGCCTGGATTCGCACGCTGCTGACCGACATGCTCGATGTTGATTCATGTATGCACGTCCCCGTAAGTTAGTACCAGTTTGGGTTCACGACTAGTCATGTCGGCCCGGGTTCTCTGTCATATGGATGCTAGTGACACTATCATATACGTGAGCCAAAAGGCGCAAACGGTCCCTAGCCATGGTTAGGCGACACCCGTGGGAATACCGTGCGTGAGGCCGCAAAGTGATATGAGGTGTTACAGGCTAGATCGGTGTGACATAGAATCGGGGTCCTGACACAAATTTATGACAGAGTCAAGATAGTCATACATGTGCTGTCGTAGAAGTGTTCCATGACATTACCAAAATTATCATCATAGAAGTGTCCACTTCCATGACAATAAATCGCGCGTCACAGAAGTGCTTTCGTCAAGGGTGATCGACATGTGGCATCCACCGCAACGGAACACTGTTAAGCTATCGGGTCCGGTTTTGGATCCGAGAACCTGTTAACAGCCCCGACCAATGGGGATTTTCCACGCGTGAGATCATCATTTGCTGGAGGAAACACGTGTCGGCTCACCGTTGGGACAAATGTCATCCACTCATTGGACCCAAAGCGCATATGATACATCGACACGTGGCACGGCCCAACAGAGGCCCATATAGGTTAAAAAGGCCAGCCCAGTCAAAGGCCCGTAGTACTTACTCAGGTACTAGTGGGCCAGCCCAATAACAGCCTGCTTAATCAAGGCCCATTTATGGCCCGAAGCCAGATCTGGCCCGTTAATTGTTCACCGAATATTTGGGCCCATTTACGGCCCAAAGCCAGATCTGGCCCGTTAATTATTCGCTGAATATTTGGGCGCAATTACAGCCCAGTGACTTTCGGCCTATTAGAGGCTCGATGTAGACATGGGCCCATTTCAGCCCGGTGTGACTTTCGGCCTGGGAATGGCCCGTGCTGCCCATGGGCCATATATGGTCTGACAGGACATCGACCCCACTAACGGCCCGTGATAAAGGTGGCAACAGTTAAGCCCAACGTGACTTTGGGCCTGTTAAAGGCCTGTCGCATAATTCGGCACGTTGATGTGTGTACTAAGCTTTCGGCCTCTTAAAGGCCCATGATATCAGTGGGCCAACTAAGTCCCGAGATATGTTTCGGCCTGGTAACTACCCGTGATATAACTGGGCCCAAAAAGGCCCGGTCTACATTTCAGCCTGCTGAAGGCCCGTCGACGACTAGTGAATATTGAGGCCCAATATGCAGTTCGGCCTGCTAAAGGCCCATGGTTTGATCTGGGCCATAACAGGCCAGTATAATATTCAGCATGTTAATGGCCCAACGCTACCTGCGCCAAACTAAGCGCTGGGTCCACAAAAGGCCCAACTAAAATATAGGCCGGTGTAAGTTGTGGGCCTCGCGCAAAGTGTGAAGGCCCCAATGATTCGGGCCCATGAAAGATGCAGGCCGGCCCAATTGTGGCCCGCTAAACACCAGGCCCGTTAGAGGCGATTGCTTCGGCCCGGTCGACTACATCTGATTTTTTTTCAGATAGCGAATGATGGCAGTAACTAGTAGGAATTAAGAATGAACCTAGTCTATACAATAAAGAAATTATGGCATGGTAACTAAGAATAAACCTACACTATACAATAAAGGATTTATGGTATATTACATCCACTGGGCATCGAAGTTCGCCACCAGCGATCGTAACACGCAACGAAGAAGCAGATTACAAAAACTGGGCACCATTGCAGTGTAACAAAATAATACTGAACCGAGACCACTTCCAAGACAGTTTAAGAAAGGTTAGCCTTGCGCGGGAACTGCTGCACAAGCTGCTGAGCAAGGCTGTGAGACCGGCCTAGCATGTCGGTCATAGCTTCCAGGTGTAGCTGTTTAGCGATGAGGTTGTCATTGGTGTTCTCCACAATCTTGCTTAGAGATAGGACTTTAAGTCGAAGTTGAGTTGCAGAATGCCTTTCTACTAGAACTTGGGATTGAAGAAGTCGAACTGATTCAGACAACGAATTCTGTGAGCTTGTCTGACTGCTAGTCTCAAGTAACTTGAACACTGCATCAAGACAAGACTTTGGGGTTGTCTCGCTATCTTCAAGATGTTTTGCCTTCTTTGCTGCAATATATGTTGGGTTTGTCTCACAGCCTTCAGCAGACTTGTGCATGCCATCAGGCATATCACCCTGAAAGAAAGCAGAGAGATGACATGTTTTGCACGTGTATAAACAAAGATGATAAATGTGCTGTCAATTCCATCCAATTTCAAATTAGAAAATAAAGAGTAAGTTCAAAATATCAATAGCATAATTTGGCATTGTTCATAATGTGGGGAGCTTCACCACACTACTAGATTACCATGTCAACATAACAAGCATAGATGAAGGGCAAAGAAAATCATTGTATATATTTTGGTTAATGTGCATGGCATGTTGTTCATATCATCAGCCACATCAGTAAGATAAAACAGGAGATGACAAGGTGCAAACGTGGGCTGCTTCACCACACACTAGATTTTAGGTCCACAAAAACAAGCATACATATAGGGAGTATTGATTAATGTGCATGGTATGAATAAGGAATTTGGTATTACAAGTAAAACTTAAAACTTACGGTTCTTGCGAACATGCATTTTGGTAGAAACAGCAAACTAAATAGTAGTAAATGATAGGGAGTATGAGCAAATTAAATAGCAGTTGAGGATAAAGGCTTTAGAAGGACTGACTTACATTAACAGTTAACACCGGCTTTATAATGCCCTTCTCCATGTCAAGGGAAGGATAACTCAAGAATCTCAGCACAAAATCTTCTTCATAAGCATTGCATGTACTCTACATTTTGTAGAGAGTAATTATAGATATGATAATACTGGAAGGGATAGAGGATAATGAAGATAAGATGCTACATAATCAACTACCAACCCCTGGAAGTACAAGCATTACAGGACACAATGTACTAACAAGAGCAATGGGCTACACTTCTGCACTCGCATTGTCTGTGTATTCTACTTTTTCGTAAGATTAAATATAGATCTGATCTTTTTAGTAAATGGTGGGCAAGAGAGATAAGATGCAGAATGCTACACAATGAACCAATCCCTCTTCTCATAATACAAGAGTGTTTTGAACACTGGTATATTGTACAAAACCTTCTTATATTATGGGATGGAGGGAGTAGTTGTTAATGTATGTAAAGTGATAGATGACGTTTAGTCCTTACAAGAGGACTGCAGAGCTAAACCTCTTCAAAAGCATTGGGTTGATTCTAAATTTATTTAAGAGTCCATACAGATCTTATAATGTCAACCAAATGGACGATAATGAGGCTAACATGTGCAGTGATGCTACACAATCAAACAACTATGAAAGTAAGTATGGTCATACAAGGCAAGAGGTACTCACAAGAGCAATGGAGTGTGCAGTATAGTTGTGAGATTCTGTGGTCCCTTAAGAATGAATGTTCTTCTGCTAACAGTTTTCATATAAGCAAGACGTTAAGGCAAATGTAGAAATGTAGTTCAAATTGTGATGTGATATCATAGATAGTACCTTACACTGCAGCCGAGACCAATGTGTAACAAGATTATTCCCATCACCGTCGGATAAATGTAGCACCGGAGACTTTACAAAAATTTCGTTTAGAGGCTTGCCATCGAAGTGTGCTTGCCTCAGGTAGGAACGATACTTCATCAATGAGTGCTTGAAAAGTGCAACCAACCCTGCTCGTCTTCACAATCCAGTTTGGTCCTCTACTATTTAAAAGAATGAAATCTTGTGTCTTCTGTCAGCAGAAACATATGCAATAATGACCATGAATAACATTAGTACATTACTTACACGTAAGTTATGGAGGAAGGCTAGAAATTGTTCTGTGTCTGTGGTATAATCTTTCCATGAAGGAAAGATGCGCACAAAGTTCCTGACAACAATGTAAGCTTTGTCTTCTAAACTGGGAAGAAATGGAACAGCGGTCCTATTTGCTGCAATTGGGACTCTCTCTGGTTCGAAAAGGGATTTGGCAACTGGATTTGGTGTACTCTTTGCTGTAATGGGGGCTTTGCGTCATAGAGCTGGTGCTATGTCAACTGGCATAATCATAATGTTTGCTGCAGTTGGGGTCTGCTGAGTTGGGGCATCAGAAATGACCAGTGTAGTAGGGCTAGAGTCTGCTAGAGTTGGGGTGTTTTTTGGGTCAGGTGATATTGCAACTACACCTAATGGGCTATTTGATTTATCAAGTGCCACTACCTTTTCCAAATACTTTGCTTGTGCTCCTCCATGATCGGCAATCGCCCTCTTCCTTTTGAACATCTGATACACAAGAACAACATTTGAATGGATAAATATGTTATGCTGACATATGGAATATGTACTGAAAATGGATAGGCAGGGTGTATTCACATACACGATGTGTAAACTAAGCTAATGGCAGTTCAACAAAGTAGAAGCAATGCAAAGCATCAGTTGCAAGATATGTGCGACAAATATAACCTTGGAAAGTTAGAGCAAGCACCTTGATGGGTGAATAAGATAGGGCATCTTCCTCTGACTCCTCCACTAGGGAGCTACATTGACTTAGGTCTCCCTCTAGCTCAGAATGATTGTTAGGATCATATTCTGAGCATGAATCTATAGGTGGAGAGCGTTTGCATTACATTGCATCCAGACTTGATTTCAGTCCCTTAATGCCAAGTTTGACAGCCATGGCATTGTTCTGCTTTATTCTTTTCATGCGTGCAAGCTCATAATCATTATGATGCTGTTCAGAATCTGAGATTCATGAAAACATAAAAAGTAGCCAGATTATCTATGGAATGCATTGCGGATTCAACTCGAAGAGTGTCTCCCTATAAACTCCTGCATATACAAAGTTTAGCCCCCAATCATGCTGACCAGACCACACACAGAAATACAAACCCCTTATGTCTCTATAACAGGCAGACACACATTTCAAAACTGCAGTAGGAACATTAGAATCATATGAAATTCGTATTTGAAAAAATAAACTAAGGAATTAAGAGTGGCATAATGTTTAGCTTCAAGGGTGGAGTGTTGGTAGTGCGACACAAAGAAAGTAGGCAGATTGTATTCCATGTAAAAGATCGAAGCCTATGTAAAAGCTGGAAATGGCACTTTCTTTCTATACAATGCAGTGTTCGTTGCCCACACATGATGGAAGAGATCACATAGAGAAATACTATTCACTCATGTCTACGGTTGCAGTATTTAGAAACAGGGTAGTCCACCCTAAAAGAATATTGACAACAAATATGACAAGGCAAGCATAGATGTAGTGAATCAATCATTTACTCGTGAGCTTACTAGGACAAGTATGAGAATTGTAACTGCAGTAAGAGACCGTCCAAAATCTGAATCAAGAAGTTTGTCTAGCACTTATTGTTTACAACTAATCGATGTGAATAATTGGATATTATATTGAATGAGTAAGAAAGACAAGTAAAATTTTCAACAAATCTGGCTTGCAGTAGTAATCTGGGTCAATGTCACTACCACCAACAATCCAAAATGACTAGTGTCTGTTCCTAGGGCCGGAATTTTGAAAACCCTGTGAACTTTATAGGTACTAAAGATTACCAAAATACATCTAAACCATTAAATGTAGGTAGCACTGAGCACACAACTAACCCTAATGATAGTCCTGCCTAATGAGTAATGAATCAATTAGAAAATGGGTGACGAGGAGTGGTTGCTGAGTGTTGAGGACTTATCTCAGGATAAATCGGGTTGGCTTAGTGGGTGCTGCACGCCTGATCCCTGAACGGACTGGGAAGGTAGGCATGGTGGCGCGCCCGGGCAGCGGTGACGCTGTTGGGCGAGCGGCTCCTGACCTCCTGTTAGTCCGGCGTCTCCTCCTAGAGTCATGTCGCCCGGGGATGGCAAGTCGCCTGCGAGGCAGGCGGCTGGGGGCGAGTAGAGATCGAAAGCGTGCAGCAGAATAGAGGGGAATCGTGGCCTGGGACGACCCAAAATCCCAGGGTGGGCCGGCCCACCGTGGGCACCCTGTAGAGATACACACCCGACCAGCGAACATGCATTTTCGAAACTAATTTAGGAACATTTAGCCAACCAGCTAAAGGAATCTATTTTAATAATATCAGATTCGTATTTGAACAACTAAGCTTGTTTAGCTTGATGGGTCGAGCAGTGCTATTATGACACGAAGCACGTATTCTGATCGTATAGTGATCATAAAAGGGGAAACTGGAGAAATGATATTTAGCAGCCATTGTTTGCTTCGAACTAAGAACTAAATTCTAAGAGCTGAAAAGAAAGTAGAGTAACCAAGTTAAGATCTATTTTCTGGTTGAGATCAAAAAGTTGAGGAGATATGAAGTACCACATCTCTTGCGGTGCCGTGTAGACATCGGGGGTGCGATGGCTGTCGGTGGTGTTGAAGCAGATCCGCGACGGTATACAGGTGCATCGGGGGATAAGTCCCGTTGTGGTGGGAGAGAAGGTCGTGTGAGCAGCCCCGACAAAGTGGACGACAACGTCGATGAAGCAAGAGGATGTGATGCAAGGCTCTTGGTCCGTCGCCATGGATGAGAAACGTCCATATCTAGTAGTGGACGACGCGGTCTTGGTAGGCGCTCCGACATGGTGGGGGATGGTGGCGATGGATGTGGTGGAGGACGACGGCGATGGATGTGGTGGAGGACGGCGGCGATGGATGGGGTGGTGGACGGAGGCTGGTGTGGGGATGGTGTTCTAGCGCAGACGGTGTATGAATGGGAAAATGGAGGGAGAGGTACGGGGAACCATGTTTTTGGGACGCGCCTGTCTAAAATATGGGAAAGTTACGAACTTAGCCCCCATTTAAAATTTGGATGTCTCGTCAGTTGGGGATACGACGGTAATCTCGCATCTCACCAATATTTGCCCAGAGCGATTTTGGGGGGGGGGGAGGGTGGTTGGCGCCCATGGTGTATGAACGGGGCTGACAGGTATGGTGGTTGTGTCACACTTGAGTGAAGTTACAAACTGCCCCTATTGAAAATATTTGCCTACATCGATTTCGGTCGAGTCGAGTTTGTTTTGCCGCCCACCGTGTATGAATGGGGAAATGGAAGGAGAAACAAAGATCTTTCGGACGAGCTTGAATCAAATGTGTTTTGTCACCCATGTTTGGCGCCCACCATGTCGGAATGGGCTCAGAGACGGTCGTGTCACGTCTAATTGAAGTTAATATCCTACCCCTATTTAGAGCAGTGGAAATCGGGCCGATGGATTGTCCGTCTAATGGGTAGACCGTAATTTCCATCTCCCAAACACTTGGCTTCGGGCAGCCGATGTGCGAGTGGACATTTTGCCGCTTATTTTGAATTTTGGGACAATAAGCATCCACGTTTACCCTGGAAACTAAATTCGAATCCATTTTGTATTCCTATATGAATCTTTATAAGTCATTCTATGTGTTTTTATATATCTTCAAAAGGACGACAAAGATGTATTCCACTGTCATATATGAATATGGTTTACAAATGCCGATACTCAAATTCAGAAGCTAGAATCCAGTTTAAGGTGAATTCGAATATTTGGAACACTTCATGTCCATCTCAAATGTCACATGCAGCATAATGTGTACTCCCGTTTAGATATGTACACAAGCGATGTATCAAGATTCAAATACCAAGTTAATCAACCAAGAATGTACAGAACTAACACACATATAAACACTTATGGAGTATATGGATCAATAATATCAACTAACATACATAAGCCAGGCCGCTGTACTTTTCTTTGCTACAACAGCATCCTTTTTTAGCCAAGCTACTACAGCATCTTGGCCCTTTCCGATGTGTGCCACTTATGGTCCATCTATACTACTATTATTGCTGAATGCACATTCAGCCCGATTGGCATATTTGTAGGTCTGGCACATCAATCAAAATGAAATGTCTCTGAGTCTTATCAATTAATACAAACTTGTGCTCAAATAAAATTACAAACCAAAAAACAAAAAACAATTATTACATGATCTCTAAAACAAATGGTTTGATTGATTACATGAACAAACAACAGAAAGGTTATTCAACAATGGAAAGAACATTTCACCTATGATTTACCAAGTGGGAATTTAATTTCCTTTTTTCCTTTAGGACCTTAACAATGCGGTCAGTCTCAGCTTGCTTTGTTTTGAAATCCACCAAATATTTAATGGTTGTCTTGAGTACTGCTACTGATTGTGCTGTTTGCTTCCTCAACATGTCAACTTCATATCTAAGTGCAGAAGCAAAATCTCTTTGTAACACTAGTTTAGCCTCTAGAGCATCAGCAGTTGGCAATTCATAATGCACGATTGGGCCGGTGCCACTGCTGTGGGATGATACAACGTCCATGGTGACCTCGCTCTTTGATCTTGGGCTAACCTGTTTTGCCATTCAAGTTCCAATTGGATTCAGAAAAGTTGAAGTTAGCAAAACATCTCAACTGCGAGTTATAACAACAAACCAGTTAAACAAACAAGGAATTAAAGAGTTTCAATTCGATGCTGAAAAGTAGTTATTAACGTCATTGTAACCCATTGTTGCAGCAGCAATGCAGTTAAACAAACAAGTAGCTATTTAAGTTCAGGCAAACAGGTAATTCTTAACAGTAAGTATCAAACACATAGATATGCGCAGTCTATAATAGGATTAACAGGCTGCGGCATTATGTAATCAGTAGCAAACTAAATTAAGCCAAGCAACGTAATTGAACAATTTTGCAATAAGTGGCTGACTAAAATTCCGAGAAGCAGGTAACTGAACTTACACTAGTTCTTTGTACAGGCACACTACAACTTCTTTTTCGCTTACAAGGTTGTACGAAGGAGTCCATGGCATCAATTGCTTGGATACGCAGTCCCAATACTTCTTTCTTCCCACACTTCATTGGTAAGTCAAATGGTTAATCTGGTAAGATGGTGCGTCCTTCATATGTTATATAAGGACGTGTAGTCAGACTAGTTGTAGCCACACACATCACACTGGCTTTTACTATATATTTCATGCGATTACTTTTGGCATATCGAGATCTAAGCAATCTACAATGGGATGAAAAGACTGGCATCCTTCACATTATTGGCGAACTCAGTTCATATAAACAAGCAATTCAACCATTCTGTGGGTAAATCAAAAGCGCCACTGGAATATTTTTCACTACCCCTATCATACACGCAAAACGGGGCGATGCCACCATAGGGGCTGGTATGGGCGGCCGCCTCGGGTGGCTCAAAAGTGTGCACCTAGTTTCAGTCGTCCAGGTTGTTCTAGGATAGTTTTGTTCATCCAACACACGAGCAGACGATGTAAAAATGAAGAAAAATGTTTCAATTTGGATAGGCCAATAACATAAGTGCAAGGAAGGCCCTATAGCAGGCTCGCGGCCCAAATGAGCGCCTCCCATATCGATCAATAGCACGAAAAATCCCAATTCGTCCGCTCCAGTCTCCGGTCTAGTTCGCTCCTAACCTAGCTGCCGCTGGACAGACCGACACAGCACTTCCTCGCGCCCTCGTTGCAGGGTGGTCGCCGGGCTTCAAGTGAATGGAAAGACAAGAAGATGAAGATCCAACCCTGGGTGTAGCCTGCGTGGGAGGTAGCGGCGGCAGCACGGGCATGGCATCAAGCTTGCGCAAACGGTGCAACTTGCAAGAGTAGCTTGCGCAACGAGCAGGTACATCACGTCCCTGATTATATCTAATTCAACTCTTCAATTTCTGGCCAATAGTTAATCCTGACGGAGTTGTAAAACTGCTTGTATGTAGGGAATCTATGAGAAAATGAAACCAATTTCTACTTATTTTATAACTCCCCCAATCAATACTGAATTGACTAAATCTGATGAATCTAATCAAGTTTTCGGTGCAAACATCCAAGCTCATGTTGTTCTTGAACCTGAAGTGTCTAATGAACAGACTGCTAATGAAGGATTTGATGCAAACATTTTACATGCTCCTGGTGATGAACATATAGTGTCTAATGAGGCATCTAATGCAAGAATTTTGCAAGCTCCCATTGAAGGATTTAGTGTCTAATGATGATCTGCTATGTTGAGAGAGACATAGAGATTTGCAGGCATTGATGACAAGAAAATTATAGTGCATTTTCATGGCTCGAGGAAACACCGAGGACATCTACCAGAAAGTCCCCGTATCATGACAACGTAGCATAAATATGTTTGTAATCTGTTGTTTGAAACTATGGGCATACTTGTGCAGTATAGATATATTGATATGCAATTTGCGCACTGATTATAGGTGCAATTACACTTCGATATTTTCAGCCGGAGAACGAATAATTCAAGCAGGTACAAACCATGTATGTAGTCCTTGTACACCATGTTGCATTTTTTTGTTTTCTGGTACTTCCATCATTTAGTGTTTATAATCTGAACTACTTTGGATCATTAGCTGGTTTTCAAAGTGCATGTACCTTCACATTTCTCAAGTTATGTTGATTTCCGGAGTGCAAGTGCCTTCATATTTTTTAAGTTAAATGTTCACCCCTGGTAACTTGAATTCGTGGATCCGCCACTGCACACAAATCATACACAAATGCCAATACGAATTAAATGAAATGCAGGGACTTAAACTTGCTCGTTGTAGAGGCTCACTGCAGCTCTGCTTGTGCTTGGGATCTTCCATGTACAAGTCCATGTTACCACTTGCTTGGATGTGCAGGCCTTGTGCTCCTTGCATCCTTCTCTGCATTTTTGACACGGCGAATGGCTGATCAAAAAAGAGGAATCGACCTTGCTGCTGTACCGGAGGACAGATACTTACAAGGTTATACGGGTGTGCAGGATGTGTACCAGATCCCATAGCACCGTCATGCTTCGCTAAAATGGATTTTTTTTTGCTTCAAATTATATCTCCAGAAGAAATAAGAGTTAAATTCAGAGTTGGATAGGCGTGTAAGCTAAGAGAGCAGTGAAAGGATATCCAAACATTGTCTCCATTACATGTCTCAACTCAACACCTCAATATAAAAGAAAATGTTCTCACTTCTACTACTCCATTTCTTTTGTTGCAAACTCACTATCTAGCACAAGTTTCCTTCTCCTTGGGGCATTCTCTGGCAAAGTGCCCTGCTCCATTACAACTAAACCATATTAATTCTGACAAGTATCGAGGTTTCCTTTTTGGGCAATTGTTGAGGTAGTGCCCTGACTCCTTGCACCTGTAACATGTGATATGACTCAGGTCCTTCCTGGAATCAAATCTGCTTCTCTTCCTGGACTTTTCTATCCCAATCATGGATTCTATTTCTTGTGGATCATACTCTACTTCCTCTGTCGGGAATTCTACTAGATCCCCATTCAAACAATTCTGGGAGACGTGTCCTTCTTCTCCACATGAATAACATGACTTGGTGCAGGGTTTACTCGGGTCCTCTTTAGGTGTGTCCTCCATCACAGCTTCTTCTAAAATTTCCATGAGGGCTCCTTTCATTACTTCTTTCTTCGCTTGGATGGTTCGTTGTACCATGGGGTAAATGTGACACTGAGCAGGATAGTGGGTAGTCCCTTCACACAAGAAACAAGTAATCTGCGTAGTTGGGTATTCTTCAACTAGGTGACTTCCTTCACAATTAGGGCATTCATCCTTGTGTTCTTTATGGGTGTGTCCTATTTCTCCACAAATCTTGCACGCACAAGGTTTCTTCATATCCTTTCCATAAGGCTTCAACTTCTGGGACACAATCCGAGACTTTGGCAGAGTCAACTTAAATTATTTCCAAGTGGTTACTCCTTGCCATCCATTCATGGTTTGGTACATCCTCCACCCAGTAGCAGCACCTCTTTCAAAGCACTGAAGGGCATGCTGGGTCATATCGTTTCCAACTATAGGGTTATTCTCCATGTGATCCTCCATGTTCTGAATCCATTGGTCCGTGTCCAATTGACTCATCGGTCCAGGAAATACAAGCTCATCTCCATTCATCCTTTGTTGGGTCCAAGGTTTTTGGAGTGAGATAAGAGATAGAGAGGGATACACACAATACAAACAATGGTTTTGAAAAGACAGATTTTATCTGTGGCTGTCAGGAAAAACATCAAACAAATGACAACTCACAAACGTCGCATCTAACGTAGGTATATAACAGGGGTTTGGTCTTCTAAAGGTCAATAAATCGTCATCGTCTCCAAACTCTTCAAGCCTTGTTCATGCCTCCAATGGCTTCTTCCGATCATGCTTGTCTACTCAAGTTCTTTTGCCAGATCATCTGTAGTGACCCGACCCGAATGGATCAAGTCTCTGTGCTCCGGTGTCATCCCTGGATCAGTAATGCTGACACCACACAGTACTTCGAAGGATTTATAGCAGAGTAGCAATCACACACTTATTACATCGATGTCTCAAAAGAGAACTTATTACAATAAATATGGCTTAAGGCCATCTAATATCGATAACAGCGGAAGACTAGGAAGATAAATGGGTCCATCAACTCCAACGGCATCACTGAGTATAGAACCACGACCTAAAAGCACCTTACCCGTCGTCTGAAATGTCTGCAACATGAAAGTTGCAGCCCGAAAATGGGTCAGCACATGGAATATGCTGGCAAAGTAACACATAGAGAGTAATGGAAGGTAACAGCTATACTATATGCATATTTGGCTGGTGGAAAGCTCTATGGTTACTGTTTTGCCTAAAGCCAGTTTTTTCCCTACTGCAAAGGATTAAATTTTATTTAACTATCATGGTGGTTGAACATCGAGAATGGTTGACAGCATTCCGATCCCAATTAAGTGAACAATTAAAACCCAACAATATTAATTAGAAGTAACATGATGAGATTCACATGATATTCAAGTACTAGATACTCAAGATGTCCATAACCGGGGACACGGCTAATCATGATTAGTTTATTACACTCTGCAGAGGTTTGTGCACTTTTCCCCACAAGACTCGATCGCCTCTGTTGGATTTCTCGCACTACAAGGTGTTTGAGAAACGGATGATCGAGACACAGTCTTTCAGAAGCGCTAGCACCTTACGATGGATAGATCGGTACACCTACTTTCCCCTACATCTGCTAGTCTACCCTGTAAGAGTACGCATGACTTAATCAACTATGCCACAGCCCATAATGTCTTGTGGCTGCACACCGAAGTTTCTAGCATGAAAGATCTTATGATCCCTTTGAGCCTGGGTGGCGGTCCAAAGAAAAACAGGCAAGTCCTGATAGACATCAGATGCCTCAATCCACCCAGATGTGTGTTTAAGTTGCCACCTTAGATAAACCCTTTAAAATTATCAATCTCACATCTATCATGGATATCACTCACCCAATCCACGTCTACTAGCATAGCATGGCATAATAAGTAAACTTAGAAGTAACTCCCAAAGGTTTCATAATAAACAGGTAATAGGTACTACCTCATCTACTTCCCATCCCACAATTTAATTAGATCCTAATCATGCAATGTGTGAGGATTGATCTAATGCAATAAAACTAGGTCGTAGAAAAGGTATGATCAAAGTGTTACTTGCCTTGTTGATGATCTGCGAGTCCTAGAGATTCGAAGTAACAGGCGGCGCAATCCGGGTAATCTATCGCAGACAAACAACAAGCATACAATAAGTACTCATATAATGCACAGTTAAACTCGAACAAGAGATCGAACCAGATAGTTCAACTCAAGAACTCCGGTTGCAAAGAAAGAAAGAACCGAACAAAGCAACGGAAAACAAACGGCGGAAGAAAACAACTCGGTTCTAGCAAGTTGAAACTAGGTCAAATTTTTACCGTAGCAAAAACTTGTTTAAGTTGATTAGTCAGAACGGCGGTTTCGAAACGAAACTCCACTCGCTTGAATCACCTGATTCCGATAGACGAGCGAGAAGATAAACTAGAACGAAGATCGGATCTGAAATCGCGATCGCGGAATAAATCCAACGAAAAGAAAAGAAGAACAGTTAAACGAACGGACGTTCGTTAACCTAGAATAATCCGGTGATCACGTTCGTTAGTACGAACGGTCCGGCGAACGGTCGCTAACAACAAAACCGAAAACAAAACCGATCTAGGGTTTCGGAAAAGAGAACCGAAATAAAGAACCAAAAGAAAACCGGAACGGTTTATAAGAAAAACCGAACCGAGGGGAAAAAGAGAGGCGCGGCGCGGCTACCTCCCGCGAGGGGGCTCCGGCGAACGGCGGCGTTGGGCGGCGGCGGCGCTAGGGCGGCGGCAGCGTAAGGCAGCGGCGGCGGTGGCGGCGTAGCCGGCGGCGGGGCTTGGGGCGCGGGGTGGGAGGCGGTGGGGTTGTGTGGGAAAAAGGGGGGGTGTGGGGGTATTTAAGAGGGGGAGGGGGAGAAAACTTGGCGGAAGGGGCAAGAAAAGAGGGGGGAGAGGAGTCCTACTAGGACTCCGCTTGGGGCGGCGGCGGCGCGGCTGCGCTAGGCGCGCGCGCGCGTGGAGAGGAGGCCGGCCTGCTGGGCCGTGGCCCAGGCGGGGCACTGCGCGGAATTTTTTTTTTAAATCGGTTACGTGCGCAGAAAAACAAAAGAAGGAAAATCTAAACGAACTCCGAAACTCCCAAAGTAAATTTTCCCCGACTCCTAAAAATGAGTCGAACAAAACGAACTTTTCTCGGGACCTAGATGCAAATTTTGAAAACCCGCATTTTCCCCTATCCGAATAAAATGCAAATAAACACCGGAAAACAAAATTGAATTTATTTATTAAATCTTCTATTTCCTCAATTTGGGAAAAGTCATATTATTTCCCTCTCTCATATTTGATGTTGGAAAAGTAATTGAGGATGAAAGAAATAAATCAAATGATCCTCTTTTCAAAATTTGAGAAAACTCAAATATGAAAATAACGAAATCTCCAACTCTCTCCGAGGATCCTTGAGTTGCGTTTAATTTCTACGATCGACCAAAATGCAAGAAAATATGATATGCATGATGATCTAGTGTATAACATTCCAAATTGAAAATTTGGGATGTTACAAACCTACCCCCCTTAAGATGAATCTCGCCCTCGAGATTCGGGTTGGCTAGAAAATAGGTGAGGGTGGTCCTTGAGCAAATCTTCTCCTCTCTCCCAGGTGGCTTCATCCTCTGAGTGGTGGTTCCACTGAACTTTACAAAACTTGATAACCTTGCTGCGGGTAACTCTGCTGCCATAATCGAGAATCTTGACTGGTTTCTCTTCATACGTTAAGTCGTCCTTCAACTGAATCGCTTCAAGTGGCACTGTATCTCTTAGCGGTACCTCCGCCATCTCGGCGTGACATTTCTTCAGCTGCGAAACATGGAATACGTCATGAACTCCTGACAGTCCCTCTGGTAATTCCAACTTATACGCGACTTCTCCCATACATTGCAAGATCTTATACGGTCCAACGAAACGCGGTGCTAATTTTCCCTTAACTCCAAAGCGCTTAACTCCTCGAAGTGGGGATACTCGGAGATACACCCTGTCTCCGGTTTCGTAAACTGTCTCCTTGCGTTTAGAATCTGCGTAGCTCTTCTGCCTGGACTGGGCTACCTTGAGCCTATCGCGTATCAACTTAACTTTCCGTTCAGACTCCTTAATCAAATCTGGTCCAAAGAATTGACGGTCTCCAACTTCGTCCCATGACAACGGTGTCCTACACCTTCTTCTGTATAAAGCTTCGAAAGGTGCCATCTTCAAATTGGTTTGGTAACTGTTGTTATAAGAAAATTCCGCATACGGCAAGTTATCATCCCAACTAGATCCATAATCTTGTGCACAAGCTCTCAGCATATCTTCCAAAACCTGATTGACTCTCTCGGTCTGTCCATCTGTCTGCGGATGAAAAGCGGTGCTGAACTCTAGCCTGGTTCCCAAAGTTTCATGCAACTGATTCCAAAACTCTGAGGTAAATTGGGTTCCTCTGTCTGATACAATACTCCTCGGAACTCCATGCAAACAAATGATCCTAGTCATGTATATCTTTGCCAACTTAGCACTGGTGTAAGTGGTCTTAACTGGAATGAAATGTGCTACCTTCGTTAAATGATCAACTACTACCCATATCGAGTCATATCCTGCCTTCGTCCTGGGTAGTCCTGTGATAAAATCCATGCCTATCTTATCCCACTTCCATTCGGGTATCGGCAATGGTTGCAACAATCCGGCTAGCTTCTGATGCTCTGCCTTTATTCTATGACATACGTCACAAACTGCTACATAGGCTGCAATATCCTTCTTCATTCCGGTCCACCAGAATGTTTCCTTTAAATCCAAATACATCTTGGTATTTCCGGGGTGAATCGAATAGGGTGAATCATGTGCCTCTTGTAGAATCAACTTCCTGATCTCCGGGTCATTGGGCACATAAACACAGTCCTCAAACCATAGGGTATCGTGCTTATCCTCACGAAATCCCTTTGCTTTTCCTTTGCTTAGTTTCTCCTTTATAGAAGCAATCTCCTTATCAGATTTTTGAGCCTCTCTGATTTTATCCATCAATGTTGACTGAACCTCCAAGGCTGCTACATAGCCTTTCGGAACTATCTCTAAACTTAGTCCACGAAGGTTTTCTGATAACTCCCGGGGTATTTCTCCCGTCATTAACGTATTGACGTGGCTCTTACGGCTCAATGTGTCAGCTACTACATTAGCTTTACCGGGATGGTAATGCAATCTCATATCATAATCCTTGATGAGCTCCAACCATCTCCTTTGTCTGAGGTTCAACTCCTTCTGCGTGAAAATGTACTTCAAACTCTTGTGATCCGTGTACACCTCACAATGATTTCCAATGAGGAAATGTCTCCATGTCTTCAACGCATGCACTACGGCTGCTAACTCCAAATCATGTGTGGTGTAATTGAACTCATGAGGTTTCAGTTGTCGTGAAGCATACGAAACAACTCTCCCTTCCTGCATAAGCACTGCTCCAAGTCCTCGACGTGAAGCGTCGCAATATACCTCATAATCCTTGGTCTGATCTAGCAAAATCAACCCTGGTGAGGTAACCAATCGTTTCTTCAACTCCTGGAAACTAGCCTCACACTCCTCAGTCCAATTGAACTTGGTATCCTTCTTCAACAACTCCATCATAGGCTTCGCAATCTTTGAAAAGTTCTCAATGAATCTCCGGTAGTATCCTGCGAGTCCAAGAAAACTCCGGATCTCTCCAACTGTCGTTGGTGCTTCCCATTCGGTTACGGTCTCAACCTTTGTGGGGTCAACTGCTATCCCTTCTCCGGATATAACGTGTCCGAGAAATCCTACTTCCTTCAACCAAAACTCACATTTGCTAAATTTGGCATATAACTGATGTTCCCTTAGTTTCTCCAAAACCAAACGCAAATGTTCTTTATGCTCTTCTTCATTCTTCGAATAAACCAGGATATCATCAATGAACACTACGACAAACTTACCCAAAAACTCCATAAACACTTTGTTCATCAGGTTCATAAAATAGGCAGGTGCGTTAGTCAATCCAAATGACATAACGGTGTACTCATACAGTCCATATCTTGTGGTGAATGCTGTCTTAGGTATGTCCTGCTCTCGAATCTTCAACTGGTGGTACCCTGATCGCAAATTGATCTTGGAAAACACTTTAGCTCCTTGCAAACGATCAAACAGATCATTTATCATTGGCAGTGGGTACTTGTTCTTGATGGTTACTTCGTTCAATCCACGATAATCAACAACCATCCGTAATGATCCATCCTTCTTCTCCACTAGAACTACGGGTGATCCCCAAGGCGAAGAACTTGGGCGTATGTAACCTTTCTCCAGTAACTCCTTAATCTGATTCTTAATTTCTACCAAATCCTTTGCTGGCATCCGGTATGGGCTCTTTGATATTGGGCCTGTACCTGGCAATAACTCAATCAAAAATTCAATGTCTCTATCCGGTGGCATGCCTGGCAATTCTTCAGGAAATACATCAGGAAAATCCTTTACCACTGGTACTTCCTCGTGCACAACTCCTGTTAGGCAATTTACTTGTGTCCTATTTGGCACATGCCGGGATACATACTTGATCCTTCTTCCTTCTGGAGTTGTAAGCAAAATTGACTTACTAGCACAATTGATGTTTCCTCCATACATCGACAGCCAATCCATACCGAGAATTACATCCAGACCCTGGGATTCCAGAATGATTAAATCCGTGGGGAAAACATGCCTTCCTATGCTTAATGGCACTTGAAAGCATCCCTATCTGGCCATGTGCTCTGCTCCTGGCGAGCTTACTAGCATAGGAGTTTTAAGAATCCTAGTGGGCAGGCTATATTTTTCCACAAATCCCCTTGATATGTATGAATGTGATGCACCAGTATCGAAAAGAACGAGTGCGGTAAATGACTTAACCAAAAACTTACCGATTACTGCATCAGGCTGATCTTCAACCTCCTCCACATTAACGTGGTTCACCTGTCCCCTATTGAAAGGGTTGGGCTTCTTCCCTAAGCTTCCATTGCCATTTCCATTTTGGCCTTCAGGACATTCATTGGCATAATGTCCGGTCTTGGAACACTTGAAACAGGTGACTTGACTCAGATCTCTCTTGGCTGGGGTTGATGGGGTGGTCCGGTTCTGGCCGTTGCTTCCTCCATTCCCATTACCATTCTTGTGGCCATTATGGTTGTGCGAACTACCCCCTCCATGGGTATGCTGAAACTGAAATCCCGATTTAGGGGTAAAACGGGGCTTTTGTTGGGCTCCAGTGTTATACTTCCCCTGTCCATACTTCCTCTTGCGGTTCTCAATCTGTTGTTGCTTCCCTTCAATCATGATGGCACGATCTACCAACTCCTGGTAGTTGTTGAAACTTGCTACCATCAACTGCATACTCAACTCATCATTCAGTCCTTCCAGAAACTTCTCCTGCTTGGTTGCATCCGTGGCAACGTCATCTGGGGCATAACGTGCTAACTTGCTGAAGTCGTCAACATACTGGCCAACTGTCCTTCCTCCTTGGCGTTAGTTCCGAAACTCACGCTTCTTCATGGCCATAGCTCCTGCTGAAACATGGGCGGTGCGGAAAGCTTGCTGGAACTGATCCCATGTGAAAGTGTCAACTGGGAAGGTGGCTGTGAAATTCTCCCACCATGCTGCCACGGGTCCGTCGAGCTAATGTGCGTCAAACTTCACTTTCTCACCATCCGTGCATCCTGCAGTGGTCAACTCCCTTCCTATCTTGTGGAGCCAATCGTCTGCTACTATTGGCTTGGTGCTACTGGAAAACACCGGCGGATTTAGCCTAAGGAAACGGGCTAAGTGGTCAACAGGTGGCGGTGGTGGTGGTGGGTTGTTGTTGTTGTTTTGCTGGTTCTGGACTAACATTTGCATCAATTGATTCTGTTGCTGGATCAACTGAGTGAGCTCCGGTGGAAATCCATTGTCACGTCTCGGAGGCATCTGAGGGTTTTAGAAAAGACGAGATTTAAGAATAGACTGAGGTCTAAAGAGAAAACACTACCCCAATGCACATGAGCAAATGCACACAAAATCACTTCATTCAATTCAAACAAGGGCTTACAATCGATCTAGCTATCGGGAAAGTGCTCGAACTATAATGTATACATGGGGGAAATACTACTAATAGTTGGTGGTCATCTAGAAATTAGAACCGGTGGAAGACTCCATGATGTCCGCTCCAGCTTCGTCTTCAAAGTCAGGTTCACTTGGATCCGAATCGGTGTCGTCGATGATGATGTAGTTGTCCGGACATGCGACGTACATGTCTTCCTTCCTGGATGATAACTCCCTCTTGAGTTCTTCAATCTCTTGCTTAAGATCGCCATTGTGTCTTGCTAGAGCTACGATCTCGTCCATGTAGTCCTTGCGTGTAGCCTTCAGTTCACCTTCTAGCTCGATGATCCTAGCCTTCGCATTCTTCAACTCTATCATATCATTGCACATCTGGTTCTTGTGGCGTCGGATGTGCTAGTTTAACTCCTGGATGAATGCTGCAATGGATCTATCCTTCTTGGTGCTGACTAACTCCCATTGTTCATCTTGGCGTCCGCAAATCTGGTAGATAGTGTCCTTGAGGTCTTCTTGATAAACTTCTCCAATGCGTCCTATGGTGATATGGGCTGCCATGATCTTTCCCAGACTCCAGGTTGGTGCATTGAAAACACTATCAATGGGCTTTGTGGTTGGCACGAATGTCCTTCCCGGAACATGAGCTTGAATCTTCCAGCGCTCCTCTTCAGGTAGAGTGGCGTTGAAGGTTCCCGTGAAACTTGTTAATCCAATGTTTAGGTACTTGGTGACTTCCTTCAAGTGAAATCCAAAAGGTGTGCCTTCATCGGGTTGAGCATACTTGATCTTCGTGTCCTTCATCCTAAAGAGTAGAAAAGATGAGGAGTTAGAAAATGAGGAGACAGTAGTGATCTATGGCTTTAACTTAGTGGTCGTGTCCTACAGTCAGCGTGTGCTCTGATACCATCTTTGTAGCGACCCGACCCAAATGGATCAAGTCTCTGTGCTCCGGTGTCATCCCTGGATCAGTAATGCTGACACCACACAGTAGTTCGAAGGATTTATAGCAGAGTAGCAATCACGCACTTATTACATCGATGTCTCAAAAGAGAACTTATTACAATAAATATGGCTTAAGGCCATCTAATATCGATAACAGCGGAAGACTTGGAAGATAAATGGGTCCATCAACTCCAACGGCATCACTGAGTATAGAACCACGACCTAAAAGCACCTTACTCGTCGTCTGAAATGTCTGCAACATGAAAGTTGCAGCCCGAAACGGGTCAGCACATGGAATATGCTGGCAAAGTAACACATAGAGAGTAATGGAAGGTAACAGCTATAGTATATGCATATTTGGCTGGTGGAAAGCTCTATGGTTACTGTTTTGCGTAAAGCCAGTTTTTTCCCTACTGCAAAGGAATAAATTTTATTTAACTATCATGGTGGTTAAACATCGAGAATGGTTGACAACATTCCGATCCCAATTAAGTGAACAATTAAAACCCAACAATATTAATTAGAAGTAACATGATGAGATTCACATGATATTCAAGTACTAGATACTCAAGATGTCCATAATCGGGGACACGGCTAATCATGATTAGTTTATTACACTCTGCCGAGGTTTGTGCACTTTTCCCCACAAGACTCGATCGCCTCCGTTGGATTTCTCGCACTACAAGGTGTTTGAGAAATGGATGACCGAGACACAGTCTTTCAGAAGCGCTAGCACCTTACGATGGATAGACCGGTACACCTACTTTCCCCTACATCTGCTAGTCTACCCTGTAAGAGTTCGCACGACTTAATCAACTATGCCAGAGCCAATAATGGCTTGTGCCTGCACACGGAAGTTTCTAGCATGAAAGATCTTATGATCCCTTTGAGCCTGGGTGGCGGTCCAAAGAAAAACAGGCAAGTCCTGATAGACATCAGGTGCCTCAATCCACCCAGATGTGTGTTTAAGTTGCCACCTTAGATAAACCCTTTAAAATTATCAATCTCACATGTGTCATGGATATCACTCACCCAATCCACGTCTACTAGCATAGCATGGCATAATAAGCAAACGTAGAAGTAACTCCCAAAGGTTTCATAATAAACAGGTAATAGGTACTACCTCATCTACTTCCCATCCCACAATTTAATTAGATCCTAATCATGCAATGTGTGAGGATTGATCTAATGCAATAAAACTAGGTCGTAGAAAAGGTATGATCAAAGTGTTACTTGCCTTGCCGATGATCCGCGAGTCCTAGAGATTCGAAGTAACAGGCGGCGCAATCCGGGTAATCTATCGCAGACAAACGACAAGCATACGATAAGTACTCATCTAATGCACAGGTAAAACTCGAACAAGAGATCGAACCAGATAGTTCAACTTAAGAACTCCGGTTGTAAAGAAAGAAAGAACCGAACAAAGCAACGGAAAACAAACGGCGGAAGAAAACAACTCGGTTCTAGCAAGTTGAAACTAGGTCAAATTTTTACCGTAGCAAAAACTTGTTTAAGTTGATTAGTCGGAACGACGGTTTTGAAACGAAACTCCAGGCGCTTGAATCACCTGATTCCGATAGACGAGCGAGAAGATAAACTAGAACGAAGATCGGAACTGAAATCGCGATCGCGGAAGAAATCCGACGAAAAGAAAAGAAGAACGGTTAAACGAACGGACGTTCGTTAACCTAGAATAATCCGGTGATCACGTTTGTTAGGACGAACGGTCCGGCGAACGGTCGCTAACAACTAAACCGAAAACAAAACCGATCTAGGGTTTCGGAAAAGAGAACTGAAACAAAGAACCAAAAGAAAACCGGAACGGTTTATAAGAAAAACCGAACCAAGGGGAATAAGAGAGGCGCGGCGCGGCTACCTCCGACGAGGGGGCTCCGGCGAACAGCGGCATTGGGCGGCGGCGCTAGGGCGGCGGCGGAGTAAGGCGGCGGCAGCGGCGGCGTAGGCAGCGGCAGCGGCGGCGTAGGCGGCGGCGCGGCTTGGGGCGCGGGGTGGGAGGCGGTGGGGTTGTGTGCGAAAAAGGGGGGTGTGGGGGTATTTAAGAGGGGGAGGGGGGAGAAAACTTGGGGGAAGGGGCAAGAAAAGAGGGGGAGAGAGGAGTCCTACTAGGACTCTGCTTGGGGCGGCGGCGGCGCGGCTGCGCTAGGCGCACGCGCGTGGAGAGGAGGCCGGCCTGCTGGGCCTTGGCCCAGGCGGGGCACTACGTGGAAATTTTTTTAAATCGGTTACGCGTGCAGAAAAACAAAAGAAGGAAAATCTAGACGAACTCCGAAACTCCTAAAAATGAGTCGAACAAAATGAACTTTTCTCGGGACCTAGATGCAAATTTTGAAAACCCGCATTTTTCCCTATCTGAATAAAATGCAAATAAACACCGGAAAACAAAATTGAATTTATTTATTAAATCTTCTTTTTCCTCAATTTGGGAAAAGTCATATTATTTCCTCTCTCATATTTTGATGTTGGAATAGTAATTGAAGATGAAAGAAATAAATCAAATGATCCTCTTTTCAAAATTTGAGAAAACTCAAATATGAAAATAACGAAATCTCCAACTCTCTTCGAGGGTCCTTGAGTTGCGTGAAATTTCTAGGATCGACCAAAATGCAAGAAAATATGATATGCATGATGATCTAGTGTATAACATTCCAAATTGAAAATTTGGGATGTTACATCATCTCTGTTGACATGAAATCTCTCGTGACGTCCCTTAATATTTCTGGAGTTGCGTTCCAAACTTCTGGTTTCAACATCCTTGACATGAGCCATGGTCATACTGTCCTTCAGTTCCTGACAAATCTCCGGTATCTCGAGGTTGTAGCTCCTCCAGCTTGGCTACTTTCAGCTTTTGGTTCCTGAGTTCTTCACGAAATGCTTCCTTGTCTAATACGGCTTCGTGGAGCTCCACCTTAAACTTCTTGATGTACTACTCCAGATCCTGGTGATACACCGGCTAAGGTGAAAACTTCATCTTACTAATAGGTGTTCTATGAGCCTTGTACCATCCAATCCTTCCATGCATATGCATGCTTTAACTCGGCACGGTGACAATAGCATAAGCGGGCGATAACCTCATGGATAGCCGTGTTTCTGCTCTTGTCATTTCCATGAGCTATCTCTCCATAGTTGATATCTCGTACCTTAGGGTGTTCCTTGACAGAACTTTGAGTTTTTCACTCTCCATGTTCCGGTCTTTCTCCGATACACCTTGATCTTGGGTATTGACAATTTCCATGGTCTGCCAAGTTCCATAAGGGTAGCCTTTCTAGGTCATAAAATCTGGGAATTTCTTCAGAGCCTTCAAAATCTCCTAGTCTTCGGTCTTCAACCATTGTAGTTTCCATTATTCAGATGCACGGAAATTACTCTTCATTCTGAAGTGGTCTTAGTTGTCCAATATCTGGTACTTCTTGGAGTGGTCTCATAAGTCGAATTCTTCGTGTGGTCAAAAGGGGAAAGGGGTATGGTCTCACTAAAGGGAATTTTTGAATAAGCTCAGAAGAGAAGAGAGGTAAAAGATCTTTTTGAAAGGGAAAGTTGTAGAGAAAAATCTTTTCTATGGGCTTGCCAGTTTCTAGGGTCACGTCCTACAGTCAACATGTGCTCCAATACCATCTTGTAGCGACCCGACCCGAATGGATCAAGTCTCTGTGCTTAAGTGTCATCCCTGGATCGGTATGCTGACACACACAGTACTCGAGGATTTATAACAGAGGTAAATCACATGTAAAAGTAACATAAATACTATTACCACAATCCAAAATAGTGGAAGTAACAAGGTTGTGGAATCCCATCAACACCAACGGCAAAGTTGAGTGTAGAAATCGTAACCCTAATGTATCACTTACTCGTTGTAAGATAATCCTGCAACATGAGACGTTGCAGCCACAAAGGGTCAGTACATTGAATGTACTGGCAAATTCACACCATAGAGACTGATGAACAATGGCTATCACTACATGCATATTTGGCTGGTGGAAAAGCTCTATGGTTATAAGGTTTTTGCGAAATGCCAATTTTTCCCTACTGCAAAGGAATAAAATTTATTTAACTATCATGGTGGTTGTTGAACATTGAGAATGGTTGACGGCATTCTCAATCCCAATTAAGCATCATCATTAAAACCCAACAAAGTTAATTAAAGTATCATGATGAGATTCACATGATAATCCAAGTACTAGATACTCAAGATGTCCATAACCGGGGACACGGCTAACCATGATTAGTTTATACACTCTGCAAAGGTTTGCGCACTTTTCCCCACAAGACTCGATCTCCTCCGTTGGATTTCTCGCACTACATGGTGTTTGAGAAACGGATGACCGAGACATAGTCTTTCAAAAGCGTTTGCACCTTACGATGGGTAGACCGTACCACCTATAACCCCTACATCTATTATTCTACCACTGTAAGAGTTCACACGACTTAATTAACTATGCTAGAGCCCATAATAGCTTGTGGCTGCACACGGAAGTTTCTTGTGACGCCCGGATAATTAGGCTACAGTAATCCCACGTTAACGATACCACATCACTCCGATTACTGTTGATAATCTCGCGTTAGTTCAAAATCATTTCAAATTCAATTTAAAAATCAGGCAAACAACAAAAGTTTTCAAAAATTAAAACTATAATGTTCAGAGTGAGCCAAATAATACATAAGTAATTATGGCATTGGAACTACACTTTTATAAAATGTTCAAATACTCTAAAACGATTTAAACAGTAGCAAAACAATTATTTAAATGCTTTTAAAATGATAAACTATTACAAACTAATATATTTAGTTGCCAAGTTAATTGTGGCAGTGGTATAATTCCTATTACCAATTTAGGGACCACTTTTGTACTTTACAAAACTAAAATACAATGAGGAACGAATTAAAACAGAAAAGGATAATAAATAAAAGAAAAGAAAGTACAAAACAGAAAACAAAACTAACAAAAAAAGGAGGAGAAGCAGACCCCCCCCCCCCACTAGGCCAGCCGGCCCAGCTATTAGCCAGGCCAGGCCCAACCGGCCGCCCCCTCACCCCCTGGCCTATAGGCCACAGCCCCACACCCCAGAAACCCTACCCCCCACTCCTCTCTCCCCTCCCCACGACGCACCCCCCTCCTCCTCCGATCCAGATCGGATCAGGGCTCGCGACGAACTGCCACCCCCTCTCGCGATGCCAGCGCCCAACTCCCCCCATCTCCTCGACCCCGACGCCGCACCACCATCACCGCGAGGAACCACGCCGCCGCCCGGAGCTCGCCGCCCCATGCCAGGACGCCGCCACCTCGCTGTCCTACCTCCACTCCGTCGCTCGTCCCCGTCGGCCTCCCCAAACTTCCCCGAGCCCGCTGCCCGTGCCCTACCCCCCTGTGAGCTCCCCCTCTCCTCGTTCGTCGCTGCGGTCACCGCACCGAGCGCACGCCCCTGACCATCGCCCTGTACGCGCGCCGCCTGTGCTCACCGCGGCCTCATATCGCCCGGCGAGTCGACGCGCCGAGCCGCGCCCGCAGACCACCACCGCCCCTCGCCGGATCCGTCGCCCGCCGCTCCCCCCTTCCCGCTCACAGCCCAGCACCGTCGCTGCCGCACCGCGGCAGCCCACTGGTGGCCACGCCGAATCATGCCCGGGCGCCGAGCGCCCGCGCCCGTTGCCTTTCGCCCACGCTGTCCTGGCCGCGCCTGGCCGTCCCTGGCTCCGCCCCGCCCTCGCTGTCCTCCGCCATGCCCCGCGCCCACTCCGGCGACTGCCCGGCGCCGGCGCCCCTTGGCGCCTGCTCGGCCCTCTCCTGGGTCGGGCGCCCGCAACGCCCAGCGCCCGCACCCGCGACAACCGCAGCACGCAAACCCACTATGGCCCCTGTGCCTATGACATGAGGGGCCCACCAGCCCCAGAACGTTTTTTTAAAAAGAATTAAAAGAAAATATAATAACGAAAATAATTAATTAATTTATTAATTAAAGAATTAATTAACTTAATTAAATCGGATTAGATTAACCTAATCATTTAGTTAAAGCTAATTAACCCTGTTAATTACTAGGAGTGTATGACGAACGGGACCCACCTGTCAGGTTGACCAAGTCAACTACTGACGTCATGATGACGTCAGCAGACACTATTCTGGATAATGTTGATTAAATTAATTAAATAAATCCTAAAAATGATTTAAATCTTGAAAATTAATATAAAATAAACCGTAGCTCAGATGAAAATACTTTCTACACGAAAGTTGCTCAGAACGACGAGACGAATCCGGATACGCAGCCCGTTCGTTCGCTACACATCCCTAGCATAGCAAACACGCAACTTTCCCCCTCCGGTTCATCTGTCCGAAAACGCGAAACACCGGGAATACTTTCCCGGATGTTTCTTCCCTTCGCCGGTATCACCTATCCCTGTGTTAGATCACCTCTAGCACCACGTTTGTCATGTTATGCTTTGATTGCTCTGTTATTTATTTCGTTCCCCCTCCGTTACTTTTCCGGTAGACCCCGAGACTGCCGCTGATGCCCCTGTGATCAACTACGTCGACGACGACCCTCCTTCTTGTCTGAGCAACCAGGCAAGCCCCCCTGATCACCAGATATCGCCTACTCTTCTCTATACTGCTTGCATTAGAGTAGTGTAGCTTGTTACTGCTTTCCGTTAATCCTATCCTGATGCATAGCCTGTCCTTGCTACTACTGTTGATCCTTACCTGCAATCCTAAATGCTTAGTATAGGATGCTAGTTTATCATCAGCGGCCCTACATTCTTGTCCGTCTGCCATGCTATACTATCGGGCCGTGATCACTCGGGAGGTGATCACGGGCATATACTATACACTTTACACTGTTACATTACCTGTGGTACTGTTCGGAGATGGGGGCTGAAGGGGCAGGTGGTTCCACCCAGGTAGTGGTGGGCCTGGGTTCCCGATGGCCCCCGACTATTACTTTGTGGCGGAGCGACAGGGCAGGTTGAGACCACCTAGGAGAGAGGTGGCCTGGCCCTGGTCGGCGTTCGCGGATACTTAACACGCTTAACGAGATCTGGGTATTTGATCTGAGTCTGGCCATCTGGCTTATACGCACTAACCATCTACGCGGGAGTAGTTATGGGTATCCCGGCGTCATGGTATCAGCCGAAGCCTTCGTGACGTCAGCGACTGAGTGGCGCGCGCCGGATTGGACCGTAAGCCTGCTCTTGTATTAAGGGGGCTAGTTCTGCTTCTGGCCGCGTTCGCAACGTGCAGGTGTGCAAAGGGCGATGGGCCCAGACCCCTGCGCCATAGGATTTAGACCAGCGTGCTGACCTCTCTGTTGGGCCTAGGTAGGGTTGCGACGTGTTGATCTTCCGAGGCTGGGCATGACCCAGGAAAGTGTGTCCGGCCAAATGGGATCGAGCGTGTTGGGGTATGTGGTGCACCCCTGCAGGGGAGTTTATCTATTCGAATAGCCGTGTCCCTCGGTAAAAGGACGACCCGGAGTTGTACCTTGACCTTATGACAACTAGAACCGGATACTTAATAAAACACACCCTTCCAAGTGCCAGATATAACCCAGTGATCGCTCTCTAACAGGGCGACGAGGAGAGGATCATCGGGTAGGATTATGCTTTACGATGCTACTTGGAGGACTTCAGTCTACTCTCTTCTACATGCTGCAAGACGAAGGCTTCCAGAAGCGTAGTCTTCGACAGGATTAGTTATCCCCCTCTTATTCTGGCATTCTGCAGTTCAGTCCACATATGATACCCTTATTCCATTTGACACCAATGCATACATATGTAGTGTAGCTCCTTGCTTGCGAGTACTTTGGATGAGTACTCATGGTTGCTTTCTCCCTCTTTTCCCTCTATCCCTTCTACCTGGTTGTCGCAACCAGATGTTGGAGCCCAGGATCCAGACGCCACCGTCGATGACGACTCCTACTACACCTGAGGTGCCTACTACTACGTGCTGCCCGCTGACGACGACCAGGAGTAGTTTAGGAGGATCCCAGGCAGGAGGCCTGCGCCTCTTTCGATCTGTATCCCAGTTTGTGCTAGCCTTCTTAAGGCAAACTTGTTTAACTTATGTCTGTACTCAGATACTGTTGCTTCCGCTGACTCGTCTATGATCGAGCTCTTGTATTCGAGCCTTCGAGGCCCCTGGCTTGTAATATGATGCTTGTATGACTTATTTTATTTGTAGAGTTGTGTTGTGATGTCTACCCGTGAGTCCTTGATCTTGATCGTACACATTTGCGTGCATGATTAGTGTACGGTCAAATCGGGGGTGTCACAAGTTGGTATCAGAGCCGACTACTTGTAGGAATCCCCCTTCCACACTCCTTGGCCGAAGTCGAGTCTAGACATTACAAAACTTTTACTAACATGGCTGTGCGGCTTACGGGCCCACGTCGCCATTTGGGTGGTATTAGGATCTTTTACTCCTCAATCCTTACTCTGGGACTCTGAACTCTCTTCTATTCGGGTTAAATGATTTTGCTAAAATCCAACTCTAGGTTCTCGTTACCACTTCCTGCCAGAGAGACCTTTAATACGGATGATCGGCTGCTTCAACAAAAGATTCTGACAATACTCTCAGATGTTCCCTCGATACTTTGTGCCATCCCTCTTGCAATTCCCCTTCCACCGTAAACCCTTAAGGATAACTACTTACAGTTGTTGTTCTTACATTCATCCCCAGTTGATCTTGTTATTACAAGATACCCTGAAATTCTCTCTAATGTTTCGAGGATACGTTGTGCCTACTGCCTTGCAGTTCTTGCCACATGAATATCCCTATGGATAATTTCTCACACTTACCGAGTATCCACTCATCTCCAGTTGATTCATGTATGTCATCAATCCTTGAAATACCATTCGATCTTCCAAAAATCCTCAGGAGCCTATTGCTCTTGAAATTCTTGCTTGCTTACATTTTGGTTAATCCCATAAGTCTGGTAATCTTATTGGCATCCTTTGCCACTACCCTTTGGAGTCCATTGATTCAATAAGATGCGAATGCTCGCATTCCTCAGTCGAATCCTTGAATTCATTCTTCCGACTCAGTGTCAATTTGTACATGAGCTGGATCTTGACCAATCAAATTGCCATCGAATGTACCCCTAAGCCTACTCAACTTAGCCATCCTTGATCAGAGCGTTGCTTCTGATCCCCTGATTTGGAAATCATAATTCTTTTGCATGTGAACTTTGAATTAGTCAGTTGTTTCTATAATCAGGTCTACTTGCATTCTTCTTCCTCTGGTTGAGTACCGATGCTCACATCATATCCCTTGTGGACCATCGGTTCCTTTGTTGGATTTTATCTGATAGGGTGCTTCATATTGAATAACCTTGTGAGCCTTTCCATGGGTATATAATGCCTTTGGTAAATTGTATCATTTGCTTTCTCCAGCATACTCTACTCTCGAGCTTGAGTTATTTATTCCTGAAATTGTGGTATATGCTCCTAAGATGCCTCGATGGGTTGAACCTATGCCTTCCATATTATGTGTGAACTCGAAAGTTTTCACGAGTCATAGTCGTCTGGTATTTTGCCAGATAATTCAACCCTACAACTTCTTCAGAAAAGAGAAGTGAATGAAAGGTTATACACTGATGAAGTGGGAGTCGACCTTGAACTTGTGTTCATGCCCATGGACACGATGTATATCCTATCATGGAAGCTTCTTGTAATAATAACTATCCCCTTGATATAATATCATTTGGTATCTGTGAATTGATCCTTGCAATCGTGGTTCCGACCATATGTTCTTCTTTGATCCCATTTCTCGGGCAAGTTTAAGCGCTTGTCTTCTGTAGAGCAATACCCCAGTCCAACCTCTACTTTGATCCGTCGTCGAGTATTACCCCCTCTGGTATCTTGAGATTATCACGGAACTGCATAACTTCTTATGAGTTCTTCTTCAAGTATTATTTCTCACTGATTCCAAAAATTTTCCCCGGATTCTGAGTTGTTAGACACTCAAGGACACCGATAGTGAATTGAGTCTGTACTCCGATTCAAGAACTATAAGTAATTTTCATTGCTTACGAGTTTAATAATCCTTCAAGTCATTCCTAGCCCGGTTGGCTATATCATTATCGTGCTAAATTTTAACCGTGCTACCTAGTCCAGATTCCTGGGTGCACCCTTCTATCATTGTTCAGTTGTCTATGTTTCCCTCGAGCATACATCATTATATCATTTGATCCGACAAATGATATTTCCTTGTTCACCTAATTGTGGAAATCCATCTTTTCGGGAAATCTCGATGATATGTCGCTGAGTCCATCAGCCACCTCCTCATCCACTCCTTGGTTTAATGCCGAACTCTGGTTTCGGGACCTGCTTCCATAGTCCATTTCTCGATAATCTTGTAACTCCATCTCGTCTAATTGTGTTTGCCCCCTTTCCTTCTCGGGCATCATGAGTCCAAGGTATCATGCACCAATCAGATCTGGATCTTGGTCAGATATGATGATTGGTACATATTTCCAAGAGTTATAACATTGGTCTTTATATGACCCGGTAAGATGGTGTCATGCCTAGCACACCTGGCCGGAGGACCTATTGTTATAGTCCCCTTTTTAGCAAAGTTATCCATTTTCCATGAGGAAACTGTAAGACTTATTCTATGAGTTGCTCCGGATGGATCCTTTGTGTAACCCGAAGTCTGACCTTTGCTTGAATACCATGTCAGCGCTATCTCGAAGCATGTCTATGGTACTCCGATTTTCAATAAGAACATTTGAAGCACCATGCTAAATGTTTCTTGTTGAAATTACCCAAACACCGTTGTATGGGTAATGTCATGAAAATTGTCTCTCCTACCTAAAAGAGTTTTCTACCTTCTATCCGGTCTTGGATATCATACTCTGCTTGTTCTTGGGAAGGATATACCCCTGAAATATGCGTTTAATCACATTTTCCTTTCCATTCTTCTGTTTAATCTAAGAATCACATTTTTCCTTTCCATTGTTCTGTTTAACCTTTCTTGTGATCTATATGATCCAAGCAGAAATATTCTCCTGTTTATGTAAACACCGTGGTGTACAATACTATTAGCATGACCCTGTTACTATTGTTGATGACATTCCGGTAGCCACCGATGGACGAGAACTTTGCCTAATGGCTCGCCTCGTTCAACGAGCAGGAAAATGGTTCTCTTCGTCCCTCGCCCTTGGTACCGACATTGTTGCCAACATAAATGATAGGCTACCATCTGACATGTCTTGCTATCACGACCGTGCAAGATATCAACGCTTTTCCTACTTTTAACCACATGGTGGGCCCATAACCCACATTTACATAGGATCGAAACCTGACCCTCCTATACACCCCCGGTTTCCAAATTTAATTCCTCGCACTTGGCCTCATTTGTGATTCACGAGCCACCTTCCGAGAAATCATCAATTCTGGTATCGGACACAATACTTATTCCCATTGCTTTGAACCCCATTTCACGCCCTGTTTCAGGCATCAAGCGATTGCATGCCCGCTCGAAACTTCCCGTGTTACCTCCTTACCTTGCTCTTGATATTTTCGTAAATTTCAATTCGAGAGTTACTTTTCGCCATGTTCCCTAATGATTATCTACCGGATAAGCAACCATGCAGAATTCCATTCTTCCGGTATACCCATCCTTTACTCCTCTGTAAGTACGATGGAGTTCCCAAAGGAAGGACGACAGCTTCCTCATGATGCATTGATGTAGAGAAATGAAGACATCAACGCTATGGATCAACCTCTTCAAGAAGGGCAACCAAGACCGAGAAGACACGTTAGAATTTGGTAACCAGAACTTCCCCCTACTCCCCTCTTAAATCTCGGGACGAGATTTCTTGTAGTGGAGGAGAATTGTGACGCCCGAATAATTAGGCTACAGTAATCCCACGTTAACGATACCACATCACTCCGATTACTGTTGATAATCTCGCGTTAGTTCAAAATCACTTCAAATTCAATTTAAAAATCAGGCAAAAAACAAAAGTTTTCAAAAATTAAAACTATAATGTTCAGAGTGAGCCAAATAATACATAAGTAATTATGGCATTGGAACTACACTTTTATAAAATGTTCAAATACTCTAAAACGATTTAAACAGTAGCAAAACAATTATTTAAATGCTTTTAAAATGATAAACTATTACAAACTAATATATTTAGTTGCCAAGTTAATTGTGGCAGTGGTATAATTCCTATTACCAATTTAGGGACCACTTTTGTACTTTACAAAACTAAAATACAATGAGGAACGAATTATAACAGAAAAGGATAATAAATAAAAGAAAAGAAAGTACAAAACAGAAAACAAAACTAACAAAAAAAGGAGGAGAAGCAGACCCCCCCCCACTGGGCCAGCCGGCCCAGCTATTAGCTAGGCCAGGCCCAACCGGCCGCCCCCTCACCCCCTGGCCTATAGGCCACAACCCCACACCCCAGAAACCCTACCCCCCCCCCCCCACTCCTCTCTCCCCTCCCCACGACGCGCCCCCCTCCTCCCCCGATCCAGATCGGATCAGGGCTCGCGACGAAATGCCCCCCCTCTCGCGATGCCAGCGCCCAACTCCCCCCATCTCCTCGACCCCTACGCCGCGCCCCCGTCGCCGCCAGGAACCACGCCACCGCCCGGAGCTCGCCGCCCCACGCCAGGACGCCACCACCTCGGTGTCCTACCTCCACTCCGTCGCTCGTCCCCGTCGGCCTCCCCAAACTTCCCCGAGCCCGCTGCCCGTGCCCTACCCCCTGTGAGCTCCCCCTCTCCTCGTTCGTCGCCGCGGTCACCGCACCGAGCGCACGCCCCTGACCATCGCCCTGTACGCGCGCCGCCCGTGCTCACCGCGGCCTCGTCTCGCCCGGCGAGTCGACTCGCCGAGCCGCGCCCGCAGACCACCACCGCCCCTTGCCGGATCCGTCGCCCGCCGCTCCCCCCTTCCCGCTCACAGCCCAGCACCGTCGCTGCCGCACCGCGGCAGCCCACTGGTGGCCATGCCGAATCATGCCCGGGCGCCGAGCGCCCGCGCCCGTCGCCCTTCGCCCGTGCTGTCCTGGCCTCGCCTGGCCATCCCTGGCTCCGCCCCGCCCTCGCTATCCTCCGCCATGCCCTGCGCCCACTCCGGCGACTGCCCGGCGCCGGCGCCCCTCGGCACCCGCTCGGCCCTCTCCTGGGTCGGGCGCCCGCAACGCCCAGCGCCCGCACCCGCGACAACCGCAGCACCCGAACCCACTATGGCCCCTGTGCCTATGACTTGAGGGGCCCACCAGCCCAGAACGTTTTTTTAAAAAGAATTAAAAGAAAATATAATAATGAAAATAATTAATTAATTGATTAATTAAAGAATTAATTAACTTAATTAAATCGAATTAGATTAACCTAATCATTTAGTTAAAGCTAATTAACCCTGTTAATTACTAGGAGTCTATGACGAACGGGACCCACCTGTCAGGTTGACCAAGTCAACTACTGACGTCATGCTGACGTCATGATGACGTCAGCAGACACTATTCTGGATAATGTTGATTAAATTAATTAAATAAATCCTAAAAATGATTTAAATCTTTGAAAATTAATATAAAATAAACCGTAGCTCAGATGAAAATACTTTCTACACGAAAGTTGCTCAGAACGACGAGATGAATCCGGATACGCAGCCCGTTCGTTCGCTACACATCCCTAGCATAGCAAACACGCAACTTTCCCCCTCCGGTTCATCTGTCCGAAAATGCGAAACACCGGGAATACTTTCCCGGATGTTTCTCCCCTTCGCCGGTATCACCTATCCCTGTGTTAGATCACCTCTAGCACCACGTTTGTCATGTTATGCTTTGATTGCTCTGTTATTTATTTTGTTCCCCCTCCGTTACTTTTCCGGTAGACCTCGAGACTGCCGCTGATGCCCCTGTGATCAACTACGTCGACAACGACCCTCCTTCTTGTCTGAGCAACCAGGCAAGCCCCCCCCCTTGATCACCAGATATCGCCTACTCTTCTCTATACTGCTTGCATTAGAGTAGTGTAGCTTGTTACTGCTTTCCGTTAATCCTATCCTGATGCATAGCCTGTCCTTGCTACTACTGTTGATACCTTACCTGCAATCCTAAATGCTTAGTATAGGATGCTAGTTTATCATCAGTGGCCCTACATTCTTGTCCGTTTCCCATGCTATACTATCGGGCCGTGATCACTCGGGAGGTGATCACGGGCATATACTATATACTTTACACTGTTACATTACCTGTGGTACTGTTCGGAGATGGGGGCTGAAGGGGCAGGTGGTTCCACCCAGGTAGTGGTGGGCCTGGGTTCCCGACGGCGCCCGACTGTTACTTTGTGGTGGAGCGACAGGGCAGGTTGAGACCACCTAGGAGAGAGGTGGCCTGGCCCTGGTCGGCGTTTGCGGATACTTAACACGCTTAACGAGATTTGGGTATTTGATCTGAGTCTGGCCATCTGGCTTATATGCACTAACCATCTACGCGGGAGTAGTTATGGGTATCCCGGCGTCGTGGTATCAGTCGAAGCCTTCGTGACATCAGCGACTGAGTGGCGCACGCCGGATTGGACCGTAAGCCTGCTCTTGTATTAAGGGGGCTAGTTCTGCTTCTGGCCGCGTTCGCAACATGCAGGTGTGCAAAGGGCGATGGGCCCAGACCCTGCGCCATAGGATTTAGACCGGCGTGCTGACCTCTCTGTTGGGCCTATGTAGGGCTGCGACGTGTTGATCTTCCGAGGCCGGGCATGACCCAGGAAAGTGTGTCCGGCCAAATGGGATCGAGCGTGTTGGGGTATGTGGTGCACCCCTGCAGGGAAGTTTATCTATTCGAATAGCCGTGTCCCTCGGTAAAAGGACGACCCGGAGTTGTACCTTGACCTTATGACAACTAGAACCGGATACTTAATAAAACACACCCTTCCAAGTGCCAGATATAACCCGGTGATCGCTCTCTAATAGGGCGACGAGGAGGGGATCATCGGGTAGGATTATGTTTTACGATGCTACTTGGAGGACTTCAGTCTACTCTCTTCTACATGCTGCAAGACGAAGGCTTCCAGAAGCGTAGTCTTCGACAGGATTAGTTATCCCCCTCTTATTCTGGCATTCTGCAGTTCAGTCCACATATGATACCCTTATTCCATTTGACACCAATGCATACATATGTAGTGTAGCTCCTTGCTTGCGAGTACTTTGGATGAGTACTCACGGTTGCTTTCTCCCTCTTTTCCCTCTATCCCTTCTACCTGGTTGTCGCAACCAGATGTTGGAGCCCAGGATCTAGACGCCACCGTCGATGATGACTCCTACTACACCTGAGGTGCCTACTACTACGTGCTGCCCGCTGACGACGACCAGGAGTAGTTTAGGAGGATCCCAGGCAGGAGGCCTGCACCTCTTTCGAACTGTATCCCAGTTTGTGCTAGCCTTCTGAAGGCAAACTTGTTTAACTTATGTCTGTACTCAGATACTGTTGCTTCCGCTGACTCGTCTATGATCGAGCTCTTGTATTTGAGCCTTCGAGGCCCCTGTCTTGTAATATGATGCTTGTATGACTTATTTTATTTGTAGAGTTGTGCTGTGATATCTACCCGTGAGTCCTTGATCTTGATCGTACACATTTGCGTGCATGATTAGTGTACAGTCAAATCAGGGGCGTCACCTTTCTAGTATGAAAAATCTCATGATCCCTTTGAGCCTGGGTGGCGGTCCATAAAAAATAGGCAATCCTGGTCTACCACGGTTCCTAGACAGGCAATCCGAGAATAACCAGGTGCATCAATCCACCCAGATGTGTGTTTAAGTTGCCACCTTAAGTAAACCATTAATTAACAATCTCACATCTATCATGAATACTCTCAAAACCCAATCCACGTCTACAAGCATAGCATGGCACTATAAGCATAATGTAATAGTAACTCCCAAGGGTTTGAATGTTACAGGGTAATAGGTACTACCTCAACTACTTCCCAATACCCACATGTTTTCAATCCTACTCATGCAATGTTTGAGGGTTGAAACTAATGCATAAAAACTAGGTACGAAAAGGGATATGATCAAAGTGTGAACTTGCCTGCAATGTTGATGAAGATGATTCGCACTCAAAAATCTTGATAGCTCTACTCGTCACACTCCGGTCAATCTATCTTAAGCAAGCAACAATAACCACACATAAGCAATCACTCAAAATATCAGAAAGAACGAAGAAAACGATTCGGAAAACTTCAAAACCAATCAAATAACTCTTGCAACATAAGACAATTTCACAGTACCAAAATTATGTGAATTTGGCCTTATCAGAATATTTAGGTCAAGAGCTTCGATTTGCAAAAAGAATCAACTCAAACGGAGCTATGAAACTCAAGTTATGATCAAACGAAGTTTGAATTCAAATCTGATCTAATTCAAATTTTAAACTTTTCAAAAACATGTTTGCGTTGGATTACTGGATAGAGGAGATCATAACGAAGACGTGGGCGTTGGTTACGTTGGATTTCGACTAACGAGTAAAAAGTTGTGCTTGTTTGAAGAACAGGGACTATTCTGTAAATAAAGTATTCACATCTAGGTCCCTGGCCGAAAATACAGAAAAAGAAAAAAACTAAAAGGCGAACGTTCGTTTTCTATCCCTAACCAGCGAACGTTCCCTAAATAGATCTAACTAAGAAAACTAAACCGGTTTCTGAAACGAAAACCGAACTAAAAAAGGAAATCGAGAAAACCGGGCGGCGGTTATACCGGTTCGATCAGTTTTTCGCCGAAAACCGGCGGCGGCGGCGAACAGACTCTGGCGAGGTGCGGCGTGGCTCCGGCGTTGGGGCGGCGACGGCAGCGGCGGGCAACGGCGCGGGGACGCGTTGCGGGGCGGAGTGCGGCGGCGAGCAGCACGCGGCGAGGCGCGGCTGCGGCAGATCTCGCCGGCGGCGGCGGTTGCGGCGAGTCGAGGAGCGGTGGCGGCGAGGAGAGGGCGCGGCAGTGGCGGCACGAGGCGAGGAGGCGAGCGGCGGCGCGAGGCCCGGGGCCCGGCTATATATAGCCTCGGGGGGGGGCTCGGGACGAGTCCGGCGGCGGCACGGCTTCGCCGGCGCCGTGCGGGACGAGGACTCCCGCGGGAGGCGGTTGCGGCTGGACCGGGCCGGCTGGCTGGGCTTCGGCCCAGTTGGACCGGTCTGGTGGAGAAAGTCTTTTTATAAAGATTTTTCAGATAATTAAAATAATAAAAACGAAATGACTAAAAATATTATATCCGCATATAATATATCAAAATTTTCAGAAAAAGATTTCCAACAACATGGACATTTTTCTGGCATTAAATAAAATGCACACAAATTTTAATAACTCAAAGAGTGCTACTGGTCTATTAAAATCCAACAAAAATCGGTTTTTTAAATACCAAAATGATTTCAAATTTATTTTTCTCCAATTTTCTGTTGTAGGGAATCATGTTACCCTATTTTCCATATTTTTTATTTTTGGAGAAAAATAATTTGGATAAAACTCAAATAACTCCAAATTGAAAATAAATTTCAAATGGATTTTAGATTTGAGTTCTTTGAAACTCCCAACTCATATTTCATATACTTTGAAGAAGTCATTTTATCTTCTCTCGTGAAAATCATTGAGTTGCATAAAGTTTCAGAATTGAATATTTCCCAATGGAATTAAAATATTTTTCAAACACCCTTTTCATTTATTTAAATGGAAGAAGTCATGTCATCTTCTCTCCAGGGTTTCGTGGTGAAAAGAATTTGAATTACCGGAGATCAGAAAGCAAATATGAATGTTTGGGAAAGTCCTTTTATTCCCCCTCATTTAACTTTCAAAAGCTTCGAATTTCACTCAATCAATCACACAACAATCAAACAATCAATCAATCTATCTATTTATTATAACATTCCCAAATTTAGAATTTTGGGATGTTACAAACCTACCACCCTTAAAATGAATCTCGTCCTCGAGATTCGGAGAGGCTAGAAAGAAAAGGTTAGGGTTTGGGGTCTCCTCAAAATCCATCAATCATCACCGGGGTCTGGGGTGCTACCACCCTTAGAAACATCGTTATGGTCCCATCAATACTCATATACTCCATCCTTATTCTTGACAGGGCCGGTCTTCTCAGATTGTAAGGATAATTCCTTCTCCGGTTCTTCCGGTAGCGGCATAACCTTTTCCTCAATTCTTCCGCACTTTCATCCTGGTAAGGTTATTCTGAAACTGGGTCTTCTTAGCTGACGGGTCTGGCGCCAATACTAAACAACTATCGATATCTCATGGTGGTCAGCCATTTATGGTTCCTCCTGCAGGAAATGGGTCTGGTTGATCCTCACCGTATAACCTACGGTTGGCAAAGCTGCCTTGTACAAGGGAAAACTTGCTATACCATTCTCAGGTTTAAATAAGGTTTCATCGTCGTCTCTCTACTATAGGTAAGTCACTCAGATTTACCATCCCATATAGCAAGGTGAATAATAAGAGTAAGTCGGTATGGTGATCAATCCATCCCGCACCCAAATCATTACCGTGTATATGGTTTAGCGAATCTCGCATTCTAACACTCGGTCATCCTCACAAGCATTGCATAATTTCTCTTGTCAACGAATTGGGTTCAGATAAATCCATTGATTCTCCAAGCCAGACAAACATCTATCGTTTCTTCACAACTCTCAGGTTTTGTGTTACTCCTATAAGATCTTCTATCGATAAAATCATAACTTCTTCTAGGGTTTTTCCTTCAGCAAGAATGTGTTTGCTTCTTGTCAGGTCCTGGGGCCTGTGTGTTAAGGGCCATCTCACCACTTGTAAACCTTGAACTTATCCTTTGGGCAACTTATCGTTATTCCAACATCCAACTTCCAGCTATTCTTAATTCCATCCAGTTGCATTGCCTTCTTCCTTCTATTGGCACCAAAATAGGACATGATTACTCAGACTCATCATGGAGTTTCCATTGATCCATATTTCCAACATCATACCTCCTTTATATCCAATAGTAATTTATCTCTTCATCCTCGTGGGAGATCCCACATACCGAGATAAAATTTTATACTTATGAAGTCCATATTCCACTTCATGGAACATCATTATCCTTTCCAGGGTCAAGCGTCCTTACAGGGGAATATTGGCCATCTCTGCATGACACTTCTTCAACTGGGAAACGTGAAACACATCTTGAACTCCTGACAGTACTTCGGGTGACTCCACTTGTTGGCCACTTCTCCCATATGCTCCAAAAACTCGGTATGGTACTACAAATCTCGGGGCTAACTTTCCTTTAACTCCAAATTGTTTAACTCCTCGCAGAGGGGACACATGAAGACATGCTCTGTCTCCAATTTCATAGACTACCTCCTTGAGTTTTTGATTCTACATAACTCTTCTGCCTGGACTGAGCTACCTTCAGTCTATCTCGAATAAACTTAACATTCTCTTCTGACTCCTTGATCACATTTGGTCCAAACAACTGACGGTCTCCAACTTCATCCCACATACTCTTGGGGCATCACACAAATCGAGACAAAACTCATATTCATTTTGTCCGAAATCCACTTAGTGGAGTATCCTTATCTTTTCCAGGGGTCAACGGTTCTTACAGGGTACTACCACCCTTAAAATGCACAAATCTTCCATAGACCATATTTCTCATATCCTCAGAATAGCCAAAATTCTTCTTCATAGAGTAACAACTCATAAAATCCATATCAGCACCAACGATGCTAACTTTATTCATTCTCAAGTGATTACAATCTCTTGCTTTTCCATTACATGTCTCAACTCAACACCTCAATATAAAAGAAAATGTTCTCACTTCTACTACTCCATTTCTTTTGTTGCAAACTCACTATCTAGCACAAGTTTCCTTCTCCTTGGGGCATTCTCTGGCAAAGTGCCCTGCTCCATTACAACTAAAACATATTACTTCTGACAAGTATCGAGGTTTCCTTTTTGGGAAATTGTTGAGGTAGTGCCCTGACTCCTTGCACCTGTAACAGGTGATATGACTCAGGTCCTTCCAGGAATCAAATATGCTTCTCTTCCTGGACTTTTCCATCCCAATCATGGATTCTATTTCTTGTGGGTCATACTCTACTTCCTCTGTCGGGAATTCTACTAGATCCCCATTCAAACAATTCTGGGAGACGTGTCCTTCTCCACATGAATAACATGACTTGGTGCAGGGTTTACTCGGGTCCTCTTTAGTTGTGTCCTCCATCACAGCTTCTTCTAAAATTTCCATGAGGGCTCCTTTCATTACTTCTTTCTTCGGTTGGATGGTTCGTTGTACCATGGGGTAAATGTAACACGGAGCAGGATAGTGGGTAGTACCTTCACACAAGAAAAAAGTAATCTGCGTAGTTGGGTATTCTTCAACTGGGTGACTTCCTTCACAATTAGGGCATTCATCCTTGTGTTCTTTATGGGTGTGTCCTATTTCTCCACAAATCTTGCATGCACAAGGTTTCTTCATATCCTTTCCATAAGGCTTCAACTTCTGGGACACAATCCGAGACTTTGGCAGAGTCAACTTAAATTCTTTCCAAGTGGTTACTCCTTGCCATCCATTCATGGTTTGGTACATCCTCCACCCAGTAGCAGCACCTCTTTCAAAGCACTGAAGGGCATGCTGGGTCATATCATTTCCAACTATAGGGTTATTCTCCATGTGATCCTCCATGTTCTGAATCCATTGGTCCGTGTCCAATTGACTCATCGGTCCAGGAAATACAAGCTCATCTCCATTCATCCTCTATTGGGTCCAAGGTTTTTGGAGTGAGATAAGAGATAGAGAGGGATACACACAATACAAACAATGGTTTTGAAAAGACAGATTTTATCTGTGGCTGTCAGGGAAAACATCAAACAAATGACAGCTCACAAACGTCGCATCTAACGTAGGTATATAACAGGGGTTTGGTCTTCTAAAGGTCAATAAATCTTCATCATCTCCAAACTCTTCAAGCCTTGTTCATGCCTCCAATGGCTTCTTCCGATCATGCTTGTCTACTCAAGTTCTTTTGCCAGATCATCTCATTTGACGTGAAATCTCTCGTGACGTCCCTTCATATTTCTGGGGTTGCGTTCCAAACTTCTGGTTTCAACATCCTTGGCATGAGCCATAGTCATACTGTCCTTCAGTTCCTGACAAATCTTTGGTATCTCGAGGTTGTAGCTCCTCCAGCTTGGCTACTTTCAGCTTTTGGTTCCTGAGTTCTTCACGAAATGCTTCCTTGTCTAATACGGCTTCATGGAGCTCCACCTTAAACTTCTTAATGTACTACTCCAGATCCTGGTGATACACCGGCTAAGGTTAAAACTTCATCTTACTAATAGGTGTTCTATCAGCCTTGTACCATCCAATCCTTCCATGCATATGCATGCTTTAACTTGGCACGGTGACAATAGCATAAGCAGGCGATAACCTCATGGATAGCCCTGTTTCTGCTCTTGTCATTTCCATGAGCTATCTCTCCATAGTTGATATCTCCTACCTTAGGGTGTTCCTTGACAGAACTTTGAGTTTTTAACTCTCCATGTTCCGGTCTTTCTCCGATACACCTTGATCTTGGGTATTGACAATTTCCATGGTCTGCCAAGTTCCATAAGGGTAGCCTTTCTAGGTCATGAAATCTGGGAATTTCTTTAGAGCCTTCAAAATCTCCTAGTCTTCGGTCTTCAACCATTGTAGTTTCCATTATTCAGATGCACGGAAATTACTCTTCATTCCGAAGTGGTCTTAGTTGTCCAATATCTGGTACTTCTTGGAGTGGTCTCATAAGTCGAATTCTTCGTGTGGTCAAAAGGGGAAAGGGGTATGGTCTCACTAAAGGGAATTTTTGAATAAGCTCAGAAGATAAGAGAGGTAAAAGATCTTTTTGAAAGGGAAAGTTGTAGAGAAAAATCCTTTCTATGGGCTTGCCAGTTTCTAGGGTCACGTCCTACAGTCAACATGTGCTTTGATACCATCTTGTAGTGACCCGACCCAAATGGATCAAGTCTCTGTGCTTAAGTGTCATCCCTGGATCGGTATGCTGACACACACAGTACTGGAGGATTTATAACAGAGGTAAATCACATGTAAAAGTAACATAAATACTATTACCTCAATCCAAAATAGCGGAAGTAACAAGGTTGTGGATTCCCATCAACACCAACGGCAAAGTTGAGTGTAGAAATCGTAACACTAACGTATCACTTACTCGTCGTAAGATAATCCTGCAACATGAGACGTTGCAGCCACAAAGGGTCAGTACATTGAATGTACTGGCAAATTCACACCATAGAGACTGATGAACAATGTCTATCACTACATGCATATTTGGCTGGTGGAAAAGCTCTATGGTTATAAGGTTTTTGCGAAAAGCCAATTTTTCCCTACTGCAAAGGAATAAAATTTATTTAACAATCATGGTGGTTGTTGAACATTGAGAATGGTTTACAGCATTCTCAATCCCAATTAAGCATCATCATTAAAACCCAACAAAGTTAATTAAAGTATCATGATGAGATTCACATGATAATCCAAGTACTAGATACTCAAGATGTCCATAACTGGGGACACGGCTAACCATGATTAGCTTATACACTCTGTAGAGGTTTGCGCACTTTTCCCCACAAGACTCGATCTCCTCCATTGGATTACTCGCACTACATGGTGTTTGAGAAACGGATGACCGAGACATAGTCTTTCAGAAGCATTTGCACCTTACGATGGGTAGACCGTACCACCTATAACCCCTACATCTGGTAGTCTACCACTGTAAGAGTTCACACGACTTAATCAACCATGCTAGAGCCCATAATATCTTGTGGCTGCACACGGAAGTTTCTAGTATGAAAAATCTCATGATCCCTTTGAGCCTGGGTGGCGGTCCATAAAAAACAGGCAATCCTGGTCTACCCCGGTGCCTAGACAGGCAATCCGAGAATAACCAGGTGCATCAATCCACCCAGATGTGTGTTTAAGTTGCCACCTTAAGTAAACCATTAATTAACAATCTCACATCTATCATGAATACGCTCAAAACCCAATCCACGTCTACAAGCATAGCATGGCACTATAAGCATAACGTAATAGTAACTCCCAAGGGTTTGAATGTAACAGGGTAATAGGTACTACCTCAACTACTTCCCAATACCCATATGTTTTCAATCCTACTCATGCAATGTTTGAGGGTTGAAACTAATGCATAAAAACTGGGTACGAAAAGGGATATGATCAAAGTGTGAACTTGCCTGCAATGTTGATGAAGATTATTCTCACTCAAAAATCTTGATAGCTCTACTCATCACACTACGGTCAATCTATCGTAATCAAGCAATAGTAACCACACATAAGCAATCACTCAAAATATCAGAAAGAACGAAGAAAACGATTCGGAAAACTTCAAAACCAATCAAATAACTCTTGCAACCTAAGACAATTTCACAGTACCAAAATTATGTGAATTTGGCCTTATCAGAATATTTAGGTCAAGAGCTTCGATTTGCAAAAAGAATCAACTCAAACGGAGCTACGAAACTCAAGTTATGATCAAACAAAGTTTGAATTCAAATCTGATCTAATTCAAATTTTAAACTTTTCAAAAACATGTTTGAGTTGGATTACTGGATAGAGGAGATCATAACGAAGACGTGGGCGTTGGTTTCGTTGGATTTGGACTAACGAGTAAAAAGTTGTGCTTGTTTGAAGAACAGGGACTGTTCTATAAATAAAGTATTCACATCTAGGTCCCTGGCCGAAAATACAGAAAAAGAAAAAAAAACTAAAAGGCGAACGTTCGTTTTCTATCCCTAACCAGCGAACGTTCCCTAAATAGATCTAACTAAAAAAACTAAACCAGTTTTTGAAACGAAAACCGAATTAAAAAGGAAACCGAGAAAACCGGGTTGCGGTTATACAGTTCGATTAGTTTTTCGCCGAAAACCAGCGGCGGCGGCAAACGGACTCCGGCGAGGTGCGGCGCGGCTCCGGCGTTGGGGCGGCGGCGGCAGCGGCGGGCGACGGCGCAGGGACGCGGTGCAGGGCGGAGTGCGGCGGCGAGCAGCAGGCGGCGAGGCGCGGCTGCGGCAGATCTCGCCGGTGGCGGCGGTTGTAGCGAGTCGAGGAGTGGCGGTGGCGAGGAGAGGGCGCGGCAGCGGCGGCACGACGCGAGGAGGCGAGCGGCGGCGCGAGGCCCGGGGCCCGGCTATATATAGCCTCGGGGGGGGGCGGGTCGAGACGAGTCCGGCGGCGGCACGGCTTCGCCGGTGCCGTGTGGGACCAGGACTCCCGCGGGAGGTGGTTGCGGCTGGACGGGGCCGGCTGGCTGGGCTTCAGCCCAGTTGGACCGGTCCGGTGGAGAAAGTTTTTTTATGAAGATTTTTCAGATAATTAAAATAATAAAAACGAAATGACTAAAAATATTATATAGGCATATAATATATCAAAATTTTCAGAAAAAGATTTCCAACAACATGGACATTTTTCTGGCATTAAATAAAATGCACACAAATTTTAATAACTCAAAGAGTGCTACTGGTCTATTAAAATCCAACAAAAATCAGTTTTTAAATACCAAAATGATTTCAAATTAATTTTTCTCCAATTTTTTGTTGTAGGGAATCAAGTTACCCTATTTTCCATATATTTTATTTTTGGAGAAAAATAATTTGAATAAAACTCAAATAACTCCAAATTGAAAATAAATTTCAAATAGATTTTAGATTTGAGTTCTTTGAAACTCCCAACTCATATTTCATATACTTTGAAGAAGTCATTTTATCTTCTCTCGTGAAAATCATTGAGTTGCATAAAGTTTCAGAATTGAATATTTCCCAATGGATTTCAAATATTTTTCAAACACCCTTTTCATTTATTTAAATGGAAGAAGTCATGTCATCTTCTCTCCAGGGTTTAGTGGTGAAAAGAATTTGAATTCACGGAGATCAGAAAGCAAATATGAAAGTTTGGGAAAGTCCTTTTATTCCCTCTCATTTAACTTTCAAAAAGCTTTGAATTTCACTCAATCAATCACACAACAATCAATCAATCTATCTATTTATTATAACATTCCAAAATTTAGAATTTTGGGATGTTACAGTTGGCGGCGAATTAGGGATTTGAGCAATCTAGGCACGGAAGGGGATGGTGGAGAATGGAGATTTTGCAGGGGTGGAATTGGGGCCGCCAGATATTTCAATCCGAAACATGGAAGGACGAACTTATTTTGTCGTCATCCTTTTTTTGGGGGGGGGGAGGGAGGGAGGGGGTGGATGGCTGGGTGCTAAGCGTCCGTCCGACACACGCGAGCACCACGACACGACCCTGGTCTGATTGGTGTGCCTACATTTGAGAATGCAAATGAATCTTCTTTCATTTGCAAATGAATCTGTATGTATTACCATGCCCGTGTTTTCCTTGCAATAATTAGTCATTTGAAACAAGATACTATAAATTAATTAAAGAGGAGTTATTTGAAAAAAAAATCGAAACGGTATCCACGCTAACCTGGATTAGAGTGAGTGTCACATAATTAGTTATTTGTATTAGAGTGTGTGTCACATAGCGATCTCCAATTCTAACGTGGATTTCGCATTTCACTGTATCCATGCTACTTTTTAATACAAATTCGTATGTATATGATGAACACCATGGTAGTGAAAAAACTTTTGGATAGATCCAAACATATGACCTACAAAATAGCACAACAAATCGAGTCAATGTCAACTTTTCGAAACCTAGTATGGCATGAATTCGAAATAATTACCCATATGCATGGTCCTCAGTTCAAATCTTACAATGTACACCGAATCGAAACATCGATATTAAGTCTCGTACTATCTACATTCAAATGTTGTTTTTAGCACCCCCCCCCCCCCGTGCACACGCGCTATATACTTCCTGTATCGGTCAATCTTCCTCTCCTAACCACCTTAGGAAGCTATCGGTTTCCAACACACATCCATTCTTTCTCCTCATGTTTCGATCTCTAACTCTCTCAACTACACAACCCCCTTTTCCCACTCTGTTAGGAAATGTATTTGCCTCACACACCCGCCATTGCACCCCATGACGAGCTCTCTCTCTCCCCCTCTCCCTCTCACCCTCTTGCGCTAAATACATGCATTGCCTATCTAGCCCCCCAACCTCTTCTGCGCACGCACGCACGTTGTCTATCTAGGTCACTCCCTCAAGACTGTCTCACTCTTTCTTCCGCACGGCAGGCCACACTCGCTCAATATCGCTCTCTTTATCTGAGTCTCATTTAACCTTGTTTTCTTTCACACACAAATGATGTATCTCCCTGTTTGGGCCTCGATCGACACACTCTATACTCTCTCACACAGGTTGTCTATCTAGGTCAGTCCATCGAAGCCGCCCCAACTCTTTCGACCTCATGGAGGGCCACACTCGCTCTATCTCTATCTCTCTCCCTCTCTCTCTCTCTCTCTCTCTCTCTCTTTGTATGTCTCGATTGACCTCGCTCTTTCTCGGACAAAAATGATATATCACCATGTTTGAGCCCAATTCGACTTATTCACATTGTATACTCTCTCACGCACATTGTCTATCTAGGTCACTCTCTCCAACCTGTCTCACTCTTTTGATCGCACGACGACCCTATGTGATCGATTGACCTTGCTTCCTCCCACGCACAAAATATATCTACACATCTATGACTGGATCATCTCTAAAGCTCTATCTTACAGCCTGAGGGAGTCCTGGACTAAGGGGTCCTCGGGCGTCCGGCCTGTTATCCATGGGCTGGACTGATGGGTTGTGAAGACATGAAGGCCGAAGACTGCACCATGTCCGGATTGGGCTCTACTTGGGGTGGAAGGCAAGCTTGGCGACCGAAGATTCCTTCTTATGTAACCGACTCCATGTAAACCCTCGATTCCCTCAGTGTCTATATAAACCGAGGGTGATAGTCCGGAAAGGACACCACATATACTCATTACCATGCCCACATAGGCTAGACTTCTAGGGTTCAGCCATTACGATCTCATGGTAGATCAACACTTGTAATACTCATATTCATCAAGATCAATCAAGCAGGAAGTAAGGTATTACCTCCATAGAGAGGGCCCAAACCTGGGTAAACATCGTGTCCCCCGTCTCCTATTACCATCGATCCTAGACACACAGTTCGGGACCCCCTACCCGAGATCCATCGGTTTTTACACCGACATAGCCCTCACCCTTGCCAAAAGCTCAATCGGACAATATCTCTCAAGACTATATATATTTGTTCAATGAATGTCGGACCACACTCACTTTGTCTCTCTATCTATATGTCTCTCGATTGACCTTGCTTTCTCATGCCGTATCTTCCACACATTGAAGCTACCTCTCCATCCCTCGAAAAGCCGGAGCTATTTACATTGCGAGGGGCACTCCAACCTTGGATTAATTTATGTAGGCATTTATTCCGGTCGGTTTAGATTATATTTTCGTAGCATTCGGCCCACAACTACACGAAACACTGTTGCAAACCCCGCAACTCCCCTAGTTGATTTCCCTCTGGCTCGGTCATCACTCTCTCGCACGTCCTTTCTCGCCTTCAACGTCACACCATGGTATTATTGCAAAAAGCTCTGTTTTTTTCTTTAGTTATTATAAATAAGCTACAAAACTACACACCAATAGTCCACTTGGAATGGAACAAATTTTGACCCACAAATTAAAGTGCTACAAACTACACACCGAGGGGCCCACATGTCATGAAACAAATTTGGACCCATATACAAATTAAAAAATAAAGGACGAGGATCGAACATGCGACCAGGGCCTTCAAGCCGCACGTCAATAGGCAACATATGTAGAACAACAATGTTTGTTGTACCTCCCTTTGTTCACATAATGTTTTTATATTACCACAGCCTATTTAATTGATAACATGTAATATTTTTTTAGTACTATTCGCCTTCACTTACTGGTGGGTTCCATGTGTGCTCTCTCTCTCTCCTCCCCTTCTGCGTTTAGACGCACGGGCAAACACGAAGAACTCGTGGGCGATGTTGCTGTTGACCATATATGGACACGTTCACAAGTTACGGCACCAGTTTCACGTGCTAGCAGCACTAGTCTGTGTGTATGTGCAATGCACGTTAACTTGGAAGTATATTAAGTGCATGCGGATATTAAGTAGGATATTATTTGCGTGTTATTATGTGATTAGCACTATTTTTGGCATGAAATTAACTGCAAGCTAAACATGTTGAGCGCTCGACATTGAAGCAGTCTAGGTCGTTGGATGACAAGGAATACATGTGGCTTGATGACATTTTATATTTAATTTGATACGGCCCAAGCAGAACATTCAATCGATCAAACCATAGATTTCGTTCAGTCTGACTCTGACTTTAAATTATACGACGATCGATCTAAAATAAATGGAAATGATAAATGTTTGGATTTTAAGCATTTCAATTTGAATGTTTTTCATGGCAAATTTAGATTACGCAGCGGCGGCGGGGGCATCTTGCGGTGGGAAGCGGCTCCTCTGCCGTGCTCTGTGTGTCATCGGGCCACTAACCGACGGTGACGGCGGCGCCTTGCGCCATTGTTGGCGTACTCCTGGACGTTGTCCTAGCTTCAAGGAAGGCCAAAATGTTCTGGACTTCAGAGCAAGTCAACTGGCGGGAGGAGGCAATTGGTGTTGGTGCAAGGAAGCGGTCGACGACGGCCATCTATGCCGCTGAGGGGGGCACTGGCACCCACACGGGGACAGGCGCTGTCAACGGCGTGGCGGAGACATTCATGTGCACAGGCACCGGCACAGGCGCATACATCAGTGCATGCGCAGGCGCATGCGCTGGCAGGTGCACGGGCACCGGCACGGGCGTGCGCGTCAGTGCACGCATAGGCGCATGCGCTGGCAGGTGCACGGGCGCGTGAAAGTCGGCGGGGATCTCGTGGAACCCCGTGGCATAAAGCTCGGTGACAATGTGCGGCTCCCGGCCCATCAATGCCACGGGCATGGGCGCTGGCACAGTCGGGGCGTCGGGAGCCGGAACGGGAGCGGGGACAGGCGCGACGTCTTCCCCCAAGGCCAGTTCAAGCTCGTCCCTAAGCGCCTTATGTTCTTGAGACTCCGGCTGGATGTCATCCTCAGGAAACTAGAAGACTAAGGGCATACCATCGTGATGCCGCATGGCGTACGTTTAGGTCAGGCTGGTTGGAGGTAGACGACAGGAGAATCGGAGAGGAAGAGAGAAGATTGTAGCGATACCGGGTAGTGCGGGGTTGATTTTAAACTGCGGCGCTGGCGACATTAAAAGTGGGAGCAGTTGGGACGAAGGTGCGTGGCGGAGCCTGGTCAAAGGGCTCGCCTCCCGGTGAGCATGCACAGCGGTCTGCTTGCACGCCTCCTTGTCAGCCGGCGTAGCGGTCTGCTCGCATGCTGATGTCTAATACACAACATTATTCTTGTAGACGTTGTTGGGCCTCCAAGTGCAGAGGTTTGTAGGACAGTAGCAAATTTCCCTCAAGTGGATGACCTAAGGTTTATCAATCCGTAGGAGGCGTAGGATGAAGATGGTCTCTCTCAAGCAACCCTCCAACCAAATAACAAAGAGTCTCTTGTGTCCCCAACACACCCAATACAATGGTAAATTGTATAGGTACACTAGTTTGGCGAAGAGATGGTGAAACAAGTGGTATACGGATAGTAGATAAAGGTATTTTTAATCTGAAATTATAAAAACAGCAAGGTAACTAATGATAAAAGTGAGCGTAAACGGTATTGCAATGCTAGGAAACAAGGACCAGGGTTCATACTTTCACTAGTGCGAGTCCTCTCAACAATAATAACATAATTGGATCATATAACTATCCCTCAACATGCAACAAAGAGTCACTCCAAAGTCACTAATAGAGGAGAACGAACGAAGAGATTATGGTAGGGTACGAAACCACCTCAAAGTTATTCTTTCCAATCAATCCGGTGGGCTATTCCTATAAGTGTCACATCACAACCCTGGAGTTCGTACTAGAATAACACCTTAAGACACAAATCAACCAAAACCCTAATGTCACCTAGATACTCCAATGTGACCTCAAGTATCCGTGGGTATGATTATACGATATGCATGAACAATCTCAGATTCATCTATTCAACCAACACATAGGACCTCAAAGAGTGCCCCAAAGTCTCTACCGGAGAATCACGACGAAAACATGTGCCAACCCCTATGCATAGGTTCATGGGCGGAACCCGCAAGTTTATCACCAAAACATACATCAAGTGAATCATGTGATATCTCATAGTCAGCACAGATACCCACGGCAAGACATACATCAAGTGCTCTCAAATCTTTAAAGACTCAATCCGATAAGATTACATCAAAGGGAAACTCAATTCATTACAAGAGAGAAGAGGGGGGAAGAAACATCATAGGATCCAACTATAATAGCAAAGCTCGCGATACATCAAGATCGTATCATCTCAAGAACACGAGAGAGAGAGAGAGAGATCAAACACATAGCTACTGGTACATACCCTCAGCCCCGAGGGAGAACTAGTCCCTCCTCGTCATGGAGAGCACTCCAATGATGAAGATGGCCACCGGGGAAGGATTGCCCCATCCGACAGGGTGCCGAAACGGGTCTAGATTGGTTTTCGGTGGCTACGGAGGCTTCTGGCGACGAAACTCCCGATCTATTGTGCTCACAGATGTTTTTAGGGTATATGGAGATATATAGGCGGAAGAAGTACGTCAGGGGGGCCACAAGGGGCTCACGAGGGTGGAGGGGGCGCCCAGGGTGGTGGGCGGCCCCCCTGCCTCGTGACCTCCTCGCAGATCCCCGGACATGCACTCCAAGTCTTCTGGGCTAATTTCCTTCCAAAAATGAGTTCCGTGAAGTTTCAGGTAAATTGGACTCCGTTTGGTTTTCCTTTTCTTTGAAACCCTAAAATAGGGTAAAAACAGAAACTGGCACTAGGCTCTGTGTTAATAGGTTAGTCCCAAAAAATATATAAAAGTGTATAATAGAGCACATAAACATTCAAAACAGTAAAGAATATAGCATGGGGCAATCAAAAATTATAGATACGTTGGAGACGTATCAGCATCCCCAAGCTTAATTCCTGCTCGTCCTCGAGTAGGTAAATGATAAAAACAGAATTTTTGATGCGGAGTGCTACTTGGAATAATTTCAATGTGATTCTTCTTAATTGTGGTATGAATATTCAGATCCAAAAGATTGAAGACAAAAGTTCATATTGACATCAAAATAATTATACTTCAAGCATACTAACTAAGCAATTATGTCTTCTCAAAATAACATGGCCAAAGAAAGTTCATCCCTACAAAATCATATAGTTTAGTCATGCTCCATTTTCATCACACAAGAATGCTCTCATCATGCACAACCACGATGAGGAGCCAAGCAATTGTTTCATACTTTAGTAATCTCAAACCTATAAACTTTCATGCAATACATTAGCGCGAGCCATGGACATAGCACTATGGGTGGAATAGAATATAATTAGGGGTTATGTGGAGAAGACAAAAAGGACAAAGTCTCACATCAACGAGGCTAATCAATGAGCTGTGGAGATGCCCATCGATTGATGTTAATGCGAGGAGTAGGGATTGCCATGCAACGGATGCACTAGAGCTATAAATGTATGAAAGCTCAACAAAAGAAACTAAGTAGGTGTGCATCCAACTTGCTTGCTCACGAAGACCTTGGGCACTTGAGGAGGCCCATTGTTGGAATATACAAGCCAAGTTCTATAATGAAAAATTCCCACTAGTATATGAAAGTGATAACATGAGAGACTCTCTACTATGAAGATCATGGTGCTAGTTTGAAGCACAAGTGTGGTAAAAGGATAGTAACATTATCCCTTCTCTCGTTTTCTCTCATTTTTTTGGGGCCTTCTCTTTTTTTATGGCCTTTCTCCCTTTTTTGGGCCTTCTCTTTTTTATGGCCTTTCTCTTTTTTTATTCCTCACTTGGGACAATGCTCTAATAATGATGATCATCACACTTCTATTTATTTACAACTCAATGATTATAACTCGATACTAGAACAAAGATGACTCTATATGAATGACTCCGGCGGTGTACCGGGATATGCAATGAACCAAGAGTGACATGTATGAAAGAATTATGAACGGTAGCTTTGCCATAAATATGATGTCAACTACATGATCATGCAAAGCAATATGACAATGATGAATGTGTCATGATAAACTGAATGGTGGAAAGTTGCATGCCAATATATCTCGGAATAGCTATGGAAATGCCATAATAGGTAGGTATGGTTGCTGTTTTGAGGAAGATATAAGGAGGTTTATGTGTGATAGAGCGTATCATATCATGGGGTTTGGATGCACCGGCGAAGTTTGCGCCAACTCTCAATGTGAGAAAGGGCAATGCACGGTACCGAAGAGGCTAGCAAGGATGGAAGGGTGAGAGTGCGTATAATCCATGGACTAAACATTAGTCATAAAGAACTCACATACTTATTGCAAAAATCTAAAATTCATCAAAAACCTCGGCACTACACGCATGCTCCTAGGGGGATAGATTGGTAGGAAAAGACCATCGCTCGTCCCCGACCGCCACTCATAAGGAGGACAATCAAATAACACCTCATGTTTCAAATTTATTACACAACATTTACCATACGTGCATGCTACGGGACTTGCAAACCTCAACACAAGTATTTCTCAATTTCACAACTACTCAACTAGCACGACTTTGATATTATTACCTCCATATCTCAAAACAATCATCAAGCATCAAACTTCTCTTAGTATTCAAAACACTCATAAGAAAATTATACTAATCTTGAATACCTAGCATATTAGGATTTTAAGCAAGTTACCATGCTATTAAGACTCTCAAAATAATCTAAGTGAAGCATGAGAGTTCATCTATTTCTTCAAAATAAAACTACCACCATACTCTAAAAGATATAAGTGAAGCACTAGAGCAAATGACAAACTACTCCGAAAGATATAAGTGAAGATCAATGAGTGGTAGAATAATTATGCAACAATGTGAGGACTCTCTAACATTTAAGAATTTCAGATCTTGGTATTTTATTCAAACAGCAAGCAAAGCAAAATAAAATGACATCCTAAGAATGGCAAACATCATGTGAAGAAGCAAAAACTTAGGATCAACCGAAACTAACCGATAGTTGTTGAAGAAGAAAGGTGGGATGCCAACCGGGCATCCCCAAGATTAGATGCTTGAGACTTCTTGAAATATTATCTTGGGGTGCCTTGGGAATCCCCAAGCTTGAGCTTTCGTGTCTCCTTAATTCCTCTCATATCACGGTCTCCCCAAATCTCAAAAGCTTCATCCACACAAAACTCAACAAGGACTCGTGAGATAAGTTAGTATAAACCATTGCCAAAACCTTATCATACTCTGTCGGCGTTCTGGGAACGGGGGTCCCTAGACTTGCCTGCCTGCGGCCTGCGGCATGGCTCAAGTGGGGGCCCAGCGCGACCCATCTTCATCAACATGAGGCTCAAGACCCTTGCGAGGGGCCAAGCCTTGCGAGGCGGACGACACGGCGCATCCTCAGGCACAGCCTCGTCAGGCTGGCTCGCGAGGAGGCGGAGAGTTCAAGGCGGGGTACCTCGCGAGGTACCTATGACGCAAGCCATGACGACACGGGGCACCAGGCGGGTGCCAGCGCGCGCAGCGTCCCTCTTTCCTCTTTGGTGCAAAGGGGGCAAGCGTATCAGCGGAGTACCGAGGCATCAGGCAAAGGTTGCCACTTCGATGCAACGAGACCAGGACCAGGAGGACTACGAGACGGAGGTCACCATGGAGCCCAGCGCGGCGTCATCACCAGAGCCTTTGGCAGGCGAAGACTGCTTTTGTCAGGATAGATGTACTTGCTGTCCCACTTCAAATTAGCCCGCCATTGTTGGATCCCTTCCCGCTCAATATTTGGGGAGAGGACCAGGGCCTCTATAAATAGGACTAGCCACCCACATAGCAGGGGGACGGCTTGGAGGGGTTCGTTCGTCCGTTTGGTCCGCAAGTAGAGAGAGAGAGAGAGAGAGAGGGTGACTGAGCTCTTCATAACAGTTCATCACCACAGCCAAGAACAGACCCTCGCGAGGCTGTTCTTCCTTGTATTGTTCATCCACACCAGCCCCAGGAGGCAATCCATCCACCACACACTGGAGTAGGGTATTACACCACATCGGTGGCCCGAACCAGTATAAATCTTGTGTCTCTTGTGTGTTTCTTTTAGTAGTTTAGATCCCATCGAGACGGAGAGGTTGAAGGTGAGATTTCCGCGCGCACCCGAGTGTTCGAACCTTAAGGGTCTGCCGGAACCCGAAATCTGACATTTGGCGCGCCAGGTAGGGGTGCGCCAGAATTCGTCTTCCACCGCTCTGCTCTCCTCCGACCGTCGCATCCATGTCTGACGCTCGTCGGGCCCGCGCCAAGCGCCGGGCCGCCATCGCTTCTCGCGTCGCCCAGACGGCCCCCATCGGTGGGCGTCCTCGTTGTTCCCCGTCGCCCGATGTCAACGCCGCCACCGGCCCGGCGGGGGGCGAGCAGTAGGCATCGTCCCAGCACCCGTCCGTGCGGCAAGACGGCCGCACCGCCACTCCATCACTCGCTCCAGCCGGTTCTTCGTCCCACGCGCTCCGCGCACCCTTGGAGGCTCGAGCTGCGCTCCTCGCGGCAAACAAACTTCTGCGCTACCGTCCCATCGACGACGTCTACGAAGAATGGCTCGACCACGTCGCCGAGCTTGTCCGCGCCGCAGGGGGCTCTTCCGCGCCGCCCGTCCCTCTGCGCCGCACTCCTCTCCGCACGGGCAACAAAGCTCCAAAGGTGCACCAGCCGCCTCCCCTCCAAGAAGATGCCGTGGCTCCGAGGCGACTGGCCCCTGGGCGGAACCCGCTCCGCTAGGCGCCATCGCAACAAGAGCAAAGCTGCCAAGAAATCCCATGCCCGCAGGGGGCAGCCAGGGCGCTCCCTGCTCCGGCACGCCGCGACCCTGCTCCTCCTCCGGCACGTCAAGACCCCGCCCTGCTCCTAGCTGCAGCGCGTGGGGACCCTCAAGACCAAGCTCTCCACCAACCGAGGCCTTTCGTGGCCACCGCGGGCTGCCACGCCTACACCACTGACCTGCGCAGCGTCACGTGGCCCGGCAAGTTCAAGCCCGACTTGCCTCCTTGCTATGACGGCACAACTGACCCCGTGGAATTCCTCCAGCTCTATGAGCTGGGCATCGAGGCCGCCGGCGGGGATGAAAAGGTCATGGCGAACTGGTTCCCCATGGCGCTGAAGGAAGGGGCGCGAACCTGGCTCCTGAATCTGGCTCCAGGCACGATCTCCTCCTGGGACCAGATGCGCGCCCGCTTCATCGCCAACTTCCAAGGTACTCGCGAACGGCCACCCGTCGTGAGCGACATGCGCTGCATCAAGCAACAACCCGGAGAGACCCTGCAAAAGTACATCCAGCGCTTCAACAGCGCGCGCCTCAAGATCCCCAGGGTGTCAGAGGAGGCCATCATCTCCGCCTTCTCTGACGGCGTGCGTGACGTCAAGATGAAGGAGGAGCTGGCGATGCACGAAGACCTCTGTACCTCCCTGGAGCTGTTCAACTTGGCGAACAAGTGCGCCAGGGCTGAGGAGGGACGTCTCTCCCTCCTCGAGCTGCCTGTCGCGGACCCAGAAGAGAAGAAGCCCAAGGCCAAGGACGTGAAGCGCAAGGGGGCTGCCTTGCTCGCAGCCGAACTAGACACCAAGCGGGGCAAGGATCTTCCTGAACCCTCCAGAGGCAGCCGGTACTGTGTGTACCATGACCTCCACAACCACAACACCAATGAATGTCAAGAGCTTCATGCCGTACGAGAAGGAAGGATCGGCCATTGCCCTGACCGTGCTGACCGGGGCTATGGCCGAGGAGGAGGAAGAAACCCAGGGCGCTGGGAAGACTGCGGCCCGCGCCAAGGGTGGCGTGACCAGCCTCGCGAAGACCGCTGGCGGGACCTGCCTCGCGAGGGGGACTGGAGAGACCAGCCTCGTTAGGACCGCCCTCATGGCAACGCAGGCCTACCTCCGTTGCCGCCTCCACCAAGAAGGAACGAAGACCGGCCTCAAGACGAGGGGGCTGGGGGCTTCCAGGAGCCGCGCGCGATCGCCTGCATCCTGGGCGGAGCTCAAGCCCCAGCCTCCCAACGTATCTTCGAGCAGTTTGCCAGCGAAGTGAATGTAGCTCTCCCCAAGCTCGAAGCAACGCGCCCCCTCAGGTGGTCGGCGTGCCCCATCACGTTTAGCTTGGCAGACCAGCTCAAGTGCGCGGCCACTGCAGGAGTCCTCCCAATGCTCAGCTCCCCGGTCATCAGTAACGTGCACGTCACCAAGACCCTCATCGATGGCGGGGCAGGGCTCAACGTCCTCTCCGTGGAAACATTCAACAACCTCCAAGTGCCCTATGACCAGCTTCAGCCAACCAGGCCTTTCTCCGGGATCACCGACGGTTCCACAGTCCCGATCGGGCAGGTCCGCCTCCCTGTCACCTTCGGAGCCCGCTGCAACTATCGCATCGAGCTCATCGACTTCGACATCGCCCACATCCGCCTGCCGTACAACGCCATCCTCGGGTATCCAGCGCTAGCCAAGTTCATGGCCGTGACCCACCACGGCTACAACGTCCTCAAGATGCCAGGAAGTGGCGGCGTCATCACGGTGCCCTATGAAGAGAGAGATGCAGTGTGTTCCCTGGAGCGAGCTTTTCAGGCCGCGTCGCTAGAAGACCCAGATCGCGGAAGCAGGAGGCTTCCTGAGACCATCCCCAAGAAGAAGAAGACGTCATCAGGCTCAGCTCCTCAGGAGGCTGGCCCCTCAAGGCCCGTGCCTCCTCAGGAGGGCCCTCCGTCCATCGCATAGGAAAGCGCGCCCGGCGCCCTTGTCAGGCAAGGCTCGGGGGCTCTAATCTGGAGGGCCACCGACCTAGCCGGAGTCACGAGGGAGGCGCTTGGGCACCATGTGGAGGCGTGCTTCGCAGCACGTTTCCCTCAAGAGGGAGCCAGGCGAGGAAGATCAAACCCGCAAGAGTTCGTTGACGAGGCCATTCAAGAGCTACAGGAGACAAGGATCATGAGAGGTTGCCGCCGCTTGCCAGCCGTGGCCCCACATCAAGGCGAGGATGGTGGGCTGCGCATCTGCGTCGACCTACCAGGGCTCAATCAGATCGCCACAATGGAGCGCCTCTCGCCCTCGCAAGTGGGGCGCTGCGGAGGTCCACCCCACAGCTATGTTCGCATGCCCTACAGCCTGCCGAGCATGGCTGCGGCGTACCAGCGCCTCATGAGGGGCATCGTGGAGGCTCAGGAAGACAGGCGTTCCGCGGCCTTGGCGGAGATGGAGGCAGCTTGTGAGGGGTCACCAGCGCCTCCGGAGCCTCCCGAGGCCCCGGGGCCTGGGGCTCATGAGGATCGGCTTCTGCAGCCCGCCAAGTCTGCCGCACCAACGCCACTACGCCGACGACATCCTCAGGAGACATCTTTCAAGTTCCGTTCTCAGCTGGGAGCACCCTCCCAGGGTTGCATCACTCCCAGGCCGCATGGGTCCGTCCCCGTGGCATGTATCTGCATTTATCTTTCCGTCGTTAGTTTGCCTTGTTGAGGGCGCCCCTCGGGCTGCATCATCCCCAAGCCGCTGGGGCCAGGCCCAGCGGCGTGTATCTCCGTAGTGTTTATTTCCAACTATGCATTGCCTATCACGCTTAGCTGCATGGTGCCCGTCCGCGGCATCTTCTCTTCCCATGTCGGCCACTTGCACGTTAAAGGGGGGGTGCCTGAGCATCGCGACTCAGGGCTCTTACTGGATCTCCAGCCCTCACCCTCTGGCCTTGTCCACGGCATCGCGACCTGGCATACCAGCGACGGCTGAGACAAGCTCGAGGGCCGGGAGCCGAGGACGTAGAGTACCAGCATCTAACCAAATTTTACAGGGACACATCTCAAGATATGGCCCAGTGCCGGGCACAACCCGCCCAGAGGTAGAGCCTCGGGAGTCCCGCACTGGCTCACGGGTGCCCAGATACGCCTCGCCTACCTCAACCAGCAAGCTCTTGAGTGACTAACGATCAACTAATGGCCGCCGTGGCAACACCATCTTCTTTCTATGATGACCCTGCAGGATCCCTGGAGGGAACCGTGCAAGCCGAGGCCCTCACGAGATTTCCTTTGCCCTCGCCCGCGCGAACCACTTGCACGTTAAAGGGGGGGTACCTGAGCATCGCGACTCAGGGCTCTTACTGGCTCTCCAGCCCTCACCCTCTGGCCTTGTCCACGGCATCGCGACCTAGCATACCAGCGACGGCTGAGACAAGCTCGAGGGCCGGGACCCGAGGACGGAGAGCAAAAAGGGGAGCAGAGGCGGGGAAGAAGGGGCCTCGCAAGGATCTTGCCGAGCGTTTCCGCTCCTATCCACACACGAACCCAACGGCGCACCTGGAACGGCCCCTGATCCTCAAGATAATTTACCACCCATGGCACTGGCTACTACAGCACTACCCCCGCACCTAAACCAACTCCGTACTAGCGACGTTGCTTCCCTTTCTCACTAAGTGATGGCTGCTTGGGCGCCAAAGGGGACCTCCTGAGCATCGCGACTCAGGGGCTCTTACCGGACCTCGGGTCGCTCACCTCCTGGCCTTGACCACGGCATCGCGACCTGGCATACCAGCGACGGCTGACGCCGCCTTGGGACTGGGACCTGTCGGCGTAGAGCACCAAGCCCTCGCGAGGTTCGAAAGGGAGAACTAAGCTATGAAGGAATCAGCAACTCACACGAATCCATAGCAAAGGTCATATATTAACGAACGGGACTACACACACCTTACAAGCCCCCATGGGGCGCACTTTGATTCCTCGCAGGGAACGAATCCTAAGGAGTGCTAACTACATGGGCTCCTGCAGAAGATGCCATCATCAACAGTGGGCCGTCAGGCACCGGCGCCAACTCCATCCAGATCAGGGTCGGCGACGGCCTGACGAGCCTGCCCTGCTCCGGGAGCGGTGCCGGCTCGGGGGCTCGTAGCTGTCGTCGCTCGTCTCTGGAGTCGCGAAGATCTCGCTGGAGCCGCTGGACCCTCGGGCGCCACTGTCAAGGGGGCGGTCGACGGGCCTAGCCCTCACCAGGGCGAGGTCCTGGTCGCCTCTCCCGTGGCAGCACTCCAGTCGACGCCCGATCGCGTCGAAGACCTTGAGGAACATCACCGCCGCGTCGTCATACTCCAGGAGGACCGTGAAGACGCCTCTTTCCCTGCAGACCCGGGCGATCTCCCTCTAGCCGCGGGACATGTAGACCGCGCCCGGGGCAGCGACAACGACCTCGGCCTCGGTCGCGGGGGCGCTGCAGTCGGCGTGCTGCAGCTGGAGCTCCATAGGCCCCCCTGGAAGAACCACGGAGGCAAAGAAGGGAGGAAGGCGGATCCAGGACTGAAGAGGAGTGACGACGTGGAGCATGAATTCATGGGAGGAGCCCTCGGCATGGACTCCAGGAGGAACCACCCATGCCTTCATAACCCGACGATGCCGACGACGGCGCTGACCGCGGGGATCAGCGTCAACACCTCTGGTGCCCTCGACGTGGGCGTACAAAGGCAGCGGGAACCCCGGCGGAGCCCGCTCGCCCCGGGGCATCGCCACCACCGGATCGTCCTCATCGTCCCGGCTGCAATGGGCGAGTCGCTTCTTCGGCGGGAGAGGGTCTGGCCCTTGTCGAGGAGCCTTTCCCTTCTCCGCTGCAGAGAATCGGAGAATCGAAGCCATCACGCCAAGACGGAGCAAGAACTGAGGCGAAGGAGAGAGCAAGAGGAGATGGACTGGACGGGCACGAGCGGTGCCGTACTTATAGCCGGCGAAGGCCAACCGCCGGTCTCCATGATCACAGGTAATCATAACACGTTCTGCATGCAGGGACTTGTCCAACTCGCACGATCACCAAGGCGTCGTGGGGAAGCGGTGCCGCCCACGTCCAGTCAACCGCCATGCGGCGTACAAGGCCGCAGGCTGTTAGGGCCCGCGGCGCTTCGCCCATGCGCGCCTTGGGCCCGGGGGCTACTGTCGGCGTTCTGGGAACGGGGGTCCCCAGATTTACCTGCCTGCGGCCTGCGGCGTGGCTCAAGTGGGGGCCTAGCGTGGCCCATCTTCATCAACACGAGGCTCAAGACCCTCGCGAGGGGCCAAGCCTCGCGAGGCGGACAACACGGCGCATCCTCAGGCACAGCCTCGTCAGGCTGGCTCGCGAGGAGGCGGAGAGTTCAAGGCGGGGTACCTCGCGAGGTACCTATGACGCAAGCCATGACGACACGGGGCACCAAGCTGGTGCCAGTGCGCGCAGCGTCCCTCTTTCCTCTTTGGTGCAAAGGGGGCAAGCGTATCAGTAGAGTACCGAGGCATCAGGCAAATGTTGCCACTTCAGTGCAACGAGACCAGGACCAGGAGGACTACGAGACGGAGGTCACTATGGAGCCCAGCGCGGCGTCATCACCAGAGCCTTTGGCAGGCGAAGACTGCTTTTGTCAGGATAGATGTACTCGCTGTCCCCCTTCAAATTAGCCCGCCATTGTTGGATCCCTTCCCGCTCAATATTTGGGGAGAGGACTAGGGCCTCTATAAATAGGACTAGCCACCCACATAACAGGGGGACGGCTTGGAGGGGTTCGTTGGTCCGTTTGGTCCGCAAGTAGAGAGAGAGAGAGAGAGGGTGACTGAGCTCTTCATAACAGTTCATCACCACAGCCAAGAACAGACCCTCGCGAGGCTGTTCTTCCTTGTATTGTTCATCCACACCAGCCCCAGGAGGCAATCCATCCACCACACACTGGAGTAGGGTATTACACCACATCGGTGGCCCGAACCAGTATAAATCTTGTGTCTCTTGTGTGTTTCTTTTCATAGTTTAGATCCCATCGAGACGGAGAGGTTGAAGGTGAGATTTCCGCGCGCACCCCAGTGTTCGAACCTTAAGGGTTTGCCGGAACCCGAAATCCGACATACTCTACTGTAGCAAATTACTAAAATTATTATTCCATATTTCATACTAAATGCCTCTGCATATTTAATAGTCCTATCCTCAAATAGAATCATTAAAAAAGCAAAAATGTGCAAACGATGCAAACATAACAGCAATCTGCCTAAACAGGATAGTCTGTAAAGAATGCTCTAACATCCATACTTCCCTAGATCCAAAAATTATAAAAGAAAATTCCAACTGTAGTAAATTTATCAGAGCTTAATATGCAAAAGGTTTCAACATTTTAGGGAATTATTGCAACAGCGGTAAACTTTCTGTTTTCAAACAGCAACGTGAAGACTTGAAACATAGGCATAGTAAAGACTATCAATGCCACTTTTATTGGAATAACAGATGTAAAATATTGTTATAAATAACAGCAAGCAAATCCTAACAAAATAAATTGACGCTCCAAGCAAAACACATATCATGTGGTGAATAAAAATAAAGCTCCAAGTAAAGTTACGGATAAACGAAGACGAAAGAGGGGATGCCTTCCGGGGCATCCCCAAGCTTAGGCTCTTGGTTGTCCTTGAATATTACCTTGGGGTGCCTTGGGCATCCCCAAGCTTACGCTCTTTCCACTCCTTATTCCATAGTCCATTGAATCCTTACCCAAAACTTGAAAACTTCAGAACACAAAACTTAACAGAAAACTCGTAAGCTCCGTTAGTATAAGAAAATAAATCACCACTTCAAGGTACTGTAATGAACTCATTATTTATTTATATTGGTGTTAAACCTACTGTATGCCAACTTCTATATGGTTTATAAACTCTTTTACTAGCCATAGATTCATCAAAATAAGTAAACAACACATGAAAAACAGAATCTGTCAAAAACAGAAAAGTCTGTAGTAATCTGGATCAAACGTATACTTCTGGAACTCATAAAATTCTCAAATAAATTGCTGGACCTGAGGAATTTATCTTTTAATCATCTGCAAAAATAATTAACTAAATATCACTCTCCAAATAAAAATGGCAGCAATTCTCGTGAGTGCTAAAGTTTTTGTTTTTTACAGCATGATCAACAAGACTTTCCTAAAGTCTTCCCAAAGGTTCTACTTGGTACAAGCACTAATTAAAGATGTAAAACCACATCTAAACAGAGTCTAGATGAATTATTTATTACTAAACAGTAACAAAAAGAAAGGAATAAAATAAAATTGGGTTGCCTCCCAACAAGCGCTATCGTTTAACGCCCCTAGCTAGGCATGATGATTTCAATGATGCTCACATAAAGGATAAGAATTGAAACATAAAGAGAACATCATGAAGAATATGACTAGCACATTTAAGTCTAACATGCTTCCTATGCATAGGGATTTTGTGACCAAATAACTTATGAGAACAATAATCAACTAGCATAGGAAGGTAAAACAAGCATAACTTCAAAACTTTAAGCACATAGAGAGGAAACTTGATATTATTGCAATTCCTACAAGCATATATTCCTCCCTCATAATAATTTTCAGTAGAATCATGAATTAATTCAACAATATAACCAGCACCTAAAGCATTCTTTCCATGATCTACAAGCATAGAAAATTTATTACTCTCCACACAAGCAAAATTATTCTCATGAATAATAGTGGGAGCAAACTCAACAAAATAATTATCATGGGATTGAAAATTGAAATCAAGATGACAAGTTTCATTGTTACCATTATTCTTTAAAGCATATGTGTCATCACAATAATCATGATAGATAGGAGGCATGCTTTCATCATAATAAATTTGCTCATCAAAACTTGGGGAACAAAAAATATCATCTTCATCAAACATAGCTTCCCCAAGCTTGTGGCTTTGCATATCATTAGCATCATGGATATTCAAGGAATTCATACTAACAACACTGCAATCATGCTCATCATTCAAATATTTCGTGCCAATTTTTTATAGATTTTTTCTTCTAGCACTTGAGCACAATTTTCCTTTCCATCATACTCACGAAAGATATTAAAAAGGTGAAGCGTATGAGACAAACTCAATTCCATTTTTTTATAATTTTCTTTTATAAACTAAACTAGTGATAAAACAAGAAACTAAAAGCCTCGATTGCAAGACCTAAACATATACCTTCAAGTGCTAACCTCCCCGGCAATGGCGCCAGAAAAGAGCTTGATGTCTACTACAAGTGCAGAGGTTTGTAGGACAGTAGCCAATTTCCCTCAAGTGGATGACCTAAGGTTTATCAATCCGTAGGAGGCATAGGATGAAGATGGTCTCTCTCAAGCAACCCTGCAACCAAATAACAAAGAGTCTCTTGTGTCGCCAACACACCCAATACAATGGTAAATTGTATAGGTGAACTAGTTCGGCGAAGAGATGGTGAAACAAGTGGTATACGGATAGTAGATAAAGGTATCTGTAATCTGAAATTATAAAAACAGCAAGGTAATTAATGATAAAAGTGAGCGTAAACTGTATTGCAATGCTAGGAAACAAGGCCTAGGGTTCATACTTTCACTAGTGCAAGTCCTCTCAACAATAATAACATAATTGGATCATATAACTATCCCTCAACATGCAACAAAGAGTCACTCCAAAGTCACTAATAGCGGAGAACGAACGAAGAGATTATGGTAGGGTACGAAACCACCTCAAAGTTATTATTTCCGATCAATCCGGTGGGCTATTCCTATAAGTGTCACAAACAGCCCTAGAGTTTGTACTAGAATAACACCTTAAGACAGAAATCAACCAAAACCCTAATGTCACCTAGATACTCCAATGTCTCCTCAAGTATCCGTGGGTATGATTATACGATATGCATCACACAATCTCAGATTCATCTATTCAACCAACACATAGGACCTCAAAGAGAAGCCCCAAAGTCTCTACCGGAGAATCATGACGAAAACATGTGCCAACCCCCATGCATAGGTTCATGGGCGGAACCCGCAAGTTGATCACCAAAACATACATCAAGTGAATCACGTGATATCCCATTGTCACCACAGATACCCATGGCAAAACATACATCAAGTGTTCTCAAATCTTTAAAGACTCAATCCGATAAGATTACTTCAAAGGGGAAACTCAGTTCATTACAAGAGAGAAGAGGGGGGAAGAAACATCATAGGATCCAACTATAATAGCAAAGCTCGTGATACATCAAGATCGTATCATCTCAAGAACATGAGAGAGAGAGAGATCAAACACATAGCTACTGGTACATACCCTCAGCCCCGAGGGAGAACTACTCCCTCCTCATCATGGAGAGCACCAGGATGATGAAGATGGCCATCGGGGAAGGATTGCCCCCTCGGGCAGGGTGCCGGAACGGGTCTAGATTGGTTTTCGGTGGCTACGGAGGCTTCTGGCGGCGGAACTCCCGATCTATTGTGCTCACGGATGTTTTTAGGGTATATGGAGATATATAGGCGGAAGAAATACGTCAGGGGGGCCACGAGGGGCTCATGAGGGTGGAGTGCGCGCCCAGGGGGTGGGCGCGCCCCCCTGCCTCGTGACCTCCTCGCAGATCCCCCGACGTGCACTCCAAGTCTTCTGGGCTTCTTTCCTACCAAAAATGAGTTCCGTGAAGTTTCAGGTAAATTGGACTCCGTTTTGTTTTCCTTTTCTTCGAAACCCTAAAACAGGGTAAAATCAGAAACTGGCACTAGGCTCTGGGTTAATAGGTTAGTCCCAAAAATGATATAAAAGTGTATAATAAAGCCCATAAACATTCAAAACAGTAAATAATATAGCATGGAGCAATCAAAAATTATAGATACGTTGGAGACGTATCACACGCCTCCCGTCGACTCACACGCTTGCTCGGACGGCACCTGCTGATAAGAAGCGGGACTCATGGCGGCACGTAAACGCCCACGGTTTCAATAGTGAGAGCATTCGCCTTAACGTGACAGGTCTTTGTTCCAAAATACCTTGGCTCTTCATTTGTGCAACTTGTCATAAGCAGCTTGTCTAAAATTGAAGAAAAAATTACGAAGTAATATTTGTGCCATATCACGTGACCATGCTCAGTTTCAAGATTTATGGTAACTTTTGGATTTTCTGAAATTTAAGATCCAGGATTCGAAACAATATCATAACCTGCATCATGCAATAAATTTTCAAGCCATACATTTGTCCCGTTGTATTTCTTAAGAAATGATTTGGTCAAACATTTTGCTTAGTTATACTTCAGACAAGTTATATATGTAGAGCAAAAGGATAATCCCTCCGTACCAGTGCATTGTCTGATATATTAACTCAAGTACTAGGCACGAACCATGGGCTCAATTCTGTGACCATCCTGGTGTGGTAGTAGTAGTATTAGGCAATGCAGTTGACGGGTGACCTTGGCGAGCGGCGACCGAGGGAATTGAACCGTGCTCGGCACGGTAGGTAACATTGTCTAGTTACTAAAGCATCCCTCCATTGTTCAATGGTAGTCATTATGGACCGGGGACAAGAGGGGAATTTTCTAGGGCTGGAATTCTGGCCGCCAGATATTTCGACTCGAAACACGGAGGCTCGACTGGTTGGGGTTGCCTAATGTGCGTACCACGCACGCCACCAGAAGGACACGAGCCCGATTTTTTATTTTATTTTATTTTTTTAGGATCAACATGAGCCAAGGTCTGGCTGGTACGCCGTTGGGTACTACCATTTGAGAATACAAAAGGAACCTTTTAAATTGCCGAATGAATCTATGTGTATTACAATGCATGTATTTTCCTTGCAAATGCTAATCTCAACGTGGTAATTGATTTATGACGAGTTGTTGAATTAGAGTGAGTTTGTGATATAGTGATCTCAACGTGGATTTCACATTTCATGGTATCCCTGGTAAGTTTTTCAATGCAAATTCAAATTTAAAAGATGAACAATATGGAGGTCAGAAAACTTTGTATGTATCAATCATATGACCACACACACACACACACACAGAGACACCCACACACGAACACAACAACAATCGAATAATTATACTGCATCTATTTTTCCAAACCATGCATGTATGACACAAATTCAAAAATACTCCTTCTATTCCTAAATATTAGTCTTTTAGAGATTTCAACAAGTGACTGCATACAGAGCAAAATGAGTGAATCTACACTCTAAAATATGTCTATATACATCCGTCTGTGACAGTCCACTTGAAATCTCTAAAAAGACTAATACTTAGGAATGACGGGAGTAAAATGTAAGACATGCATGGTCCTCAATTCAATATTTAAAATGAACATGAAACTGAAACATGAATATTAAGTCTAGTACTATAGTACATGCAAATGTTGTGTTTAATTAGGCGGAACTGTGGTTGTCGGGGGTCACCCCCTCGACCTTAGATAAAATTGTGAAGCTCCGTTTAGGGTTGTTTAGATTATATTTGTCCCCACCCTCCCAACCAACGATTGGTTGTGCACCCCCACCCCTCCTCCCCGGGAGAATATCATGTGCCCCCATACCTTAGATGCTATATGCTGATACGAGTTGGTTGGAACTTGTGGATCTGAGATATAGCAGCTCACATGATGTCTTGATATTTTTACAGGAAACCTTGATGAGTTTGAGAATTGCACACAATTTGTACAAAAACTACTCAGATGCCCTTGTATGCCATATCCAACGACCTCGAAGCTCGTATCATCGTAGCATCTAAGATGAAGGAGGACATCATATTCTCCTGTATATATGAATATCATGTGCTACCACACCCTAGATGCTTTGGTGATACAAGCTCTTCTGAGCCATTGGATTTGTCACCCAACACCTCCTCGGTGGTTCGAATGGTTTTTTGCAGAAAAGCCCCCAAAGAGTTCGGCCACTGCTTACAAGCACAAAGACTGCTCAGATGCCATTGGATCTCAGATCAAACGACCTCGAAGCTCGTATCACCGTAGCATCCAAGCTGCGAGAGCACCTTATGTTTTCTCGCATGGGAGAATATGAGGTGATCCCACACCGTAGATTCTATGGTGATACGAGTTCACGGAGATGTAATGGCCCACAGTAGGAGGTTTGAATGTTTTTGTAATATACATCTGAGAGAGTTTGGGAATTGCGCAGAAAGTACAAGTACCACACATGTGCCATCAGATCACTGATCATACGACCTAGATGCTCGTATCACCGTAGCGGGTAACGTGGAGCACCTAATATGAGCAACGGGGAGCCGTTGGATCCAAGATGCAGCGGCACACATGAGGCCTGATTGTTTTATTTGCAAAAAAACCTTTGGAGAGTTTGGAAATTGCGCATAATTACAAAGACTACTCCCGAGCCATTGGATCTCACTTCCAACGGTGTAAAAACTCGTATCACCGTAGCATGTAAGCTACGGGGTGGATGCGATATTCTATGCCACTATCATTTTTGTTCGTAAACTTGCAAAATACGTGTAACTTGTGCCGTTACTTGTCTAACCGCGCAAACTGTTTGTTCAAAAAAACCATCCTACACTGAAATATTGGAAGAACACATGGGGGTCCCACTTGTCATTAATCAAATTTGGAACTAAAACTAACAAATCTGAAAGTCAAGATTCAAACTGGCAACCTGGACTACAAAGCGTAAGTAGATAGCTTGAAACAACAATGGTTGTTGGCTTTGTCCCATAACTTGATTTTATACAGTATTACGTGAGTAGAGTAGAGGGAGTGCCTCGTCAACACGTGCATGACCATTGACTCACTTACTGGTGGGTCCCAGGTCTGCGATCTCTCTCTTCTCTCCATCGTCTAACCTTTGCACGGGCACACACGAAGATCGGCGCTAGCTTGCCGTGGTGTTATTACAACTAAAAAAAGCTTGGAAAATAGAAGAATCGCCTAGAATAAGAGACGTTGTGGCTAGTCGAGACGGAGCTAACCACACCTATCCTCCGTGCCATGTTAGCATGATGAAGTTGTGTGGCTAGTGGGGTGTTTTCAACCGACTAGCTGGGTCCCGAGGTCGAACCATAGGTACTACATCTGATACAGTACATTTTTACATGCACATTTTTCCTCCGTGCCGAGACATGGCACACCCTACTGCGTGGTTTCGGGGTCCTCCCAGGTGGTGCACGCATATATTCTTCCAAATGTGGTACGCCCTACCGCGTGTTTTCGCCGAAGCAAGTAAATGAGTCATCAAATCACGAAAGATCACTTTTCCCGCCGAGTACATCAGTGAAGCACGGTGGCTAGCTAGTTGGGATAGTTCGACCGATTAGATAGGCCACCGCCACATTTGTTTTTTCACCCCTTTTTTATCTACTTGCCGGCAGGTAAATTTAAATATCCACCGCAGCGTTGCTCTGGTGTTTGAGTGCCGCGATTTTTTTTTAATTTTTTGATTGACGGGAGCAGGCGTGGCAGGATTTTTAATTTTTTGATTGATGGGAGCAGGTGTGGCAGCAATTAGTCACGATGACTCCGCTTGTAAAACCCACTGCTCCCTAATGTGAGAAGTCGTCGACTGGTGTTTTACCATGGTGAAAACCAAAAGATTCCCCGCTCCTCGGCTGGCTCCCTCCGCCTTCCCGTAGATTGCATTGCCTTTCAGCCATTTTGCCCCCTACATCACCAACATCACACGCCTCGAGAAGCAGAGGGACTTCGGTGGTGTTTAGGCGCCCTCTGCATGGGCATGTCCATGTCTCGACGCAACATGACCGTTGGATCAAACTCAGACGGTGCAGATCAGTCACTATAGCACAAAGCGTGTGGGTGTTTGGTTGCATTCTCAACTCAATATAGTTGTTTCCTCTTCGTGTATTTGTGTTAGCCTACTAGTGTGGACTCATGCAGCCTTCATGCACTCTGCCAAACACCCAAAAGTGGGTCGAGAAGGAAACTTTTGCCCCCATCTCGTGCACCCTTCATACACCCTGCCTAGCACTATTCGTGCTTCATATGGTTCATGTTTCATGGAGTACTGTAGCACCGTACTCTTAGTGCGCTGTAGACCTAGTTCTGTTAACATTGATCTCACCGTTCATTCTGCACCGGACAGTCAAAAAAGCGGTACTATGTTACTACATTACTGTTCATATAGTTGACATGTGCACAACATCATTTGTTGTCGTCATATCTTACTATACTAGCAACAAGATTATGTAGTACTGACGTATGAACCACTGCACATGCCTAGTAGTAGGAGCAATGTGTATGTTCAAGAGGCTGCCGTGTTTCGCACTCCTCCGTCATAAGAGTGGAAACGCTTGCTGTAATCATTTTTTCTTCAGAAAAACAGTTGACATGCTCTACCATGCGGATCCTCCTCCAGCCATGCACTAAATTACTCACTTTCGCCGACGTGTGGGTCAGCCAGCATCGGGGTCCGCCGGCCATGCACTAAATTACTCCGTAGTAGAGTGACGGTAGACAACCCCGATTGAAGCGCCGCAGTAATGCCCAATGAGCCGTCAAATCACAAAACCCCCTCCTTTCTAGCAGTAAGTTGGACGGACGAAGCAACCATCATTTCACTCTTCTCTCTCAGCTTCTGCTCCACCCAGCTCGCTTCTCCCTCATCTTGTTCCTCATTTCTTCAAGAAAAACCCCGACCTGCTTCTGCCATTGTTCTTCTCTCCCAAAGAAGGAAAGGTGAGCACATCAATGGTGTTGATTCTGGCCAAGGCCCGGTCTTGCAACCCCGAGACTGATCCTATAACTCCCTCTCTTTTCTTCTTTTGGGTTTGTGATTATGGTTTCTTTTCTTTTATTTCTATTTGACAGTTTCTTGATGGACGCTGGAGCACCGGCCGAACTGATGTCTATGGCTCTGGCCAAAACCGTCGAGGCTCATGGTACGAAGAAGCGCAAGCACCCCGCTGAGACTACCGCAGACAAGATCAAAGCCATTGCCCTGTCCAAGCCCCCCTCTCCAGGATCCCTCATTAAGCAAGTCCAGGTAAAATCTCTTCTTGACGATCTTTTTCTCGATCTTGATCGTGTTTTTTTCATCTAACACACAGTACTAGTACTAGTTGTACAACTTTCTGGGTGATATTGCATGTGATTTTTGTGTGCCAAATGACGGTTCTAAATTCCTCTTTTGGCCAAAACATGCGAGAGGTTGACACTGATTTCTTATAGATTACTTTCAACTACCCCCTCTGTCCCAAATTACTTGTCTTAGATTTGTCTAGATACAGATGTATCTAATACTAAAATGTGACTTGATACATCCGTATTTAGAAAACTTTAAGACAAGAATTTTGGGACAGATGGAGTACTTTATGAACATCAATGCTACCTTTGAACAGGGTATATTTGCCTCATTAACTTGTGTTATGGATATTGCAAGTAATCCCTCTGCTCACATGTTCTAGTGTCTTTGTTCACTCATTTCTGTGCGTATATGTAGTCATATATGGAGTATAATATCGAAAATCATCTTATATTTCTGAACGGAGGTAGTAATAAAATATGGTTTCTGTTTGAATTAGAACCAGGTCTGCGGTGGAGATGAAGTTCTCAAAGCCATGTCGTGTGTGAACTGGAAGACCTGAGGATGAGTTCTACTGCTAAACTATCCAGCTGCTGTGTCCTTGTCGCCACGTGTCCTCTACTAGTGTTTTCCTGTAGCATTGTTGTCAGGCGTGTTCTCGAGGTTGTACTTGACCACAACAGTTTCCTACCTATGCCTTCGATTACGAAGGGTGTGGTTCTTGTAAAGCTTCCCAACAAATCTAATGCGGCATGTCTTCATGATCATGTTTATGAGTGGAAAGACCACTCTGTTAGGTTCTCCAAGGTTGATGAGATGGTGATGGTGCATGTAGACATCTCTCACGAAGTCCATGGCCTAGTCAGTTATGCGGGGTTCATCCCGTAGGTAGGTGGCAAGAAATAGTCTGCAAAGTTTAATTAGTGCAACTTTGCTTGTCTGTAGTAAGTACTATTGTTCAGTACTTGATTTGTGTTTGTGAACCCTATATTGTTTATTAGTATTGCTGCTTTTGTTGTGTGGTCAGTCCTGAGAACAGTCTATGTTAATGTTTGTCCACTCAATTCAGTCTGTATATTTTGAACTATCCAGATCATGTTTTTTGTGAGGACGGGTTATCAATTATGGTTACACTCCAATATCTGTATGCATTGCAGGGTTTATTGCACCCACCAGGATTTCTAGTCCCATGGATGTTCGGCCCATACATTTCTCACGACCTTTGGACTGTCCTGCTTGTGGGAGTAGGCAGGGCCCCTGCATGCCACCCGTAGTTGGACGATCAAGCTTCTGTTTAGTACTTCAACATAGTGATTTCCTGGTAAGGATTCACTCATGTCACATCAAGTAAATCTTATTGATTTACTGTCTAAATCTTATCTATTTAATGTCGTGTTTTCTTTCTTTTCTTGCAATTTTACAATGCAGGTTTTGCCATGTGACATTCATCACAGAATAAAATGTTTGGTTTTCTATAAGATGGCTATTTTTGTAGGTTTCACTTCTTATGTCGTGTCAGTAACGAAGGCACTGCCCATCACTTATATTAATGGAAAAAATTGGATCAATCTATTGTCTGAGTATAAGCTGAATCCCTATGATGAACTACAGTTTGGTTTAACAAAAACGCCACAATTAGTCCTTCTCACGTTTAAAAGAAATGAAGAAAAAAATTGGATCACAGTCATGAAGCTTAGTCAAGTTAGAAAGCTGATCATAGCAGACCAGACACGATCGCCGCTATCTTGCACATCGGTACCACCTCTGTTGGAAAAGGCAATGCCTAGGAGGAGCTTAGGCACGCCTAGGCGCTAGGCAATGGCCAAACGCCTCGCCTAGGGCATAAATGGAGCTCTAGGCAGGGCAAGCAAGAAATTTCCTGCCCAAGCAAGAAATCATGCCACATACTGCACTGATATGGCAAACGGGTTATATTCTCATGAGATTAGACGGTAATTAACTTATTTATATGCCCTAAACTAATATTAACACCCATATAATAATCACAAAATACACCACGAGTAAAAACTATATTACCGCCTAGGCCGCGCCTAGGATGCTTAGGCACCGCCTATGCACTAGGCGAAGGCCAACCGCCTCGCTTACACCTACCGCTTTTTCCAACCTTGGGTACCACCTTCAGCAACAGATCGAGCACCGACAGTTGCTCTAGCACTGACAGCGGCAGTAGCTTAGTCTGATCCAGCCAAGGATTGGGCACCGACCGCGTCAGCGGATCAAGCTGATCTACCGGAGGATCGGGCATCGACACCGGCACCTGCTCCGACACCAGCACCAGCTGTACAAGGAGCACTATCTCCGGCAGCAGCAGCGGCATCGGCACCTGCACCTGCACGAACACTTGCACTTGCATCTGCTCCGGCCAGTGCAGTGGCAACCGAACGAGCAGTTGCACCAGCAACAGACTGGGCTGCAGTTCGCACTTCATATACCAAAGTCCTTACAAAAACCTACATGTCCACCTTGTTGGTAAGCATTGGCCGCCCAAGTGGTTCGTTCTTTTTTCTTTCCATGTTGTTTCCCATGATTCACTACGTTGATCTAACTGTTAGGGTATGTCTTCTTGTTTGCAAACAGAGAATTCCTAGAGCAACGAGGGAGTCGTTCAACAATCCGGGTGACAGCGGCCAAGTTTCTCTTACCATGCGCAGCCTTGGTGTGAATGAACTTACTCAATATACCGTAAGTACAAAGGATGGTCGTATGATGATTGATGCTAAAGGATGGTCAAGGTTCAAATCTAAATCATATCTTACGGTAGGGGATGATCTCAAAATCGAACTTTCTCGGCAAGGAGAGCTGATCCAAATCAACTTTGAAATTCTTCAGTGGCAGCATGCAACTACCGAACAGATCTATCCTACGAGAGATTTTGATGTAAAAATCTAGCATGGTGAAACAAGTGTCCTGTGTGTATAAGTAATACGACAATATTATTTATCACATGGTATATCGTTGAAAGAATTGCAACTCTCATTGTTGGTTAGGAACTGTCGTTCAATTTCATTCCAACAGCTGTCGTGATTTATTCAATTTTGTGTATTAGCCTTGCGACAGCATCTAAAACCAGCGTTGTATCGATCGCTTGCAATATGAAAAGCGTTGAGGTAGAACACATGGGCCCACAAACATGCAAGGTGGGCCTGCGGCCCAAAGTCCAGAACCATGAGCGTGTCTGAGTATTATATTCTCAGTTGAACCCCCATAATGCCCGTGCATTGCACGTAACATCAAGATGCATTTGTATGAGTATTTTATCTTGTGAGAGAAAAGGATGAACGAGGGAAGGCCTTACTTGCAAATGTGGAGAGGTGTGTGGGTACCTTTTTGCAAAATTGCCATAGTTTCCTTCCTATCCGTCAGATATAAATCGGATGGCCTATATTGTAGGATGGCAGGCACACCATCATCACCAACTCGTCTATACTGTGTTAAAAACAACTCTATTTTTTATAATTATATATTTTATATATATTCCCCTTGATTTTTCTTATGTATAAAGTTGTGACATAAAAGATCCGTATATTTCTTTACAGAGGGAGTATCTCTTTGTCAAAAATATATTTTTGTGTAACTAGTTACTCCTGTCTTTCTATTTCCTTTCGCTGATATGTGGGGCATCCGGCAATGGGGTCCACGTGCCATATGCACAAATTAGAGTGCACAACTGCACGGTAGACACACCCCGGTCGTTGCGCCATAGTAATGCCCAATGAGCCGTCAAATCACCACCCCCCCTTTCCAGCTTTAGCAGTAAGCTGGACGGACGAAGCGGCAATATTTGACTGGGCCTGAATTCCCTTCTCCCTCATCTGCTTGTTCAGAGAAAAAACCCCTCTCGGCGATTGCATAGGGTTTTCTCATGGAGAACCAAGTACGAATTCTTCATCCATCCCCGATAAATCCAAGTCCCTTGGTCGCGGGTAATCCAAGGATGGCAGCCGCCGTCGTTGATGCATTTTTCTTCCTACTGAATCTAGTGTGTTTCATTTGTAGTGCCCAAAGTGCGAGGACCCTACAGGTTTCTGCGCCCTCGGTGAGACGCCACACTTGTTCCTTCTCATCCTAACACAGGATTATAAAACACGCACAGTATGTTCCTAGAATCCTCTTTTCTATCAGGGAGGGTGGGTTTTTTTGAACATGTTGTCGACTAATTTGGAAATTTGGATTGCTACATTTGGATAAAATGTGCTACCAGTACGTTGGTCAGCACTGACATGACGGAGGAAGTTATTTCTAGATTTGGATAGGGAATACATTGTGTTCTCATATTATTTTTCCTGCAGTGCATTATTTGCTCTGCCAGAACACATGTACTCAAAATGCTCAGCCTTGGCATAACTGAATACACCAGTTTAATAGTCAGTGAAGACAAGCCATGGATATAAGTTCCGAGTTGGGTTCATGAACCAAGAAGATCGCTGCTTTTTTATGGCCGAACTTGGATAAACTTTCTCAAGTGTTACGGACTGAAAGTTGGCGCATGAATGTTGATGGAAATAACAGAACCTGGTCTCATCTTCACCGCGATCTTCCACCCCAACATCATTCCAATTCTTCATCCATGTTAGTTTTGTATCTGGTTCTTGCTTGTTTCCTCGATTACTTCTTAATCCACCTATTTTGTCTAACTAATCACAATTTAACTTTAGAAGTAGCAACGAATCTCTCACGAAGATGCTACTTCTAACTAATGTTTTCTTATAGTTGGTGGCCCGTGTAGGTTTTTTCAGAGTTAAGCAGGCTGCTCGTTTGTGATTCTAGAACAACTCGGCTATTACTGATGGCACTAAAGTTGACTAGGACGACATCCACAAGTTCCTACACTTTATTGATCGTCTTGAGGTCCTTGTGGCGTGTTTCAATGGTGGAAGGCCACGTGGGATATGTGTGCCGTAGCTGCACTCGTTGAACAAGTCCAACTGCGTCGAGAAACTTATGGTACGAGCTGTTTTTTGTTATATATGTTGTTCATAAACTATTGCTTATACATAGTTTTACATCTGTGACCTTCTTGAAATAGAAACGGCCCAGTTATATTGTTCCTATACAGGTGCCTGACCATGGTCGGGTCAGACTTGCGCTTGGTCACAACATGATGTTTATGTCGACCTACTCCATTCCCCTTGGAGGTGAAAAGATACTTATTCATGGGTGGTCTCAAATAATGAAGGCCCGTCCATCTTGGAGAATAGGACAGAAGAATATGTTCCCGCTTTTCCATGGCTCTAAAGCGAATATCCTGTTTATTGACCACATTGCGAGATGAAGCCGCTTTTAGAAGGTTGTGGATGCGCGGGGTGGCGCCTGGGCCTTGTCCTAGGGCTTGGCGGCCTCACCCTTGGTTAACTGTAGGCAAAGTAGCAGTGTTCGAGGTGTGCTTTGTACGGTTGAACCTGTATAAGTACTCATACTACTTTCAGCTATGGTTGTTAAGTGCCCCTGCTGGTTTCAGTTAAGGTTGTTAAGTACTCCTGCTGCTTTTACAGTGTGTCGTGTTTCTTCAGTCCTGTCTTCCTCCAGCCGCCAAAACCAAACCAGTGCCGGCGGGGCCGCCTGCTTCCGCCTCCCACGGCTGGCTACGCCTCAGCGCACGCATCGCCGCCCTGCCGGCTCCTAAATCGCTAATGCCGACATCCGAGGCCTCGCCGTCGTCCTCTGCGCGCTTGGGTGCACTCGCCGTGGTGCGCGCTCTCGCGTTGTCAACATGGTCAACAAACAACAAGAATTGGCAGAAGTACATGGAGACAATGACAGTACGGGCCCACCATGAAAGCGTAAGGAAAAATAAAATGCTTCCTCCTAGTGTTTTCTTGACATCTGAGATCCATGACATTGTGAGCGTATATAGTCAATAGACAAGAGAAGAGCACAAGATCGGCTGACACCTGGGACGTAGCTGCTCGAGCAGTATTTTTTTTGTTATCGTTGAGACGGAGCAGGGTTTGAACTGGGCTGTGGCCCATCTAGCCCAGGCTTATATTTGATGTTCACCATGTGACTAGACCAGCTATTTTTTCTTTGTGAAAATGAGCCCAGTTTATTCTTTCTGAAGAATACCCAATCCAGGCATATTTATTTTTCTACACCCTGTTGGGCTGCAACTCTTTCAAGACGCCTGCAAATCTTCAAAGTAATATGAAATTGGTTGTAAATATAAAACAGATGGAAAAATTGGCAATTACTTTATAATTTCTGAATTTTTTCACAATTTCAGATTCCTATTTCACTGGGCATTAACCTAATTTAAATATATCTTCAAAGTACTTTAAATCTGGATCGACATTTCGGTATTAAAAATAGTTTGGAACCCACAAAAATATACGAAATTAGCCCTGGCCAACCAAAAAACGGACTGCAATAAATTGCATAAGAAGTCGCAATGAGTTTTATATAAATTATTAAAAAAAGAGGGAATGGTCTGACTTATGGGCCTATTAAGTTGACGCATATGCAAGATTTTTTTAGTTACTATATACGTCAACAAACGATTCTAGTAGACATAACCGTTGGATGTCAATCCAACGGCCATCGTGTTTCTTCAATCTCTGATCTTGTTGCTCCAGCCGCCAAATCCAGCGCCGGCGGGACCGCCTGCTCCCACCTCCCGTCCAGGCCTCACCGCCCCCTACTACTCCCACCACTGGCCAGGGCATCCCTCTAGTCACCCACACCCCCTGTTATTCTGCGGCGAAGGCAGCCTCACACCGCAGCCGAACCAGTGAACCCTCGTACTCCTCTCCACATGGGCATCCACTGCCGCGTCTTCCCCGACTCCGTGTCGTCTCCTTCCTAGGCCTCGCCGTCGTGGTCAACGTGGTCAAGGAACGGCTTCCATCGGACCTGGACTGTACGTGGAGAGGCTGATAGCTGGGTCCACGACCGCAGCAAGGAAGTGCCTCCTTATTACGCGCAAAATAATTATTCCTCCACCTGACAGCAGGGACCCAACAGACGGGCCATCGTATTTCGCGAAAAAAACATTTCCCCCTGACTGTTGGGACCCACCAGCTACATCTTCGCACGCAATGAAGTGTGTCTGGGTGTAGCGACCAGACCTCAAACAGTCTGATCTCTATGCTCCGGTGTCATCCCTGGATCAGTAATGCTGACACCACACAGTACTCGGAGGATTTATTGCAGATTAGCAATCACACACTTATTACATCGAGTGTCTCAAAAGAGAACTTATTACAATAAATATGGCTTAAGGCCATCTAATAACGTTAACAACGGAAGGCTTGGAAGATAAGTGAGTCCATCAACTCCAACGACATCACTTGGTATAGAACCACAACCTAAAAACTCCTTAATCGTCGTCTGAAAAGTCCGCAACATTAACGTTGCAGCCCGAGAACGGGTCAGCACATGGAATATACTGGCAAGGTAACACATAGAGAGTAATGAAATGAAACAACTATACTATATGCATATTTGGCTGGTGGAAAGCTCTATGGTTACAGTTTTTGCGTAAAGCCAAATTTTCCCTACTTCAAAGGAATAAATTTAATTACTATCATGGTGGTTGTTAAACACTGAGAATGGTTGACAGCATTCTTAATCCCAATTAAGCATCATCATTAAACAAACCCATAAAAATTATCTTTAGAGTAACATGTTGAGATTTACATGATAATCCAGGTACTAGATACTCAAGATGTCCATAACCGGGGACACGGCTAACCATGATAGTTTATTACACTCTGCAAAGGTTTGCGCACTTTTCCCCACAAGACTTGATCGCCTCCGTTGGATTTCTCGCACTACATGGTGTTTGAGAAACGGATGACCGAGACATAGTCTTTCAGAAGCGCTAGCACCTTACGTTGGATAGACCGGTACACCTACTTTCCCCTACATCTGCTAGTCTACCCTGTAAGAGTTCGCATGACTTAATCAACTATGCCAGAGCCCATAATGGCTTGTGGCTGCACACGGAAGTTTCTAGTATGAATAATCTTATGATCCCTTTGAGCCTGGGTGGGGGTCCAAAAGAAAAACAGGCAAGTCCTGATAGAAACCAGGTGCCTCAATCCACCCAGATGTGTGTTTAAGTTGCCACCTTAAGTAAACCATTAAAATTAACAAACTCACATCTGTCATGGATATCACTCACCCAATCCACGTCTACTAGCATAGCATGGCATAATAAGCAAACGTAGAAGTAACTCCCAAAGGTTTCTAATAAACAGGTAATAGGTACTACCTCATCTACTTCCCATCCCACAATTTAATTAGATCCTAATCATGCAATGTGTGAGGATTGATCTAATGCAATAAAACTGGGTTGTAGAAAAGGTATGATCAAAGTGTTACTTGCCTTGCTGATGATCCGCAAAACCTAGAGATTCGAAGTAACAGGTGGCGCACTCCGGGTATTCTATCACAGACAAACAAAGATGCATAAAATAAGTATTCATCTAATGCACAGGTAAAACTCAAATAGAAGATCTAACCAGAAAGTTCAACTTAAGAACCCTGGTTTGCAAAAAGAATCAAATCGAACGAAGCAAAAGAAATCAAACGGCGAAAGAAAACAACTTCGTTCTAGTAATCTAGATCTAAGTAAAATTTAACAGTAGCAAAAACTTGTTTAAGTTGATTATTCGGAAAGAGGGTTTCGAGACGAAACTCCAGGCGCTTGAATCGCCTGATTCCGATAAACGAGCGAAAAGTTATACTAAAATGAAAATCGGATCAGAAATCGCGATCATAAAATAACCGTGGAAAATCCGACGAAAAAGAAAAACGATGAATGGAAAAAAATATATAAATATTTTTTATTTAAAAAAAACTGCACGGAAATCGAGGCACGTCGGCAAACCTCGAAAGGCGTGCACTCCGGTGAGTCGACGACGGCGGCGGCGGGGCTGGGGTTAGGGTTTCGGGTGGCGGTGGCTGGCCTCTCGTTCCCCGGGGCGGCGGCTTATAAAGGCCCCGGCCAGGATAGTCCTGGCCGAGTACGGCCCAAAGTCGGTTCCGGGTTTTTTTTTAAATAATACGCTCGGAAAAAAATAAAAAGAAAGACTAAACGGACTCCAAAAATCACGAAATAAATTTTGCTGGGTTTCTAAAATCAAGCCCGATAAAGTGAACATTTATTTGGGCCCAAACTATAACTTTGGAAAACACGCATTTTTCCTAAATTCAAATAAAAATACCGAAAAACTCCGAAATAAATCTTATTTGATTTTTTTATTAAATTCTCAATATTTCTATATTTTGGGAAAGTAATTTTATTCCCTCTCTCATATTTTTGTAATAGAAATAATTGATGATAAAATAAATAAAATCAAATGATCCTGTTTACACAATTTGAGAAAACTCAAAAATGTAAATAACGAAATCCCCAACTCTCTCCGTGGGTCCTTGAGTTGCTTAGGATTTTCTAGGATCAAAACCAAAAGCAAAATAAAATATGATATGCATGATGATCTAATGTATAACATTCCAAATTGAAAATTTGGGATGTTACACTGGGCAAAAAATGATTCGCCCCCTGACTACTCGGACACACTAGCTAAATCTTTGCACGCAAGGAAGTGCCTGACAGTCGGGACCCACCTGGTCGAAGCATACGTAGCGTTGTCATTTTGGTCGTGAACGTGTACGTACATACTGGTCGATGTAGAGGCACGCACGTGTCGTAGTAGAGGCGCACACGTAGCATGTACACATACGTACAACGGCCAGGGTGCAAGAAAGTAAATACGACCACGTAAGTACATACGAGCGGGGTCTCGAATGCCTACTCGTGCATACGTACGGCCAGGGCTCGTGTACATGGCTGGGTCGGAACGGAGAAACTACGTCGTCGTCGTGTTCATGGGGAGGCAATGGAATGCGTCGTGTTCATCGGGAGGTAACAGAACGCGTGGGAGCCAACCGGCTTGGACGGAATAGCCAATGGAAACGAGGCCTGGCGTACCGCAGAACAGAGGAAACGGCCTTGTGTTCGACCGGCCACGTTCGAAACGGGATCCTGTTCATTGGGAGGGGTCTGGCGTACCGCAAAACGGAGGAAACGGACCTCCTTTGGTCGAAACGGGGGTCCTGTTGATCGGTAGGGGTGTGGCGTACCGCAAAACGGAGGAAACGGACTTGTGTTGGAGCGCTACGGTCGAAACAGGGGTCCTGTTCATCGGAAGGGGTGTGGCGTACCGCAAAACAGGACTCCATGGGATACTGTTCATCTCCACCATCGACCCCCTCCAGCCTCGACGGGCTATTGTTCATCCACCGTCGACCTCCTCCAGCCTCCACCTGCGACTGTTCATCCACGGGCTCCTGTTCGTCCAGCCTCCACCGTGCGCTACTCCACCGACTACTGTTCAACCAGCCCTCTGCACGGGCTCTTGTTCAACCACCCCTCCACAGGCTACTGTTCATCAAGTCCTCCACCATCTACTGTTCATCCTGCCCTCCACGGGGTGGTCCTGTTCATCCAGCCCTCCACGGGGTCCTGTTCATCCAGCCCCAACCGGCTCGATCGATCGGGGTCCTGTTCATCCAGAGGCAACAGGGTCTTGTTCATCCACCCCCACCGGGAACTGTTCATCCAAACCCCCCAGCAACACTCACTGTTCATCTAGAGGCAACACCACGGGGTCCTGTTCATCCACCCCCACCGGGAACTGTTCATCCAAACACCCCAGCAACGCTTAGTGTTCATCCAGAGGAAGCATCGATCGGCTTCAGTTAGCAGCAGTAGCGAAGGTATCGCTCGATCGGGTTCAGTTAACATCCATCGATCGATCGCTCGGGTTCAGTAACGCGTAGCCTGCAGTGCAATCACTCGGGTTCAGTTAGAGCCCAACGCCTCACTCAGGTTCAGTTAGAGCCCAATGCCTCGCACCCACGTGTGTGCGTGTACGAGAGAAACGTGAATTGCTCGGCCCTGACCAACCACTGTAACCGGGAACACCCCAATATTTTCCTCGTCCTCGCTTCTACCATGGTTTTTTCCGTCATGGACGGCCCAAAGAATGTCATGCAGCTGCGCCTCCGGCCCGCCCAGGATGAAAAGCCCATTTTCTGTCATGATTTTTTGTCATAGAAGTAGGACCCCACCACATCTATGATGATACCGGGTTTTGTCACAATTATCATCATAGAAGTGTCATAAGTATGACAGAAAAAAAATTCGTTCGACCCAAAATGTCACAGATGTGTCTTTTTTGTAGTGCTAGTGGTTGCCCTGGCAATGCCATCAGTGGCTGGAATGCAGTCATCAACCCTAGTACTAGCAGTTTCATCAGCAGCCTAATTTTCATCAGCGGTGCTGGCATGTTCTTCAGTCGGCTCAGCAGAAGTTTCAGCCTGAGGAATTTCGATGTGTGTTTCAGTAGCAACATTGGAGGTGAATGTCTTTACCAATTTCACAAATCTGACTTTGGATCCCTTCCAATCTGCATGATAGGCATCAAATTAATCACTGAGGTTTTTGATTTCAGCTTGAACAGCCACACGTTCATCAGTTGTCATTTTGACAACGTTCTTCTTCAGATAGCGCTCCTTCTTGTACTGCACTTTCTTCAATTTCCTGGCCTTTTCAAATTTCCATTTTTCCTCGCCAATGAAGCCGGTCAGTATGTGACTTTGGCCAGGAGTGAGGTTGAGGTCAGACATAGGAGTGTTAGGATCCTTGTGCCAGAGATCAATCAAATCGAGGATCAACTTTGGATCCGAAAGCAGATGCACATTTGTGCCTTTGGCTCTAGCGGCCCTTTCTTGCCTGTCTCTAATGATTTTGGCGAGTTCATCATGATCAGCGTTGCCATCAGAGGACGGTACTTGGAAGGCGACCTGTTTCTTTTGAGGACTTGGTCTAGTGCCTTGTCCAGCAGTGGCCTTGGTCTTTAGCAATGTGGGGCCTGTTGAGGAATGCAGAGGAGCTGAAGAACTTGCAGAGGCTCATGAGGCAATTGATTTGCCTGCGGTCCTTTGACACGAGGCGATATGCACAGGTGTTGGGGACTTTGCCGGAGGAGCTGGAGGTTTTGGAGCTTGAGGAACTGGGGCAGCTTGAGGAATTGGTCGTGAGGGCTTAGCAGAACTGGGCCGTGAGGGCATGGCTGAGGATCTTGGCCATGAGGGCATTGAAGAAGAAGCACTGGTCTTATGTGTGGGCTTCTTGGGCATAGCCTTCTTGGGCTTCCTAGCAGTGGCAGCAGTAGCAGAGTCTTCATTGAATTTCTTCACTGCCTCTTTTGCCATTTTGGCTAGTTTAGCTTGACGCTTTGCCCATTCAGCAGGAAATTCCTCACCTCTTCTGATGCCAGAGGGATTAGCAACTTGGCCTGGTGCCAATGGAGGTCTGGGGCATGGAGGGTGTACAACGAATTTCTTCATGTACTTGGGAGTCACATATCTGTACTCCCTCCATTCTCTGGCCCATCTCCTCTCTATCTTCTGAATGTGCACTTTGCGCTCATTCTTCGTTTCATGAGGAGGAGTGCAGTATCCTGCATAGATGTCATCAGGAATCTCAAATGCAGTGTTGACTTCCAGTTTCTTTCCTCCCTTCTGAGGTTTCTTGCCATCTGCCATTTTCTTCGGCTGAGGATTTTGAACTATCGAGTTCTCTGAAGAGGTATGCAGTCCTCGAGGAATATTGCAAATTAGTTAAGTTGATGAGAACCTAGTGATTCAACAGCAGACATGAGTACCTGTGAACAGAGTATAGGTGCGAAGAATTTGGAGAGGTCATATGCGTTCTCAGAAGTTTTTGCAAATAAGAGCAAGTTTGAGGAATTTGACCAGATGTGTCTTGAAGAATTTCACTAAGAATTCTTAGACTTATGTCCTAGAGTTGTATAGATTGAAAATCCACACAATTGAGGAATCTTGAAGCAAAATGTTGCTTATGGAAACAAATAAAGAATAGATGTTTCTATGAGGTGTTCAGAGTGTGAAGATTGAATAATAAACACCTTTTGAAGATTTTGAAGAAATCACTGGAATCAATAACGGCAGTAAAAGTAGATTTTAATTAGCCTTGACAAAGAACACGATGCACTGGGAATGTAGATTGGAAGTTCATCATTCCAGATCCTCCATGCCGTAACTTGGCAGAGGAAGACAGCTACGGCGGCGGCGGAGTGAAGAAATCCATGGCCGATGCGAGTACAACGGCGATGAGGTCGGGGCAGCGAAGCTCTTCCTCACCGGCGACGATGGAAGTAGCGGCGGCGCTAGGTCTTGAGAGCTCGAGTGAGGGAGTGAGGTCGAGCGGAGTAAAAATAGTACGAGGAGGGTGAGGGTACTTATAGCCGAGGTGAAAAACCGCTCGCCCAAGGAAAATGGACGAACATGCACCTGACCCTTCTCATCCTTATGACATGTGTCACCCACGTACAAAGAGGTGGAGATCATGAGTGATCATGGGTGAATATATAAGTATTATCATGGGATGTGGAACGGTTTAGGCAGCAACAACGGAAAATTTAGATTAGAATATTTTAAAGTTTCGTTCGCAGATTATTCAGCTGACAAGGACACAGTGAAGATTTTGAATGGGTTTCAAATAGAACGCACATGAAAAATTTGTGAACAGACTGGGATGAGTATATCATAGAGGGGGAAGGGTCCGATCACATTCACTTAGCAGAAAGATCAACTTGAAGAAATAACTATAAGTGAATGATGTAGAGGACATAAACTCACATATATATACAGCCAATGAAGAAAAACAACGGAGAGAGTGAGGACATTGCAAAGTTGAAGAAATCAACTGAGGAAAATCAAGATGAAGTAATACTCAAATCGAAGATTTTTCAACTTTTGTTGGTGGCGTGACCCACCGTATAAGAATGATGATTTCAGACGCCGCGTACAATTGTCGTAGGGCTCTTAGAATCAAATTCTTTGTTTATTTCTTCACACTTAGAGGGTTAGTCTTCCTTCATTGAAGAAAAACGTTACTTCGTATGTTGCACATCTAAGTCATCAATTTTGCGTAAGTGTTAGGATGTGTGTCCTTTTCAAAGGACAAAGATTCTAAGATATTTAGCTCACACCGCAACTTGCTAAATCTCTTCTCATACAAGGGCTTTGTGAAGATATCGGCTAGCTGTTCTTCAGTCTTCACATGCTCGATGGAGATGTCGCCCTTCAACACATGATCACAAAGAAAATGATGACGAATCTGAATGTGCTTTGTCTTCAAGTGCTAAACTGGGTTGTGAGAAATCTTGATGGCACTCTCATTGTCACAATAGAGTGGCACATTCTTCAAATTGATGCCGTAGTCCTTGAGAGTTTGCTTCATCCATAGCAATTGAGCACAACACGATCCAACAACAATGTACTCAGCTTCAGTAGTAGAAAGTGATACGCAGTTCTGTTTCTTCGAAGACCAACAGACCAAGGATCATCCGAGGAAATGGCATGTGCCTGATGTTTACTGGCAGTCCACATGATCACCAACATACTTAGAGTCTGAATATCCAATGAGATCAAAAGCCGAGCCCTTGGGATACCATAATCCAAGTGTTGGAGTGTGAACTAGGTATCGAAGAATATGCTTCGCAGCCTTATGGTGTGATTCCTTAGGTGTAGCTTGAAAACGGGCACACATGCAAACACTAAGCATAATATTGGCCTAGATGCACATAAATACAATAAAGAACCAATCATGGAGTGGTATACCTTTTGATTGAAGTCAATACCATTTTCATCAGTGCATAGATGGCCATTTGCAGGCATAGGGATTTTGACGCCTTTGCAATCTTGCATGCCGAATTTCCTCAACACATCCTTGAGGTATTTCTCCTCAGATATGAAGGTGCCATTTCATTGTTGACGAATCTGAAGACCTAAGAAGAATTATAGTTCTCCCATCATATACATTTGATATTCTTCACTCATGATATAGGCAAATTCATCACTCATCATATAGGCAAATTCATCATTGTAACGTTGGTCAGTACAGCCAAAAATGATATCATCAACATACATTTGACACACAAATAATTCATCATCATAAGCTTTGGTGAAAAGAGTTGGGTCAGGTGAACCGGGTTTGAAGCCTTTCTTCATGAGGAATTCCTTCAAAGTATCATACCACGCCCGAGGGGCCTGCTTAAGGCCATAGAGGGCCTTATTGAGTCTGAAGACTTTGTTAGGATGCTTCGGATCCACAAAACCTGGGGGTTGAGCAAGATATACTTATTCCTCATGCTTACCATTGAGGAATGCACTTTTCACATCCATTTCATATAAGATGATATTATGATGGTTAGTGTAAGCAAGTAATATGCGAATAGCTTCAAGTCTAGCAACAGGTGGAAAAGTTTCATCGAAATCAATTCCTTCAACGTGTGTGTAGCCTTGAGCTACAAGTCGTGCCTTATTCCTCACCACAAGCCATTTTCATCTTGCTTGTTGTGGTAGATCCACTTTGTGCTGGTGATATTATGCTTGTGAGGTCTGGACGTTTGACTAGTTCCTAGACGTTGTTGAGCTCGAACTGATGTAATTCCTCTTGCATAGCTTAATCCACTCAGGCTCCAGAAATGCTTCATCTACCTTAGTGGGCTCTGTGATAGAGACGAAAGCAAAGTGCCCACAAAAGTTAGACAAATGTGAAGCTTTTGAGCGTGTGAGAGGACCTAGTGCTTTGACGTCGTTGATGATTCTCTCAATCTGCACTTCATTAGCAACGCGAGGATGAGCTGGTTGATGATGAGGAATTTGCTCAGCATTTCCTTCAGAGCCATTTTCTTTCGGTGCACCAGCATGATGTTCTTCACATTCTGGAATGACTTCTTCAGTAGATTCTTTGGTAGGAACGACATCCTCAGTAGCCTTGAACTTAATGGATTCCTCAGGTGGCATTTCATCTAGAACAGGAGATAGGTGCTCTCTTTGCGAGCCATTAGTCTCCGCACATCTACAGTTTCAACAACCTTGTGGTGATAGGTGTTGAAGACTCTGTAGGTGTGCGAGTCCTTACCATAACCAAGCATAAAACCTTCATGTGCTTTTGGTGCAAATTTAGAATTGTGATGCGGATCTCTAATCCAACATTTAGCACCGAAGACTCTGAAATAACTCACATCGGGTTTCTTGTTCATAAGGAGTTCATATGAGATCTTTCTGAAGAGTTTGTGAAGGTATACCCTATTGATGATGTGGCACGCAGTATCAATTGCCTCGGGCCAGAAGCGAGGAGGCGTCTTGTACTCATAAAGCATAGTGTGGGCCATCTCAACAAGAGTCATGTTCTTGCGCTCCACAACGCCATTCTGCCGAGGAGTATAAGGAGTAGATAACTCATGAGTAATACCAAGTTCATCAAGATATTCATCAAGACCAGTGTTCTGGAACTCAGTTCCATTGTCACTTCTGATGTGCTTGATCTTCACACCAAAGTTGGTTGAAGCCCTCGAGGAAAATCGTTTGAAGACTTCCTACACTTTAGTTTTGTAAGTGATGATATGCACCCATGTATAACGAGAATAATCATCAACAATGACAAAGCCATATAGAGATGAAACATTTGTGAATGGGGCATAATGAGTAGGGCCAAAGAGATCCATGTGAAGCAATTCAAATGGACGAGTGGTAGTCATGATGGTCTTTGAGGGATGCTTGGCCTTGGTCATATTTCCGACTTCACAAGCTCCACACTAATGGTCCTTAAGGAATTTGACACCCTCGATGCCAATGGCATGCTTCTTCTTCGCGAGCGTGTGCAAGTTCCTCATGCCAGCATGACCAAGTGATCGATGCCATAGCCAGCCTTTTGAAGATTTTGCAAGTATACATGTAGCAGGTTGTGGTCGTATAGAGAAATCAACAATATACAAATCTCCTCTCCTAAAGCCTTCGAAGACTTTGGAATTGTCAGCTTCCATGATCACAACACAATGATACTTGCCAAAGACAACAACCATATCAAGATCATAAAGCATTGAGTCATACATGAGGTTGAACCCTAAGGACTCGACAAGCATGACTTTGTCCATGTGTCGATCCTTTGAGATTGCAACCTTACCTAGACCCAATACCTTGCTTTTGTCTTTGTCAGTGAAGGTGATATGCTTCAGATGCAATGGAGATAAAGCAGTGTCCATTAATAAGCTCCTGTCACTAGTCATGTGATTTTTACATCCACTATCGAGGACCCACTCAGTGGCTTTGGGTTGATCATCCTGCAGATGAATTAGTGCAGCTTACAAACTCATTTACTTCATCAGTGAAGAATATGACATCAAATTCATCAGATCAATTTCATCAAGCGATAGAACAGGTAAGGTAGTATGAGGACGTGAGAAATGAAAATTCATTTCTTCATGATTAACTTGTGTCCTTTCAAGCATATTCAGGTCTCCAGCAAGTTCTTCAGACATTTAGGTTCGTCTAGAGACCTGACCCTGCATAAGAAGTTAGTTCTTTTTCTTCATCACCCACATCTGAAGGGGTGGCGAATAGTTTATCATTCTGCGAGCTCCATAAGAGAAAGGTGGCATAGATGACAATCCACGCCGTTTCACATAAGAGGGGTTAGGGTAAGCATATGAGTAAGCAGATAAATTCTTCGAGGATTTATGAACATAATGATTTGAAGAATAATGCATATATCCATAACCCTTAGCCTTTCCCTGCGAAACAGAGGTGTTAGCACGATGATGTTCATATGAGGACTTTGATCCATGTGAGGAATGTGGTCCATATGAGGACTTGGATCCATATGAAGACTTTGGTCCATATGAAGAATTTGATCTGGGGTTCCTATTCTTCACAGGTGGTGTCATGATGACATTCACCTGAAGACTTTCAAGGCACCTTTTGGGAACCCAGATTTTCTTCATAGGAGGACTGTTCCTGCAGTTAGTGCCAACATATCCAGCAAATACTTCACCATTCTGATTCTCTGAACAGTTTATAAGTAGAGTCAAATGACTCATTAGACGGATATGAAGATTCACATGTAAAGCCAGATAAAGTAGATGGATCCACTAAAGGTCCCTTTGTAGCAACCCATGAGGTTTTGGGATACTGCTCAGGTTTCCAATAGGTCCCATCAACATTAAGTTTCCTCTCAAAGGCAATACCCTCTTTCCTAGGGTTCCTGTTGAGGATCTACTTCTTAAGCACATCAAAAAGAGCCTGATGCCCTTTGAGGCTTTTGTACATGCCTGTCACATACTGAAAGTGCTAGTTATCGACTAGAGGGGGGTGAATAGGCGATTTTTATGAAAGTCTTCAAAACACGGGGGCTTTGAAGACAAACATTAGAAATGAACCTATTGATATGCAACGGAAGGTAGACTACACTAGACAAGCCATAGTCAAGTAAGCAACAAAGTGAAAGCACGAAGACTATCAGCAGCTAGGTACTATGGATCAGGATGGAAGATAGTATGAAGCCAGACAACAACGGTCTTCACACAATGAAGTCAATCAGATCATGCAAGCAGGCAATGACTTCAAGAAAAACTTTAAGTAAAGAGAGTTAAAGGATAGAACCAGTTGCTTGGTGAGGACAAGGATTTATTGGACTAGTTCCAGTTGCTGTGACAACTGTATGTCTGGTTAGGGAGGCTCAGATTCAACTTAGAAGACCGAGTCTTCACCTTATTCCCCTTGAGCTAAGGACACACAGTCCTCGCCCAATCACTCTGGTAAGTCTTCAAGGTAGACTTCCAAACCTTCACAGACTTCGTTCAACGGCAATCCACAATGACTCTTGGATGCTCAGAACATGACGCCTAACCGGCTGGAGGATTCACGGTCCTCAAGTGTAACAAGTTTTCAGATCGTGCAGACAGAAAGACTTTAGTGATGCCTAACACTCTTTGGCTCTGGGTGTTTAGGGCTTTATCCTCACAAGGATTTCTCTCTCAAATGCTTCGGAGGTGGATTGCTCTCAAACGACCAAAGCCATGCACGAACTCTGAGCAGCCACCAATTTATGGTGCAGGGGTGGGTTATTTATAGCCAGGAGGCAACCCGACCTAAATTGTCTGAAATGACCCTGGGTCACTAAGGAACTGACACGTGTCCAACGGTCAAATTTCAAACACACGCAGCAGCTTGACTTGGGCTACAAGTAAAGCTGACTCATCCAGCTCTGGATAAGATTTGCTCTAACTGTCTTTCCTCGAAGACATAGGATTTGGTTGAGCATCACTTCAGTCACTCTGGCTTTGTTCACATGGCCCCACTTAACAGTGCGGTGGTTCCTATGACTCAACAAAGAAGAAAAGGAAACTATGAAACAACTATGTCTTTGCACTCCATAGTCTTCACGTGAATGTCTTCTTGAGTCATAATCTTCATCGTGAATATCTTCACAGACCACCATTTTCTTCAATGTCTTCACATGTTTTTAGGGGTCATCTCTGGTAGGTAAACCGAATCAATGAGGGACTACTATCTGTGTTATCCTACAATTTGCACAAACACATTAGTCCCTCAACCAAGTTTGTCATCAATACTCCAAAACCAACCAGGGGTGGCACTAGATGCACTTACAATCTCCCCCTTTTTGGTGATTGATGTCAAACTAGTTGAAGTTTTCAACGGGGATAAAAGTATGTGAAAGTTTGATAATTTAGGCATTGTCTTCATAAGTAGCGAAAGTCTCCCCCTAAAGATGTGCATATAAGTAATTTGCTTTTGAATGCAAAGTCACATGGCAGGTTTTGCTTTGTGGAGATCCTCTTCAACTTACAAAGACAATTCATCATGCATATAAAGATATAACGACGATAATGAAATGCATAATGAAAAATGGACATCTGCGAAATGAATTCATGTGGGATTTACCATCGCATCACAGAGTATCAGAAAAATTAGCAGACGACCATCGAGTTTAAGTGTTACAACCCAAAAAAACCAAATGTATCAAAAGATGAGAGTTGTAAACACTTGGCTAAATAAATAGTGCAACCACCCATAAGGACCCGCTTGAAGACTATCAACTCATACGCTTCTCCCCCTTTTGTCAGTAAGGACCAAAAAGGTTTGAAGACATAGAGTATCTTCTCGTTCCCTTGAGGAGTAGATGCAGGTGTAGGGTCGATGTTGGAGTTTGGTGGTGCAAAAGGGCCTGGTGTAGTGTCGAGATGTAGTGAAGCCATGGTTGGTGAAGTGGCGTTGTCTTCTTCATCGACGACTCTCACAACAACAGTTGCAGCCGAAGATGAATACCAGAGTCTTTAATGGATGGAGAGCGGTGCCAGCATGCACTGCGAGGAGGAGTGGAATAAAATTTGAAACCCTCAGCAAAACCATCTTCGCGAAGATCTTCTTCAGTGCATAGTAGTGTGAGGCTCTTCCGGGACATCCGATAGGCTTCATGGGCAACAAATGAGTTCTTGGCGGCCAAGTTTCTGATGTGATTGACATCCACCAAGATACTCTGCATCTGACACTTTAGCCAGTCGTGATGCTTATCCTGCTTCTGATGTAAGGCCACAAGAAGCTCTCGGTCATTGAGTGCACAAGAACGCTGGCGAGGTCTTTGAGCAATTGTACTCTCAGTGGCTTCAGTATCTGCATGATGGGGCACACGCATATTTCCACCCAGAGGATAAGCAGGAGTTGCAACATTTGGAACATGAATCCTCTCCATTGGTTGCGTGAAGCTTTGGTGGTCAACATTTTTAAGACATAGAGGCATTTTGGCAGGCTCTGGGTAGATGGCTTCGACAGACAGATCAACATCAGGCAGAAATACCAGATGATTGCATGTTGAGGGCTGATAGTCAACAGTGGAGTGAAGCTTAATGAGACGCATCACCCATGGAGCATAAAACTTCAGGCCAAACAGATCAATCCCAGATGCGGCAAGTTGTCTGATGAAGAAATCCTGGGTGCTGAATCTGATGCCATTGACAATGTAGAATACCAAAGCCTTCATGGCTCCTCAAGTTTGGCTTCAGCGGTGTCGTGGAATTGTCACGGCAGATGTCCTTAGTGTCAGGACTTAGTCGTGAGGCCAACACATCTATGTAGTAGCTTGAGAGGGGTTGATCGGAATCGAGAAACGCAACACAAGACAAGGGCTTATACAGCTTCGGGCCCCGGAAAACATCATGGGGTAATAGCCCTACATGCTGTTTGAGGCTAGGTCTCATTATCATCCCGAGAGAGTTGCCGGTAAACCGGCTCTTTTTGTCTTGCCCTAGAGATTGTTTATTCTTGCTTGTCACTTGTCCCTCTTTGGGGAGCCCTGCCCCTCCTTATATAAGTTAAAGGGGCGGGTTACATGTGGAGTCCTATTAGAATTAGGACTAGTCTATCTCTAATACAAACTGGATACAAGTCCAGGTCTTAACTCCCTGTAAGACAAATATTCCTCACGCCTTTCCTCTTAAACCAACCCATCATAACATGAGCCGGCCTTCTAGGCCTTGGGCCTTGTCGTCCATATGGAACACGCGCCAGGTCACCAATGAGTCTTCAAGCTTGTGAATCATCATACTAGTGAACCGCCAGACACGTAAATCGCCAATCATCTAGCGGGTTACCAATGAAACGCCAAGTCCGGCCGGGTTATACTTCCGGCCGGTTTACGCCATGGGGTATATCCCCGACATTAGCCCCCAAGTGCCATGGTGCATGCTGGCAGTGACATGGGACTTGCATATTTGATGTAATCTCAATTTGAATAAATGTAGCCCCAAGTGTCGGGTCGTAAGCCTACAGCGACTCGAGACTATTCCTTCAATTGTAGAATAAACCATATCAATTGATAAAATAAGAGCCATTGTGCTGAAGCGACTTTGAAAACCTTAATCATAATAGTGGTTATTGATAACCATAATAAAAATCCAGCCATGTTGGCTATTAAAGATTTGAATACCTTACGAGTTGATAAATAAATCCGGAGTTGAAATACTCGGCGGCTCTTGGCCGATGGCAACTTCATGTGCATTCATTGTAAGCCGGAATTCTTATAACCCGGCGGGCGCATCATAATGCCCAAACATATATCCAGGGTTTATAACCAAGGCTGTAATTGAAGATAATCAAATATGACATAGATGATACCTGTGACATAGAATCACCTCGTTGGTTTAACCAACTTTTGTAGTGAGGGTGGTAACCCCAATCTTGAGTATTGAGAACTCCTTCCTTAATTTGCCGGATTATGATAATAAACCGCACTGGGATATAATAAACACCGGATTTTCCTTATAATACTGGCGACTTGTTAGTCAAAACCAGACCGGGTTAATGAATGCCGGATTATAACTGATCATGTAGTGACGACTTGTAGTTGAGAGCCAAGCCGGGTCAAGGACGCCGGTTTATGAAAAGATATTATGAATCTCAACAAAGGCAAAAAAACTTGGCAAATAGAACTCAAAAAGAATAAGCGAGGCTTTTTACGAGCTGCCAGGCTCCAAATCAAGGCTTTTCATGGGATACCAGGCCGCAGAGTTAAACCATTTAACAAAGCCTTTAAAGATGGACCTCCAATTAAGCAATCATCGTTTTAACTTTGACAAGTTCAGGGTCTGTATAAGATTGACTTGTCAAACGTTCGGCGGGTCATACCAGGATTACCTGGACAGGAGTGGCTTACTTGATGAAGGCAGGTTAACCCGGGGTTTTAGGTGAATACACCAGGCTTCCAAGCCGTGGCTTGATAGCCAATTACAAGGGTCCTTTCAAACTCTTTGTTGCTTTGCACAAAGAGCCACCAAGTAACTTTTTGAGCTATGCTCAGTGGGTGCCCATGTTTGAGTTTGTGATTTTTGCAACACTCTCTTTGGCCCCGAAGTGAATTCATGTTGGCCTTACGCCGATCAAGAGGTGTAGCTATGGTTCAGATATGACCAAGCCCCCTAGTGATATCCATTTGTGGTTTCAAACTGATCAAGAGGTGTAGCTATGGTTCAGATATGACCAAGCCCCCTGGTGATTTTTCTGGTGGCCTTACGCCGATCAAGAGGTGTAGCTATAGTTCGAATACGATGAATCCCCCAAGTGATCAATAATATGATAAGCCAATAAGGCATGATACCCATGTTTGAACCGCGCATCATGGCAGTAGGTCCTCTTCGGCAACTTTTAATTTTTTGCAAGAGATAAATTCTTCTTGAACCGAGATTTTGAACCGGATATTGAGAGCGTCAGAGCTTTATGGGATACATCTTTCCCTCGAACCGGGTCTTAAACTGGAGTCTTCATTTTCAGCCAGAAATTTTCTGACGGCCTTTAAACTCGAACTTGCGAGAAGTTAATTCTTTTTTTTGAACCGGAAATTCTTAAACCGAATTTGAGAGCCTTAGAGCCTTGTGGGAGAACAGATTTCCCTTGAATCGGATTTTAAACCGGCATTCTTCATTTTGAACCGGAAATTTTCTCACGGCCCTTAAATTTTCATCCATATGGTAGTAGCCTCCGGAACCGGGTTATCATTCCCTCCAACGTCCTGGGGTTCTAGACTTTACTGAAAACCGACAACATTTGCTGAGTCAAGGTGACTCAAGGAGTTGACTTGAGATTCTCCATATTTGACTGTGATATAATCCGACATAACTTGTATATCATTAGTGTTGATAGCACGATGTGAATCCACAGAAGGTTGAGGTGACTGCGGCGAGTTATAAATGATCCCGCATGAGCTGTGTCAACAACTCGACCAATGGTTCCTTCCAACTAGTGATTTGAAGTTAACCAAAACTATAGTGGCGGCGACTTGTGCGCCCGCTTGTTGAACCACCCAGTGCAGACGGCGGCTGATAGTATATGATAATTTGCCTCCATTTTGTTGAAAGAAAACCGGGCTACCCAAGTTGTGACTTGTTCATACTCAATAAATAGCTCATGCAGACAGGTGCAGCCCGGTATGTTGATATAGACCGGACTGCGGGGGACGGCGGCCTGTGCATGTGTTATTGGGTAATTTGCATGGTCTTGACGAGTTGACGCGGACTGATATGTTAGCCAGAAAATATCCACTGCAGAGTTGACGATCACCACAGTGAAGCTGAAATCAATCATGGGCAAGTCGGCCATGCGAGCAGACAGATGAAACGGCCGCGGCGTTGTAAACCGGTGCGGGCGAGCAAGTTGTCCTCCATGTTGTAAACCGGCGTGGACGCATGAACCGGTGGCCAGGGCAGATGGGCGAATCGTCCGTGTTGTAAGGTGGTCCGGACGGGCGAGTCGGCCGGCGCGTTGATGTAACCCAGACCGCGATACGCGTGTCCGTGAATGGCATAAAAATTGTCCTATGTAAAAATATTACAGGACAGAGTAATTGTTCTTTGAAAAAAAGTGTTTAATACATAAATTTAGATGAATACCACCTGATGTTTGGGCAGACAGTAAAACCACCGCAGCATCAGAAATGGCTTCGGAGTGATGAGTCGGTCACGGCCTTGTAAGCCGGCACAGACGAGCCAGTTGTCCTCCGCGTAATAAACCGGTGCGGACGCGTGAACCAACGGTGAGGGCGGACGGGTGAGTCGTCCGTGACGTTGTAAGGCGGCGCGAACGGGCAAGTTGGCCGGCGCGTTGATGTAAACCAGACCGCGATACACGTGTCCGTGAAGTTGCGCGGCACAACCAAACATGCCTTCATGGTATAATACCACCCCCTTCTTCTTTTTTTAATAGCCTTCCTGATATTTTTTGTGTCAGATGAACGTGAATGCTGATTCTTCTGAATAATAATGGACGCAGCCCCACGTGACCTCTCTTCCTCTGTCTCTTTCTTTTTCTTTGTCTTCTTGTGATGAAGAGATGGCAGTAGCTTTTGATCTCCTCGTATAAGTAATGCATGTTGTTCAAATAGATAGAGCGAATAGCACCTGATGACTTTGGTTGACTGTGCAACCGGCTGGCACGTGAGGCTTCTCATGAACATTGTCCGCAACATCTCTTCCCACGCGAGCTTCCAGCAGCCGTAGTATGGGACGCGGCGGGCCAGCTCGGCTGCTCATCGGTCAGGGGCGGTTTGGCATGTCAGGCGGCTCACGCCGTTGCTGGAGGCGAGGAACAGGCAGCATGGAGGAACGACAGGCTCGGAACCAAGGCAGCTTAAAGCCTGTAGTGGAAATCGCGACAGCGACTCACATGGGCTGAGGCAGAGGCGACCAGTCATTTGACTTGGTCACAATAGTGGCTTGTCAAAGCGAGTCGGCGCGTGACGGCCAAGAGGGCGGCTCCAAAGCAGCGGTAGAGTCAACAACGGGGTCAGAGTGCCTCCATGAAGCAATAACTCAACACGGTCGAGGTAGAAGCGAGTCCACCAATGGCTCGGACAATGGTGAGGGCGACTTAGGCGCGGAGATAGGTCAGGGCCAGGACGAGCGTGCCTTGAAGGTGACATCAACTCCGTTTTGAAGGCGTGATAGCAGCTCTAAAGAAAAAGACGCGGCCGCAGCGCCGGCGACTTCGGACCGCACCGACGGGCGGAGGAACGGCGGAGCGATGGCGGCTTCAAGCAGGTCGTGGCCGCAGAGGTACAGCAGCGACGACCACTCGGCGGCAATTCGAAGACAACTTGCCGTTGGCGACTTGTCAGCGGAGGTAGGTGCCACCGCTGCGTAGGGGCGCCGGTGGCTCGAGGTACTGGGGCGGCAGGTTGCTCGAAGCGAAACCACAATCGTGGCCGTATTCGTCTCTGAATCATGGTCATATCCAATTCCGGGTCGCAGTCCCTCCCTTTTTCTTTAATGTGAATTTTTACCAGCCGATCCTATCGACTACTAGTTGAAACAGTATGATTCCTTCACGTGAAAACACTACAGCTGGCCCGATTCCTTGGTACATGTGCATCTTGATTGTTCGATCAGACAAAAAACAAGGATTCTGGCGATTTGATCGCTTGGTCTCGGTGACTTGCAGTAGTTAACAGATCTCGACCCAAATCCTAATTTCTCATGAACACTGAATCTCATCAAATATAAATCTGGGTTTATGAACTTGACGCTGATGCGGATCTTCCCAAACCGGCTTTTCTTTCTTGAAAAAATTGCAAACCTCTCGATCCCTGTGAGAGATCCCTCCAAGAACTCAACACCATTATGCGCAGGCCCCACGGTGGGCGCCAACTGTCGTGGAATTGTCACGGCAGATGTCCTTAGTGTCAGGACTTAGTTGTGAGGCCAACACATCTATGTAGTAGTTTGAGAGGGGTTGATCGGAATCGAGAAACGCAACACAAGACAAGGGTTTAGACAGCTTCGGGCCCCGGGAAACATCATCCGGTAATAGCCCTACATGCTGTTTGAGGCTAGGTCTCATTATCATCCTGAGAGAGTCGCCGGTAAACCGGCTCTTTTTGTCTAGCCCTACAGATTGTTTCTTCTTGCTTGTCGCTTGTCCCTCTTTGGGGAGCCCTGCCCCTCCTTATATAAGTTAAAGGGGTGGGTTACATGTGGAGTCCTATTATAATTAGGACTAGTCTATCTCTAATACAAACCGGATACAAGTCCAGGTCTTAACTCCCTGTAAGACAAATATTCCTCACGCCTTTCCTCTTAAACCAGCCCATCATAACATGAGCCGGCCTTCTAGGCCTTGGGCCTTGTCATCCATCTGGAACATGCGCCGGGTCATCAATGAGTCTTCAAGCTCATGAATCGTCATACTAGTGAACCGCCAGACACGTAAGTCGCCAATCCTCTAGCGGGTTACCGATGAAACACCAAGTCCGGCCGGGTTATACTTCCGGCCGGTTTACGCCGCGGGGTATATCCCCGACAAGCGGTATATCCCTTGATTGGCCATAGAGTACACATCAGAATGTGATAGACTATGCGGGGCAGGTACTCAAGGTTCTTTACAAGGAATTCCTTGGGATATTCAGCATCTTGGGGCAATGGCTTCATCATGCTGAGCATCTCACTCATGTTGGGTTCAGGCTTTTGGAAGATGCTCTGCAATTCTTCGCAATGACGCTGACAACCAGGCTCATAGAATTCGCCTGGAGTGGGCAAGGAAGTGAGCTCAATGATGTCTTGAGCTTTGGCTTCATGATGCACATCACCTGCCATCCACTCAAGAACCCATGTCTTCCGATCCCTGTTGTAGCCGCGAATATGAAGCGTGGCATAGAATTGCAGCAGTAGTTCTTCATTCCAGTGCTCCTTGTCAGTGACAAAGGGCAGAAGACCAACCTCCCTGAAACAATCAAGGGCTTCTTCAAGACAGGGCAGCCCAGGAATAGCTTCACAATCAAGATGCATGTGTCGAAAGATTCGCTCTTGATTGTATAGGATGCAAGAGTAGTAGTTGCACTGCTGATAGCTCCAGACTCAATCAGATGAGATCTTTGGCTTTCGGTAAGGATTCTTGGCGCTATCAAAGAAGGTGTTGTGGGCTCTGAAGCTGTTGACGCTGAACAATCCAGGCGATGTAGTAGTCCCTGGAAGCCTGGGCAGCCTTGGCTTTGGCTTCTGAACTTGGGGCCGCTGCTCCACATGATAGTCATATTAAGGTCCGGGAGCAGTGGGAGGCACCATGATGGGCCATTCCACAGTGACCAGCTGTCCATGATCAAAGGCCTGTTCAATTGTGTGAGGCCTTGGAGATGGAATAGTGGCTTCAGCATGCAAAGTGGCTTCAGGTTGTACTTGAGCTTCAGGCAACACATTATCTTCAGCCATGACAACATCATTGGCTTCAGTATCATTGTTGGTGGCAGCCTCAGTGTTCTCAACCTCTGTGTCTTCATTCACAGGAGGGTCGGGCACATACACATTCTCCTCGAGAATGACTTCTTCAGTGGCAGGGGGTGTGGCAACTCTTTCTCATCTTCTTTCTTCATCAGTTGTTGCAGCCGGAATGTCTTCAACAACTTTGGCTTCAGACTTAGAGACATTCACTGTTGGTGTGCCTTCAGGGAACACTTGACGTGCTACTCAGCTTTGTTGCACTTCCCCTTCTGGAATGCTTGGCATGGCGACCTATGGCCAGGGGTCTTTGCGAAGCCTGCAGAAAGCGGGTGACGCATGTGGTGATGGAGTGGTCTGGACCATGTAGTTATCTTTGTCAATCATTGGAGTGGTGTCTTGAGGTGGTGGAGTTCTGGGAGTGTCATCAAGAGTGGGGGTGTCTTGTTGAGGATGATCGGCTCACGAAGCATCCTGAGTGATTGGCGTCAAAGGACGACCAATACTGATGAGTTCGCTGTTCATATGAACTGGCGATGATACCATGTGGTGCTCAATTTGAGGAAGGATTTCATCATCTTCAACATTGTCATCATGATCAATGTCTTCAGCTGTGGTGGGGTCGACAGCTGGTACTTCTTCATCTTCAGGAGCCTCTGTGGTAGCAGGCTCGTGAATCACTAGACGATGCTCTTGGCTCGTGGAGGCAGGACGGGCAACAGAAATTGGCTCAACCACAAGGGGCTCAGAGGCAGCAACCACACATTCTTTCTATGAAGACTTAGTCTTCAGCTTATTCTTGGAAGGAGCATCATCAGAAGCATCCTTGTGCTTGCGCTTCTTGGCATCAGCTTTAGCTGCCCTGGTTTTCTTCAGTTCTGCAGCTGCTGAGGGGACATTAGGCTTCAAGCCTGTCATGTTGGCAGGGAAGACAATACGATGTTCTTCCTGCCTTGGTGCTTCAGTTCGAGCCGCAGTAGACTTCTTCTTCTGTTTGGCAGCCATTCTAGGGTCGATACCAGGACGCCCAAGAGCCTTGCGCTTCTCTGCTTCATTGTGTGCTTGAACACATTTCTCTGCGAAGTATTTTGTCTGCTCTCTTGAACCTTTTGCTTCTTCACGCTTCTTGTGAAACAGTTCTTTGAGCTCATGCATCATTTCGTTGAAGCTTTGAACATCTGCCACGCTGAGCTTGGCCATGTTCTTCTTGAAGAGAGCCTTCTCATAATCAATTTTGTTCTTCAGCTCGACAATCTTCTGAACCAAGGCCAACTCATTAGCAATGGCTCCATGGAATGTGACGCTGATGTCAACTGACAACTGAAGATCATCAATGTTGAGGCTGGGATTTTCAAACCACTCGTCGATGAAGTTATTCAGAATATCCACGTGAAAGAGGGGCAGATCGTTGAAGATCTCCGCCTCTTGCTTGCTCTTGATCAGCTGTTCGAGGGTTCATCACCAAGATCTTCATTGGTGTTCAGATCAATGGTTTCATCCTCATTCCTCAGAATGGCAGCTGGAGTCAGTTCATGTCCAGAAATATTCTTGGGCTCTTTGGTTTTCTTTATTGTAACGGCCTTCTTGGAGACACGGGACAGATCCTCAGATTGCACACTGGGTTCAGGAGGTGCAGTGGCCAATGGCTTCATACGTGAAGCTTTTGGTGCAGCAGAGGGCTTCGAAGCTTTTGACTTCTTTGGCTTCTGCTTTGGTGGTGCTGGTGCATCTTCAGAATCTGCGTCGTCAGCAGAGTGATCCACCATAGCAGAAGGGGACGATTTCATTGGGATTGGCATCACGGGTGCCATCAGCCCTTGGAGCAGACGGACCAAGGTTGAAATTGAGTCCAAGGTCCTTCTTGTTCTTGATAGTAGACTCCTTGGTAAATTGATAATTGTGCTTGAAGAGATTGTCGACACAACACCATAACAAAGATGATGGGTCGGCGTTTTCTGGCTATGGCCCTCGGACCATGCATGGATAGAAGCCTTGAGCAATGGCTTCGGGCTTGGACGTTACATGAAACACTTCGAAAAGATTGCGGTGGTGGTGTTACCCACCGTATAGTAAGTATTAGACCTAGACACGGCGCACAATTATCGTGGCACTCAGAAGTCAAATTCCGCATTAATGTATTCACACTTAGAGTGCATGTCTTCATTGATTGAAGATATACGATACTTCGTGTGTTGCACATCTAAGTCATTAACATGCATAAGCGTTAGGATGTGTATCCAATTATAGGACATATGAGGATTCTAAGATATTTAGCTCACACCACAACTTGCAAAACCTTTTCTCATCCAAGGGCTTTGTGAAGATATCTTCCAATTGCTCTTCAGTGTTGACGTGAATGATATCAATATCTTCCTTCATGACATGATCTCTGAGAAAATGATGACGGATCTAAATGTGCTCTGTCTTCGAGTGTTGGACTGGGTTGTTGGCAATCTTGATGGCGCTTTCATTATCGTAGTAAAGTGGCACTTGCTTCAGGTGGATGCCATAGTCCTTGAGAGTTTGCTTCATCCATAGAAGCTAAGTGTGGCAAGATCCAGTAGCAATGTATTCAGATTTAGAAGTGGAGAGAGATACACAGTTCTGCTTCTTCGAAGACCAACAGACAAGAGATCGTCCAAGAAAGTGACATGTGCCTGATGTGGACTTGCGATCAACCTTGTCACCAGGATAATCAACATCTGAGAATCCAACTAGATCAAACTCCGAGTCCTTTGGATACCATAATCCTAGTGTTGGGGTGTAAGCCAAATATCAAAGAATTCGCTTCACTGCTAAGTGATGCGATTCCTTTGGTGCCGCTTGAAATCGGGCACACGTGCAAACGTTAAGCATTATATCTAGCCTAGATGCACATAAATAGAGTAAAGAACCAATCATGTAGTGGTATACCTTTTGATCGAACTCTTTACCATTGTCGTCGGGACCCAATTGACCTTTGGTTGGCATTGGCATCGTGTACCCTTAGCAGTCTTGCATTCCAAACTTCTTCAGGCAATCTTTGAGGTATTTCTCTTGAGATATGAAGATGTCGTTGCTCTGCTGATGGATTTGAAGACCGAGGAAGAACTTCAGCTCACCCATCATGGACATATGATATTGCTCTTGCGTCATGTGCCCAAACTCGTCACTGTATCTCTTGTCAGTGCGGCCGAAGATAATGTCATCCACATAGATCTGGCACACAAATAGTTCACCATTGTATGTCTTTGTGAAGAGAGTGGGATCCGGGGAACCAGGTTTGAAGCCTTGCTCTTCAGGAAGTCTTTGAGTGTGCCATACCAAGTGCGAGGGGCTTGTTTGAGGCCATGTAGTGCCTTATTGAGCTTGTATGCCATGTCAGGATGTTTTGGGTCTTCAAAGCCAGGGGGTTGTGCAACATATACTTCTTATTCAATCTTCCCATTGAGAAAAGCACTCTTCACATCCATTTGGTACAGGAGGATGTTGTGATGGTTGGCATAGGCTAGCAGTATGCGAATGGCTTCAAGCCTAGCCACCGGAGCAAATGTTTCATCGAAGTCAATCCCTTCAAGTTGAGTGCATCCTTGAGCAACGAGACGAGCCTTGTTTATGACAACTTGACCATGCTCATCTTGTTTGTTGCGATAGATCCATTTTCTGCCAAAGATGTTATGCTTCCGTGGATCAGGACGCTTAACCAATTCCCACACATTGTTCAGCTTGAACTGTTGAAGCTCTTCTTGCATTGCTTGAATCCATTCAGGTTCCATGAAGGCTTCAGCAAATTTCTTGGGTTCAGATATAGAGACAAATGCAAAGTGCCCACAGAAATTTGCTAGTTGTGTTGCTCTTGAACGAGTGAGTGGACCAGGTGCATTGATGCTATCGATTATCTTCTCAATCTGCACTTCATTTGCAACACGAGGATGGACTGGATGAAGACTTTGCTCTGGTTGATCATTGTCTTCATCATCAGTATTAACTTCGAGCTGAGTAGTGTCTTCGGGTTGATTAGGTGCAGAAATGATGAGTTCTTCTTCAACATGTGCATCTGAAGGTATGATTTCTCCAGTACCCATAAGCTTGATCGATTCACTAGGTGGGACTTCATCTAGCAGATTTGGCAGGTGTTCTCTTTGTGAGCCATTAGTCTCATCGAACCGCACATCCACCGTTTCAACCACTTTATAGTGAAAGAGGTTGAAGACTCTGTAGGAGTGCGAATCCTTTTCGTAGCCAAGCATAAAACCTTCATGTGCTTTTTGTGCAAATATTGAAGTGTGATGTGGATCCTTGATCCAGCACCTAGCACCAAATACTCTGAAGTAACTGACATTTGGCTTCTTACCAGTTAGGAGCTCATAGGATGTCTTCTTTAGAAGCTTGTGAAGATAAACACAATTGATGACATGGCATGCAGTATCAATAGCTTCCGCCCAGAACTTCCTTGGAGTCTTGTACTCATCAAGCATCGTCCGAGCCATCTCAATGAGTGTTCTGTTCTTGCGCTCCATGATGCCATTCTGCTGAGGTGTGTATGGAGCTGAGAACTCATTCGTGATGCCCAATGTATCAAGATAAGTGTCGAGGTCGGTGTTTTGAATTCTGTGCCTTTGTCACTTCTGATGTGCTTGATCTTGATGCCATATTTTGTCATGGCATGATTGGCGAATCGGCTGAAGACATCCTGCACTTCATTCTTGTAAAGGATTATATGCACCCATGTGTATCTTGAATAATCATCAACAATGACGAAGCCATAGAGGCAAGCAGTGGTAGTGAGAGTAGAGTAGTGAGTAGGGCCAAATAAGTCCATGTGAAGCATCTTGAAGGGTTGAGATGTCATCATGATTGTCTTTGAGGGTTGTTTGGCCCTTTTCATCTTTCCAGCTTCGCAGGCACCACACAGATGATCCTTCTTGAACTTGACGCCCTCGATGCCTATGACATGTTTCTTCTTCGCGAGTGTGTACAAGTTCCTCATGCCAGCATGCCCTAGCCTCCGGTGCTAGAGCCAGCACTCTGGCACCTTTGCTAGAAGACATACGGCCAACTATGGTCCTGCTGAGAAATCTACCATATACAAATCGTCTTTCCGATATCCTTCAAAGACTAGAGACTTGTCAGATTCCATTAGAACAAGGCAATGATTTTTTTTTCAAAAATCACAATCATATTCAAATCACAAAGCATCAAGATAGATATTAAGTTGAAACCAAGGGATTCAACAAGCATAACTTTATCCCTGTGCTGATCATTTGAGATTGCAACTCTACCTAGACCCAATACATGCTTTTACTAGTGTTAGCAAATGTAATGTGACTCTTGTCAGATGGACGTAAGGTTGAGTCCATGAGAAGACTTCGATCACCAGTCATGTGGTTAGTGCATCCACTGTCCATAATCCGCTCAGAACCTTTGGTATCGTACCCTACAGTGCAGTTTGGGGGATAGGCTTCACCAAGGGAAGTGTGAAGCATAGACATTTGTCGAACAAGCATATTATCAAAGTTCAGATCACGGTTAGGATAAGTAGGATGTATGCCAAGGAATCCTGGGACGAAATACATAATAAGACCATTTGGGCATTTTATCTTGCACCCCACAAGATGTTTAAGGTCCCTAGCATAATCATCAGACGCCTTTGATTTCAGGCTGGAGACCTTTCCCTGCAAAAGAGAGTTAATTCTTCTTAACCACCCACATCTTCAAGGGTGGCTTAGAAGCAATGAGTCTAAGTGCAGCATCTGAGAACTTTGGTTTTTGCAGCCCTAGCAAATAGCCTTGCAAGAGGAGAATAATACTCATAATAATACGCAGAATAGTTCTTGGTCTTATGGACATGGCGGTTTGATGAAACACACTCATATTCATAGGCCTGAGTATGGTTTTCCTGCAAAACATTGGCGTTAGGGTGGCTCTGGTGATTCCTCTGTCTGTATGAAGCCTTTGGTCTGCGATTTGTCTTCTTCCCGAGGGGTGTCATGATGACATTCACCTGAAGATTTAGAAGACAACTTTTGGGTACCCAGATCTTCTTAAAAGGTGGTCCATTCCTGCAGTTAGTACCAATATACCTGGCAAACACTTCACCATTCTGATTCTTAAACAGTTTATAGTTTGCATCAAAGGATTCATCAATGACAATCGGGTTAGCACAAGTGAAGCCAGATAAGGTAGATGGATCCACTGAAGGTCCCTTTGCAGCAACCCATGTGGTTTTGGGGTACTACTCAGGCTTCCAGTAAGAACCATCAACATTCATTTTCCTCTTGAACCCAACACGCTCTTTCCTAGGGTTTCGGTTCAGAATCTGTTTCCCGAGGACATCACATAGTGTTTGAATGCCTTTGATACTTTTGTACATTCCCGTCTCAAGCAATGTCTTCAACCTGGCATTTCTAGCAATAGTAGTGGTATCCTCAACAGAGGGGTTAGTTACCACATCAGCAGTTGAAGATATTGCACTAGTAGCAGCAGTAGAACATTCAACAACAGAGACAACATTATCACACTCAAGACATTTTAGACATGGTGGTTCAAATCCTTCCTGAGCAGAATTGATCTGTTGAGCGCGGAGTGACTCGTTCTCCTTTTGAAGATCTTCATGAGCCGATCTCAAGTTCTCAAGCTCTTGCTTCCTTTGAAGATAATCATAGGAGAGATTTTCATGAGTAGTTGAGAGCATTTCATGATGACTTTCAAGTTCTTCGTACTTAACATGAAGATTTTTAATGTCTTCAATTAATGATTGGGATCGGGTCATTTCCGCGTCCAATAGGTCATCACTTTTTTCTAGAAATTTTTAATATGTTCCATAGCATTCTATTGCTCAGTTGCAATTTTAGCAAGTGTTTTGTAGCTGGGTTTAGATTCACATTCAGAGTCATCTTCACTTTATGTTTGAAAATAAGCATCGTGTGAGTTTACCTTGGCACCACGTGCCATGAAGCAGTAGGTGGGAGTAGAGTCATCCTCATCATCAGCATCAGCGTTGGTGTCGATGTCATTGTCTTCAGTGTTGAAGATGGACTTGGTGACGTATGCTGAAACTAGAGCCAGGCTTGCCACGCCTGAATCAGATTCCTCTTTGGACTCCACCTCCACCTCCTGAGATGCAGACTCCTCCTCTGAATCCATCTCCTTGCCAACAAATGCACGAGCCTAGATGGATGAGCTGTTCTTGTGCGATGAAGACTTCGACAAAGACTTGGAAGAAGACTTTGAGGATTTCTTCTTCTTCTTGTCAGCAAAATCATATTCCTTGCTCTTCTTCTTGTTGTTGTTCTCATTGTCCCATTGAGGACATTCAGAGATGTAGTGACCAGGTTTCTTGCACTTGTGGCACGTTCTCTTCTTGTAGTCACGGGAAGAAGCTTCATCATTTCTTGAGCTGGATTTCGAAGTTGGTCTAAAGCCTTTCTTCTTGGTGAACCTCTAGAACTTCTTCACTAGCTTGGCAAGTTCCTTTCCAATGTATCCAAGATGCTCAGAACTACAGTCATATTCTTCTTCAGATGAGGAGACAACCTTTGCCTTCAAAGCACGAGTTCGGCCATAGTTGGGACCATATATATCTCTTTTCTCAGATTGCTGAAACTCATGTGAGTTGAGCCTCTCAAGTATGTCAGACGGATCGAGAGTCTTGAAGTCAGGGCGTTCTTGAATCATCAGGGCCAGGGTGTCGTATGAGCTATCAAGCGATCTGAGAAGTGTTTTGACGATTTCGTGCTTGGTGATTTCAGTGGCACCGAGTGCACGAAGCTCATTTGTGATATCAGTGAGGCGATCGAATGTGAGCTGGACATTCTCATTGTCATTTCTCTTGAAGCGGTTGAAGAGGTTGCGAAGAACACTAATCCTTGAGTGTCTCAGGGTTGAGACGCCTTTGTTGACCTTGGAGAGCCAGTCACAGACGAGCTTCGCAGTTTCCAGAGCACTCACATGGCCATACTCTCCTTTGGTCAGATGGCCACAGATGATGTTCTTGGTAGTTGAGTCCAGTTGAATGAACCTCTTAACATCAGCAGCAGTGACACCTTCACTGACCTTGGGAACACCATTCTTGACGACATACCAGAGGTCGACGTCAATGGCCTTAAGATGCATGCACATCTTATTCTTCCAGTAGGGGTAATCAGTGCCATCGAAGATAGGGCACACAACGCAGACTTTGATTATCCCTGCAGTCAACATAGCTAAAACTCCAAGTGGTTAAACCGAATCACACAGAACAAGGGAGCACCTTGCTTTGGTACCAATTGAAAGTGCTAGTTATCGGCTAGAGGGGGGTGAATAGGTGATTTTTGTGAAAGTCTTCAAAACACGGGGCTTTGAAGACAAACAATGGAAATGAACCTATTGATATGCAGTGGAAGGTAGACTACACTAGACAATCCATAGTCAAGTAAGCAATGAAGTGAAAGCACGAAGACTATCAGCAACTAGGTAGTATGGATCAGGATGGATGATAGTATGAAGCCAATCAACAACACTCTTCTCACAATGAAGTCAATCAGATCATGCAAGCAGGCAATGACTTCACGAAGACAAACTGTAAGTAAAGAGATGTAAAGGATAAAACTAGTTTCTTGGTGAGGACAAGGATTTGTTGGACCAGTTCCAGTTGTTGTGACAACTGTACGTCTGGTTAGGGAGGCTGAGATTCAACTCAGAAGATCGCGTCTTCACCTTATTCCCCATGAGCTAAGGACACATAGTCCTCGCCCAATCACTCTGGTAAGTCTTCAAGGTAGACTTCCAAACCTTCACAGACTTCATTCACCAGCAATCCACAATGACTCTTGGATGCTCAGAACGCGACGCCTAACCGGCTGGAGGATTCACAGTCCTCAAGTGTAAAAAGTCTTCAGATCACGTAGACAGAAAGACGTCAGTGATGCCTAATACGCTTTGGCTCTGGGTGTTTAGGGCTTTGTCCTCGCAAGGATTTCTCTCTCAAATGCTTCGGAGGTGGGTTGCTCTCAAACAAAAAAAGTTGTGCACTAACTCTGAGGATCCACCAATTTATGGTGTAGGGGGTGGGCTATTTATGGCTAGGAGGCAACCCGACCTGATTTGTCCGAAATGACCCTGGGTCACTAAGGAACTGACATGTGTCCAACGGTCAGATTTCAAACACATGCAGCAGCTTGACTTGGGCTACAAGTAAAGCTGACTCATCCAGCTCTGGATAATATTTGCTCTTACTGTCTTCGCTCGAAGACATAGGATTTGGTTGAGCATCACTTTAGTCACTCTGACTTTGTTCACTTGGACCCCACTTAACAGTGCGGTGGTTCCTATGACTCAACAAAGAAGAAAAGGAAACTATGAAACAACTATGTCTTCGCACTCCATAGTCTTCACGTGAATGTCTTCTTGAGTCATAATCGTAGTCTTGAATATCTTCACAGACCACCATTGTCTTCAATGAATTCACACATTTTTAGGGGTCATCTCTGGTAGGTAAACCGAATCAATGAGGGACTACTACCTGTGTTATCCTGCAATTCTCACAAACACATTAGTCCCTCAACCAAGTTTGTCGTCAATACTCCAAAACCAACAAGGGGTGGCACTAGATGCACTTACACATACAATTCCTTCGGCCCTCCATGGTCAGTGATACTAGCAGCATCCTCAGATGAGGAGTTAGTCATAGCAGAGACAATTGAAGAATTTGCAACAATAGAAGCATTTGAACTTTCAGGTGAAGAATTAGCAGATTCACGTTCAATGCACTTCAAACATGGAGGAATAAATTCTTCCTGGGTAGCGCTGATTTCTTGAGCAACTAATGAATCACGCACCTTCTAAAGATCTTCATAACTCACTCTTAACTTCTCAAGATCTTGCTTTATTTGAAGAAATTCATAAGAAAGCTTCTCATGATCAGATAAGAGAGTGTTATGATGACTCTGAAGATTATCAAACTTAGTCTGAAGTATCTGAAGATTTTTAGTCAAAGTTTTAGTGCGATCCATTTCTTCACCCAACATATCATTGCTTTTGTCTAGCATATTTTGAACCTTTTCAAGAGCCTTTTGTTGTTTCACAGCAATCTTAGCAAGTTTAGAATAGCTAGGCTTGAGCTTTTCATCAGATTCTTCCTCACTTGATTCAGAGGAGGGATATTTGAGTACCTTTGCACCTTTTACCATGAAGCAATAGGTGGGAGCATAGTCATCATTGCCATCGTCATTGGTGTTGGGGAGGTCCTTTTCCTCAGAGTTGAAGATGGACTTGATGACGAACGCAGTAGCGAGGGCTAGGCTCACCACACCAGAGTCTGATTCCTCGGATGCCTCCTCTTCCTCATTTTCCTTAGATTCAGCCTCAGAGTCCATTTCCTTGCCAATGAATGCCCGAGCCTTCTTGGAGCTGCTCTTCTTGTGAGATGAAGACCTTGAAGATTTTGATGAAGAGGACTTTGAAGATTTCTTCTTCTTTTTTGAATCATTAGAACTGTAGTCCTTGTACTTCTTCTTCTTTGATTCCTTTTCCTATTGAGGACAATCTTGAATGTAGTGACCAGGTTTCTTGCATTTGTGGCAAAGTCTCCTCTTGTAAGCACGGGATGAGGAATCTGATCTTAAGTCATCACTTCTTGAGGATTTTCCAAAACGACCACGTCTTGAGAACTTCTGGAATTTTCTCACGAGCATTGCTAGCTCCTGGCTCAGTTCTTCAGGATCACCAAGGCTGCTACCAGAATCCTCACCTTCAGATTCAGACACTGCCTTGGCCTTCAGAGCTCGGGATCTGCCATAGCTCGGTCCATAGAGATCTCTCTTCTCAGCAAGCTAGAACTCATGAGTGTTTAGCCTCTCGAGGATATCAGCAGGATCAAGTGACTTGTAGTCTCCACGTTCTTGTATCATCGGTGCAAGGGTGTCAAATGAGGAATCAAGTGATCGAAGCAATTTCTTCACCACCTCATGGTCGGTGATGTCAGAGGCACCAAGTGCTTGAAGCTCATTTGAAATGTCAGTGAGGCAATCGAAGGTTTGCTGAACATTTTCATTATCAAGTATTTTGAAGCGGATGAATAGATTGCGAAGAACGTCAACTCGAGAGTCATGCTGGGTTGAGACTCCTTCTTTGACCTTGGACAACCTGTCTTAGATAAGCTTTGTTGTCTCCAAAGCACTCACTCTGCCATACTGCCCTTTGCTCAGATATCCACATATGATATTCTTCGCTCGAGAGTCGAGTTGCTTGAATCTCTTCACATCGGCAGCATTGATGGTAGGAGTGATAGAGGTAACACCATTTTCCACAACGTACCAGAGATCGTTGTCAGTTGCCTCAAGATGCATTTGCATCTTATTCTTCCGGAAGGGGTAGTCCGCCCCATCGAAGGTAGGACACCCAGCAAAGACCTTGATCATACCTGCGGTCGACAGAACTAAACCTCTAGGCTGTTAAACCAAAATCACATAGAACAAGGGAGTACCTTGCTCTGATACCAATTGAAAGTGCGTTAAGTCGACTAGAGCGGAGTGAATAGGGGATTTTTATAAATTCTTCACTAAGGAATTTCAGGGTGAGGAAATTCCTAAGCGAAGAACTACTTGCAGCAGAATAAGTACTCAGATGCAGACATGACATAACATAAGCATGGACATCATGATGAATTGGAAACAAAACACAGAGTACAGAAAGCGTAAGCACAGGACAAAACGGAATGAAGACAAACAGACTGAAGAAATTGAACTAAGGAAATTGAAAATGTCTTCAGTCAAAGTCTTCAAACAGATATGAACAGGTACACAACACAGTAATGAAGAAATGAAAGGGTTGAGGAAATAGAACCAGTTAGTTCAGTGAAGACAATGATTTGGTAGACCAGTTCCAACTGCTGTGACATTTGTACGTCTCGTTAGAGCGGCTAGGTATTTAAACCTAAGGACACATAGTCCTCACCTTATTCTCCTTGAACTAAGGTCACACAGACCTTGTCCAATCACTCGTGGTAAGTCTTCAGGTGATTTCCAAACCTTCACAGACTCGGTCACTCGGCGATCCACAATTTCCTCTTGGATGCTCTAGACCATGACGCCTAACCGTTTGGAGGATGCACAGCCCTGTGACGCCCGGATAATTAGGCTACAGTAACCCCTCATTAATGATGCCACGTCACCTCTGTCACTTTAGTGAATCTCGGGTTAGTTAAAAAAACTGATTCAAAATTCAAATTCAAAATCAAGTCAAACAATTAAAAGTTTTCGGATATTGAAACTAAAATGTTCGAAGTGAACCAAATAATGCATAGGTAATTGTGGTGGAGAATTCACACTTTTATAAAATATTTAAGTACTCTAAAATGAACAAAACAGTAGCAAAAACAAATATTTAAATGCTTTTAAAATGATAAACGATTACAAACTAATATATTTAGGTGCCAAGTTAATTATGGCAATGGTATAATTTCTATTACCAATTTAGGGATCATTTTGTACTTTACAAAACTAAAATTAAGGAGGAACAAAGTAAAACAGAAAAAGAAATAAAATACATAAAAGAAAATAAAACTAAAATACAAAAAAAGGGCCTCGTGGCCAACTGGACCTCGGCCCAGCCAGTGGCCCAGCTGGTCCCAGCCGCCCGAATGGGCCGGCCCACCCCGCGCCCTAGCCTACTAATCCCCCCCCCACAACCGAAACCCTAACCTACCCCCACCCCCACTCTCCCCACGACGCCCCCTCCTCTCTCCCGATCTAGATCGGGATCCAGAGGAGGCCGACGCCGCTCGACGCCGCCCCGCGCCCGGAGCTCGCCGCCCCCCACGCCAGGACGCCGCCACCTCGCTGTCCTCCTCCACTCCGTCGCTCGTCCCCGTCCCCCTCCACAACGGCCCTCCTCGACCTCCACCGAGCCCGGTGCCCGTGCCCTGCGACCCGCTGTGAGCTTTGCTCCCTCCCCTCTCCCGCGCGCGGCACTGACTGCCAGCGCTGCGCGCGCGCCCCGCTCATTCCTCGCCGTTGCCGCTCCGCCTAGCCCCGTGTCGGCCCGCCTCGCGGCCTCACCATGCTTGCACGCACGCCTCGACCACGCCATGCTCCTCGAGCTGCTGCTCCGCCGCACCCTTCGCCCGCTAGCCTCCGGCGCCCACTAAGGCCCCTGGGCCTATGACGTTGGGGCCCCACCCCCCCTGAACGAAAATGATATATATAAAAATAATAATAATAATTAAATTGATAAAAAAATGAATTAATAAATAATAATTAATATTAATTAAAATGATAATTAATTAGTTAATTAAAGAATTAATTAAACTAACTAAACCTGATTAGATTAACCTAACCAATAATTCAACTAATTAGCATTGTTTAATTAACCTACTAATTAAACAGCCAATGACATGTGGGCCCCACACGTAGTTGACCCAGTCAACTGCACAGTTGACTGTTGACATCAGCATGATGTCATGCTGACGTCATCCTTTACTGTTCTGGATAATGTTGAAAATAATTAATTCCAAAAATTAATAAAACTTTAGAAAATCATTTTAAAATAAATCGTAGCTCGGATTGAAAGACTTTGTACATGAAAGTTGCTCAGAACGACGAGACGAACCCGGATACACAGCCCGTTTGTCCGCCACACACACCTAACATATTAAACTCGCAACTTTCCCCCTCCGGCTCCTCTGCTCGAAAACGCGAAACACAGGGGATACTTTCCCGGATGTTTCCCCCCTTCACCGGTATCACCTCATACCGCGTTAGGTCACCTCTAGCACCGCGCATTGCCATGTTATACTTTGATTGCTCTGTTATTTATTGTGTTCCCCCTCCGTTAATTCTTTCCGGTAGACCCCGTGACGATGATGATGCCCCTGTGGTCGACTACGTCACCGACGACCCCTCCTTCTTGTGTGAGCAACCAGGCAAGCCCCCCCTTTGATCACCAGATATCGCCTACTCTTCTCTATACTGCTTGCATTAGAGTAGTGTAGCATGTTATTGCTTTCCGTTATTCCTATCCTGATGCATAGCCTGTCCTTGCTACTACTGTTGTTACCATTACCTACTATCCTACTGCTTAGTATAGGATGCTAGTGTTCCATCAGTGGCCATACACTCTTGTCCGTCTGCCATGCTATACTACTGGGCCGTGATCACTTCGGGAGGTGATCACGGGCATATACTATATACTTTACACAGTTACATTATTTATGATACTGTTTGGAGATGGGGGCTGAAGGGCCAGGTGGCTCCATCCCGGTAGAGGTGGGCCTGGGTTCCCGACGGCCCCCGACTGTTACTTTGTGGCGGAGCGACAGGGCAGGTTGAGACCACCTAGGAGAGAGGTGGGCCTGGCCCTGGTCGGCGTTCGTAGATACTTAACACGTTTAACGAGGTCTTGGTATTTGATCTGAGTCTGGCTACTGGCCTATACGCACTAACCATCTACGCGGGGACCGTTATGGGCACTCGATGTCGTGGTATCAGCCGAAGCCTTCGAGACATCAGCGACTGAGCGGCGCGCGCCGGATTGGACTGGAACGCATGCTAGGCTAGGTCTGCTTCCGGCCGCCCTCGCAACATGCAGGTGTGCAATGGGCGATGGGCCCAGACCCTTGCGCCATCGGATTTAGACCGGCATGCTGACCTCTCTGTTGTGCCTAGGTAGGGCTGCGACGTGTTGATCTTCCGAGGCCGGGCATGGCCCAGGAAAGTGTATCTAGCCAAATGGGATTGAGCGTGTTGGGTTATGTGGTGCTCCCCTGTAGGGAAGTTAATCTATTCGAATAGCCGTGATCTTCGGTAACATGACGACTTGGAGTTTTACCTTGACCTTATGACAACTAGAACCGGATACTTAATAAAACACATCCTTCCAGGTGCCAGATACAACTGGCGATCGCTCTCTCACAGGGCGACGGGGGAAGGATCATCGGTTAGGGTTATGCTATGCGATGCTACTTGGAGGACTTCAGTCTACTCTCTTCTACATGCTGCAAGACAGAGGCTGCCAAAAGCGTAGTCTTCGACAGGGTTAGCTATCCCCCTCTTATTCTGGCATTCTGCAGTTTAGTCCACTGATATGGCCCTTTACACATATACCCATGCATATGTAGTGTAGCTCCTTGCTTGCGAGTACTTTGGATGAGTACTCACGGTTGCTTTTCTCCCTCTTTTCCCCTTTCCCTTCTACCTGGTTGTCGCAACCAGATGCTGGAGTCCAGGAGCCAGATGCCACCATTGACGATGACTCCTACTACTCTGGAGGTGCCTACTACTACGTGCAGCCCGCCGACGACGACCAGGAGTAGCTAAGAGGATCCCAGGCAGGAGGTTGCGCCTCTTTCGATCTGTATCCCAGTTTGTGCTAGCCATCTTATGGCAACTTGTTTAAATTATGTCTGTACTCAGATATTGTTGCTTCCGCTGACTCGTCTATGATCGAGCTCTTGTATTCGAGCCCTTGAGGCCCCTGGCTTCTAATATGATGCTTGTATGACTTATTTTATTTGTAGAGTTGTGTTGTGATATCTTCCCTTGAGTCCCTGATCTTGATTGTACACGTTTGCGTGTATGATTAGTGTATGATTTAATCGGGGGCGTCACAAGTTGGTATCAGAGCTGACTGCCTGTAGGAATCCCCCTTTCCAACTCCTTGGCCGAAGTCAAGTCTAGTCATTGAAAAACTTTTACTAACATGGTTGTGCGGCTTACGGGCCCACGTCGTCCTCTGGGTGGTATTAGGATCTTTTACTCCTCGATCCTTACTATGGGACTCTGAACTCTCTTCTATTCGGGTTAAATGAATTTTGCTAAAATCTAACATTAGGATCTCGTTATCACTTTCTCCCGGAGAGCCCTTCATTACAGATGATCGACTGCTTCAACAAAAGATTCCGGTAATACTCTCCGATGTTCTCCTGAAACTTTGTGCCATTGCTTTTGCAATTCCCTACCACCGAAAAATCCCTATGGATAAATACTTACACCTGTCGTTCTTACTTTTATTCCCATTTGGTCTTGTTATTACAAGATACCCCGAAATACCCGTCGTTGTTTCGATAATCCTTTGAGCTTACTGCCTTGTTGTTCTTCGTCACCTGAATACCCCTACGGATAATTCTCGCACTTATCGAGTATCCGCTCATCCCCCAGTTGTTCATGTGTTTCACAATGGTCATCGAAATACTATTCGATCCTCCAAAAATCCTTAGTAGCTTATTGCTCTGCAATACTTGTCTGCTTGCATGATGGATGCTTTCCATATGTCTGGCAATATTCGTTAGTATCCTTAGACACCGTCATTTTGATCCCTTTGATATAACATGAGTGCGAATGCACGCAATCATCAGTTGATCCTTCTAAATTATCTTTCCGGCTCAAACGTCATTTTAAACATGAGATGGTTCTCAACAAATCCAATTGCCGTCGATTGTACCCCTAAGGCTATTCAACTTATCCATCCCTAATCAGAACGTTGCTTCTGATCCCTTGATTTGAAAATCATAATTCCTTTGCATTCGAGCTCTGGATTAGTCAGTTGTTTCCTTAATCCAATGCCTTTGCATTATTACTTCCTCTGGTTGTGTGCCGATGCTCATGTCAGCTCTGTTATCGACCGGCAGATCCTTTAATGGATTTTATCCGACAACGTCCTTCATATTCAATAACCTTGTCAGCCTTCCCTTGGATACATAATGCCTTTGGTAAATGTATCATCTACTTTCTCAACCTTTCTCTACTTTCGAGCTTGTGAGATTTACTCTTGAAACTTGTGGTATATGTTTCTAAGAAGCCCCTATGGGTTGAACATATGCCTTCTCTAAACTGTGTGAAATCGAAAGTTTTCACGAGTCATACACTTCTAGTATTTTGCCAAATAAAATTTCAACACTACAACTTCTTCGAAAGTGAGAAGTGAATGAAAGGTTATGCATTGGAGAAGTGGGAGTCGACCTTGAACTTTGTGTTCATGCCCATGGACACGATGTAGATCTTATCATTAAAGCTTCTCTTAAATTAAATTATTCCTTTGGTATAAGTTCATCTTATATCCGGGATCTGGCATTTTGCAATAGTGTTTCCGACCATGTTCTCCTTTAAATACCATTTCTCGGACAAGTTGAAGTAATTGTCTTCTACAAATCATTGCACCCGACCAACCTTTACTTTGATCTACCGTCGTGTATTACACTCTGGTATGTAAAGAATATCATAGAACTGCATAACTTCTTATGGGTTCTTCATCAACTATTATTTCTCACCAATTCCAATTTTCCCGGTTTCTAGGTTGTCGTCAACCGAGGACACCAATAAGTGAAGCGATTCCGCACCCTGGTTCAATAACTCTTAAATAATTGTTGTTGCTTACGAGTTAATAATCACTTAAGACATTCCTAGCTTGATTGGCTATATCATCATGGTGGTAAATTTTAACTGTGCTACTTGGTCCTTCTTCACGGAGCACAATTCTCGACGATGAGCTAAGCTTACGTCGATTTTCCTCATCATATCATTTCGCCTTGAACTGCAAGCTTAATTTCGAGTTTGTGTCGTAACCATGGTTCCAATAACCTTCCATTTATCATTCGTTTGACTAGGTGTCATCACCGATTGATTACATCTTCATGAAATCTCTCGACAAATGTGTCGTGATCATCATCAGCATTCCGAGCTCTTCCAAGATATCAATTGAGTTCATGATGATAAATACCATCCTTGCCCTCGATGATTTGTGTTACCATCGACCACTTCATTGACTTCCCTCCAACACAAACTTGTTCGTGTTTTGTGTTATACCTTGAGTTCCTTGCTATCCCGCATTTGTTCTTCTTTACCTTGGAGTATTACCATCTTTAATGTCAAAAAAGTCGTGAGGATTTCATCACCTCTTAAGGATTCTTGATACAGGTAATACTTCTCACCATCACCTTTCTTTCTTGGTCCCCGTGTTGGTTCTAATTGGGATTCCAACAAGTGAACGGTACGGCGTGGATTTTGTACTTCTAACAACCCTATTGCTTTGAAGTTGATGGTCGATAGTTTGTTCTTAGACCATTGGTTGTTGAACCACCATTCTAACGTTGATCATGCTACCTAAGCCCATCTTTCGGGTGCACCTTTCAATCAATGTTCAATTGTGTATGCTTTCCTCGAGCGTACATCATTATATTATATCATTTGATCTGACAAATGTTATCTCCTTGTTCACATAATTGTGGAAACCCATCCTTTCGAAATCTCGATGAATTGTCACTAAGTTCATCAACTACCTCCTCATTCCTTCATTGGTTTAATGATGAGCTTTTGTTCTGGAACTCCCTTCCATAGTACATTTCCCGAGAATCTTACAATGTCTTCTCGTCAAATTGTGTTGCACCTTTTCTTCTTAGGCATCCAAATGTCTGAGGTATCCTGACACCAATCAGATCTGAATCTCAGCCAGATATGATGGTTGGAACATATTTCCAAGAGTTATAACATTGGTCTTTATATGACCCGGTAAGGTGATGTCATGCCTAGCACACCTGACCGGAGGACCTATTGTTATAGTTTCCTTTTCACAAGGTTAGTCATTCTTCCGTGAGGAAATTGTAAGACTTATTCTATAAGTTGTTCCTGATGGATCCTTTTTGTCTCCAAAGTCTGATCTTCACCGGTTGACCATGTCAATGCTATCTCAAAGCATGTCTATGGTACTCCGATTTTCAACAGGAACATTTGAAGCCCAATGTTAAATGTTTCCTGCTCAATTATCCAAGCACCGCTATATGGGTAATGTCATGAAAATTCTCTCCCGTACCTAAAGAGTTTTCTACATTATATCCTGTCATGGATATCATGCTCTACTTGTCCTTGGGAAGGATATACCTTTGAAATATGTGTTTAAACCCATTTTCCTTTCCATTGTTCTGTTTAATCTGATAATCATATTTGCCTTTCCATTGGCTGGTTTAACGCGTCTTGTGATCTATATGATCTAAGCGGTAATATTCTCCTGCTTATGTAAACACCTCGGTGTACAATTCTGTCAGCAAGACCCTGTTACTATTGTTGATGACATTTCGGTAGCCACCGACGGATGAGAACCTTGCCTATTGGCCCGCCTCGTTCAACGAGTAGGAAAATGATTCTCTTCGTCCCTCGCCCTTGGTATCGATGTTATTGCCAACATAATTGACAGGCTACCCTTTGACATGCCTTGCTGTCATGACCGAGCAAGATGTCATCGCTCCTTCTACTTTTAACCCACATGGTGGGCCCATAACCCACAGTTCCCAGGATTGAAACCTGACTCTCCTGTACACCCTGTTTCCAAAGTTACTCCTTGCGCTTGGCCTCGTATGCAATTCATGAGCCACATTCCTAGTGATCTATTCTGGTATCAGACACAATACTTATTCATGTTGCCCTGAAGCTATTTCACCTTCTGACTAGGCATTGGACGATTGCCTGGCTACTTGAAACTTCTTATTATACATTCGAACTTTACTCGCGAGGTGTTTTATTTGTTCAACTCGAGAGGTACTCATAGGCTCATTCATGGGTTAATCCCAGATTATTACCCTTGTAGCATTCTGTCGTTGCCGATCTACCCCATTACCTATTCGTAAGTACGATGGAACCCCCAAGGAAAGGATGACGACTTCATAACGATGACCTGAAGCAGTGGAATGAAGACATCAATGTAATGGATCGATCTCTTCGAGAAGAGCAGCCAATGTCGAGAAGACCCGCTATATTCGTCACCAAAACCTTTCCCCCTTTCACTACCTCTTAAATCTCGAGACGAGATTTCTTGTAGTGGAGGAGAATTGTGACGCCCGGATAATTAGGCTATAGTAACCCCTCATTAATGATGCCATGTCACCTCTGTCACTGTAGTTAATCTCGGGTTAGTTAAAAAAACTGATTCAAAATTCAAATTCAAAATCAAGTCAACCAATTAAAAGTTTTCGGATATTGAAACTAAAATGTTCGAAGTGAACCAAATAATGCATAGGTAATTGTGGTGGAGAATTCACACTTTTATAAAATATTTAAGTACTCTAAAATGAACAAAACAGTAGCAAAAACAAATATTTAAATGCTTTTAAAATGATAAACGAGTACAAACTAATATATTTAGGTGCCAAGTTAATTGTGGCAGTGGTATAATTTCTATTACCAATTGTAGCGACCCGACCCGAATGGATCAAGTCTACTGTGCTCCGGTGTCATCCCTGGATCAGTAATGCTGACACCACACAGTACATCGAAGGATTTATAGCAGAGTGGCAATCACACACTTATTACATCGATGTCTCCGAAGAGAACTTATTACAATAATATGGCTTAAGGCCATCTAATCTCGATAACAGCGGAAGACTTGGAAGATAAATGGGTCCATCAACTCCAACGGCATCACTGAGTATAAAACCACGACCTAAAAGCACCTTAATCGTCGTCTGAAAAGTATGCAACATTAACGTTGCAGCCCGAAACGGGTCAGCACATGGAATATGCTGGCAAGGTAACACATAGAGAATGATGGAATGAAATAGCTATACTATATGCATATTTGGCTAGTGGAAAGCTCTATGGTTACTGTTTTGCGTAAAGCCAGTTTTTTCCTACTGCAAAGGAATAAATTTATTTAACTATCATGGTGGTTGTTAAACATTGAGAATGGTTGACAGCATTCTCAATCCCAATTAAAAGAACAATTAAACCCAACAATATTAATTAGAAGTAACATGTTGAGATTCACATGATATTCAAGTACTAGATACTCAAGATTGTCCATAACCGGGGACACGGCTAATCATGATTAGTTTATTACACTCTGCAGAGGTTTGCGCACTTTTCCCCACAAGACTCGATCTCCTCCGTTGGTTTTCTCGCACTACTGGTGTTTGAGAAACGGATGACTGAGACACAGTCTTTCAGAAGCGCTAGCACCTTACGATGGATAGACCGGTAGACCTACTTCCCCTACATCTGCTAGTCTACCCTGTAAGAGTTCGCACGACTTAGTCGACTATGCCAGAGCCCATAATGGCTTGTGGCTGCACACGTAAGTATTTAGCATGAAAGATCTTATGATCCCTTTGAGCCTGGGTGGCGGTCCAAAAAAACAGGCAAGTCCTGATAGACATCAGGTGCCTCAATCCACCCAGATGTGTGTTTAAGTTGCCACCTTAGATAAACCCTTAAAATTATCACACTCACATCTGTCATGGATATCACTCACCCAATCCACGTGTACTAGCATAGCATGGCATAATAAGCAAACGTAGTAGTAACTCCCAAAGGTTTCATAATAAACAGGTAATAGGTACTACCTCATCTTCTTCCCATCCCACAATTTAATTAGATCCTAATCATGGAAGGTGTGAGGATGGATCTAATGCAATAAAACTGGGTTGTAGAAAAGGTATGATCAAAGTGTTACTTGCCTTGCTGATGATCTACGAGTCCTAGAGATTTGAAGTAACAGGCGGCGCAATCCGGGTAATCTATCGTAGACAAACAACAAGCATACAATAAGTACTCATCTAATGCACAGGTAAAACTAAACAAAAGATCGAACCAGAGAGTTCAACTTAAGAACTCCGGTTGCAAAGAGAGAAATAACCGAACTAAGAAACCGAAAACAATTGGTGGAAGAAAACAACTTGGTTCTAGCAAGTTGAAACTAGGTCAAATTTTACCGTAGCAAAAACTGGTTTAAGTTGATTAGTCGGAACGGCGGTTTCGAAGCGAAACTCCAGGCGCTTGAATCACCTGATTCCGATAAATGAGCGAGAAGATAAACTAGAACGAAGATCAGATCTGAGATCGCGATCGCGGAATAAATCCGACGAGAAGAAAAAGAAGAACGGTTAAACGAACATGCGTTCGTTAGCCGGGAATAATCCGGTGATCACATTCGTTAGGACGAACGGTCCGGCGAACGGTCTCGACGCAACTAAACCAGAAAAGAAAACGAATCCGATCTAGGGTTTCGAAAAAGAGATCGAAACGAAAAACCGATCTAGAAAACCGGAACGGTTTAGAGAAGAAAAGAATCGGAACGATTTAGAAGAAAACCGATCTGATGAAAAGAAAGAGAGACGCGGCGCGGTACCTCCGGCGAGGGCTCCGGCGGCGGCGTTGGGGGGCGGCGGCGGTGCACAAGGGTGGCAGCGGTGGTGACGGAGGGCGGCGGCGCTCTAGGGCGCGGGGTGAGGCGCGGTGGAGGGCTTGGTTTGATGTGGGTTTAGAGGGGGGGCGTGTGGGGGTATATAAAGAGGGGAGAGGAGAGGAAACTTGGGGGAGGGGGCAAGAAATAGAGTAGGAAAAAGAATCCTAAAAAAAGGCAAACCGAGTCCTACTAGGACTCTAGGCGGCGGCGGCTCCCTCCTGCGCTAGCCGCGCGGCGCGGCTAAGGCCTGGCCGGCCGGCCTGCTAGCTGGGCCTTGGCCCAAGGCGCTGCGGATTTTTTTTAAATCGGTTTCGCGCGCAGAAAAACAAAGAAAAAGAGAACTAAACGAACTCCAAAACTTCCCAAAGTAAATTTTCCCCCACTCCTAAAAATGAGTCGAACAAAAAGAACTTTTCTCGGGACCTAGAATGCAATTTTTGAAAACGCGCATTTTTCCCTATCCAAATAAAATGCAAAAGAAACTCCGACAAAACCAAAGATCCTCTTTTCAAAATTTGATAAGGCTCAAATAAGAAAATGACGAAATCTCCAACTCTCTCCGAGGGTCCTTGAGTTGCGTGAAATTTCTAGGATCGACAAAATGCAAGAAAATATGATATGCATGATGATCTATGTGTATAACATTCCAAATTGAAAATTTGGGATGTTACAAACCTACCCCCCTTAAGATGAATCTCGCCCTCGAGATTCGGGTTGGCTAGAAAATAGGTGAGGGTGGTCCTTGAGCAAATCTTCTTCTCTCTCCCAGGTGGCTTCATCCTCTGAGTGGTGGTTCCACTGAACTTTGCAAAACTTGATAACCTTGATGCAGGTTACTCTGCTGGCATAATCGAGAATCTTGACTGGTTTCTCCTCATACGTTAAGTCGTCCTGCAACTGAATTGCTTCAAGCGGCACTGTATCTCTTAGCGGTACCTCCGTCATCTCGGCGTGACATTTCTTTAGCTGAGAAACATGGAATACGTCATGAACTCCTGACAGTCCCTCTAGTAATTCCAACTTATACGCGACTTCTCCCATACATTGCAAGATCTTATATGGTCCAACAAAACGCGGTGCTAATTTTCCCTTAACTCCAAAACGCTTATCTCCTCGTAGTGGGGATACTCGGAGATACACTCTGTCTCCGGTTTCGTAAACTGTCTCCTTGCGTTTAGAATCTGCGTAGCTCTTCTGCCTGGACTGGGCTACCTTGAGCCTATCACGTATCAACTTAACTTTCTATTCAGACTCTTTAATCAAATCGGGTCCAAAGAATTGACGGTCTCCAACTTCGTCCCATGACAACGGTGTCCTGCACCTCCTTCCGTATAAAGCTTCGAAAGGGGCCATCTTCAAACTGGTTTGGTAACTGTTGTTATAAGAAAACTCTGCATACGGCAAGTTATCGTCCCAACAAGACCCATAGTCTAGTGCACAAGCTCTCAGCATATCTTCCAAAATCAGATTGACTCTCTCAGTCTGTCCATCTGTCTGCAGATGAAAAGCGGTGCTGAACTCTAGCCTGGTTCCTAAAGTTTCATGCAACTGATTCCAAAACATTGAGGTAAATTGGGTTCCTCTGTCTGATACAATACTCCTTGGAACTCCATGCAAACAAATGATCCTAGTCATGTATATCTTTGCCAACTTAGCACTGGTGTAAGTGGTCTTGACTGGAATGAAATGTGCTACCTTCGTCAAACGATCAACTACTACCCATATCGAGTCATATCCTGCTTTTGTCCTGGGTAGTCCTGTGATAAAATCCATGCCTATCTTATCCCATTTCCATTCGGGTATCGGCAATGGTTGTAACCATCCGGCTGGCTTCTGATGCTCTGCCTTTACTCTGTGACATACATCCCAACCTGCTACATATGCTGCAATATCCTTCTTCATTCCGGTCCACCAGAATGTCTCCTTCAAATCCAAGTACATCTTAGTATTTCCTAGGTGAATCGTATATGGTGAATCATGGGCCTCTTGTAGAATCAACTTCCTAATCTCCGGGTCATTTGGCACATAAACACGGTCCTCAAACCATAGGGTATCGTGCTCATCCTCACGAAATCCCTTTGCTTTTCCTTTGCTCAGTTTCTCCTTTATAGAAGCAATCTCCTTGTCAGATTTCTGAGCCTCTCTGATTTTATCCATCAATGTTGACTGAATCTCCAATGCTGCCACATAGCCTTTCGGAACTATCTCTAAACTTAGTTCACGAAGGTTTTCTGCTAACTCCTTGGGTATTTCTCCTATCATTAACGTATTGACATGGCTCTTACGGCTCAAAGCGTCAGCTACTACATTAGCTTTACTGGGATGGTAATGTAATCTCATATCATAATCCTTGATGAGCTCCAACCATCTCCTTTGTCTTAGATTCAACTCCTTCTCCGTAAAAATGTACTTCAAACTCTTGTGATCCGTGTACACCTCGCAATGATTTCCAATGAGGAAATGTCTCCATGTCTTCAATGCATGCACCACGGCTGCTAACTCCAAATCATGGGTGGCATAATTCAATTCGTGAGGCTTCAGTTGTCGTGAAGCATACGAAACAACTCTCCCTTCCTACATAAGCACTGCTCCAAGTCCTCGACGTGAAGCGTCGCAATATACCTCATAATCCTTGGTCTGATCTGGCAAAATCAATATCGGTGAGGTAACCAAGCGTTTCTTCAACTCCTGGAAACTAGCCTCACACTCCTCAGTCCAATTGAACTTGGTATCCTTCTTCAACAACTCCGTCATAGGCTTCGCAATCTTTGAAAAGTTCTCAATGAATCTCCGGTAGTATCCTGCGAGTCCAAGAAAACTGCGGATCTCTCCAACTGTCGTTGGTGCTTCCCATTCGGTTATGGTCTCAACCTTTGTGGGGTCAACTGCTATCCCTTCTCCGGATATAACGTGTCCGAGGAATCCTACTTCCTTCAACCAAAACTCACATTTGCTAAATTTGGCATATAACTGATGTTCCCTTAGTTTCTCCAAAACCAAACGCAAATGTTCCTTATGCTCTTCTTCATTCTTCGAATAAACCAGGATATCATCAATGAACACTACGACGAACTTATCCAGAAACTCCATAAACACTTTGTTCATCAGGTTCATAAAATAGGCAAGCGCGTTAGTCAATCCAAATGACATAACGGTATGCTCATACAGTCCATATCTTGTGGTGAATGCTGTCTTAGGTATGTCTTGCTCTCGAATCTTCAAATGGTGGTACCCTGATCGCAAACCCATCTTGGAAAACACTTTAGCTCCTTGCAAATGATCAAACAGATCATTAATCATTGGCAGTGGGTACTTGTTCTTGATGGTTACTTCATTCAATCCACGATAATCAACAACCATCCTTAATGATCCATCCTTCTTCTCCACTAGAAGTACGGGTGATCCCCAAGGCAAAGAACTTGGCGAATGTAACCTTTCTCCAATAACTCCTTAATCCGATTCTTAATTTCTACCAAATCCTTTGCAGGCATCCGGTACGGTCTCTTTGATATTGGGCCTGTACCTGGCAACAACTCAATCAAAAACTCAATTTCTCTATCCGGTGGCATGCCTGGCAACTCTTTAGGAAATACATCAGGAAAATCCTTTACCACTGGTACTTCCTCCTGCACAACTCCTATTAGGCAATTTACTTGGGTCCTATTTAGCACATGCTGAGATACATACTTGATCCTTTTTCCTTCTGGCGTTGTGAGCAAAATTGACTTACTAGCACAATCGATGTTTCCTCCATACATCGACAGCCAATCCATACCAAGAATTACATCCAAACCTTGGGATTCCATAATAATCAAATCTATTGGGAAAACATGCCTTCCTATGCTTAATGGCACTTGAAAACATCCTTGACTGGCCATGTATTCTGCTCCTCGCGAACTTACTAGCGTAGGTGTTTTAAGAATCCTAGTGGGCAGGCTATATTTTTCCACAAATCCCCTTGATATGTATGAATGTGATGCACCAGCATCGAAAAGAACGAGTGCGGTAAATGACTTAATCAAAAACTTACCGATTACTGCATCCGGCTGATCTTCAACCTCCTCCATGCTAACGTGGTTCACCTATCCCCTATTGAAAGGGTTCGGCTTCTTCCCTGAGCTTCCATTGCCATTTCCATTCTGGCCTTGGGGACATTCATTGGCATAATGTCCGGTCTTGGAACACTTGAAACAGGTGACTTGACTCAGGTCTCTCTTGGCTGGGGTTGATGGGGTGGTCCGGTTCTGGCCGTTGCTTCCTCCATTCCCATTACCATTCTTGTGGCCATTGTGGTTGTGCGAACTACCTCCTCCATGGGTATGCTGAAACTGAAATCCCGATTTAGGGGTAAAACGGGGCTTCTGCTGGGCTCCAGAGTTATACTTCCCCTGTCCATACTTCCTCTTACGGTTCTCAATCTGCTGTTGCTTCCCTTCAATCATGATGGCACGATCTACCAACTCCTGGTAGTTGTTGAAACTTGCTACCATCAACTGCATGCTTAACTCATCATTCAATCCTTCCAGAAACTTCTCCTGCTTGGTTGCATCCGTAGCAACGTCATCTGGGGCATAACGTGCTAACTTGCTGAAGTCATCAACATACTGGCCAACTGTCCTTCCTCCTTGGCGCAAGTTGCGAAACTCACGCTTCTTCATGGCCATAGCTCCTGCTGAAACATGTGCAGTGCGGAAAGCTTGCTGGAACTGATCCCATGTGACAGTGTCAACTGGGAAGGTGGCTGTGAAATTCTCCCACCATGCTGCCGCGGGTCCTTCTAACTGATGTGCGGCAAACTTCACTTTCTCCCCATCCGTGTATCCTACAGTGGTCAACTCCCTTCCTATCCTGCGGAGCCAATCGCCTGCTACTATCGGCTCGATGCTACTAGAAAACACCGGCGGATTTAGCCTAAGGAAACGGGCTAAGTGGTCAACAGGGGGTGGTGGTGGTGGTGGGTTGTTGTTGTTGTTCCGCTGATTCTGAACTAACATCTGCATCAACTGATTCTGCTGTTGGATCAATTGAGTGAGCTCCGGTGGAAATCCATTGTCACGTCTCTGAGGCATTTGAGGGTTTAGAAAAGAAGAGAAATAAGAATAGAATGAGGTCTAAAGAGAAAACACTACCCTAATGCACATGAGCAAATTCACACAAAATCACTTCATTCAATCAAACAAGGGCTTACAATCGATCTAACTATCGTAAAAAGTGCTCGAACTATAGTGTTTACATGGGGGGAAATACTACTAATATTTGGTGGTCATCTAGAAATTTGAACCGGTGGAAGACTCCATGATGTCCGCTCCAGCTTCGTCTTCAAAGTCGGGTTCACTTGGATCCGAATCGGTGTCGTCGATGATGATGTAGTTGTCCGGACATGCGACGTACATGTCTTCCTTCCTGGATGCTAACTCCTTCTTGAGTTTTTCAATCTCCTGCTTAAGATCGACGTTGTGTCTTGCTAGAGCTACGATCTCGTCCATGTAGTCCTTGCGCGTAGCCTTCAGTTCTCCTTCTAGCTCGATGATCCTTGTCTTCGCATTCTTCAACTCTATCATATAATTGCACATCTGGTTCTCGTGGTGTCGAATGTGTTGGTTTAACTCCTGGATGAATGCTGCAATGGATCTATCCTTCTTGGTGGTGACTAACTCCCATTGTTCATCTCGGCGTCCGCAAATCTGGTAGATAGTGTCCTTGAGGTCTTCTTGATAAACTTCTACAATGCGTCCTATGGTGATATGGGCTGCCATGCTCCTTCCTAAACTCCAAGTTGGTGCATTGAAAACACTATCTATGGGCTTCGTGATTGGCACGAATGTCCTTCCCGGAACGTGAGCTTGAATCATCCAGCGCTCCTCTTCAGGCAGAGTGGCGTTGAAGGTTCCCGTGAAAATTGGTAATCCAATGTTTAGATACTTGGTGACTTCCTTCAAGTTAAATCCAAAAGGTGTGCCTTCATCCGGTTGAGCATACTTAATCTGCGCATCCTTCATCCTAAAGAGTGGAAAAGATGAGGAGTTAGAAAATGAGGAGAGAATAGTGATCTGTGGCTTTAACTTAGTGGTCGTGTCCTACAGTCAGCGTGTGCTCTGATACCATCTCTGTAGCGACCCGACCCGAATGGATCAAGTCTACTGTGCTCCGGTGTCATCCCTGGATCAGTAATGCTGACACCACACAGTACATCGAAGGATTTATAGCAGAGTGGCAATCACACACTTATTACATCGATGTCTCCGAAGAGAACTTATTACAATAATATGGCTTAAGGCCATCTAATCTCGATAACAGCGGAAGACTTGGAAGATAAATGGGTCCATCAACTCCAACGGCATCACTGAGTATAGAACCACGACCTAAAAGCTCCTTAATCGTCGTCTGAAAAGTCTGCAACATTAACGTTGCAGCCCGAAACGGGTCAGCACATGGAATATGCTGGCAAGGTAACACATAGAGAATGATGGAATGAAACAGCTATACTATATGCATATTTGGCTGGTGGAAAGCTCTATGGTTACTGTTTTGCGTAAAGCCAATTTTTCCCTACTGCAAAGGAATAAATTTATTTAACTATCATGGTGGTTGTTAAACATTGAGAATGGTTGACAGCATTCTCAATCCCAATTAAAATTACAATTAAACCCAACAATATTAATTAGAAGTAACATGTTGAGATTCACATGATATTCAAGTACTAGATACTCAAGATTGTCCATAATCGGGGACACGGCTAATCATGATTAGTTTATTACACTCTGCAGAGGTTTGCGCACTTTTCCCCACAAGACTCGATCGCCTCCGTTGGTTTTCTCGCACTATTGGTGTTTGAGAAACGGATGACCGAGACACAGTCTTTCAGAAGCGCTAGCACCTTACGATGGATAGACCGGTACACCTACTTCCCCTACATCTGCTAGTCTACCCTGTAAGAGTTCGCACGACTTAGTCAACTATACCAGAGCCCATAATGGCTTGTGGCTGCACACGTAAGTATTTAGCATGAAAGATCTTATGATCCCTTTGAGCTTGGGTGGCGGTCCAAAAAAAACAGGCAAGTCCTGATAGACATCAGGTGCCTCAATCCACCCAGATGTGTGTTTAAGTTGCCACCTTAGATAAACCTTTAAAATTATCACACTCACATCTGTCATGGATATCACTCACCCAATCCACGTCTACTAGCATAGCATGGCATAATAAGCAAACGTAGAAGTAACTCCCAAAGGTTTCATAATAAACAGGTAATAGGTACTACCTCATCTACTTCCCATCCCACAATTTAATTAGATCCTAATCATGCAAGGTGTGAGGATGGATCTAATGCAATAAAACTGGGTTGTAGAAAAGGTATGATCAAAGTGTTACTTGCCTTGCTGATGATCCGCGAGTCCTAGAGATTCGAAGTAATAGGCGGCGCAATCCGGGTAATCTATCGCAGACAAACAACAAGCATACAATAAGTACTCATCTAATGCACAGGTAAAACTCGAACAAAAGATCGAACCAGAATGTTCAACTTAAGAACTCCGGTTGCAAAGAGAGAAAGAATCGAACAAAGAAACCGAAAACAAACGGCGGAAGAAAACAACTCGGTTCTAGCAAGTTGAAACTAGGTCAAATTTTACCGTAGCAAAAACTGGTTTAAGTTGATTAGTCGGAACGGCGGTTTCGAAGCGAAACTCCACGCGCTTGAATCACCTGATTCCGATAAACGAGCGAGAAGATAAACTAGAACGAAGATCGGATCTGAGATCACGATCGCGGAATAAATCCGACGAGAAGAAAAAGAAGAACGGTTAAACGAACAGGCATTCGTTAGCCGGGAATAATACGGTGATCATGTTCGTTAGGACGAACGGTCCGGCGAACGGTCTCGAGGCAACTAAACCGGAAAAGAAAACGAATCCGATCTAGGGTTTCGGAAAAGAGATCGAAACGAAAAACCGATCTAGAAAACCGGAACGGTTTAGAGAAGAAAAGAATCGGAACGATTTAGAAGAAAACCGATCCGAGGAAAAGAAAGAGAGACGCGGCGCGGTACCTCCGGCGAGGGCTCCGGCGGCGGTGTTGGGGGGCGGCGGCGGTGCACAAGGGCGGCGGCGGTGGTGACGCAGGGCGGCGGCGCGGGTGACGCAGGGCAGCGGCGCTCTAGGGCGCGGGGTGAGGCACGGTGGAGGGCTTGCTTTGATGTGGGTTTAGAGGGGGGTGTGGGGGTATATAAAGAGGGGAGAGGAGATGAAACTTGGGGGAGGGGGCAAGAAATAGAGTAGGAAAAAGAATCCTAAAAAAAGGCAAACCGAGTCCTACTAGGACTCTAGGCGGCGGCGGCTCCCTCCCGCGCCACGCGCGTGGCGCGGCTAAGGCCTGGCCGGCCGGCCTGCTGGCTGGGCCTTGGCCCAAGGCGCTGCGGAATTTTTTTTTATTTTTAAATCGGTTTCGCGCGCAGAAAAACAAAGAAAAAGAGAAATAAACGAACTCCAAAACTTCCCAAAGTAAATTTTCCCCGACTCCTAAAAATGGGTCGAACAAAAAGAACTTCTCTCGGGACCTAGAATGCAATTTTTGAAGACGCGCATTTTTCCCTATCCAAATAAAATGCAAAAGAAACTTCGACAAAACCAAACATCCTCTTTTCAAAATTTGAGAAAGCTCAAATATGAAAATGACGAAATCTCCAACTCTCTCCGAGGGTCCTTGAGTTGCGTGAAATTTCTAGGATCGACAAAATGCAAGAAAATAGGATATGCATGATGATCTATGTGTATAACATTCCAAATTGAAAATTTGGGATGTTACACCAATTTAGGGATCATTTTGTACTTTACAAAACTAAAATTAAGGAGGAACTAAGTAAAACAGAAAAGAAATAAAATACATAAAAGAAAATAAAACTAAAATACAAAAAAGGGCCTCGTGGCCAACTAGACCTCGGCCCAGCCAGTGGCCCAGCTTGTCCCAGCCGCCCGAATGGGCCGGCCCACCCCGCGCCCTAGCCTACTAATCCCCCACCCACGACCGAAACCCTAACCTACCCCACCCCCACTCTCCCCAGGATGCCCCCCTCCTCTCACCCGATCTGGATCAGGATCCAGAGGAGGCCGACGCCGCTCGACGCCGCCCCGCGCCCGGAGCTCGCCGCCGCCCCACGCCAGGACGTCGCCACCTCGCCGTCCTCCTCCACTCCGTCGCTCATCCCCGTCCCCCTCCACAACGGCCCTCCCCGACCTCCACCGAGCCCGCTGCCCGTGCCCTACGACCCGCTGTGAGCTTCGCTCCCTCCCCTCTCCCTCGCGCGGCACCGACTGCCAGCGCTGCGCGCGCGCCCTGCTCGTTCCTCGCCGTTGCCGCTCCGCCTAGCCCCGTGTCGGCCCGCCTCGCGGCCTCACCGTGCTTGCACGCACGCCTCGACTGCGCCCTGCTCCTCGAGCTGCTGCTCCGCCGCGCCCTTCGCCCGCTAGCGTCCGGCGCGCACTAAGGCCCCTGGGCCTATGACGTTGGGGCCCCACCCCCCTGAATGAAAATGATATATATAAAAATAATAATAATAATTAAATTAATAAAAAATGAATTAATAAATAATAATTAATATTAATTAAAATGATAATTAATTAGTTAATTAAAGAACTAATTAAACTTATTAAACTTGATTAGATTAACCTAACCAATAATTAAACTAATTGGCATTGTTTAACTAACCTACTAATTAAACAGCCAATGACATGTGAGCCCCACACGTAGTTGACCCAGTCAACTGCACAGTTGACTGCTGACATCAGCATGATGTCATGCTGACGTCATCCTTTACTGATCTGGATAATGTTGAAAATAATTAATTCCAAAAATTACTAAACTTTAGAAATCATTTTAAAATAAACCGTAGCTCGGATCGAAAAACTTTGTACATGAAAGTTGCTCAGAACGACGAGACGAACCCGGATACACAGCCCGTTCGTCCGCCACACACCCCTAACATATCAAACTCGCAACTTTCCCCCTCCGGCTCCTGTGCCCGAAAACACGAAACACCGGGGATACTTTCCCGGATGTTTCCCCCCTTCACCGGTATCACCTCATACCGCATTAGGTCACCTCTAGCACCGCGCATTGCCATGTTATACTTTGATTGCTCTGTTATTTATTGTGTTCCCCCTCCGTTAATTCTTTCCGGTAGACCCCGTGACAATGATGATGCCCCTGTGGTCGACTACGTCACCGACGACCCCTCCTTCTTGTCTGAGCAACCAGGCAAGCCCCCTCTTTGATCACCAGATATCGCCTACTCTTCTCTATACTGCTTGCATTAGAGTAGTGTAGCATGTTACTACTTTCCGTTATTCCTATCCTGATACATAGCCTGTCCTTGCTACTACTGTTGTTACCATTACCTACTATCCTACTGCTTAGTATAGGATGCTAGTGTTCCATCAGTGGCCCTACACTCTTGTCCGTCTGCCATGCTATACTACTGGGCCGTGATCACTTCGAGAGGTGAACACGGGCATATACTATATACTTTACACAGTTACATTATTTATGATACTGTTTGGAGATGGGGGTTGAAGGGGCAGGTGGCTCCATCCCGGTAGAGGTGGGCATGGGTTCCCGACGGCCCCCGACTGTTACTTTGTGGCGGAGCGACAAGGCAGGTTGAGACCACCTAGGAGAGAGGTGGGCCTGGCCCTGGTCGGTGTTCGCAGATACTTAACACGTTTAACGAGATCTTGGTATTTGATCTGAGTCTGGCTACTGGCCTATACGCACTAACCATCTACGCAGGGACAGTTGTGGGCACTCGACGTCGTGGTATCAGCCAAAGCCTTCGTGACGTCAGCGACTGAGCGGCGCGCGCCGGATTGGACTGGAACGCCTGCTAGGCTAGGTCTACTTCCGGCCGCCCTCGCAACATGCAGGTGTGCAATGGGCGATGGGCCCAGACCCCTGCACCATACGATTTAGACCGGCGTGCTGACCTCTCTGTTGTGCCTAGGTAGGGCTGCAACGTGTTGATCTTCCGAGGCCGGGCATGGCCCAGGAAAGTGTGTCCGGCCAAATGGGATCGAGCGTGTTGGGTTATGTGGTGCACCCCTGCAGGGAAGTTAATCTATTCGAATAGCCGTGATATTCGGTAACAGGACGACTTGGAGTTGTACCTTGACCTTATGACAACTAGAAACGGATACTTAATAAAACACATCCTTCCAAGTGCCAGATACAACCGGTGATCGCTCTCTCACAGGGCGACGAGGGGAGGATCATCGGTTAGGGTTATGCTATGCTATGCTACTTGGAGGACTTCAGTCTACTCTCTTCTACATGCTGCTAGACGGAGGCTGCCAAAAGCGTAGTCTTCGACAGTATTAGCTATCCCCCTCTTATTTCGGCATTCTACAGTTCAGTCCACTGATATGGCCCTTTACACATATACCCATGCATATGTAGTGTAGCTCCTTGCTTGCGAGTACTTTGGATGAGTACTCACGGTTGCTTTTCTCCCTCTTTTCCCATTTCCCTTCGACCTGGTTGTCGCAACTAGATGCTGGAGTCTAGGAGCCAGATGCCACCATCGACGATGACTCCTACTACTCTGGAGGTGCCTACTACTACGTGCAGCCCGCCGACGACGACCAGGAGTAGTTAGGAGGATCCCAGGCAGGAGGCCTGCGCCTCTTTCGATCTGTATCCCAGTTTGTGCTAGCCATCTTATGGCAACTTGTTTAACTTATGTCTGTACTCAGATAGTGTTGCTTCCGCTGACTCGTCTATGATCGAGCTCTTGTATTCGAGCCCTCGAGGCCCCTGGCTTGTAATATGATGCTTGTATGACTTATTTTATTTGTAGAGTTGTGTTGTGATATCTTCCCGTGAGTCCCTCATCTTGATCGTACATGTTTGCGTGTATGATTAGTGTACGATTGAATCAGGGGCGTCACAAGCCCTCAAAGGTAACAAGCATCGGTTCCACATAGGAACAATCTCTTCAGTGATGCTCAAACACTTTGGGTTTGTAGGTGTTTGGTTTGGGGTTTTGGGTTTTTCCTCACTTGATGATTTTCGCTCAAAGTCCTCGGAGGATGGGATGCTCACAATGACAAGTGTCAGTTTCTCGCCGAGCAGCCAACCAGCTAGTGGTTGTAGGGGGTGGCTATTTGTAGCCTAGGGAGCAGCCTGACATGATAAGACATAAGTGCCCTTCAATGATATGACCGTTAGGTGAGTAGATATTTTGGGACAGCTGGCGCATAGCATAGAAACGGTCGGAAATTTGAGGTTCAAGTTCCTCAGGGCTATCATGTTCCTCACTTGTAGGCAATCCGCACTGGCGAATTTCTAACTCCTCAGCTAGGAGAAATTCCTTAGAGACCAGAAGAACTTCGTCTCTGTCACTGAAGAAATTGACTGAACTGTCTGAGATTTCCAATGGCTTCACTCGAAGGGATTGGTAGGTGTAGGATTTTGAGTTGAGCATCACTTGGAAACTTTTCCTTAGTTTTACCTCGACCCCCTTTAATAGTGCAGTGTTTTCTATGACTTAAGAAAGAGAAAATGAAACTACGAAAACAAAAGTCTTCATGCTTCATGTTCCTCGCATGAATATCAAGTCTTCATGGACACACCAATTTCTTCACTTTCAAAGTCTTCGGAAAGTCTTCAAAGATCCAAAGTCTTCAGTTGAAGACATTCATTTTTAGGGGTCTACTTTATCTGTAAGTATCAAACTCCTCATAGACTTATAGACTTGTGTATACTCACAAACGCATTAGTCCCTTAACCTATAAGTCTTCAATACACCAAAATCACTATGGGGCACTAGATGCACTTATAGCCATCAATTTCCGAGACTTGGGAAGTGGTGGAACAGGTTCCTCCTCCTCATCATCATCATCCCTCATCATGGATGGTCTACCAATGACTTGGGCAATAGTCTTCCCAACTCTTTCCTTCCTTTTATTCTTTCCACCAGCAGCTTCATCTTCCTCTCTGGGCTCAAGTGTAAACTCCATAGTCTCGTGTGCAGTAGTTGATTTCCTGGCTTTGGACATGGGATCTCTCTCGGTAGGAGGTTTCTTTTGTAGACCAGGCTTGGTGGTGGTAGTAGCACCAACATACTCTTTCTTGACAACTTTCTTCTTGGAAGTTACCTCTTCCTCAAATACAAAATCCTCATCCTCACTATCAGAATTCCTCTTCTTCCTCTGTCTGGTAGAAGCTTTAGGCAAGTTGCTAGGGGTGCTTCTACTGCCCTCATCATAGCTGCTGCTGGGACTAGTGCCCTGACTAAGGTTGACTTGCTCCTCTGATCTATTCTGACTGTTAGAAGCCTCAGACATCTCTGCAAACAAACCCTATGAATAGATGGATATGGGTAGAGTGGATGAGCATCACAAAAGTAGCTTGTTTTTGCAAAAGTTGAGACAAAATCTTAACTTCAGTTTTCTGCAAAAAGCATTTCAGATCTACCGATATGATAATCTCGGTGACACCGAAGCACTTAACAGAGTCTAAACATGTAGTCTCGGCCAGACCGAGTTGCAGTTCGATGACTCCGAGATGCTAGAGTTTCACTGAGAAATTGCCTTCGGTCTCACGATCAATACATATCGGTCAAACTGAGTTGTACTTCGTGCAATGGCTAGGGCCAATCGGTGGGACCAAAAACTTCATTTCGGTAGGTCCGAGATGAGCTCACTGGAAACCTAACCCTAAGATTTTGTATCAAATCTATTCTAATGGAACTTTTGTGTGGATAGGAAGTTTCCAATCATGGTAAGAATACATGCAATAACTTTGTGCATTGAATCGGGTAAAGAAATTTGCACAAAGGGCTCGAAATATACCCTAACTTGGTGATGGCTCGCTACGGTGGCAACAGCGGAGGGGATTCTCGTTGACGGCGACGGAGACCTGCGATGAAGGCGCGCATGTGGAGACGACAACGATCCAGAGACCAAGGGCGGCGGGAATGGGGGGCGCGGGCTTGAGTGTTTGAAGAAATTTCCAAACGTCGGGCCGTGGCATATATATACGCATTATCTGTCGGTGGCGCTGAGTGGAACGGCTCGGTGGCACCACTACTAGGGAAAACCCTAGTAGTAGCGCTGGTTTTAGAGCTACTAGTAGCACTTGTACAAGTGCTACCAATAAGGCGCTACAGCTAACTAGTAGCAGTAGCGCTAGTTTCCCAGCGCTACTGCTATACCTAGTTAGCAGCAGCACTCGTGGTGGAAAAGCGCTGATTATAGTAGTAAGTAGCAGTAGTGTTTCTTTTGAAAAGTGCTACTGCTAATTTTACCTGTATTGTTTAAATTGCGGCTTATTTTCACTATATTTGTATAGGTTTTATATACAGTACTTCCGTCATATGATTTTATGACCATGATTAGTTAGTATATACAACAGTGGGTGAAATGAATGTGGATTAGGTTCAAGTGGAGGCAACATGTGGTGCACATCGAAAGTACTACTAATCCAAACTAGATCAAGTTTGGATTATTAGTATACTTTCGACATGGTCGTTTGGATTAATAGTACTTTCGATGTGCACCACATGTTGCCTCCACTTGAATCTAATCTGCATTCCTAGTCATTACCACCAACACTAGATATTTAATCATCATAGTAATAACCACCAACACAAGCTATTTAATCATCATCATTGTCATTGCCACCAACACTAGCTATTTAATCATCATAGTCATAGTGTAGGACATCATCATATTCAAACTCATTCTAGCTAGCTAATCACCACCAACACTAGCTACGGTAGCTATATAATCACCACCAACACTAGCTACTAATAATCATCATATCCATTACCACCAACACTAGCTATTTAATCATCATAGTCATAGTGTAGAACATCAGCATCTTCAAACTCATTCTAGCTAGCTAATCACTCATGCTGCTCTCTCTCTCTTAGGTAAAATAGCATAAAACATGTGTAGCACTCCTGCTTCATCATATTGGGGCATGTAGATGAACCTATCTCCTAATTGTGGGTTGCGCTTCTGATTGCTTCCCCCTAGTACATCCTTGTTGCGATCCTTCACAATTTTGCTCCAGTATTTGACTATTAATACTTGCTCACTTTGAGAAATGATGAATGCACTCATGTGCAATGTAGGATATCTTGGCCCTAAGCTAACCATTGTCATGCGACCTTTAGGCTCGATCCAATGAGGCACAACAGTCATCAGGAGTCCCTGTTGAAGAACATCCTAGTAACATACTTAGCAATGAAGTTTAGCTTAAAATTAATGTATGCAAAAGATGCACTTAGGACAAATAGTAAAAATCTTACCATCTTTCCTAAATAGATGTGATCGTAGTTCAATATGCACACTAGTGGTCGCACATTTTGAGTACTAACATCTCGAAGTCTAGGAAAATAACCTCTCTTGACAGTATCAAGATCCTCAAGCCATGAAACATGATGACCTATAGCATCGCAGTTTAGTTCAGCCCTAGGACAGTAGTATGTGCTATCTACCAAGCGCTGGACAAGTTTTCTTGAATGGAAATAAGTTATCAATAGAAATTAGTTGTCAACTATTTTTAAATGAACAATATAAATTACTTAATAAATATGGTTGAGAAACTCACATAATGGTAGAACTGGAGGCGTCTGCACATCGACCCAGATGTAGATATTACCTTCAATTTCATCTTTCAGACGAATATCAAAGGTGATAAGCATATCTGGCTCAAATGCATAAGCCTTGCATAGTGCTCTCCAATTTTTGCATTCAAAATAGGAGTAGGCATCCGCATTGTATAATTTTACGGCAAAAGTATAGCCATGCTCGGTCCTCAAGTGAACTCTCTTTACGTCCATACTTTCCATAGTACTGAAACCAATCTTATCCAAGACATAAATTCTTGCATGGCAGGGGATACGCTAGTAGAATAGTAAAAAAATAAAATTATAAGTTGAAGCAAAAGAAGCAGAAGTCATGCTTAATTACAAAAAAAGACTTGACATTGTGACTTACTGTATCCACTTTGAAGGTCTCATCAGCACGATGCTGAAGCGCCTACCACCAACTAGGTGAGGCCTGTCGCACAGGCCGCGCTCATCTGCACAGCATTCGCACATACCGAATTCCTTTTCATCGTCAGACTTTTCCATGTTTATATTTTAAACATTAATTGAAAATTGATCGAAGGAAACTACCAGGAAACTCAACACGCAGATCACTATTACTCAACATGCAACGGGTTGAATTTAGGTATGTCGAGTCTTCCTTCCAAAACTCCAGTCTCACGTATATGGTGGGCACTCCCTCTCTGATATTGCGACCGTCGGTGATGGTCGCTACCCCTCCTTTCCCTAGTGCATTACATATATCTAGCACAAGGAAAAGAAGGAGAAGTGACCACCACGACAACAGTCGGCATTCTTCTTCCCTCATATATGGTGGACCCTCCCTCATTGATTTTTCTACCATTGATGATGGTCACTACTCCTTCTTCCCCTAGTGCATAACAAAGGTCTAGAACAAAGAGAAGAAGGAGAAGCAACCCCACGACAACAGTCAGCATTCTTCTTCTCTCATATATGGTGTAGACTCTCCCTCACTGATTTTTTAACTGTCATGTATGGAGCCCTGACAGACTTAAAGTCAACTCGAAATTTCGTTTAATTCTCTTTCCAGCAAATTCGGAGCACTCGATATTTCCTACATATTCTAGCACAAGTCATGCTTAAATTCACGAAAACATCCGGCATGACCTTTGCTAAAATAGGAAATATCGAGCGCCTGAAATTTTCCGGAACGGAAATGAATCAACACTCCGGCAAAACATAGGCCACTCGGAAATGAATCGACACTTCGCACATGAGCATAAACTGGTGCTCATTGCATTTCAATGGTTCAGTATTGACAAAAACATTTCAATATATCTTATAACCCGAACATTTCATTTGGTTAAGAAGCATAACTAAATACCCAAGTTCTACTTTATTCAACACCGAGGAGTGTATAAGGACGAGATGGACTTTTAGCTCACCGACTCGGGTGTAGAGGAAGTAGAGGTAGCTCGGATGACGATCACTCCAAGGAGACATGACTCTACAAAGCCTGCATATTCCACCTGGTAAAATTTTAATTAGATCATCAAATCTCATATAGAATTCTTTGATGACAAAGTGATAATGACATAAATTCAACTAGTTCTATTAATTCAACTAGTTCAACTAAGAACTTACTAAAAATGAACTAGTTCTATTAATTTTCTTACTAAAAATAAACTAGTTCTATAGTAAAAAAATAATTAGATCATCAAATCTCATATACCTAAATTTTCCTACTAAAAATAAACTAGTTCTATTAATTCAACTAGTTCAACTAAGCACTTACAATAAATAAAAATAATTAATTTCCTTACTAATTCAACTAGTTCTATTAACCACTTCCTAATTAAACAAACTATTTCTATTAAACACTTACTAAAAACAGTAACAAAAACTACATTATACAAGAACAGTAGGGTGGGATGAGGGAGGAGGATGAATGAGAGAGGACGAGGGGGAGGAGGGCGGTGGGAGGAGGGTTGCCGGCGGAGGGCTTGGCTGGAGGAGGAGGGAGGAGGGGGCGGCCGGAGGAGGAGGGAGGGTCATACGTCTCCAACGTTTCTATAATTTATGAAGTATTCATGCCATGTTTACAAATTTATATGGTTTTGGTATGATTTGCATGGAACTAACCTGGACTGGCGTTGTTTTCAGCAGAACTACAGTGGTGTTGTTTTTTGTGTAGAAATGAAAGTTCTCCAAATGAGCCAAAACTTTTTGACGATTTTTTTGAACAAAAGAGACCCCGAAGCTTCGTCGGAGGGCCAGAAGAGCCACGAGGAGGGCACAACCCACCAGGGCGCGCCTGGTGGGCCTGGCTTGCCTCGGTGGGTTGTGCTCACCTCGAGGCCCATCTTCGTGTGAAACTGACGCCAAAAAATCCTATAAATAGGGAAACCATCAGAAATAACTCTAGATCAGAAGTTTCACGACTGCAGTCCTCTATAGCCACCGAAAACCAATCTAGACCCTTTCCGGCAACCTGCCGGAGGGGGGAATCATCTCTGGTGGCCATCTTCATCATCCCCGCGGCCACCACGATGAGGAGGGAGTAGTCCACCCTCGTGGCTGAGGGTTTGTACTAGTAGTTATGTGTTTAATCTCTCTCTCTCTCTCTCTCTATCTCTCTGTTCTTGAGATGTGACGATCCTGATGTATCGTGGGCTTTGTTAATATAGTCGGTTCATATGGTGTTTTCCCCTCTCTATCTTGTTGTGATGAATTGAGTTTTCCCTTTGAGATTTCGTTGTTATCAAATTGAATACTTTTACGGATTTGAGAGCACTTGATATATGTCTTGCATATGAATACCCGTGGTGACAATGGGGTATCATACTGATTCACTTGATATGTGTTTTGGAACTCAACTCGTGGATTCCCGAGGTGACATTGGGGTAATCTATGCATGGGGTTTATGCATGTTTTCGTCTTTGTTTCTTCGGTAGAAATCTTGGGGCGCTCTTTGAGGTTCTTTGTGTTGGATTGAGTATTATGAATATGAATTTGCTTTGGTGTTATTTTAGTACGAACTCTTGATAGATCGATCGAAAAGAGTAACTTAGTGTTAGTTTAGTACGAACTCTTGATAGATCGATCAGAAAGAATAACTTGGTGTTATTTTAGTAGGAACTCTTGGATAGATCGATCGAAAAGAATAGCTACAAACAATTTCTTCTTATGTTCTCCGCTAGATAGGAACTTTGGAGTATTTATTCATCGCACTATGAGGGATGGTTATATGATCTAATTATATTAGCATTGTTGAGAAATTGCACTAGCGAAAGTACCGACCCTAGGCCTCATTTTCAAGCATTGCATTACCGTTTTTGTGCCCGTTTACCATTTGCTACCTTGCTGTTTTTTATTTATTCAGATTATAAAAATATATTTCTACCATCAATATTACACTTTGATCACGCCGAACTAGTGCACTTATACAATTTGCCATTGTATTGGGTGTGTTGGGGACACAAGAGATTTCTTGTATTTGGTTGTAGGGTTGTCTGAGGGAGGCCATCTTCATCCTACACCTCCCACGGATTGATAAACCTTAGGTCATCCACTTGAGGGAAAATTGCTACTGTCCTACAAAACTCTGCGCTTGGAGGCCCAACACGAGTCTACAAGAATAAAGTTGCGTAGTAGACATCATGATCTTTTCTGGCGCTGTTGCCGGGGAGGTTATGTAAGCTGCACTCACATCCCGTCAATGAAACTCTTTTCTGGAGCCGTTGTCGGGGAGGTGAGTGCTTGAAGGTATATCTTTAGATCTTGTAATCGAATCTAGTTCTTGTTTATCACTAGTTTGGTTTATAAAAGAAAACTACAAAAAATGGAATTGAAGTTGCATCATATTATTCATATTTATAATGTATTTCGTGAAAATGATGGAAAGGAAAATTTTGCTCAATTGATAGAAGAAGAATTCAATAGAATGTTTGGTATAAATGATGAGTATGATTGCAATGTTGTTAGTATGAATTCTTTGAATATCCATGATGCTAATGATATGCAAAGCCATAAGCTTGGGGATGCTATGTTTGCTGAAGATGTTATTTTTAGTCCCCCATGTTTTGATGAGAAAATTTATTATGATGATTGCACACCTCCTATTTATGATGATTGTATTGAGGAAAGTGGATTTGGAGAGGTCGTGACTTTATTTAACGATGAATCCCTTATTTTGGAGGAGGTTGCAATTGATTATGAGAACAAAGTTCCTGTATATGATGATTATGGTGATGACATGTATGCTATGTTGAATAATTATAAACATGAAACTTTTCATCATGATTTTAATTTTCAATAACATGATAGTTATTTTGTTGAGTTTGCTCCCACGACTATTGATGAGAATAAATTTGCTTATGTGGAGAGTAATAAAATTTCTATGCTTGTGGATCATGGAAAGAATGCTTTATGTGATAGTTATATTGTTGAATTCATTCATGACGCTACTAACAATTATTATGAGGGATGAACATATTCTTGTAGGAGTTGTGATAATATCAAGTTTCCTCTCTATGTGTTGAAAATCTTGAAGTTATGTTTGTTTTACCTTCCTATGCTAGATGATTCTTGTTGTAACATCCAAAAATTCTAAATTTTGGAATGTTATATTAAATAAATAGTTTTGATTGATTGTTTAATTGTGGTGTGGTTGCTTGTGTCAAATTAAGTGAAATTTGAAGCTTATTGAAAGTTAAATGAGAGGAAATAAAAGGACTTTCCCAAGCTTTCACCTTGCATATATGATCTCCATGAATTCAAATTTATTTCACCACAAAACCCTAGAGTGAAGATGATATGACTTCTTACATTTAATTAAATGAAAAACGGTTTTTGAAAAGGCTTGAATTCCATTTGAAAATATTTCAAATTCAGAAACTTTATGCAACTCAATGATTTTCATGAGAGAAGATAAAATGACTTCTCCAAATGCTGCGAAATATGAGTTGGAAGTTTAAAAGAATCAATTTAAAATCCCATTGAAGGTATTTTGCAAACCATTTTCAATTTGGAGTTATTTGGTTTTATTCAAATTATTTTCTCCAAACATATAATATGTGGAAAATAGGGTAAAATGATTCCCTACATTAAAAACTTGGAGAGAAATAAATCTGAAATTATTTTGGTATTTTAAAATATTTTTATTTGGTTTTTAAATAAACCAGTGGCACTCTTTGCTTTATTTAAATTTCTATAGAATTTATTTGCTGCTAAAAATTTGATCATGTTTTAGAAAATCTTTTTCTGAAAATTTTGATATATAATATGCCTATATAAAATTTTATTTTACTTTCATTATTCAGTTTTCTTTTTCTATTTTTATTTAACAAAAATGGTCGTACACCGTAACTATATGTCGCCCACATGCGCAGCGTAGTGGCAGCGCCGCCCCACTTTTTTTCCTACATGGGCTAGGCCCAGCCAGCCATTTTTTTTACATCAGCCGAATTTTGTTTTAAAAAAAGTACAGTACGCGTGGCCGGCCGGACCGCCTAAGGCCTTTAGGCCCATGCGAGGCGCCTCTTCTTTTTCTTTTCTTTTCGTCTACGTTTAGTCCTACATTGCCTAGCATTTAACCCCTAAACCTCTTTTTCACCTATAAATATAGACCCATAGAGCGTCCAAAAATCATCCAATTCGGATTAAATGTTTCTCCTCTCCGGTGGGACTTCTGGAAGTTGTCTCCTTTCTCCGAAGTCGTATTTTCTCTACCTTATAAAGGTATCTTTCTTTGTATTTTTTTATATACTCCCGTAGCTTATTATTTCTAGACACTTTAGGCGGAGAAATCTTTGAGCAATAGCTCTTTTTCTTCCGTAAAATAGCTTGACCTTGATTTTTCAAATAGCCATAACTTTTTACTCGTTCATCCACATTAGATAAAACCGACACCTACATTTTCGTCTTGATTCCACATATCTATTGAATATATCAACTAAACTTTTTTCAACTTTTAAATTTCAAAATTTGTTCAGATTCATATTCAAACTTCTTTTGATCATATCTTTTTATCCGTAGCTCTGTTTCCGATTAACCCAAGTGCATCAGATTCATATTGAAGTAATCTTTCCGTTCGCACAACTAGTGTCATATTTTCGACATATAATTTTGATCCTAGCCAGTTACTCTAGTAGTCCACCAAAGAGTTTTGCACAACACTCTAAGCAAATTCAATGCTATGTTGAAATACTTGATCCGTTATTTTCAATCTAGTAATTCTTTTTCTACATATTCATATTGACTTCCTACATCCAGTAGCATAATTAGTTTCAACTTTTGATCTTTTCAAATTTGAACGATTCAAACTTTGAACTCGAAGCTTCACTTGATCATATCTTGTAAACTGTAGCGCTTTTTAAATTGATTCCTTTTTTCAAATTGAATCCCTAGGTGTAATAAAACATCTTGAGCCATCGCCACACTTTTTCACCGAAATTAGGATCTGATCTTGCAAAATAATTTGATTTGGTTCTTTTGGAGTTTTTGCAATGTTTCTTTGCCTTTTCTTTTGGATCTTTGAGTGATTGCTTGCGTGTGGTTATAATTGCTTCCTTACGGTAGATTGATCGGAGTGTGACGAGTAGAACTATCAGGAATTATGAGTGCGAAGAATCTTCATCAACAGTACAAGGCAAGTTCACACTTTGATCGTACTCTTCCTACACCTAGTTTTACTTGCATTAGTTTCACCCTCAAAGATTTGCAAGAGTAGGATTGGGAATTGGGCTATGCTATGTAGTTGATGAGGTAGGAACCTATTACCTTTGATTACCCCGGGATTATACGTTATACTCTTATTGCTTAGCCATGCTCGTAGACGTGGATTGGGATGTGAGATTCATGAAATTTGTGAGAATTATAATAATTAAGGGTAACTTTAAGGTGGCAACATTAACACACATTTGGGTGGAATGGTTGGGGCACCCTGGAGAACCCAATGGCTTGCGCAGGCACCTGGAGAACCCAGTGCTTGCCCAAGGGGATCCCGGAGTACCCATGTGATCATCCTATGGAATGCCACCCAGGCTCAAAGGGATCATAAGATTATTCATGCTAGAAACTTATGTGTGCAGCCACAAGCCATTATGGGCTCTAGCATAGTTGAGTAGGTTGTGTGACCTCTTTCAGTGGTAGGCTAGCAGATGTAGGGGAAAGTAGGTGGTACTGTCTACCCATAGTAAAGAGTTAATGCTTCAGAAAGACTATATGTCGATCTTCCGATCATGGATGTGGTCGAGTCTTGTGGGAAAAGTGTGCAAACCTCTGAAGAGTGTACAAACTAATCATAATTAGCCGTGTCCCCAGTTATGGACAACTTTGAGTATCTGGAAGTGAATTATTGGTTGATCTCATCACTTTATTTAATGAAACTGTTGGGTTATTAATGATTTGTTGATTTTTGGGATTGAGTTGGAGTTACCTTCTCAATATGGGTAATTTAACTTAGTAGTAAATAAAATGTATTCCTTTGTTGTAGGGAAAAATTAGCTTTATGCAAAATTTATACTTAGAGGCTCCACCAGCCAAATATGCATATAGAGATAGACATTCTCATTATTATTCTAGGGTGTGAAATTGCCATTTCATTCAATGTACTCACGTACATGGCTCTAACGTCTCATGTTGCAGGAATCATACAATGAGTAAGTGATACGTTAGGGTTACAATGTCTACACTCAACTATGTCGTTGGTGTTGTTGGGACTCCACAGCTTTGTTGTTTCTTCCACTATAGGGATTGAGGTAATAGCATTTACGTTACTTTATACATGTGATTTACCTCTATTATAAATCCTCGAGTCCTATGTGTGTCAGCATACCGATCCAGGGATGACACTTAAGCACAGAGAATTCGACCCATTCAGGTCGGGTCGCTACAAGATGGTATCAGAGCACATGTTGACTGTAGGACGTGACCCCTAGAAACTGGCAAGCCCATAGGAAAGGATTTTCTCTAAAACTTTATTTTCAAAAGAGATCCCTTAACTCTCATCTTTTCTAAGATTTACCAAATATTTCTTCTCACCTCAAATAGTTAGACCGTACCCCTTTCCCCTTTTGACCACACGAAGATTCGACTGATGAGACCATTCCAAGAAGAACAAGATATCGGACAACTAAGACCATTTCAGAATGAAGAGGCTTTTACCGTGCATTATAATAATTGAAACTACAATGGTTGAAGACTCCGAAGGCTCGGAGAATTTGAAGGCTCTGAAGAATTCCTAGCTTGGTATGACCTAGGAAATCTACCCTTATGGAACCTGTCAGACTATTGAAGCTGATAATACCTGAGATCAAGGTGTGTCAGAAAAATATCAGAAGAAGGAGTGTTAAAACTCAAAAGTTTTTGTCAAGAAAACCCTAAGGCAGGAGATATCAACTATGGAATTATAGCTCATGGCAATGACAAGGGCAGAAATACGAGTATCCACGAGGTTATCGCCCGCTTATGCTATTGTCACTGTGCTGAGTTAAGCACCCATTTCTTCGGAAGGATTGGATGACAACAGGGGATAATGGAGCACCTATCAGCAAAAGACGAAGTGTTAACCTTAGCTGGTGTATCACCAGCATTTAAAGCATTACATCAAGAATTTTTGGATGAACCTTCTGGAAGCCTTATTCGACAACGAGGCATTTCGTGAAGAACTCAGGACCCAGAAGCTCAAGGTAGCCAAGCTAGAGGAGCAAAAGCTCGGGATACCAGAGATTCGTCAGGAACAGAAGGACAATAGGACCATGGTTCATGCCAAGGATGTTGAAACCCAGAAGTGTGGAACGCAACCCCAGAATATTAAAGGATGTCACGAGAGACTTCTCGTCAACAGAAATGACTTGGCAGAAGAACTTGAGAAGATCAGCAAGCACGATGAAAAGAAGACCAAACCCCTGTTATATACTGTCACACCCTGATTTTCATGCCACGACACTTAAGCTATTAAATCATGATAAAATGAGGTTTTACAAAACTTTTGAGTGTTTTGGACCTTGCCTTGTTTGGATTTTGTCTGTTGTTTGCAAGTGCTCTAAAAATCAAACAAATCCTCCAACTCTTATACTCCTTCTACTTGATCCAAAACCTTTTCCCAATGATCATACCATGTGTATAGAGAAATATAATATTTCCTTACAAAAATAATTTGGCCAAAAAGTATTTTCTAAAATTAGTTTTCCAAAACACCTTGAATTGAGATTTGCATTGCAAGTACTTGATTTGAGGTGTGAAAAATCTTTCCAAAAATTTATTTGAAATCTATTAGATATAGGACTCCCATAAACCACAAAAATATAATTTTAAAAGTTATTTTCTTATTTTATTTAAAAGCTTTTCTTAAGGCTAGAAATGGTCTTTAATAGGGAAAAATTATTTTAATGTTTCAAAAATATTTGAGAAATTTAGGGAAACTCAATGGACATATATTGTCCATATATAAGGGTTTCAACACATGGTCATGTTCAAAATATTGGTCAAATCCCTCAAAAAACCACCTCTGCCCATTTCAAGGATTTGAAATATTTCTACAGGAAATATTTTCATAAAAATCCAAGAAAATTCTAGCATGTCAAATATGACATGTTTGATGATCTTGCCAAGTATCATGTCATGGAGAATAGTATAACCTCATGAAACCCTCTCAAAACCACTTCTGTCCTTTTTCAAGCTTGAACAACTTTGCATTGTCAAACATGTCCAAATGCTCTCAAACTTGGTGCACCTGCCCAAATGGTCTAATAATGCATCTAGACCAAATGGCACAAGTTGGAGAGAATTTTATCTTGATCGAAGTACCCCAAAACCCTCTCTGACCAGAATCAAATTTGAACAACTCTACATTGGCAACTTTCTCCTTTTCATCGCAATTTTTGTGGTAATGTTCAAATCCTCAAATGATGACACTAAACCAAGTGGTGCATCAAGGAGAATAGTTTTGGATGATTAAATCTTGGAAAGTTCATTTCTACTGATTTCTAGGGCTTACCAAAGATACATTGGCAACTTTCTTCAAATGGACTCAAACTTGGTGGTCAACCTCAATTATGTGTGACACTTGATCCTGTTAATTCTCATGCCAAATGGAGTTCATTTGCTTAACCAAACAAGCATCAAACACCTTCTGCCATTTTACTAAAACCACTGTTTTGACCCCTTCCACTATTCTTGGTAAGCTCAACTTTTTACCACAGCCCCTCCTAGTCCTCTCCTACCTCCAGTAACTCTCCCTTGGCCTTTGATCAATAATTGAGGGGTGAAACCACCTCTTTTACCTCTTTGGACAGCCCTTGCACCCCTCTTCCTCTCCTCCCTCCTCACTCCAGAGGCCATCCAAGGCATCCAAGGCCCCGTCCCCATTCTTTACTCTCCCCTAGAGCTGCCAAACATCAGTGGCCGCGCCCACAAGGCATATAATATGCCATGGCATGCCAAATGCACGCTCCAGAGCGCGCTACAGTGCGGCCAGGCACTGTAGCCGCTCTCTGCCCAACGCCTCCGACGACCTCGGCTCTCCCCCACGCGCCAGAAGGACCACCTCGACGTCCGCAACATGGCAAGCTGTCGTCCCCCTCCTCTCTCTCCCTCTCCGGCTCTCCTCGCGTGCGGACAGAGCGCCGCCCGAGCGCGCCCGCATTCCCCGCTCCCTCTCTTCTCCCCCTGGGCGTAGTCCCCCTCCACGAACTCCCTAGACTCGGCGCAGCACCTTCCCAAGGCCCGTAGCGACGAGCACGAGCTCGCCGGCGCACGAGCCCACGGTGCACCATCGCCCCGCCATAAAAGGCCACCCCGGACCCTCTCTGGCCTCCGTTCGCTCTCTCTTCGTCCCAGTGACCCCCTAGACCAACCCACTCCCCTCCTCGCGCTCTCCATCCGCTACCATGGCTGGAGCCTTGCCGTCGGCCTCCGCCTAAATTCGCACCCACCACTCCTCCTCCTCCCCTCTAGACCACACTGGAGCACCTCCACAAACACCGCGAGCCCCTCCCGTGCTTCTCCCCCTCCTCCCCGTGGCTGTTCCATCGAGCTGCATCGCCACCGTCAGCCTCGTCCGCCGCGGTCGACGCCTTGCTCGACCCGGTGCCCCTGGGCGAATGTGCCACCCACGGTTGGACGCGGCCGGGTCTCCTGAGCATGCCGGTGGATAGAACATCGCCGGAGATGCCCTGTAGCGTCGGCGACCGGCGTCAAGAGCCTCCTCTGCCTCCTTTCACACCCGCACGGGAGGTGGGGGACGAACCTGACAGGAGGGCCCCGCCTCGTTAAGTGAACACGGGCTCTGCCCGCTGACGTCTTCGCTCGGGGAAGGCGTATTTCCCCCGAGTACGCCTCCTGCGTCGACCGCCCGCGCATAGCCGTGCAGCTGGGCCGGCCCATGCCTATCTCTCGCCCAATGCGCATGATAAGGTTAAGACATTTTTCCTTTTTCCTTTTTCAGACAACTTCAAAAATCCATAGATTATTTATTCTAAGTCCAAATTTGATGATTCAAATTTCTAGTAGTTCCTAAAATCATGCCCTATCACATGGTGCTTTTTACACATTTTTCTAGCACATTTCCCTTCACACATATTAAATAAATCCTATTTTCCTATTTCTGTGATGAACTTTAGAAAATCACAGAGAGCCCATTTTGGATCCAAATTCCATGATTCAAAATCCTAAATGTCTATAAGTTCAAAACATAGTTTTTGAACATTTTTACTAATACTTTCTGTATCACCTCAAATAATTGTCTATTTCTTCATATTTGTCAACTTTGTAAATTCTTAGGAAAATCATTTCAACTCCAAATCCAGTGAAACCAATTCCTAGATGCTTCTAAAATCATCCTTTGATAGATGGGTGCCTTTGCTCATTTTTCAAAAATATATTTCTGTACACTTCTTGCAATTCCATAAACCCCTTGATTCCATCATATCAAAATGTTTAGAAATATCCATTGATCCACTTCCAATGAAATCACTTTGGACATTCCTCATGTGACCAGAGGTATCCTATAAAAGTCAAATCAATATTTTTGGAGCACTTATATTTTCTACCTTGTTGTGTTGCTTATTGTGGTTGCTTTCGACGATAGTTGATGAAGTAGACGAAATGCTTGGAGTTGGACCAGAGATATTTGAAGACCTCAAAGACTTTGTTGGAACAGGCGAGCAGCCCTTTGACCATGTCTATGAAACCCTTTTTGCATGTCATATAGCACTTTATTAGTGTTGTTTCGGAAATCATGATGAGAGGGGAGCCACTTTGGTGGGTTGCCCTCGTCTCCCCCTTATTGATACTTGCATTATGCATGACCCTACCTCCCTATGAGGGTTATGCCAGTGGGAGTAGATAGGATGCTAAGTAGTTGCTACGCAAAAATGGGCGGGAATATGCATGGTGATGAGGCAAAGTGTTTTCAAAGGACTTTTCAAAAACCCCGTCGGGTGCCACTTATGTCCGAGGGAGATAATGAAATGGGTACCACTTGCTGACGAAGTGGTGTACCGAGGCAAGTGTGTTATCTTCGAAAACAGATTGGTTTAAGTTGCGACCGTTATTCCAACCTTACATGCGCAACCACTCTACCCTTATATGGGAAAGGGCATTATTGATTACTTAGGCCGATACTAGCTTGGAGCCCGCATTACTAGTGACGGGGGAGAGTTGGTGCTCTCTCTCGGGATGGGGTCGTGCCAGGTAAGGCGGCCAAGAACATTTTTATGGGGCACCGGACACACCGTTGGTACCCCGTGCCAGTGGTATGTGATGAATATAGGAGCAAGGCTCCACAATTTTAAGTTGTGAAATGTTGGGCATGGGGGTTACTACCAATCGAGTGGACTCCTCGTTAGTGTCGTCTAGGGAAAGATAGTGATCGGGTGCTTACCCCGGGTACTTGAGGTACCGCGGGTCGTGGAGGACACAGAAGTTCCCCGGATCTTGTGGCTAAAGTGTGCAACCTCTGCAGAGTGTAAAACTATTCGAATAGCCATGTCCACGGTCAAGGACAGTTGGGTAACTGCTCTTGGGCTACGTCCACTTGTTTTAACCAGTGTGTGTGCGTGGGAAGAACTACTCGGGTCAAGTCAGAGGACTTGACATGATAGAGTTGGGTTGGTGCCCACTCCTTTTATGATGATACCACTACTTGGGTCAAGTCAAAGGACTTGACATGATTGAGTTGGGTTGGTGCCCACCCTATTTATGTTGATATCTGTAACCTGCCCTCATGGTTACTTGGATTCTCCTGATGCATGTCTTGCAAGCTGTTGAACATGTCATTGCACTCAAAAACTAGCTTTCCGCAAAAATTTACCTATATCATGCATTGTTGTACCTTGAACCAAAACATGGGTTGCTTGCGAGTACATTCAAAGTACTCATTGGCTTGCCACTGGTTATTTAATTGGCCAGGCATGGAAGAACAGGAGTTCGAAGAAGAGTTCTTTGAAGACGAACATGCGAACTAGGACGTTTCCCAGTCAGAATGCCTGTAGGGTTAAGGCAGATGGCATGGGTCCCAGTTGTCGACGAAGATTTCCGCTGCGATGTTATACTCAAGACTTGACCATAATGGTCCTACTTGTGTAATACGGTATGTATGGATGTAAGACTCTTGTTATTCAGCTTCTGTGTGTTCAGTGAGCATTGATCTCTGGGATCACTGTGCACGTGCATTCGGAGATCTCGACCTATGAGTCGGGGTCCCCACATATACTTACGTTAGATGCGATGATTGTGAGATGTCATTTGTTTGATGTTTTTCCCACAGCCACAAAATAAAAGTTGTCTTTTCAAAACTACTGTTTGCATTGTGTGTATCCCTCTCTGTCTCTCTTATCTCACCCCAAAACCCTTGGAACCAATAGAGGATGAATGGAGATCAACTCATATTTTCTAGACCGATGACTCAATTAGAGACGGACCGATGGATTCAGAACACGGAAGATCACATGAAGAATAACACTATAGCCGGAAAGGATATGGCCTAGCATGCTCTTCAGTGCTTTGAAAGAGGTGCCTCTACTTGGTGGAGGATGTACCAAACCATCAATGGATGGCAAAGAGTAACCACATGGGAAGAATTTAAGTTGACTCTACAAAGGTCTCGTCTTGTGTCCCCGAAATAGGAGCCTTATGGAAATGATATGAAGAAACCTTGTGCATACAAGCTCTGTGGAGAAATAGGACACAACCATAATGAACACAAGGATGAATGCCCGCATTGTGAAGAAAGTCACCCAGTTGAAGAATGCCCAACTAGGAAGATTAATTGTTTCTTGTGTGAAGGGACTACCCACTACCCTGCCCACTGTCACATTTACCCCATGGTACAAAGAACCATCCAGCAGAAGAAAGAAGCAATGAAAGGAGCCCTCATGGAAATTTTTAGAAGGACCTGTGATGAAGGAAGAGGTGGAGGACACACCCGAAGAAGAGCCAATTAAACCCTGCACCAATTCATGCTATTCATGTGGAGAAGGACACATCTCCCAGAATTGTCTGAAGGGGGGTCTAGTAGCATTATCGACAGTAGAAGTAGAGTATGACCTACGGGAAATAAAAGCCCTGATTGGCATGGAAAAATCCAGGAAGAGAAATAGATTGGATTCCAGGAACAACCCAAATTCTACAAAGAAGGACCTGAGTCATATCACATGTTTCGGGTGTAAAGATTCGGGACACTACTTCCGCGATTGCCCAAAAGGGAAGACGAGGATCCAAGGAGGCTATATAATCACAAGGAAACCTCGAAACTGGTTAGAAGTAATGTGTTTTCGTTGTAATGAAGCAGGGCGCCTTGCCAGAGATTGTCCCAAGGAGAAGGAGGCTTGTGCTAAATAGTAGTAGTAGTGGGAACACTTCTTTTTATTATTGAGGTGTTCAGTCGAGGCATGTAATGGAAATGCAGGAGATTGTAATAATTTGAGAATCAATAAAGTTAGCATCGTTGGTACTAATTTTAAATTTTATGAGTTGTTACTCTATGAAGAAAGATTTTGACCATTTTCGAGGATATGAGAAATATGGTCTATTGAAGTTTTTGTCCATTTCAAAGGTGGTAGTACCCTGTGAGGATACTTGACCCCTGGAAAAGATAATGATATTCCATGGTGTGGACTTTGGACAAAATAAGTACGAGTTTTATCTCGATATGTGGGATACCCCAAGGATATGAAGGGATGAAGTACTATTGGGTATAAACGAGGTATAATATGGAGCAATTGTAACCCCAGGATAAGTTGAAGCTATAAATGTGATGAGGTGAGCCCATAACACACAGGCTCCAGGACCTGCCAAGAAGCAAGCACACTCTTGCCGAAGGAAAACCCCTAGAAGAGGATATGCTTTTATCAACAGATGATCATATAGGAGTTACGCAAAACCTGAGAGTGTGACGGAACAATAGATGTTTGTTTGGCTTGCAGAATCAATGTATTATCTGAACTTAGTTCGTCAACGAGAGAAATTTTACAGTGCTTGTGTGGATGACCGGCGAGATTCACTAAACCATATACAAGGTAATGATTTGGGTGCGGAATGGATTGATCACCATGCCGACTTAGTCTTATTATTCTCCTCTGCTATATGGGATGGTAAATCTGAGTGACTTACCCATAGTAGAGAGACGGCGATATTAAGCCTGATTGAACCTTAGAATGGTATGACAATTTTCCCTTGTACAAGGCAGTTGTTGCCAACCGTAGGTCATACGGTGAGAATGAAGCCCAGACCCATTTCCTGCAGGAGAAACCATAAATTCTTGACCACCATGAGATGTCGATAATTGTTTAGTATTGGCGCAAGACCTATCAGATAAGAAGACCCAGTCACAGGACGACCGTACCAGGATGAAAGACACAGGAATTGAGGAAAAAGGTTATGCCACTACCGAAAAAGCCAGAGTAGGAATTTTCCCGAGAATCTTAGAAGACTGACCCTGTCAACAAAAAGGATGGAGTATATGAGTTTTGATGGAACCGTAACCATGCTTCTAAGGGTGGTAGCACCCCAGACCCCTGTGACGATCAATCGATTTTGAGAAGACCCCGAACCTAACCTATTTCTTTCTAATCTCTCCGAATCTCGAGGGCGAGATTCATTTTAAGGGTGGTAGGTTTGTAACATCCCAAAATTCTAAATTTTGGAATGTTTATACTAAAAAATACTTTTGATTGATTGTTTAATTGTGGTTTGGTTGCTTGTGTGAAATTGAGTGAAATTTGAAGCTTTTTAAAAGATAAATGAGAGGGAATAAAAGGACTTTCCCAAGCTTTCACCTTGCATTTATGATCTCCGTGAATTCAAATTTATTTCATCACAAAACCCTAGAGTGAAGATGATATGACTTTTTCCATTTAATTAAATGAAAAATGATGTTTGAAAAGGCTTGAATTCCATTTGAAAATATTTCAAATTAAGAAACTTTATGCAACTCAATGATTTTCATGAGAGAAGATAAAATGACTTCTTCAAATGCTATGAAATGTGAGTTGGAAGTTTAAAAGAATCAAATTTAAAGTCCCTTTGAAGGTATTTTTAAAAACATTTTCAATTTGGAGTTATTTGGTTTTTATTCAAATTATTTTCTGCAGAAATAAAATATGTGGAAATTAGGGTAAAATGATTCCCTACATTAGAAAATTGGAGAGAAACAAATTTGAAATTATTTTGGTATTTTAAAATATTTTTATTTGGTTTTTAAATAAGCGAGTGGCACTCTTTGCTTTATTTAAATTCTTGAGGAATTTATTTGCCGCTAAAAATATGTTCATGTTTTAGAAAATATTTTCCTAAAAATTTTGATATATAATATGCCTATATAAAATTCTATTTTATTTTCATAATTTAGATTTCCTTTTCTATTTTTATTAAATAAAAAATGCGTGTACACCGTAACTATATATCACCCACATGCGCATCGTAGTGGCAGCGGCGCACCACTTTGTTTTCCTACATGGGCCAGGCCCAGTCAGTATTTTTTCACTTCGGCTGAATTTTGTTTTAGAAAAAAAAATCTACAGTACGCGCGGCCGACCGAACCGGCTATGGCCATTAGGCCCATGTGAGGCACCTCCTGTTTTTCTTTTCTTTTCATCTACGTTTAGTCCCACATTGCCTAGCGTTTGATCCCTAAACCTCTTTTCCACCTATAAATATAGACCCATAGAGCCTCCAAAAATCATCCGATTCAGATTAAATCAATATTTTGGTCTGACTAGATTCACTAAAAAAATATTTCTCCTCTTCGGCGGGACTTCTCGAAGTTGTCTCCTCTCTTCGAAGTCGTCTTTTCTCTACCTTATAAAGTTATCTTTCTCCGTGTTTTTTTATATAATCCTGTAGCTTATTATTTCGAGACACTTTAGGCGTAGAAATCTTTTAGTAATGACTCTTTTTCTTCCTTAAAACGGTTTGGACCTGATTTTTCAAATAGCCATAACTTTTTACTCGTTCATCCAAATTAGATAAAACCACCTAGTGAATCTATCAAATAAACTTTTTGCAACTTTTAAATTTCAAAATTTGTTCAGATTCATATTCAAACTTTTTTTGATCATATCTTTTTATCCGTAGCTCTGTTTCCTATGAACCCAACTGCATCGGATTCGTATTGAAGAAATCTTTCCGTTCACATAACTAGTGTCATCTTTCCAACATATAATTTTAATCCTAGCCAGTTACTCTAGTAGTCCACCAAAGAGTTGTTACACAATACTCTAAGCATATTCAATGCTATGTTGAATTACTTGATCCGTTATTTTCAATCTAGTAATTCTTTTTCCCACATATTCATATTGACTTCCTACATCCAGTAGCATAATTAGTTTCAACTTTTGATTTTTTCAAATTTGAACGATTCAAAATTTGAACTCGAAGCTTCACTTGATCATATCTTTTAAACTGTAGTGTTTTTTCAATTGATTCTTGTTTTCAAATTGAATCCCTAGGTGTAATATAACATCTTGAGCCATCGCCACACTTTTTCACCGAAATTAGGATCTGATCTTGCAAAATAATTTGATTTGGTTCTTTTGGAGTTTTTGCAATGTTTCTTTGCCTTTTCTTTTGGATCTTTGAGTGATTGCTTGTGTGTGGTTATAATTGCTTCCTTACGATAGATTGATCGGAGTGTGACGAGTAGAACTATCATGAATTATGAGTGCGAAGAATCTTCATCAACAGTACAAGGCAAGTTCACACTTTGATCATACTCTTCCTACACCCAGTTTTACTTGCATTAGTTTCATCCTCAAAGATTTGCCTGAGTAGGATTGGGAATTGGGCTATGCTATGTAGTTGATGAGGTAGGAACATATTACCTTTGATTACCCCGGGATTATACGTTATGCTCTTATTGCTTAGCCATGCTCGTAGACGTGGATTGGGATGTGAGATTCATGAAAGCTGCGAGAGTTATAATAATTAAGGGTAACTTTAAGGTGGCAACATTAACACACATCTGGGTGGAATGGTTGGGGCGCCCTGGAGAACCCAGTGGCTTGCTCGGGCACCCGGAGAACCAAGTGCTTGCCTAAGGGGATCCCGGAGTACCCGTGTGATCATCCTATGGAATGCCACCCAGCCTCAAAGGGATCATAAGATTATTCATGCTAGAAACTTCCGTGTGCAACCACAACCATTATGGGCTCTAGCATAGTTGAGTAAGTTGTGTGACCTCTTTTAGTGGTAGGCTAGTAGATGTAGGGGAAAGTAGGTGGTATTGTCTACCTAGAGTAAAGAGTTAATGCTTCAGAAAGACTATGTCTTGATCTTCCGATCATGGATGTGGTCGAGTCTTGTGGGGAAAAGTGCGCAAACCTCTACAGAGTGTCCAAACTAACCATGATTAGCCGTGTCCTCGGTTATGGACGACTTTGAGTATCGGGAAGTGAATTATTGGTTGATCTCATCACTATTTAATGAAACTATTAGGTTATTAATGATTTGGTGATTTTTGGGATTGAGTTGGGGTTACCTTCTCAATATGGGTAATTTAACTTAGTAGTAAATAAAATGTATTCCTTTGTTGTAGGGAAAAATAAGCTTTATGCAAAATTCAAACTTAGTGCCTCCACCAGCCAAATATGAATATAGAGATAGACATTCTCATTATTATTCTATGGTGTGAAATTGCCAGTTGCTACCTCTTGAGCACTGTGTTGGTTTTCTCTTGAAGAGGAAAGGGTGATGCAGCAAAGTAGCGTAAGTATTTCCCTCAGTTTTTGAGAACCAAGGTATCAATCCAGTAGGAGACTACATGCAAGTCCCTTGTACCTACACAAACAAATAAGAACCTCGCAACCAACGCGATAAAGAGGTTGTCAATCCCTTCACGGTCACTTACGAGAGTGAGATCTGATGGAGATAATAAGATAAATATTTTTGGTATTTTTATGATATATATTGAAAGTAAAGATTGCAAAATAAAATAGATTGGAAACTTATATGATAAAAGATAGACCCGGGGGCCATAGGTTTCACTAGTGGCTTCTCTCAAGACAACATAAGTATTACGGTGGGTGAACAAATTACTGTCGAGCAATTGATAGAAAAGTGCATAATTATGAGAATATCTAGGCATGATCATGTATATAGGCATCACGTCCACGACCAGTAGACCAAAACGATTCTGCATCTAGTACTATTACTCCACACATCGACAGCTATCCAGCTTGCATCTAGAGTATTAAGTTCATAAGAACAGAGTAACGCATTAAGCAAGATGACATGATGTAGAAGGATAAACTCAAGCAACATGGGATAAACCCCATCTTTTTATCCTCGATGGCAACAATACAATACGTGCCTTGCTGCCCCTGCTATCACTGGGAAAGGTCACCGCAAGATTGAACCCAAAGCAAAGCACTTCTCCCATTGCGAGAAAGATCAATCTAGTAGGCCAAACCAAACTGATAATTTGAAGAGACTTGCAAAGATAACCAATCATACATAAAAGATTTCAGAGAAGAATCAAATATTGTCCATAGATAATCTTGATCATAAATCACAATTCATCAGATCTCGACAAACACACCGCAAAAAAGAATTACATCGAATAGATCTCCAAGAAGATCGGGGAGAACTTTGTATTGAGATACAAAGAGAGAGAAGAAACCATCTAGCTAATAACTATGGAACCGAATGTGTGTGCTAAACTACTCACACATCATCGGAGAGGCTATGGTGTTGATGTAGAAGCCCTCCGTGATCGATTGCCCCTCCGGCGGAGCTCCGGAAAATGCCCCAAGATGGGATCTCTTGGGTACAGAAGGTAGCGGTGGTGGAAATAGGGTTTCATGGTGCTCCTGGATGTTTTCAGGGTATATGGATATATATATATATATATATATATATATATATATATGAGGAAGAAGTAGGTCGATGGAGCTGCGAGGGGCCCACGAGGGTGGGGGCGCGCCCAGGGGGCAGGCACGCCTCCCTGCTTCGTGGCCTCCTTGCTTCTTTTTTGACGTCTACTCCAAGTCCCCTGGATCACATTTGTTCCAAAAATAAATCTCCCGAAGGTTCCATTTCGTTTGGATTCTGTTTGATATTCCTTTTTTGCGAAACACTGAAATAGGCAAAAAAAAATAGAAATTTGCACTGGGCCTTGGGTTAGTAGGTTAGTCCCAAAAATAATATAGAAGTGTATAATAAAGCCCATTAAACATCCAAAACAGATAATATAATAGCATGGAACAGTCAAAAATTATAGATATGTTCGAGACGTATCAAGCATCCCCTAGCTTAATTCCTGCTCGTCCTCGAGTAGGTAATTGGTAAAAACAGAATTTTTGATGTGGAATGCTACCTAGCATAATTCTCAATGTAATTTTCTTTATTGTGGCATGAATATTCAGATCCGAGAGATTCAAGAAAAAAGTTTAATATTGACATAAAAATAATAATACTTCAAGCATACTAACTAAGCAATCATGTCTTCTCAAAATAACATGGCCAAAGAAAGTTCATCCCTACAAAATCATATAGTTTGGTCATGCTCCATTTTCATCACACAAGAATGCTCTCATCATGCACAACCCCGATGACAAGCCAAGCAATTGTTTCATACTTTAGTGATCTCAAACTTTTTTCAACTTTCACGCAATACATGAGCGTGAGCCATGGATATAGCACCATGGGTGGAATAGAATATAATGATGGGGCTTATGTGGAGAAGACAAAAAGGAGAAACTCTCACACCGACGCGGCTAATCAACGGGCTAGGGAGATGCCCATCAATTGATGTCAATGCAAGGAGTAGGGATTGCCATGCAACGGATGCACTAGAGCTATAAATGTATGAAAGCTCAACAAAAAAAACTAAGTTGGTGTGCATCCAACTTGCTTGCTCACAAAGACCTAGGGCATTTGAGGAAGCCCATTGTTGGAATATACAAGCCAAGTTCTATAATGAAAAATTCCCACTAGTATATGATAGTGACGAAACAAGAGACTCTCTATCATAAAGATTATGGTGCTACTTTGAAGCACAAGTGTGGAAAAAAGGATAGTAGCATTGTCCCTTTTTTTTTTGGGCCTTTCCCTTTTTTCTTTGGGACAATGCTCTATTAATGATGATCATCACACTTCTATTATTTACAACTCAATGATTATAACTCGATACTAGAACAAAAATATGACTCTATATGAATGCCTCCGGCGGTGTACCGGTAAGTGTAATGAATCAAGAGTGACATGTATGATAAATTATGCATGGTGGCTTTGCCACAAATACGATGTCAACTACATGATCATGCAAGGCCGTATGACAATGATGAAGCGTGTCATAAATGAAACGGTGGAAAGTTGCATGGCAATATATCTCGAAATGGCTATGGAAATGCCATAATAGGTAGGTATGGTGGCTGTTTTGAGGAAGATATAAGGAGGTTTACGTTGACAGAGCATATCATATCACGGGGTTTGGATGCACTGGCGAAGTTTGCACCAACTCTCAAGGTGAGAAAGGGCAATGCACGGTGCCGAAGAGGCTAGCAATGATGGAAAGGTGAGAGTGTGTATAATCCATGGACTCAACATTAGTCATAAAGAACTCACATACTTATTGCAAAAATCTACAAGTCATCAAAAACCAAGCATTACGTGCATGATCCTAGGGGGATAGATTGGTAGGAAAAGACCATCACTCGTCCCCGACCGCCACTCACAAGGAAGACAATCAAAGAACACCTCATGTTTCAAATTTATTACACAACAGTTACCATACGTGCATGCTACGGGACTTGCAATATTCAACACAAGTATTTCTCAAATTCACAACTACTCAACTAGCACAACTCTAATATCACCATCCTCATATCTCAAAACAATTATCAAGTATCAAACTTCTCATAGTATTCAATGCACTTTTTTATGGAAGTTTTTATTATAGCAATCTTGGATGCCTATCATATTAGGACTAATTTTATAACCCAAAAAATTTACCATGCTATTCTAAAGGACTCTCAAAATAATATAAGTGAATCATGAGAGATCAATAATTCCTATAAAATAAAACCAGCACCGTGCTCTAAAAGATATAAGTCAAGCACTAGAGCAAAATTATCTAGCTCAAAAGATATAAGTGAAGCACATAGAGTATTCTAAAAATTCCAATTCATGTGTCTCTCTCCCAAAAGGTGTTTACAGCAAGTATGTGTGGTAAACTAAAAATCAAAGACTCAAATCATACAAGACGCTCCAAGCAAAACACATATCATGTGGTGAATAAAAATATAGCCTCTAGTAAAGTTACCGATGGACAAAGATGAAAGAGGGGATGCCTTCCAGGGCATCCCCAAGCTTAGGATTTTGGTTCTCCTTGAATTTTACCTTGGGTGCCTTGGGCATCCCCGAGCTTAGTTTCTTGCCACTCCTTTTTCCATAATCCATCAAATCTTTACCCAAAACATGAAAACTTCAAAACACAAAACTCAACAGAAAATCTCATGAGCTCCATTAGTATAAGAAAACAAACCACCACTTAAGGTACTGTAATGAACTCATTCTTTATTTATATTGGTGTTAAACCTAGTTTATTCCAACTTCTCTATGGTTCATACCCTGCGATACTAGCCATAGATTCATCAAAATAAGCAAACAACACATGAAAAGCAGAATCTATCAAAAACAGAACAGTCTGTAGTAATCTGTAGGTTTCGAATACTTCTGTAACCCCCAAAATTCTGAAATAAATTGGTGGACGTGAGGAATTTTTCTATTAATTATCTGCAGAAATAATCAACCTAGTCGCACTCTCCAGTAAAAAATGGCAGCAAATCTCGTGAGCGCTAAAGTTTTTGATTTTTACAGCAAGATCGCAAAAACTTCCCCCAATTCTTCCCAAAGGTTCTACTTGGCACAAACACTAATTAAAAGCAGAAAACCACATCTAAAAAGAGGCTAGATGAATTATTTATTACTATAAAGAACCAAAAAGAAAGAAACAAAAATAAAATTGGGTTGCCTCCCAACAAGCGATATCGTTTAACGCCCCTAGCTAGACATCTATAATTTTAATGATGCTCACATGAAAGATAGAAATTGAAACACGAAGGGAGCATCATGAAGCATATGAAAATCACATCTAAGTCTAACATACTTCATATGCATAGGCATCTTATAGGCAAACAAATTATCAAGGCAAGCAAAAACTAGCATATGCAAGGAAGTGGAAAGAAACAATAGCAATCTCAACATAACGAGAGGTAATTTAGTAACATGAAAATTTCTACAACCATATTTTTTCCTCTCTCATAATAATTACATGTAGGATCATAAATAAATTCAACAATATAGCTATCACAAAACATATTCTTAACTCAATCCACATGTATGCAAAGTTGACACTCTTCCAAAATAGTGGGATTAACATTAACTAAAGTCATGACCTCTCCAAACCCACTTTTATCAAAAACTTCATAATATTGAACATTCTCCAAATATGTGGGATATAAAGTTGACACTCTTCCAAACCCACTTTCAGTAATATTGTAAACACTATTATCAATCTCATATTCATCATGGGGCTTAAATAAATTTTCAAGATCAAAAGAAGAATCTCCCCAATCATGATCATTGCAACAAGTAGAGGTCATAGCAAAACTAGCATCCCCAAGCTTAGGGTTTTGCATATTATTAGCACAATTGACATTAATAGAATTTATAATGGCATCATTGCAATCATGCTTTTCATCGAAGGAACTATCAAGTATGGGTGCAATAGCAACGATCTCATGCTTAACATAAGGAACTATAGCAAATTCATCTTCATAAATATTGGCATCATGGCCACAAGAATGGCAAGCATCATGTTCATCAAGGGATATTTCAATCAAATCATCGGAATCATAATTAACTATAGATTCATGCTTATCATTATTTTCTTCCAAAGCAACGGTCATTCTTTCAAAAAAATTCTTTGACATAGACATTATGAGCATAGTTTTCATAGCAATATTTAAGTATTTCAAAAATTCCCGATTCGTAGAGAGTAATATCATACTTTCCAATCAAAGAAGCAACTTCATAAGCTCCCTTAAAAGCAACAAATTCTTCAATTTGTTTGATATAGTAGTAACTATAAACACCCTTTGCATAGGAAGATAAGATTTCACTGTCATTAAACTCACATAGGTAGGGGAGGTGTTTTTAGGGTTCTTAGAGCAACAAGTAAAATCACAAATTTCACAAAGATTCCAAGCATAACACAACAATCTGTTTATTTGATCCCATAAGAGTCTCCCTTTTTCAGACAAACGGTGACGCACAAAATGAGCATGCTCATCTAAAGATTTACCATCAACTAGGCTAGTTGGGATTTCAGCACGAGCGCATACGGATCGAAGATGATCCAAGTAGAACACTTTAAGTGGATCCATATCAACAGATTTTTAGCAAGCAAGGATGCAAGCAAATAGAAGGCGCATGGAAACACAAACAAAGATACATATGGGAAGAAGGCAAAGAAAAGGCAAAGGTTTTTGAAAATCGTTTTAGAAGTGGGGGAGAGGAAAACGAGAGGCAAATGGCAAATAATGTAATGCGAGGGATAAGAGTTTGTGATGGGTACTTGGCATGTCTTGACTTGTGCATAGATCTCCCCGGCAATGGCGCCAGAAATCCTTCTTGCTACCTCTTGAGCACTACATTGGTTTTCCCTTGAAGAGAAAATGGTGATGTAGCAATGTGACGTAAGTATTTCCCTCAGTTTTTGAGAACCAAGGTATCAATCCAGTAGGAGACTACACACAAGTCCCTTGTACCTATACAAACAAAAAAGAACCTCGCAACCAACGCGATAAAGGGGTTGTCAATCCCTTCACGGTCACTTAGGAGAGTGAGATCTGATAGAGATAATAAGATAAATATTTTTGGTATTTTTATGATATAGATTGAAAGTAAAGATTGCAAAATAAAATAGATTGGAAACTTATATGATAAAAGATAGACCCGGGGGTCATAGGTTTCACTAGTGGCTTCTCTCAAGATAGCATAAGTATTACGGTGGGTGAACAAATTAATGTCGAGCAATTGATAGAAAAGTGCATAATTATGAGAATATCTAGGCATGATCATGTATATAGGCATCACGTCCACGACCAGTAGACCGAAACGATTCTGCATCTACTATTATTACTCCACAGATCGACCGCTATCCATCATGCATCTAGAGTATTAAGTTCATAAGAATAGAGTAACGCATTAGGCAAGATGACATGATGTAGAGGGATAAACTCAAGAAATATGATATAAATCCCATCTTTTTATCCTTGATGGAAACAATACAATACATGCCTTGCTGCCCGTGCTGTCACTAGGAAAGGACATCGCAAGATTGAACCCGAAGCTAAGCACTTCTCCCATTGCGAGAAAGATCAATCTAGTAGGCCAAACCAAACTGATAATTCAAAGAGACTTGCAAAGATAACCAATCATACATAAAAGATTTCAGAGAAGAATCAAATATTGTTCATAGATAATCTTGATCAGAAACCCACAATTCATCAGATCTCGACAAACACACCGCAAAAAGAATTACATCGAATAGATCTCCAAGAAGATTGAGGAGAAATTTGTATTGAGATCCAAAGAAAGAGAAGAAGCCATCTAGCTAATAACTATGGATCCGAAGGTCTATGGTAAACTACTCACACATCATCGGAGAGGCTATGGTGTTGATGTAGAAGCCCTCCGTGATCGATTCCCCCTCCGATGGAGCTCCGGAAAAGGCCCCAAGATGGGATCTATTGGGTACAGAATGTTGCGGCGGTGGAAATAGGGTTTCGTGGTGCTCCTGGGTGTTTTCGGGGTATATGGATATATATAGGAGGAAGAAGTAGGTCGGTGTAGCTGCGAGGGGCCCAAGAGGGTGGGGGCGCTCCCAGGGGGCAGGCGTGGCTCCCTGCCTCTTGGCCTCCTCGCTTCCTTCTTGATTTCTACTCCAAGTCCCCTAGATCACGTTTGTTCCAAAAATAACTCTCCCGAAGGTTTCTTTCTGTTTGGAATCCGTTTGATATTCCATTTCTGTGAAACACTGAAATAGGCAAAAAAACAGCAATTTGTACTGGGCCTTGAGTTAGTAGGTTTGTCCTAAAAATAATATAAAAGTGTATAATAAAGCCCATTAAACATTCAAAACAGATAATATAATGGCATGGAACAATCAAAAATTATAGATACGTTGGAGACGTATCAAGCATCCCCAAGCTTAATTCATGCTCGTCCTCAAGTAGGTAAATGATAAAAACAGAATTTTTGATGTGGAATGCTACCTAGCATAATTCTCAATGTAATTTTATTTATTGTGGCATGAATATTCAGATCCGAGAGATTCAAGACAAAAGTTTAATATTTACATAAAAATAATAATACTTCAAGCATACTAACTAAGCAATCATGTCTTCTCAAAATAACATGGCCAAAGAAATTTCATTCCTACAAAACCATATAGTTTCGTCATGCTCCATTTTCGTCACACAAGAATGCTCTCATCATGCACAACCCTGATGACAAGCCAAGCAATTGTTTCATACTTTAGTAATCTCAAAAAAAATTCAACTTTCACGCAATACATGAATGTGAGCCATGGATATAGCACTATGGGTGGAATAGAATATAATGATGGGGGTTATGTGGAGAAGACAAAAAAGGAGAAAGTCTCAGATCGACGCGGCTAATCAACTGGCTAGGGAGATGCACATCAATTGATGTGAATGCAAGGAGTAGGGATTTCCATGCAACGGATGCACTAGAGCTATAAATGTATGAAAGCTCAACAAAAGAAACTAAGTGGGTGTGCATCCAAATTGCTTGCTCACGAAGACCTAGGGCATTTGAGGAAGCCCATTGTTGGAATATACAAGCCAAGTTCTATAATGAAAAATTCCCACTAGTATATGAAAGTGACGAAACAATAGACTCTCTATCATAAATATTATGGTGCTACTTTGAAGCACAAGTGTGGAAAAAAGGATAGTAGCATGTCCCTTTTTATTTCTTTTTTATTTCTTTTTGGGCCTTTTTTATTTGGCCTTTCCCCTTTTTTATTTGGGACAATGCTCTATTAATGACGATTATCACACTTCTATTTTTTTACAACTCAATGATTACAACTCGATACTAGAACAAAATATGACTCTATATGAATGCCTCTGGCGGTGTACCAGGAAGGGCAATGAATCAAGAGTGGCATGTATGGTAAATTATGCATTGTGGCTTTGCCACAAATACGATGTCAACTACATGAGCATGCAAGAGGCGATATGACAATGATGAAGCGTGTAATAAATGAAACGATGGAACGTTGCACGTCAATATATCTGGAAGTTGTCTCCTCTCTCCGAAGTCGTATTTTCTCCACCTTATAAAGTTATCTTTCTTCGTATTTTTTATATACTCCCGTAGCTTATTATTTCTAGATACTTTAGGCGTAGAAATCTTTTAGCAATAACTCTTTTCTCCCGTAAAACAGCTTGGCCCTGATTTTTCAAATAGCCATAACGTTTTACTCGTTCATCGAAATTAGATAAAACCATCTAGTGAATCTATCAAATAAACTTTTTGCAACTTTTGAATTTCAAAATTTGTTCAGATTCATATTCAAACTTCTTTTGATCATATCCTTTTATTCGTAGCTCCGTTTCCGATGAACCCAACTGCATCGGATTCGTATTGACGTAGTCTTTCCGTTTGCACAACTAGTGTCATCTTTCCAACATAAAATTTTTATCCCAGCCAGTTACTCTAGTAGTCCACCAAAGAGTTGTTACACAACACTCTAAGCAGATTCAATGCTATGTTGAATTACTTGATCCATTATTTTCAATCTAGTAATTCTTTTTCCTACATATTCATATTGACTTCCTACTTCTAGTAGCATAATTAGTTTCAACTTTTGATTTTTTTCAAATTTGAACGATTCGAACTTTGAACTCGAAGCTTCATATCTTGTAAACTATAGCGATTTTTCAATTGATTCCTTTTTTCAAATTTAATCCCTATGCGTAATCTAACATCTTGAGCCATCACCACACTTTTTCACCGAAATTAGGATCTGATCTTGCAAAATAATTTGATTTGGTTCTTTTGGAGTTTTTGCAATGTTTCTTTGCCTTTTTCCACCAGCCAAATATGCATATAGAGATAGACATTCTCATTATTATTCTATGGTGTGAAATTGCCAGTACATTCAATGTACTGACCTACATGGCTGCAACATCTCATGTTGCAGGAATCATTCCACGAGTAAGTGATACGTTAGGGTTATGATGTCTACACTCAACTTTGCCGTTAGTGTTGTTGGGACTCCACAGCTTTGTTGTTTCTTCCGCTATAGGGATTGAGGTAATTGCATTTACGTTACTTTATTCGTGTGATTTACCTTTGTTATAAATCCTCGAGTTTCTCTAGTGTGTCAGCATACCGATCCAGTGATGACACTTAAGAATAGAGACTTCGATCCATTCGGGTCGGGACGCTACAATATGTTATGAGAGCACATGTTGACTGTAGGATGTGACCCCTAGAAACTGGCAATCCCATAGGAAAGGATTTTCTCTAAAACTTTATTTTCAAAAGAGATCCCTTCACTCTCATCTTTTCTGAGACTTACCAAATATTTCTTCTCACCACAAATAGTTAGAACATACCCCTTTCCCCATTTGACCACACGAAGATTCGACTAATGAGACCACTCCAAGAAGAACAAGATATCGGACAACTAAGACAACCTCGGAATGAAGAGGATTTTACCGTGCATTATAAAAATTGAAACTACAATGGTGGAAGACTCCGAAGGCTCGAAGAATTTGAAGGCTCCGAAGAACTCCCGGATTGGTTTGACCTAGGAAAGCTACCCTTATCGAACTTGTCAGACTATTGAAGCTGCAAATACCTGAGATCAAGGTGTGTTAGAAAAAGATCGGAACCTGGAGCGTTAAAACTCAAAAGTTTTCGTCAAGAAAACCCTAAGGAATGAGATATCAACTATGGAATGATAGCTCATGGCACTGACAAGGGTAGAAACACGGATATCCATGATGTTATCGCCCGCTTATGGTATTCTCACCGTGCTGAGTTAAGCACCCATTTCTTCGGAAGGATTGGATGACAAAAGGGGCTAATGGAGCACCTATCAGCAAAAGACGAAGTTTTAACCTTAGCTGGTGTATCACCAGGATCTGAAGCATTACATCAAGAATTTTTGGATGGACCTTCTAGATGCCTTATTCGACAAGGAGGCATTTCGTGAAGAACTCAGGACCAAGAAGCTGAAGGTAGCCAAGCTGGCGGAGGAAAACCTCGGGATACCGGAGATTCGTCAGGCACTGAATGACAATAGGACCATGGTTCATGCCAAGGATGTTGAAACCCTAAAGTGTGAAACGCAACTCCAAAATATTAAAGGACGTCACAAGAGACTTCGCATCAACAGAAATGACTTGGCAAAAGAACTTGAGAAGACCAGCAAGCACGATCAAAAGAAGACCAAACCCCTGTTATATACTTACATTAGATGGGACGATTGTGAGCTGTTATTTGTTTCATGTTTTTCCGACAGCCACAAAATAAAAGTTGTCTTTCCAAAACTACTGTTCGAATTGTGTGTATCCCTCTCTATCTCTCTTATCTCACCCCAAAACCCTTGGTACCAATAGAGGATGAATGGAGATGAACTCATATTTTCTGACCCGATGACTCAATTAGAGACAGACCGATGGATTCAGAACATGGAAGATCACATGAAGAATAACACTATAGCTGGGAAGGATATGTCCCAGCATGCTCTTTAGTGCTTTGAAAGAGGTGCTGCTACTTGGTGGAGGATGTACCAAACCATCAATGGATGACAAAGAGTAACCACTTGGGAAGAATTTAAGTTGACTCTGCAAATGTCTCGTCTTGTGTCCCCGAAATTGAAGCCTTATGGAAATGATATGAAGAAACCTTGTGCATACAAGCTCTGTAGAGAAATAGGACACAACCATAATGAACACAAGGACAAATGCCTGCATTGTGAAGAAAGTCACCCAGCTGAAGAATGCCTAACTAGGCATATTACTTGTTTCTTGTGTGAAGGGACTACCCACTACCCTGGCCAGTGTCACATTTACCCCGTGGTACAAAGAACCATCCAGTAGAAGAAAGAAGCAATGAAAGGAACCCTCATGGGAATTTTAGAAGAACCTGTGATGAAGGAAGAGGTGGAGGACACACCCGAAGAAGACCCAATTAAAGCATGCACCAAGTCATGCTATTCATGTGGAGAAGAAGGACACATCTCCTAGAATTGTCTGAAGGCGGGTCTAGTACCATTCCCGACAATGGAAGTAGAGTATGACCCACGGGAAATAGAAGCCCTGATTGGTACGGAAAAATCCAGGAAGAGAAATAGATTGGATTCCAAGAAAAACCCAATTTCTACAAAGAAGGACCTGAGTCATATCACATGTTTCGGGTGTAAAGATTGAGGACACTACTTCAGCGATTGCCGAAAAGGGAAGACAAGGACCCAAGGAGGCAATATAATCACAAGGAAACCTCGAGACTGGTCAAAAGTAATGTGTTTTCGTTGTAATGAAGCAGGGCGACTTGCTAGAGATTATCCCAAAGAGAAGGAGCCTTGTGCTAAATAGTAGTAGTAGTGGGAACATTTCTTTTTATTATTGAGGCGTTGAGCCGAGGCATGTAATGGAAATGCAAGAGATTGTAATAATTTGAGAATCAATAAAGTTATTATCATTGGTACTGATTTTAAATTTTATGAGTTGTTACTCTATGAAGAAAGATCTTGACCATTTTCAAGGATATGAGAAATATGGTCTATGGAAGAATTTTTGCATTTCAAGGGTGGTAGTACCCTGTGAGGACACTTGACCCCTGGAAAAGATAATGATATTCCACGGAGTGGACTTCGGACAAAATAAGTATGAGTTTTATCTCGATATGCGGGATACCCCAAGGATATGAAGGGGTGAAGTACTATTGGATATAAAGGAGGTATAATATGGAGCGATTGTAACCCCAGGAAAAGTTGAAGTTATAAATATGATGAGGTGAGCCCATAAGCCACAGGCTCCAGGACCTGCCAAGAAGAAGCACACTCTTGCTGAAGGAAAAACCCTGGAAGAGGATATGCTTTTATCAACAAACTATCATATAGGAGTTACGCAAAACCTGAGTGTGAAGAAAAAATAGATATTTGTTTGGCTTGCAGAATCAATGGATTATCCGAAATTAGTTCGCGATAAGAGAAATTCTGCAATGCTTGTGAGGATGACCGAGTGTTAGAATGTGAGATTCAAACCATATACAAGGTAATGATTTGGGTGCGGAATGGATTGATCACCATGCCGACTTACTCTTATTATTCGCCTCTGTTATATGGGATGGTAAATCTGAGTTACCCATAGTAGAGAGACGGCAATATTAATCCTGATTGAACCTTAGAATGGTATGGCAATTTTCCCTTGTACAAGGCAGTTGTTGCCAACCGTAGGTCATACAGTGAGATTCAAGCCCAGACCCATTTCCTGCAGGAGAAACCATAAATTCTTGACCACCATGAGATGTCGATAATTGTTTAGTATTGGCGCCAGACCTATCAGATAAGAAGACCCAGTCATAGGAGGACCGTACCAGGATGAAGGACACGAGAATTGAGGAAAAAGGTTATGCCACTACCGGAAAAGCCAAAGTAGGGATTTTCCCGAGAATCTCAGAAGACTGATCCTGTCAACAAAAGGATGGAGTACATGAGTTTTGATGGAACCGTAACCATGCTTCTAAGGCTGGTAGCACCCCACAACCCTGTGACGATCAATGAATTTTGAGAAGACCCCAAACCTAATATATTTCTTTCTAGCCTCTCCGAATCTCGAAGGCGAGATTCATTTTATGGGTGGTAGGTTTGTAACATCCCAAAATTCTAAATTTTGGAATGTTATATTAAATAAATAGTTTTGATTGATTATTTAATTATGGTGTGGTTGCTTCTGTGAAATTGAGTGAAATTTGAAGCTTTTTAAAAGATAAATGAGAGGGAATAAAAGGACTTTCCCAAGCTTTCACCTTGCATTTATGATCTCCATGAATTCAAATTTATTTCATCAGAGAACCCTAGAGTGAATATGATATGACTTCTTCCATTTAATTAAATGAAAAAGGGTTTCTAAAAAGGCTTGAATTCCATTTGAAAATATTTCAAATTCAGAAACTTTATGCAACTCAATGATTTTCATGAGAGAAGATAAAATGACTTCTTCAAATGCTATGAAATATGAGTTGGAAGTTTAAAAGAATCAAATTTGAAGTCCCTTTGAAGGTATTTTGAAAAACATTTTCAATTTGGAGTTATTTGGTTTTTATTCAAATTATTTTCTCCAAAAATAAAATATGTGGAAATTAGGGTAAAATGATTCCCTACATTAGAAAATTGGAGAGAAATAAATTTGAAATTATTTTGGTATTTTAAAATATTTTTATTTGGTTTTTAAATAAATAAGTGGCACTCTTTGCTTTATTTAAATTTTTGTCCAACTTATTTGCCGCTAAAAATATGTTCATGTTTTAGAAAATCTTTTTACGAAAATTTTGATATATAATATGCCTATATAAAATTTAACTTTAATTTCGTAATTCAGATATCTTTTTTGGTTTTTATTAAATGAAAAATACGCATACACCGTAACTATATCACCCATATGTGCAGCGTAGTGGCAGCAGCGCCCCACTTTTTTTATCCAACATGGGCCAGGCCCAGCTAGCCATTTTTTCACTTTGGCCAAATTTTGTTTTAGAAAAAAGAAACTAGACTACGCGGCCGGCCAAACCGCCTAAGGCCTTTAGACTCATGTGAGGCGTCTTTTCTTCTTTTCTTTTCGTCTATGTTTAGTCCTACATTGCCTAGCGTTTGATCCCTAAACCTCTTTTATACCTATAAATATAGACACATAGAGCCTTAAAAAATCATCCGATTCGGATTAAATCAATATTTTGGTTTGCCTATATTCACTAAAGAAAAATATATTTCTCCTCACCAGCGAGACTTCTGGAAGTTATCTCCTCTCTCTGAAGTCGTCTTTTCTCTACCTTATAAAGATATCTTTCTTCATATTTTTTCATATACTCCCGTAGCTTATTATTTCTAAACACTGTTGGCATAGAAATCTTTTAGCAATAGCTTTTTTTTCTTCCGTAAAACAGTTTGTCCCTGATTTTTCAAATAGCCATAACTTTTTACTCGTTCATCCAAATTAGATAAAATCAACGCCTACATTTTCGTCTTGATTCCACCTATCTAGTGAATCTATTAAATAAAATTTTTGCAACTTTAAATTTCAAAATTTGTTTAGATTCATATTAAAACATCTTTTGATCATATCTTTTTATCTGTAGCTCCGTTTCCGATGAACCCAACTGCATCGGTTCGTATTGAAGTAATCTTTCCGTTCGCACAACTAGTGTCATCATTCCAACATATAATTTTAATCCTAGCCAGTTACTCTAATAGTCCACCAAAGAGTTGTAACACAACACTCTAAGCAGATTCAATGCTATGTTGAATTACTTGATTTGTTATTTTTAATCTAATAATTCTTTTTTCTACATATTCATATTGACTTCCTACATCTAGAAGCATCATTAGTTTCAACTTTTGATCTTTTAAAATTTGAAAGATTCAAACTTTGAACTCGAAGCTTCACTTGATCATATCTTGTAAACTGTAGTGTTTTTTCAATTGATTCATTTTTTCAAATTGAATCCCTAGGTATAATCTAACATCTTGAGCCATCGCCACACTTTTTCACCGAAATTAGGATCTGATCTTGCAAAATAATTTGATTTGGTTCTTTTGGAGTTTTTGCAATGTTTATTTGCCTTTTCTTTTGGATCTTTGAGTGATTGCTTGTGTCTGGTTATAATTGCTTACTTACGATATATTGATCGGAGTGTGACGAGTAGAACTATCAGGAATTATGAGTGCGAAGAATCTTCATCAACAGTACAAGGCAAGTTCACACTTTGATCATACTCTTCCTACACCCAGTTTTACTTGCATTAGTTTCACCTTCAAAGATTTGCATGAGTAGGATTGGGAATTGGGCTATGCAATGTAGTTGATGAGGTAGGTGAAGGAAATATGCCCTAGAGGCAATAATAAAGTTATTATTTATTTCCTTATATCATGATAAATGTTTATTATTCATGCTAGAATTGTATTAACCGGAAACATAATACATGTGTGAATACATAGACAAATAGAGTGTCACTAGTATGCCTCTACTTGACTAGCTCGTTAATCAAAGATGGTTATGTTTCCTAACCATGAACAAAGAGTTGTTATTTGATTAACGAGGTCACATCATTAGTTGAATGATCTGATTGACATGACCCATTCCATTAGCTTAGCACCCGATCGTTTAGTATGTTGATATTGCTTTCTTCATCACTTATACATGTTCCTATGACTATGAGATTATGCAACTCCCGTTTGCCGGAGGAACACTTTGGGTGCTACCAAACGTCACAACGTAACTGGGTGATTATAAAGGAGTACTACAGGTGTTTCCAATGGTAGATGTTGGGTTGGCGTATTTCGAGAATAGGATTTGTCACTCCGATTGTCGGAGAGGTATCTCTGGGCCCTCTCGGTAATACACATCACATAAGCCTTGCAAGCATTATAACTAAGATGTTAGTTGTGAGATGATGTATTACGGAACGAGTAAAGAGACTTGCCGGTAACGAGATTGAACTAGGTATTGGATACCGACGATCGAATCTCGGGCAAGTAACATACCGATGACAAAGGGAACAACATATGTTGTTATGCGATCTGACCGATAAAGATCTTCGTAGAATATGTAGGAGCCAATATGGGCATAAATGGAGTCCTGAACTAGCCGCAGCTTGTGAAGTATGGAAGGCGATCAAATTCGAGTTCGAGTCGGTAGATACTATTGATTAACTAGATAAAACTAAAGATAAAGAAGGTATAAATAAAAAAGAAACGAAATAAAAAGAGAAAAAAATCAGTTATGAAATGCAGTAATACTTCTTTATTCTTCTAATTGATTGCAATTAAACTCGGCTCAATCTTTTTTAGAAACCAGGTCCCACTATTGGTTGTTGACTGGAGACGTGTCTCAGTCATGTCTACATTGTTCTCGAACTGTAGGGTCCGCATGCTTAAGGTTTCGATGACAATTATATTATAAGTTTATGAGTTTTGATGTACCGAAGGAGTTCTGAGTCCCGGATGAGATCGGGGACATGACGAGGAGTCTCGAAATGACCGAGACGTAAAGATCGATATATTGGACGACTATATCCGGACTTCGGAAAGGTTCCGAGTGATTCGGGTATTTTTCGGAGTACCGGAGAGTTACGGGAATTCGCCGGGGAGTATATGGACCTTATTGGGCCATACGGGAATAGAGGAAAGAGTCCAAAAGGAAGGAGGCCTGCGCCCCCCTCTGGTCCGAATTGGATAAGGGGCGCAGCCCCCTTTTCCTTATTCCTCTCCCCCTCTTTCCCCTTCTCCTACTCCAACAAGGAAGGAGGGAGTCCTACTCCCGGTGGGAGTAGGACTCCCCTTGGCGCGCCTCCTCCTAGGCCGGCCGCCCCCTCCCCCTTGCTCCTTTATATACGGAGGCAGGGGGCACCCCATGACACACAAGTTGATCCACGTGATCGTTCCTTAGCCGTGTGTGGTGCCCCCTGCCACCATATTCCACCTCGGTCGTATTGTAGCGGTGCTTAGGCGAAGCCCTGCGACAGTAGAACATCAAGATCGTCACCACGCCGTCGTGCTGACAGAACTCCTCCCCGATGCTTTGCTGGATCGGAGCCCGGGGATCGTCATCGAGCTGAACGTGTGCTAAGAACTCGGAGGTGCCGGAGTAACGGTGCTTGGATCGGTCGGATCGGGAAGAAGACGTACGACTACTTCCTCTACGTTGTGTCAACGCTTCCGTTGCGATCTATAAGGGTACGTAGATCAGACTCTCCCCCTTGTTGCTATGCATCACCATGATCTTGCGTGTGTGTAGGAAAATTTTGAAATTACTACGTTCCCCAACAGTGGTATCAGAGCCTAGGTTTTATGGTTTGATGTTATTTGCATGAGTAGAACACAAGTGAGTTGTGGGTGATACAAGTCATACTGCCTACCAGCATGTCATACTTTGGTTCAGCGGTATTGTTGGACGAGACGACCCGGACCAACATTACGCGTACGCTTACGCGAGACCGGTTCCCTCGACGTGCTTTGCACATAGATGGCTTGCGGGCGACTGTCTCTCCAACTTTAGTTGAACCGAGTGTGGCTATGCCCTGTCCTTGAGAAGGTTAAAACGGAGTCTATTTGACAAACTATCGTTGTGGTTTTGATGCGTAGGTGAGATGAGTTCTTGCTTAAGCCCGTAGCAGCCACGTAAAACATGCAACAACAAAGTAGAGGACGTCTAACTTGTTTTTGCAAGGCATGTTGTGATGTGATATGGTCAAGACATGATATTGTATGAGATGATCATGTTTTGTAACCGAGTTATCGGCAACTGGCAGGAGCCATATGGTTGTCGCTTTATTGTATGCAATGCAATCGCGATGTAATGCTTTACTTTATTACTAGGCGGTAGTGATAGTCATGGTAGCATAAGATTGGCGAGACGACAACGATGCTACGATGGAGATCAAGGTGTCGTGCTGGTGACGATGGTGATCATGACGGTGCTTCGGAGATGGAGATCACAAGCACAAGATGATGATGGCCATATCATATCACTTATATTGATTGCATGTGATGTTTATCCTTTTATGCATCTTATCTTGCTTTGATTGACGGTAGCATTATAAGATGATCTCTCACTAAATTATAAAGAAGTGTTCTCCCTGAGTATGCACCGTTGCCAAAGTTTGCCGTGCCCAGACACCACGTGATGATCCGGTGTGATAAGCTCTACGTCCATCTACAACGGGTGCAAGCCAGTTTTGCACACGCAGAATACTCAGGTTAAACTTGACGAGCCTAGCATATGCAGATACGGCCTCGGAACACGGAGACCGAAAGGTCGAGCGTGAATCATATAGTAGATATGATCAACATAACGATGTTCACCATTGAAAACTACTCCATCTCACGTGATGATCGGTTATGGTTTAGTTGATTTGGATCACGTGATCACTTAGAGGATTAGAGGGATGTCTATCTAAGTGGGAGTTCTTAAGTAATATGATTAATTGAACTTTAATTTATCATGAACTTAGTCCTGGTAGTATTAGCATATCTATGTTGTAGATCAATAGCTCGCGTTGTTGCTTTCATATGTTTATTTTGATATGTTCCTAGAGAAAATTGTGTTGAAAGATGTTAGTAGCAATGATATGGATTGGATCCGTGATCTGAGGTTTATCCTCATTGCTGCACAGAAGTATTATGTCCTTGATGCACCGCTAGGTGAAAGACCTATTGCAGGAGCAGATGCAGACGTTATGAACGTTTGGCTAGCTCAATATGATGACTACTTGATAGTTTAGTGCACCATGCTTAATGGCTTAGAATTGGGACTTCAAAGACGTTTTGAACGTCATGGACCATATGAGATGTTCCAGGAGTTGAAGATAATATTTCAAGCAAATACCCGAGTTAAGAGATATGAAGTCTCCAACAAGTTCTATAGCTAAAAGATGGAGGAGAATCGCTCAACTAGTGAGCATGTGTTCAGATTGTTTGGGTACTACAATCGCTTGAATCAAGTGGGAGTTAATCTTCCACATAAGATAGTGATTGACAGAATTCTCTAGTCACCATGACCAAGTTAGTAGAACTTCGTGATGAACTATAGTATGCAAGGGATGACGAAAACGACTCCCGAGTTTTTCATGATGATGAAATCGATGAAGGTAGAAATCAAGAAAAACATCAAGTGTTGATGGTAGACAAGACCACTAGTTTCAAGAAAAGGGAAGAGGGAAGAAGGGGAACTTCAAAAAGAACAGCAAGCAAGTTGCTGCTCAAGTGAAGAAGCCCAAGTCTGGACCTAAGCCTGAGACTGAGTGCTTCTACTGCAAAGGGACTGGTCACTGGAAGCGGAACTACCACAAGTGATTGGCGGATAAGAAGGATGGCAAAGTGAACATAAGTATATTTGATATACATGTTATTGATGTGTACTTTACTAGTGTTTATAGCAAACCCTCAGTATTTGATACTAGTTCAGTTGCTAAGATTAGTAACTCGAAACAGGAGTTGCAGAATAAACAGAGACTAGTTAAGGGTGAAGTGACGATGTGTGTTGGAAGTGGTTCCAAGATTGATATGATCATCATCGCACACTCCCTATAAATTTCGGGATTAGTGTTGAACCTAAATAAGTGTTATTTGGTGTTTGCATTGAGCATGAATATGATTTGATCATGTTTATTGCAATATGGTTATTCATTAAAGTCAGAGAATAATTGTTGTTCTGTTTACATGAATAAAACCTTCGCTGGTCATACACCCAATGAAACAAGTTCGTTGGATCTCGATCGTAGTGATACACATATTCATAATATTGAAACCAAAAGATGCAAAGTTAATAATGATAGTGCAACTTATTTGTGGCACTGCCGTTTAGGTCATATTGGTATAAAGCGCATGAAGAAACTCCATGCTGATGGGCTTTTGGAATCACTTGATTATGAATCACTTGATGCTTGCGAACCATGCCTTTTGGGCAAGATGACTAAAACGCCGTTCTCCGGAACAATGGAGCAAGCAACAGATTTGTTGGAAATCATACATACTGATGTATGTGGTCCGATGAATATTTAAGGCTTGCAGCAGGTATCATTATTTTCTGACCTTCACAGATGATTTGAGCAGATATGGGTATATCCACTTAATGAAATAGAAGTCTGATACATTTGAAAAGTTCATATAATTTCAGAGTGAAGTGGAAAATCATCGTAACAAGAAAATAAAGTTTCTACGATCTGATCGTGGAAAAGAGTATTTGAGTTACGAGTTTGGTCTTCAGTTAAAACAATGTGAAATAGTTTCACTACTCACGCCACCTGGAACACCACAGCATAATGGTGTGTCCGAACGTCATAACCGTACTTTATTGGATATAGTGCAATCTATGATGTTTCTTACCGATTTACCACTATCGTTTTTGGGGTCATGCATTAGAGACAGCTGCATTCACGTTAAAAAGGGGCACCATCTATATCCGTCGAGACAACGCCTTATGAACTATGGTTTGGCAAGAAACCAAAGTTGTCGTTTCTTAAAGTTTGGGGTTGCGATGCTTATGAGAAAAAGTTTCATCCTGATAAGCTCAAACCCAAATCGGAGAAATATGTCTTCATAGGATACCCAAAGGAGACTATTGGGTACACCTTCTATCACAGATCCTAAGGCAAGACATTCATTGCTTATAATGGATCCTTTCTAGAGAAGGAGTTTCTCTTGAAAGAAGTGAGTGGGAGGAAAGTAGAACTTGATAAGGTAATTGTACCTTCTCACTTATTGGAAAGTAGTTCATCACAAAAATCTGTTCTTGTGACTACTACACCAATTAGTGAGGAAGCTAATGATGATGATCATGTAACTTCAGATCAAGTTACTACCGAATCTCGTATGTAAACCAGAGTGAGATCCGCACCAGAGTGGTACGGTAATCCTGTTCTGGAGGTCATGTTACTTGACCATGACGAACCTACAAACTATGAGGAAGCGATGATGAGCCCAGATTCCGCGAAATGGTTTGAGGCCATGAAATCTGAGATATGATCCATGTATGAGAACAAATTTGGACTTTGGTTGACTTGCCCGATGATCGGCAAGCAATTGAGAATAAATGGATTTTCAAGAGGAAGACGGACGCTGATAGTAGTGTTACTATCTACAAAGCTAGAATTGTCGCAAAAGGTTTTCGACAAGTTCAAGGTGTTGACTACGATGAGAGCTTCTCACTCGTATCTATGCCTGAGTCTGTCCGAATCATGTTAGTAATTGCCGCATTTTATGAAACCTGGCAAATGGATAAACAAAACTGCATTCCTTAATGGATTTATTAAAGAAGAGTTGTATATGATGCAACAAAAGGTTTTGTCAATCCGAAAGGTGCTAACAAAATGTGCAAGCTCCAGCGATCCATCTGTGGACTGGTGCAAGCATCTCGGAGTTGGAATATACGCTTTGATGAGTTGATCAAAGCATATAGTTTTATACAGACTTGCGGTGAAGCCTGTATTTACAAGAAAGTGAGTGGGAACACTACAACATTTCTGATAAGTATATGTGAATGACATATGGTTGATCGGAAATAATGTAGAATTATTCTGTAAAGCATAAAGGAGTGTTTGAAAGGAGTTTTTCAAAGAAAGACTTCGGTGAAGCTGCTTGCATATTGAGCTTCAATATCTATATAGATAGATCAAGACGCTTGATAAGTTTTTTCAATGAGTACATACCTTGACCAGATTTTGAAGTAGTTCAAAATGGAGTAGTCAAAGAAAGAGTTCTTGCCTGTATCATAAGGTGTGAAGTTGAGTAAGACTCAAAGCCCGACCATGGCAGAAGATAGAAAGATAATGAAAGTCATTCCCTATGCCTTGGCCATAGGTTCTATAAAGTATGCCATGCTGTATACCAGATCTATTGTATACCCTGCACTGATTTGGCAAGGGAGTACAATAGTGATCTAGGAGTAGATCACTGGACAGCGGTCAGAATTATCCTTAGTGAAATAAGGATATGTTTCCCGATTATGGACGTGATAAAAAGGTTCGTCGTAAAGGGTTATGCCGATGCAAGTTTTGACACTAATCTAGATGACTCTAAGTCTCGGTCTAGATACATATTGAAAGTGGGAGCAATTAGCTAGAGTATCTCCATGCAGAGCATTGTTGACATAGAAATTTGCAAAATACATGTGGATCTAAATGTGGCAGACCCGTTGACTAAGATTCTCTCACAAGCAAAACATGATCACACCCTAGTACTCTTTGGGTGTTAATCACATAGCGATGTGAACTAGATTACTGAATCTAGTAAACCCTTTGGGTGTTGGTCACATGGCGATGTGAACTATGGGTGTTAATCACATGATGATGTGAACTATCGATGTTAACCACATGGTGATGTGATCTAGATTATTGACTCTAGTACAAGTGGGTGACTGAAGGAAATATGCCCTAGAGGCAATAATAAAGTTATTATTTATTTCCTTATATCATGATAAATGTTTATTATTCATGCTAGAATTGTATTAACCGGAAACATAATACATGTGTGATACATAGACAAATAGAGTGTCACTAGTATGCCTCTACTTGACTAGCTCGTTAATCAAAGATGGTTATGTTTCCTAACCATGAACAAAGAGTTGTTATTTGATTAACGAGGTCACATCATTAGTTGAATGATCTGATTGACATGACCCATTCCATTAGCTTAGCACCCGATCGTTTAGTATGTTGCTATTGCTTTCTTCATGACTTATACATGTTCCTATGACTATGAGATTATGCAACTCCCGTTTGCCGGAGGAACACTTTGGGTGCTACCAAACGTCACAACATAACTGGGTGATTATAAAGGAGTACTACAGTTGTTTCCAATGGTAGATGTTGGGTTGGCGTATTTCGAGAATAGGATTTGTCACTCCGATTGTCGGAGAGGTATCTCTGGGCCCTCTCGGTAATACACATCACATAAGCCTTGCAAGCATTATAACTAAGATGTTAGTTGTGAGATGATGTATTACGGAACGAGTAAAGAGACTTGCCGGTAACGAGATTGAACTAGGTATTGGATACCGACGATCGAATCTCGGGCAAGTAACATACCGATGACGAAGGGAACAACATATGTTGTTATGCGGTCTGACCGATAAAGATCTTCGTAGAATCTGTAGGAGCCAATATGGGCATCCAGGTCCCGCTATTGGTTATTGACCGGAGACGTGTCTCGGTCATGTCTACATTGTTCTCGAACCGTAGGGTCCGCACGCTTAAGGTTTCGATGACAGTTATATTATGAGTTTATGAGTTTTGATGTACCGAAGGAGTTCGGAGTCCCGGATGAGATCGGGGACATGACGAGGAGTCTCGAAATGACCGAGAGGTAAAGATCGATATATTGGACGACTATATTCGGACTTCGGAAAGGTTCCGAGTGATTCGGGTATTTTTCGGAGTACCGTAGAGTTACGGGAATTCGCCGGGGTGTATATGGGCCTTATTGGGCCATACGGGAATAGAGGAAAGAGTCCAAAAGGAAGGAGGCCTGCGCCCCCCCTCTAGTCCGAATTGGACAAGGGGCGCAGCCCCCTTTTCCTTATTCCTCTCCCCCTCTTTCCCCTTCTCCTTCTCCAACAAGGAAGGAGGGAGTCCTACTCCCGGTGGGAGTAGGACTCCCCTTGGTGCGCCTCCTCCTAGGCCGGCCGCCCCCTCCCCCTTGCTCCTGTATATACGGAGGCAGGGGGGCACCCCATGACACACAAGTTGATCCACGTCATCGTTCCTTAGCCGTGTGCGGTGCCCCCTGCCACCATATTCCACCTCGGTCGTATTGTAGCGGTGCTTAGGCGAAGCCCTGCGACAGTAGAACATCAAGATCATCCCCACGCCGTCGTGCTAACGGAACTCCTCCCCGATGCTTTACTGGATCGGAGCCCAGGGATCGTCATCGAGCTGAACGTGTGCTAAGAACTCGGAGGTGCTGGAGTAACGGTGCTTGGATCGGTCGGATCGGGAAAAAGATGTACGACTACTTCCTCTACGTTGTGTCAACACTTCCGTTGCGATCTACAAGGGTACGTAGATCATACTCTCCCCCTCGTTGCTATGCATCACCATCATCTTGCGTGTGCATAGGAAAATTTTGAAATTACTACGTTCCCCAACAGTAGGAACCAATTACCTTTGATTACCCGAGGGCTATACGTTATGCTCTTATTGCTTAGCCATGCTCGTGGACGTGGATTGGTATGTGAGATTCATGAAAGTTGCAAGACTTATAATAATTAAGGGCAACTTTAAGGTGGCAACATTAACACACATCTGGGTGGAATGGTTGGGGCACCATGGAGAACCCAGTGGCTTGCCTGGGCACCTGGAGAACCCAGTGCTTGCCCAAGGGGACCCCGGAGTACCCGTGTGATCATCCTATGGAATGCCACCCAGGCTCAAAGGGGTCATAAGATTATTCATGCTAGAAACTTCCGTGTGCAGCCACAAGCCATTATTGGCGCTAGCATAGTTGAGTGAGTTGTGTGACCTCTTTTAGTCATAGGCTAGCAGATGTAGGGGAAAGTAGGTGGTATTGTCTATCTAGAGTAAAGAGTTAATGCTTCAGAAAGACTATGTCTCGATCTTCCGATCATGGATGTGGTCGAGTCTTGTAGGGAAAAGTGCGCAAACCTTTGCAGAGTGTACAAACAAATCATGATTAGTCGTGTCCCTGGTTATAGACGACTTTGAGTATCTGGAAGTGAATTATTGGTTGATCGCATCACTCTATTTAATGAAACTATTGGGTTATTAATGATTTGGTGATTTTTGGGATTAAGTTGGGGTGTGACGCCCGGATAATCAAGCTACAGTAACCTCTGCTAATGATGCCACGTCACCTCCGTTACTGTTGCTAATATCTCGTTGGATCACAACTGTTCGAATTCCAGTTTGGATTATTAACAACCATCAAAACTTTTCAAACATCAAAACTAAAATATTCGGTATGTGGCATAATTACATATACTAAATTAAGTGACCATCTTGGTATTTTACTAAAACTAAATTATATTGAAAATTAAAGAAAATGGTAAAGAAAGAAAATAAATAAAAAGAAAAGAACAAAACCAAAAAACAATAGAAAATATAGAACCCCCATGCTGGGCCATCCGATCCAGTTGGCAGCCAGGCCAGCCCGCTGGCCCAACCGGCCATCCCACACTCCCCATAACCCCCTGTCGGTGGAAACCCTAACCGACACCCCACCACACTCTCTCCTCCCACTCATCCCCTCATGTCGCTCTCTCAACCTCCCCGATCTAGATTTGGATCGGGGAACGAACCACCACCATGCCGCCCGGACCACGTCGGAGCCTCCTCATCGGAACGGTCCTCCCCCTGGACTGCCTCCCCGTCGCAGGCCGTCCCCATCTTCCTCACGCCTTTGGCCGCGCTCCCGTGCTCCCGCGTGAGGCCTCGGCTAGCCGCTACTCTCTGCTTCCCCTGCATGCCCGCGCTGCCCCGCTGTGACGCCCTCGATTCAATCATACACTAATCATCCACGCAAATGTGTACGATCAAGATCAAGGACTCACGTGAAGATATCAGAACACAACTCTAGACACAAATTAAAATAATACAAGTTTTATATTACAAGTCAGGGGCCTTGAGGGGTCGAATACATAAGCTCGAAGACACAAGGATCAGCGGAAGCAACAATATCTGAGTACAGACCTAAGTTAGACAAGATTGCCTTAAGAAGGCTAGCACACAAGCAACAATGATCGAAAAGTCAAGGCCTCCTGCCTGGAAGCCTCCTAACTACTCTTAGTTGTCTGCGGTCTTCACGTAGTAGTAGGCATCCTCCGGGTAGTAGAAGTCATCAATGGCGTCGTCTAGCTCCTGGGATCCGTCATCTGGTCGTAACAAATAGGTATGGGGGAAAAAGAGGTAGCAAAGCAACCGTGAGTACTCATCCAAAGTACTCGCAAGACTCACATCAGATCTAAACTAAGTATGCATCTATATCAAAGGAATGGCTTGTAACTGTGGACTAAACTGCAGAATGCCAGAATAGAGGAAAGGCTTAGTCCTATCGATGACTAGCATCTTTTGGAAACCACCATCTTGCAGCAACAGGAGGGAGTAGAGTAGCATAAAGTAAAGTAGCAGTGGTGTTAGCAACCTCGGCCAGAGATCCTTTCTTGACTCCCTGGGAGAAAGCAATCCCAGAGCCATACTATCCATTTCCCATATCCATTTCTCATCACAAACCAATTCTCATCACAAGTATCCAGTTCTAGTTGTATCGATCAGGATACAACTCCAAGTGTCCGTTACCATAGGACAGGCTATCGATAGATGTTTTCTTCCCCGCAGGGGTGCACGAACTTACCCACCACGCTCGATTAACTTCGGCCGGACACACTTTGTTGGGTCATGCTCGGCCTCGGCCAAACAATACGCCGCAACCCGACCTAGGCTTAATAGAGAGGCCAGCACGCCGGACTAAACCTATGCCCCCAGGGGTCATGGGCCATCTCCCCGGGAACTCCTGCACGTTGTGTACGCGGCCGGTGAGCAGACCTAGCTACCTCCTTCAACAAGGCAGGAGCTTACGCAGTCCAACTCGGCGCGCGCCGCTCAGTCGCTGACGTCTATTAAGATTCGGCTGATGCAAACAACGCAGAATGCCCATACTATGCCCACGTGATGGTTAGTGCTATCAGGCCAGAGGCCCCTCGGATCAAATATCCAAATCGTAGTGGATTAGGAATGCGCGGTAACGAGCAGAGACTCACGATCAATGTGACCCCGTCGCCCCGTCTCGAGTACTTGCGGCAAGGGCTAAGAATGCCCGGCCACACCTCGTAAGTATCTCGCGGGCACCTTCTAGGTCAACCCGACTCCACATCACTCGCTAATAAGCTCGCGCGGGTACCCCTCAAGGTCGACCCGTCTTTAGTAACATGGTTCTGTGTAAAGTCATAGTAACCATAGTAATTATGTGTCTAACACCAAAGGGAAAACCCGAGGAATCACCCCCGGTGAATTCCACTCGCTGTTGTCATCAAGGTGAATGTAAGAGGATCCACCCTCGAGGTTCACGTTTCATGGGTTGCACGACAGAGCCGTAAGGGAAGTGGTTAAGGAGGAAATCACCCTCGATGACCTCGACCGTATAGCTACACTACGGAGATCTCATCAGGAGTGATGTAAGAGGTTCCACCCTCGGCACTCGATGGTAACTCTGCAGAGTCATACAGCTAGGGGTTGATGTGCGGTGTCGGGGCTTGGACGTCGATCATGTTGATCGAGTCATCGAACATAAAGCGAGGCAACTGGGACAAGGTGGGGTCACTGATGGATCTCTAACCAACCTATACTAAGCAGTTTAGGATAAGCAGGTAAGGTATGAAAGAAGGTAACAACAACAGGCTATGCATCAGAGTAGGATCATACAGAAAGCAGTAGCAGTTCTAATGAAAGCATGAGAGGGAAAGAAATGGGCGATATCGGAATGCTCAAGGGGGGGTTTGCTTGCCTGGTTGCTCTGGCAGGGAGGGGGGGTCGTCGTCGACGTAGTCGATCACAAGGGCAGCATTGGTCTCAGGGTCTACCGGTGAGAAGAGGGGGAAGAAACAGTAAATATAAAGCAAACATAGCACCACAAAGCATAACATGGCAATAAGATGTGCCGGGTGTGACCTAACGCGGTAGGAGGTGATACCGGCGAAGGGGGGAAACATCCGGGAAAGAATCCCCGGTGTTTCGCGTTTTCGGACAAAGGAACCGAAGGGGAAAAGTTGCGTGTTCGCTATGCTAGGGATGCGTGGCGGACGAATGGGCTGCGTATCCGGGTTCGTCTCATCGTTCTGAGCAACTTTCATGTACAAAGTTTTTCCATCCGAGCTATGGTTTATTTTATATTAATTTTAAAAGATTTAAATCATTTTTAGGATTTATTTAATTATTTAAAATCAACATTATCCAGAACAGTGCATGCTGATGTCAGCATGACGCCAGCAGTTGACCGTTGACCTGGTCGACCTGACGTGTGGGCCCCGTGGGACCCACATGTCATTCTCTGTTTAGGTTAATTAGGGTTAGGTTAATTAATTACTACTTAATTAAACTAACAGGTTAATTAGATTAATTCAATAGGATTCATTAACTTAATTAATTCACTAATTAATTAATTATTTTAAATATTATTTATTTATTTTAATTTTACTTTTTTCAAAAAATGTTCCAGGGGCTGGGCCCCACATGTCATAGGGCCTAGTGGCCAATCGGGCGCCGCTCGCGGGCGTGGGCGCCCGACCGAACACACGTGCGAGGCCGTGGCCGGCGACGGCCACCATGGCGCCGGTAGCCAGCGAGGTCGGGGGAGCGGCCAGCACCGGCGAGCGGTGGGGCCGGGCTGGCCACAGGGATGGGGCCCGGGCGCGGCCATGGCCAGGCAAGCGCGACAGGAAGGGGGCGAACAGGCGCGGTCTGGGCGTCGCAGGCGGAGCAGTGGGGGCTACAGGTGCGGGCTCCCGTGGAGGGGCAAACCCGGGCGCGGGGGAGGCCATGGCCTCGACGAGGCAGCAGGGGCACCGGCGCGGCGTGGCCTAGGGCCTGGCGCGCGCGGCCAGGGGGCGCGGCCAGCCATGGGAGCTACGGCAGGTGAGCGGGGCGCGTGGGCGCACACAGCGACAGGCACAACGAAGGAAGGGCAGCAAGCAAGGCGGGGTGGTCGCGGGCGTGTGCGTGCGCGAGCAGGGCCCCATCAGGGCATGAACGGCGCGGCTAGGGGGCGAGCGTGGCGGCGGACATGTGTGGACCGGCGCGGGCTTGTCGGGCGACGGGGAAAAGGGGGGCGCTCACGAGGGGAACGTAGGGCACAAGGCCGTGGGCTCGGGGAAGTGCAGGGTGGCCGGTGATGGAGAGACGGGGAGGCGATGCGAGGCGGAGCAGCTCCGGCGAGCGGCGTCCGACGACGAGGTCGGGCGGGGAGGCCCTTCCGGATCCAGGAACGGGGAGGAGGATGGGTCCACGAGAAGGACGACAACTACGGGGCAGCGCCAGGCGGCGTCGGCAAGGTAGCGTCGGCGTGGTGGCACCGGGAAGGGCGGCGGCGGGGTCCCGGGATCGGGCGATCTCCTCGATCCAGATCGGGAGGAACAGAGGAGGGATGGGGAGTGGGGGATCAAGGGGAGTGGGGAGGGAGTTGTCCAGATATTTTAGGGCGTGGGAGGATAAGGGAGAGGGAGAGGTGGGCCTGCTGGGCCGACCAGCTGGGTGGGCCGGTAGGCTAAGGCCCAGGTGGGCAAGGGGGGTGAGGGAGTCCTGGATTAGGGGGTGTCCGGATGGCCGGACTATACCTTCGGCCGGACTCCTGGACTATGAAGATACAAGATTGAAGACTTCGTCCCATGTCCGGAAGGGATTTTCCTTGGCGTGGAAGGCAAGCTTGGCGATACGGATATGTAGATTTCCTACCATTGTAACCGACTCTGTGTAACCCTAGCCCTCTCCGGTGTCTATATAAACCGGAGAAGTTTTAGTCCGTAGGACGAACAACAATCATACCATAGGCTAGCTTTTAGGGTTTAGCCTCTCTGATCTCGTGGTAGATCTACTCTTGTACTAACCATATCATCAATATTAATCAAGCAGGACGTAGGGTTTTACCTCCATCAAGAGGGCCCGAACCTGGGTAAAACATCGTGTCCCCTGCCTCCTGTTACCATCCGACCTAGACGCACAGTTCGGGACCCCCTACCCGAGATCCTCCGGTTTTGACATCGACATTGGTGCTTTCATTGAGAGTTCCTTTGTGTCGTCACTTTTAGGCCCGATGGCTTCCCCAATCATCAACAGCGATGCGATCCAGGGTGAGACTTTTCTCCCCGGACAGATCTTCGTATTCGGCGGCTTTGCACTGCGGGCCAATTCGCTTGGCCATCTGGAGCAAATCGAAAGCTACACGCTTGGCCATCAGGTCAGATTTGGAAGTTTGAACTACACGGCCGACATCCGCGGAGACTCGATCTTCGACGGATTCGAGCCACAGCCGAGCGCGCCACACTGTCACGATGGGCATGATTTAGCTCTGCCGCCGAACAGTGCCCTGGAGGCCGCACCTGTGTCCGCTCCGACCCCTAGCTCGGAGCCGATCACGCCAATCGAGGATAGGTGGTTAGACACCGCCTCGGGGGTTGCAATCTCTATGGCGATCGAGCCGAACACCAGCCCTATTCTCTGCAAAGCCCGTGACTCCAAGGAGCCGGACTCCTCTCCAGACTCCGAGCCCTCCGCGCCCCGACCGATCGAACCTGATTGGGCGCCGATCATGGAGTTCACCACCGCCGATATCTTTCAGCACTCGCCCTTCGGCGATATTCTGAATTCACTAAAGTCTCTCTCTTTATCAGGAGAGCCCTGGCCGGACTATGGTCAACAAGGTTGGGATGCGGACGATGAAGAAATTCAAAGCCCACCCATCACCCACTTCGTAGCCACTGTCGATAATTTAAACGATGTGCTCAACTTCGACTCCTAAGACATCGACGGTATGGACGACGATGTAGGAGATGAACACGAACCAACGCCTATAAGGCACCGAACAGCCACCTCATATCATGATGTCTACATGGTGGACACACCCAAAGGAAGCAACGACGAGGAACACAGGGATGCAACGAGGGATCGTTCACTCAAAAAGCAATCAAAGCGGCGATGTAAGCGCCGCTCCAAGCCCCGCCTTGATAGAGACAGCAGTCATACAGACCCAGCCATAGAGCAGGACGAGTCAGTGGACGACGAACATGCCTTCAAGCATGCGTCCGAACAGGGAAACTTGGATCAACAAACTGAACACCCCGTCCCCGGTGAAAACAACGGTCCGGACAACCTTACGCCGGATAAACTCATGGAGCAGAAGAACCTCCACAAAAGGCTCGTCGCCACTGCGCATAGCCTGAAAAAGCAGAAGCGGAAGCTTAAAACAGCGGAAGATGCACTTAGAATCAGATGGAGCAAAGTACACAACACCGCAGACAAATATGCCGGCAGTCGCCGCACAAAAAGCTATCCAAAGCAAAAGCTACTGCCTGAATTTGACGAGGAGGCCTTAGAACCCCCGCAGTCAAAAAATAGAAAAGCCATCCGGTCGGATGGACGACCGCATGGCCAGCATGGAGCGGCAAGCGGCGCCGCACACAAGCCGGCACGCGATCCACCAAAGGATCCGCATCAAAAAGACGGCCGAGCCAGATCTATATACGGGCCAAGAAAGCAAGCTCTAGTAAGCAATGCAACACAACAAATATCTGAACATCACGACACACCAAAATACAGGGGCGCCGCACACCCCCTATGTTTCACTGTTGAGCTGCTGGACCATGAATTTCCAGCGGGATTCAAGCCCGTAAACATAGAGGCGTACGACGGAACAACAGACCCTGGGGTCTGGATTGAGGATTATATCCTCCACATACACATGGCCAGAGGAGATGACCTCCACGCCATAAAATACTTACCCCTCAAGCTTAAAGGGCCAGCCCGGCATTGGCTCAAAAGCCTTCCCGAAAACACCATTGGAAGTTGGGAAGAGCTTGAGGATGCTTTCCGGGCAAATTTTCAAGGGACATATGTCCGCCCTCCTGATGCAGACGATCTCAGCCACATAACTCAACAGCCCGGAGAGTCAGCCCGGAAATTCTGGAACAGATTTCTTACTAAAAAGAATCAGATAGTCGACTGTCCGGACGCCGAAGCCCTAGCAGCTTTGAAGCACAACGCTCGAGATGAATGGCTCGCCAGACACCTCGGCCAAGAAAAGCCAAGAACAATGGCCGCATTGACAAGCCTCATGACCCGCTTTTGCGTAGGAGAGGATAGCTGGTTGGCAAGATGCAGCACCAGCGACCCAAGTACATCCGAAGTTAGGGATGGAAACAGAAAACCCCATCGCAGCAAGGACCAGCGTCGGAATAAGGGAAACAACCCAAAGAGCACGGCGGTCAACGCCGGATTCAAAAGCTCGCTGCAGAATCACAGAAAGACGCCCCTCAAGGATAACAGGGACGAGCTAAACAACTTAAACAAAATCTTGGACATGATATGTCAAATACACAGTACTCCCGAGAAGCCTGCGAACCATACCCACAGAGATTGTTGGGTTTTCAAGCAAGCCGGCAAGCTCAATGCCAAACACAAGGGGCTCGACACACCAAGCGAGGACGACGACGAACCCCACAAGCAGAGCACCAGGAAACAAAAGGATTTCCCACAAGAATTCAAAATTTTGACATTACTACGTTCCCCAACAGTAGGAACCTATTACCTTTGATTACCCGAGGATTATACGTTATGCTCTTATTGCTTAGCCATGCTCGTGGACGTGGATTGGTATGTGAGATTCATGAAAGTTGCGAGAGTTAGAATAATTAAGGGAAACTTTAAGGTGGCAACATTAACACACATCTGGGTGGAATGGTTGGGGCACCATGGAGAACCCAGTGGCTTGCCTGGGCACCTTGAGAACCCAGTGCTTGGCCAAGGGGACCCCGGAGTACCCGTGTGATCATCCTATGGAATGCCACCCAGGCTCAAAGGGGTCATAAGATTATTCATGCTAGAAACTTCCGTGTGCAGCCACATGCCATTATTGGCTCTGGCATAGTTGAGTAAGTTGTGTGACCTCTTTTAGTCATAGGCTAGCAGATGTAGGGGAAAGTAGGTGGTATTGTCTATCTAGAGTAAAGAGTTAATGCTTCAGAAAGACTATGTCTCGATCTTCCGATCATGGATGTGGTCGAGTCTTGTGGGGAAAAGTGCGCAAACCTTTGCAGAGTGTACAAACAAATCATGATTAGTCGTGTCCCCGGTTATAGACGACTTTGAGTATCTGGAAGTGAATTATTGGTTGATCGCATCACTCTATTTAATGAAACTATTGGGTTATTAATGATTTGGTGATTTTTGGGATTGAGTTGGGGTGTGACGCCCAGATAATCAAGCTACAGTAACCTCTGCTAATGATGCCACGTCACCTCCGTTACTGTTGCTAATATCTCGTTGGATCACAATTGTTCGAATTCCAGTTTGGATTATTAACAAACATCAAAAATAAATATTCGGTATGTGGCATAATTACATATACTAAATTAAGTGACCATCTTGGTATTTTACTAAAACTAAATTATATTGAAAATTAAAGAAAATGGTAAAGAAAGAAAATAAATAAAAAGAAAAGAACAAAACCAAAAAACAATAGAAAATATAGAACCCCCATGCTGGGCCATCCGATCCAGTTGGCAGCCAGGCCAGCCCGCTGGCCCAACCGGCCATCCCACACTCCCCATAACCCCCTGTCGGTGGAAACCCTAACCGACACCCCACCCCACTCTCTCCTCCCACTCATCCCCTCACGTCGCTCGCTATCCCTCCCCGATCTAGATTTGGATCGGGGAACGAACCACCACCACGCCGCCCGGACCACGTCGCAGCCTCCTCATCGGAACGGTCCTCCCCCTGGACTGCCTCCCCGTCGCAGGCCGTCCCCATCTTCCTCACGCCTTTGGCCGCACTCCCGTGCTCCCGCGTGAGGCCTCAGCCAGCCGCTACTCTCTGCTTCCCCTGCATGCCCGCGCTGCCCTGCTGTGACGCCCTCAATTCAATCATACACTAATCATGCACGCAAATGTGTACGATCAAGATCAAGGACTCACGTGAAGATATCAGAACACAACTCTAGACACAAATTAAAATAATACAAGTTTTATATTACAAGCCAGGGGCCTTGAGGGCTCGAATACATAAGCTCGAAGACACAAGGGTCAGCGGAAGCAACAATATCTGAGTACAGACATAAGTTAGACAAGATTGCCTTAAGAAGGCTAGCAAACAAGCAACAATGATCGAAAAGTTAAGGCCTCCTGCCTGGGAGCCTCCTAACTACTCTTAGTTGTCTGCGGTCTTCACATAGTAGTAGGCATCCTCCGGGTAGTAGAAGTCATCAATGGCGTCGTCTGGCTCCTGGGATCCGTCATCTGGTCGTAACAAATAGGTATGGGGGAAAAGAGGTAGCAAAGCAACCGTGAGTACTCATCCAAAGTACTCGCAAGACTCACATCAGATCTAAACTAAGTATGCATCTATATCAAAGGAATGGCTTGTAACTGTGGACTAAACTGCAGAATGCCAGAATAGAGGAAAGGCTTAGTCCTATCGATGATTAGCATCTTTTGGAAACCACCATCTTGCAGCAACAGGAGGGAGTAGAGTAGCATAAAGTAAAGTAGCAGTGGTGTTAGCAACCTTGGCCAGAGATCCTTTCTTGACTCCCTAGGAGAAAGCAATCCCAGAGCCATACTATCCATTTCCCATATCCATTTCTCATCACAAACCAATTCTCATCACAAGTATCCAGTTCTAGTTGTATCGATCAGGATACAACTCCAAGTGTCCGTTACCGTAGGACAGGCTATCGATAGATGTTTTCTTCCCTGCAGGGGTGCACGAACTTACCCACCACGCTCGATTAACTTCGGCCGGACACACTTTGCTGGGTCATGCTCGGCCTCGGCCAAGCAATACGCCGCAACCCGACCTAGGCTTAATAGAGAGGCCAGCATGTCGAACTAAACCTATGCCCCCAGGGGTCATGGGCCATCTCCCCGGGAACTCCTGCACGTTGTGTACGCGGCCGGTGAGCAGACCTAGCTACCTCCTTCAACAAGGCAGGAGCTTACGCAGTCCAACTCGGCGCGCGCCGCTCAGTCGCTGACGTCTATTAAGATTCGGCTGATGCAAACAACGCAGAATGCCCATACTATGCCCACGTGATGGTTAGTGCTATCAGGCCAGAGGCCCCTCGGATCAAATATCCAAATCATAGTGGATTAGGAATGCGCGGTAACGAGCAGAGACTCACGATCAAATGTGACCCCGTCGCCCCGTCTCGAGTACTTGCGGCAAGGGCTAAGAATGCCCGGCCACGCCTCGTAAGTATCTCGCGGGCACCTTCTAGGTCAAACCGACTCCACATCACTCGCTAATAAGCTCGCGCGGGTACCCCTCAGGGTCAACCCGTCTTTAGTAACATGGTTCTGTGTAAAGTCATAGTAACCATAGTAACTATGTGTCTAACATCAAAGGGAAAACCCGAGGAATCACCCCCGGTGAATTCCACTCGCTGTTGTCATCAAGGTGAATGTAAGAGGATCCACCCTCGAGGTTCACGTTTGATGGGTTGCACGACCGAGCCGTAACAGAAGTGGTTAAGGAGGAAATCACCCTCGATGACCTCGACCGTATAGCTACACTACGGAGATCTCATCAGGAGTGATGTAAGAGGTTCCACCCTCGGCACTCGATGGTAACTCTGCAGGGTCATACAACTAGGGGGTGATGTGCGGTGTCGGGGCCTGGACGTCGATCACGTTGATCGAGTCATCGAACATAAAGCGAGGCAACTGGGACAAGGTGGGGTCACTGATGGATCTCTAACCAACCTATACTAAGCAGTTTAGGATAAGCAGGTAAGGTATGAAAGCAGGTAACAACAACAGGCTATACATCAGAGTAGGATCATACAGAAAGCAGTAGCAGTTCTAATGCAAGCATGAGAGGGAAAGAAATGGGCGATATCGGAATGCTCAAGGGGGGGTTTGCTTGCCTGGTTGCTCTGGCACGGAGGGGGGGTCGTCGTCGACGTAGTCGATCACAAGGGCAGCATCGGTCTCAGGGTCTACCGGTGAGAAGAGGGGGAAGAAACAGTAAATATAAAGCAAACATAGCACCACAAAGCATAACATGGCAATAAGATGTGCCGGGTGTGACCTAACGCGGTAGGAGGTGATACCGGCGAAGGGGGGAAACATCCGGGAAAGAATCCCCGGTGTTTCGCGTTTTCGGACAAAGGAACCGAAGGGGAAAAGTTGCGTGTTTGCTATGCTAGGGATGCGTGGCGGACGAATGGGCTGCGTATCCGGGTTTGTCTCATCGTTCTGAGCAGCTTTCATGTACAAAGTTTTTCCATCCGAGCTATGGTTTATTTTATATTAATTTTAAAAGATTTAAATCATTTTTAGGATTTATTTAATTATTTAAAATCAACATTATCCAGAACAGTGCATGCTGATGTCAGCATGACGCCAGCAGTTGACCGTTGACCTGGTCGACCTGACGTGTGGGCCCCGTGGGACCCACATGTCATTCTCTATTTAGGTTAATTAGGGTTAGGTTAATTAATTACTACTTAATTAAACTAACAGGTTAATTAGATTAATTCAATAGGATTCATTAACTTAATTAATTCACTAATTAATTACTTATTTTAAATATTATTTATTTATTTTAATTTTACTTTTTTCAAAAAATGTTCCAGTGGCTGGGCCCCACATGTCATAGGGCCTAGTGGCCAATCGGGCGCCCGACCGAACACACGTGCGAGAACGTGGCCGGCGACGGCCACCATGGCGCCGGTAGCCAGCGAGGTCGGGGGAGCGGCCAGCACCGGCGAGCGGTGGGGCCGGGCCGGCCACAGGGAAGGGGCCCGGGCGCGGCCATGGCCAGGCAAGCGCGGCGGGAAGGGGGCGAACAGGCGCGGTCTGGGCGTCGCAGGCGGAGCAGTGGGGGCTACAGGTGCGGGTTCCCGTGGAGGGGCGAAACCGGGCGCGGGGGAGGCCATGGCCTCGACGAGGCAGCAGGGGCACCGGCCCGGCGTGGCCTAGGGCCTAGTGCGCGCGGCCAGGGGGCGCGGCCAGCCACGGGAGCTACGGCAGGTGAGCGGGGCGCGTGGGCGCGCACAGCGACAGGCACAGCGAAGGAAGGGCGGCAAGCAAGGCGGGGTGGTCGCGGGCATGTGCGTGCGCGAGCAGGGCCCCATCAGGGCATGAATGGCGCGGCCAGGGGGCGAGCGCGGCGGCAGACATGTGTGGACCGGCGCGGGCTTGTCGGGCGACGGGGAAAAGGGGGGCGCTCACGAGGGGAACGTAGGGCACAGGGCCGTGGGCTCGGGGAAGTTCAGGGTGGCCGGTAATGGAGAGACGGGGAGGCGAGGCGAGGCGGAGCAGTTCTGGCGAGCGGCGTCCGACGACGAGGTCGGGGCGGGGAGGCCCTTCCGGATCCAGGAACGGGGAGGAGGATGGGTCCACGAGAAGGGCGACAACAACGGGGCAGCGCCAGGCGGCGTCGGCGAGGTAGCGTCGGCGTGGTGGCGCCGGGAAGGGCGGCGGCGGGGTCGTGGGGTCGGGCGATCTCCTCGATCCAGATCGGGAGGAACAGAGGAGGGGTGGGGAGTGGGGGATCGAGGGGAGTGGGGAGGGAGTTGTCCAGATATTTTAGGGCGTGGGAGGATAAGGGAGAGGGAGAGGTGGGCCTGGTGGGCCGACCAGCTGGGTGGGCCGGTAGGCTGAGGCCCAGCTGGGCAAGGGGGGGGGGTGAGGGAGTCCTGGATTAGGGGGTGTCCGGATGGCCGGACTATACCTTCGGCCGGACTCCTGGACTATGAAGATACAAGATTGAAGACTTCGTCCCGTGTCCGGAAGGGATTTTCCTTGGCGTGGAAGGCAAGCTTGGCGATACGGATATGTAGATCTCCTACCATTGTAACCGACTCTGTGTAACCCTAGCCCTCTCCGGTGTCTATATAAACCGGAGAAGTTTTAGTCCGTAGGACGAACAACAATCATACCATAGGCTAGCTTTTAGGGTTTAGCCTCTCTGATCTCGTGGTAGATCTACTCTTGTACTACCCATATCATCAATATTAATCAAGCAGGACGTAGGGTTTTACCTCCATCAAGAGGGCCCGAACCTGGGTAAAACATCGTGTCCCCTGCCTCCTGTTACCATCCGACCTAGACGCACAGTTCGGGACCCCCTACCCGAGATCCTCCGGTTTTGACATCGACATTGGTGCTTTCATTGAGAGTTCCTTTGTGTCGTCACTTTTAGGCCCGATGGCTTCCCCAATCATCAACAGCGATGCGATCCAGGGTGAGACTTTTCTCCCTGGACAGATCTTCGTATTCGGCGGCTTTGCACTGCGGGCCAATTCGCTTGGCCATCTGGAGCAAATCGAAAGCTACACGCTTGGCCATCAGGTCAGATTTGGAAGTTTGAACTACACAACCGACATCCGCGGAGACTCGATCTTCGACGGATTCGAGCCACAGCCGAGCGCGCCACACTGTCACGATGGGCATGATTTAGCTCTGCCGCCGAACAGTGCCCTGGAGGCCGCACCTGTGTCTGCTCCGACCCCTAGCTCGGAGCCGATCACGCCAATCGAGGATAGGTGGTTAGACACCGCCTCGGGGGTTGCAATCTCTATGGCGATCGAGCCGAACACCAACCCTATTCTCTGCAGAGCCCGTGACTCCAAGGAGCCGGACTCCTCTCCAGACTCCGAGCCCTCCGCACCCCGACCGATCGAACCTGATTGGGCGCCGATCATGGAGTTCACCACCGCCGATATCTTTCAGCACTCGCCCTTCGGTGATATTCTGAATTCACTAAAGTCTCTCTCTTTATCAGGAGAGCCCTGGCCGGACTATGGTCAACAAGGTTGGGATGCGGACGATGAAGAAATTCAAAGCCCACCCATCACCCACTTCATAGCCACTGTCGATAATTTAAACGATGTGCTCAACTTCGACTCCTAAGACATCGATGGTATGGACGACGATGTAGGAGATGAACACAAACCAACGCCTATAAGGCACCGAACAGCCACCTCATCTCATGATGTCTACATGGTGGACACACCCAAAGGAAGCAACGACGAGGAACACAGGGATGCAACGAGGGATCGTTCACTCGAAAAGCAATCAAAGTGGCGACGTAAGCGCCGCTCCAAGCCCCGCCTTGACAGAGACAGCAATCATACAGACCCAGCCATAGAGCAGGACGAGTCGGTGGACGACGAACATGCCTTTGAGCAAGCGTCCGAACAGGGAAACTTGGATCAACAAACCGAACACCCCGTCCCCGGTGAAAACAACTGTCCGGACAACCTTACGCCGGATAAACTCATGGAGCAGAAGAACCTCCACAAAAGGCTCATCGCCACTGCGCATAGCCTGAAAAAGCAGAAGCGGAAGCTTAAAACAGCGGAAGATGCACTCAGAATCAGATGGAGCAAAGTACACAACACCGCAGACAAATATGCCGACAGTCGCCGCACAAAAAGCTATCCAAAGCAAAAGCTACTGCCTGAATTTGACGAGGAGGCCTTAGAACCCCCGCAGTCAAAAAATAGAAAAGCCATCCGGTTGGATGGACGACCGCATGGCCAGCATGGAGCGGCAAGCGGCGCCGCACACAAGCCGGCACGCGATCCACCAAAGGATCCGCATCAAAAAGACGGCCCAGCCAGATCTATATACGGGCCAAGAAAGCAAGCTCTAGTAAGCAATGCAACACAACAAATATCCGAACATCACGACACACCAAAATACAGGGGCGCCGCACACCCCCTATGTTTCACCGTTGAGGTGCTGGACCATGAATTTCCAGCGGGATTCAAGCCCGTAAACATAGAGGCATACGACGGAACAACAGACCCTGGGGTCTGGATCGAGGATTATATCCTCCACATACACATGGCCAGAGGAGATGACCTCCACGCCATAAAATACTTACCCCTCAAGCTTAAAGGGCCAGCCCGGCATTGGCTCAAACGCCTTCCCGAAAACACCATTGGAAGTTGGGAAGAGCTTGAGGATGCTTTCCGGGCAAATTTTCAAGGGACATATGTCCGCCCTCCGGATGCAGACGATCTCAGTCACATAACTCAACAGCCCGGAGAGTCAGCCCGGAAATTCTGGAACAGATTTCTTACTAAAAAGAATCAGATAGTCGACTGTCCGGTCGCCGAAGCCCTAGCAGCTTTGAAGCACAACGCTCGAGATGAATGGCTCGGCAGACACCTCGGCCAAGAAAAGCCAAGAACAATGGCCGCATTGACAAGCCTCTTGACCCGCTTTTGCGTAGGAGAGGATAGCTGGTTGGCAAGATGCAGCACCAGCGACCCAAGTACATCCGAAGTTAGGGATGGAAACAGAAAACCCCAACGCAGCAAGGACCAGCGCTGGAATAAGGGAAACAACCCAAAGAGCACGGCGGTCAACGCCGGATTCAAAAGCTCGTGGCAGAATCACAGAAAGTCGCCCCTCAAGGATAACAGGGACGAGCTAAACAACTTAAACAAAATCTTGGACAAGATATGTCAAATACACAGTACTCCCGGGAAGCCTGCGAACCATACCCACAGAGATTGTTGGGTTTTCAAGCAAGCCAGCAAGCTCAACGCTGAACACAAGGGGCTCGACACACCAAGCGAGGACGATGACGAACCCCACAAGCAGAGCACCAGGAAACAAAAGGATTTCCCACAAGAAGTCAAATCAGTAAACTTACTTCACGTGACGAACAGAACGGCGCCACAAGAGATACGCGCCATACGGTCTATCCCAGAGGAGTTTCGCCAATGGTTGTTAAAACCAATCCCCTTCGACCATCAGGATTACTCTAGAAGTATCCGGAACGCAGGCTGGACTGCCTTGGTATTAGATCCAATAATCGGCGGACTCCATTTTACAAATGTCCTAATGGACGGTGGCAGTGGTCTAAACCTGTTATACCAGGACACAATCCGCAAGATGGGGATAGACCCAACAAAAATTCGCCGTAGCAAAACCTCCTTTCAAGGGGTAACGCCAGGCCCGGATGCCCGTTGCATGGGTTCTCTCCGGCTAGAAGTTATGCTCGGCTCCCCCGATAACTTCCGTTGCGAACAGCTAACTTTCCACATCGCCCCATTCTCAAGTAGCTATCAAGCACTGCTGGGACGCGAAGCTTTCGCCCGCTTTAACGCAATACCGCATTATGCATCTCTAATGCTTAAGATGCCCGGTACATGAGTCATCATCTCATTAAAGGGAAAACATTGAGTGTTCCTCCCACGCGGAAAACAGTGCGGCTGCCTTGACAGCCCCACAATAAAGCGGCTTCACCAGCCAAAGCATCTAAACAGGTCGTCAAGACCACGGACACGGCTAGACGAGTCCGACATAAACATACAATTGATAAAGGCTTAATAGCTGTATACCCCTGTACTAGGGGCTCCGCGCATACAAAACAAGAGACAATAAAGCTCAATTTTACCCATTTCGATTCATACTTTGTTTATTTAGTATAACTCAAGTTCGGCACGATCTTTCTTTAACTAAGTTCCTCTCTTTTACAGATGAACACCGTGCTACGCAGGTCCAGGATACGGCACAACGGAGACACAGGCGCAGATGTGCAGCAGGGATCCGTTCCAAGGATTCTTTTCAGATTAAGACCCTGCGTAAACCTTTTTTACTGTCTCTTGTTGATACACATCCCCTGGTTTCTTGGTATAACCAAGGAGTAGGCTGGCATTTTGGCATGTGGCTACGTCAGAGTTTTGCGCGTACCTGGACACTAGGGGCTTATTACTAAGGGTGTTATCCCGCCCGCCCTCCTAAAGACCGAATACCTTAGGGAGTGTTCGGTGTCGTGAGTTTGGCCTTATATGCATCAGCTCTGAATCATGTCTTTGGTCAAATGTTGGGTTTGCCCGGCTCCTGTGTTTTGCTGCCTTACATTCCGCTCTATCGGCTAAGGCAGCACTAGGAGAACTACTGCGATTGTGCCCCGATTCGGCCAGGCGAGCACCTCAGTAGAGAAAGCCGAAAACTGACTGTCATGATATAGCATGAGACTGGTCAACCACTCGATGACATACCGGAATCTTTAGGATTCCTCCGCATTAACGAAGGGCCGTTTCCCGGCCAGGCACATACGCACCCCGAGTTCGGGCGAGCGCAGGCGCCACTAGGGGCTATATAAGTAGCCTCAATGTCAAACTCCTATGGCTATGTGAAAGTGATAAAGCATCATAGTCCGATTGCCTACTTCGCTACGCTACCACCTCCTTTGTAGGACCAAGACGTTGGATCAAGTGTGAAAATGCGCCTTCTGCGAACACCCCCGCATTATGTGCGTTGGGGCTGAAGCCGACGACTGCCATCTTTCAGATTATATATATATATATATATATATATATATATATATATATATATATATATATATATATATATATATATATATATATATATATATATGTTAAACGGCCGCACAGGAGGTATCATAATACTTGCAGGCACAAGTTGTCGGTGTACTAAAGTAGGGGTCCCTTAGTATCCCGAACTTGTGCATGGGCAGTCGCAGCATCCCGCGGCAAGGCTTGCCGGGCGACTGCCAAGATCCGCCGTGGTTCCTTTGGAGCCATCCAAGAACAAAGTATCCAAGGCCCCGACAAGAGGAGCTTGCTGGGAAGGAGACAAGACCCCGTCAAGAGGAGCTTGCCGGGGAGGCCAATCAAGACATCTCAAGGAACTCGCCGCAGCACACCTCGTGTCCTGGCAAGACCCAGTGAGTGGCAAGCTCCTGGGCGCAGCAAGATAATAACCCCGGAAAGGCACATGCGCTCCAGCACATCCGCCAACGTGTCGCTTTGGGACCCTTCCAGGCGTACGTGGCGGAAGGCTGTGCAGCTAGAGGTACACGGTGGCAAGCGGCGCTGACAAGATAGCCGTCGTGGCAAGCAATGGCGTCCCTAGCGGTCCCTTTCTGCATCGTCTAGGCGACACAGACAGACATTTAATGCCTTTGTCCCCTGCCGTCAGGGTTAGGTATGGTACAACTATAGTAAGCGGTGGCGCCAACCACCAGCTCTTTTACCTTTTTACCCTCATCTCTGTTGCCACCTGTCGGTGACCCCTTAGACATATAAAAGGAGGCCCGTGTGCAACGTAGAGGGGGGTCGGACGATCATTCTCACGCTCGGTCTCGCTAGCCATCCAAGTGTACTGTAGCGTTCGTCGCTCCCGAGCAAGAACATAAATACAAACCAAAGCAGGAGTAGGGTTTTACGCATCCGTGCGGCCCGAACCTGGGTAAACTGATGGCGTCGCTCGTGCGTTCGCCTCGATCTGCTCTTCGTGCACTCTCCGCCCCCCTTGCCGAACCGAAAGGGGCCCCGGTCCGCCATGGTCCCATAGGTGTCCGTGGGATCAGCACCCCCGACATCTTTGGCGCGCCAGGTAGGGGGTGCGTCGAGGCTGTGTGAACCTGATCCGACATTCGCACGAGCCGAATCTTCGTCATCTTCATCAACATGCTGCCGAAGAAGAAGATTTCGGAGGCAGCTGTCCCATCTGCGCCGAGCCCACCATCGCCGGAGCGAACGGCTGGTGGAGTGGGCGCCGGCGGAAGAACGGGCGCCGACGAGGAGGCTCATGGTGCTGCTAGGTCCAAGGACAAGACTGCGCTGCACATCGACGGCGCGGTCGGCTCCCACAACGACCGGGCGCACTCCAAGACCTCGGCGTCCGTACACGCACCGCGCCCGTCTCAGGAGGCGCCGGACCAGTAGCATCATGGTACCCACGGTACCATACGTTTGCTGGGTCAAGATCAAGCTGGTGGGTCCCGAAGTGCTCAAGACCAGCATGCGCGCCAACATGCTGGCGCGAGCAGGGCACGGTCACCTGGACGAGGTACTGCTCCTTCTAACGCAGTTAGAAGTCCGAGCATATCTTGTTCCTCGCACCGTTCGCCGCCGCTGCCCGCCACTCCGGCAGAAGCGTTGGCATGGGACCAACTGCTCCTAGATTACCCTCCAGCGCTAGAGAAGATCGATGAATGGAGGGCCACTATCCAGAGCCTCATCGGCTTCGCCAACGGCGACGACCCGCGGCAGCCGAGTGCATCGCAGCCGCGGCAGGTCAGTCAGGCGCGAGCCGGTGGCGACAAGATCGGGGAGGGTGCAACCACTGTACACTCTCCGCCTAGAAGGCCAAGATCGCCGACTCGCCGGATCCACCTCGACAGCGACTCCACCGCGTCATAAGATCCGCGAGCTCGTCGCGACCAGCGCCAAGTTCTTCATGAGAGACAGCAGGAAGACGCCCGAACACGCATCGAGCGCCGAAGAGAAGCACAGCGTCAATTAGACCTGCGCGCTGGGCCCTCTGTTGACATGCATGCGCCTGGAGAACCAGGCGACTTGCTGTACGCGGTAGGTTGTCCTACGTTTACCCGTGAGCTGTGGCAAGTCCAGTGGCCCAGCCAGAAGCATTTCAAGCCAGACGTACCGGAGAAGTACAACGGCAAGTCGCACCCGTCAGAGTTCCTCAGCATCTACACCATTGCGGTGCAAACTGCCGGGGGGCGAGACGACAAGGTGCTTGCCAACTACTTCCCGCTGGTGCTCAAGCCCGAAGTCAGGTCATGGCTCATGCACTTGCCGGACAACTCCATATCCTCTTGGGCGGACTTGTGCCATCAGTTTGTCGGCGCCTTTACGGGCGGCCACAAACCACATGGCCAAGAGAGCGACCTCCACCTGCTTGCCCAGAAGGAAGGAGAGCCCCTACGCAAGTATATCCAAAGATTCAGCCGTGTACAGCGCAACATCCCAGACATCCACCCTGCCGCGGTTATCAGCGCGTTCCATCAGAACGTGCGTAATCGCAGGATGCGGGAGGAGATGGCGATGAGCAGGATCAGAGATGTCAGCGAGCTGTACGCCCTGGCCGAAAAGTGTGCATGCGCTGAAGAAGGGAGGAAGCTCCCCGGAGAGAATACTGGAGCAGGGGGATCTGACAGCGAAGATGCTGCCCAGGCAAAGAAAAACCGGAGGCGCAACAGGAAGAAGAAAGGCAAGGAGGTACTAGTCGTTGAGCAGTCGGGCAACGACGGTGGCGCCAAGCAAGCCAAAGTTGGCAGCTCCGGCAAGGAGGTTGCCGTATGCACCAACTGCCAAGCTGTGGCTGCCGCCGACAAGTAGGACGGCTCCGACAAGCAGTACTGCAAGATCCACCGCACCAAGGGCCATGACCTCCAGAGCTGCAAGAAGGTCGAGCAGCTTGTCCAGCAACAAAAAGCTGAGTACGAGCGGCGCGACAAGGAGAGAGCCCAAGGAGGAGGTGGAGAAGCCGGCAAGAAACACGCTGGCCGGGGAGGACGCCGCGGCAAGGCCAAGCAGCGGCAAGGAGATAGACCTCCCCGCGACCGCAACAAGTATGAAGAAGAAGACGACAACGAGGCCATGGATGATGTCGAGAACAGTGAGCAGGAGTTTCAGAAAGCTACAGAAGTCTTGTGTGTTGACGGTGGTGCTTCTCTGCATACATCGCACCGCCAACTCAAACAGTGGTTGCGGGAAGTTAATGCGGCAGAGCCACCTGTCGAATCGTGCAAGCTTCTGAAATGGTCCAGCACGCCTATCATCTTTGACATTGAGGACCACCCTGATCGCACAACTGCGGTCGGGTGCTTGCCATTGTTGGTTTCACCAACAATCCGCAACCTCAAAGTCACTAAGATGCTAGTTGACGGCGGGGCCGGCTTGAATCTGATCTCCTCTGCTGTGCTCCAGAAGCTCCAGATCCCTGACAGCGAGCTCGAAGAGACCGGCACGTTCCAAGGAATTAACCCGGGAAGGAGCAAGCCGAAAGGGAAGGTCACGTTGCCGGTGACATTTGGCAGCGAGCTGAATTTCAGAACGGAGAGGGTCACTTTTGACGTTGCTGATTTCCCATTGCCTTACAATGGGATACTTGGCCGTCCAGCGCTCGCCAAGTTCATGGCAGCCTCTCACTATGCATACAACATGCTCAAGATGGCAGGCCCGATAAGCGTCATCTCTTTCCCTGGCGACAAGAAGGATGCCCTTATCTGCGCCGACAAGATTTACCGGGATGCAGCAGCTGCAACAGATCACAAGACACTTGCCGCTGAAGCTACCGGGGGGAAGAAGAAGACCAAGTCCGGCAAGAGCTCTGATGCCCACTCCGGCAAGCGCACCTCTTCGGAGTGCTGCGCTGCCGTCGAGGACGCACCATCGAGCTCCACCGGCAAGTGCAAGAAGACCATGGCAGCTCCACCACATACCAAGAAGGTGTCCGCCAAGGAGGACGGCACTGGTGGTACCTTCGCCATCAGTGCCACGCTTGACCCTAAATAGGAAAGCGCGCTCGTTACTTTCCTGCGGGCGAATGTCAACGTGTTTGCATGGCAACCGTCTGATATCCCCGGTGTTCCCAGGAAAGTAATTGAGCACCATCTTGCCATTTGTCCTCATGCGCGGCCCGTCAAGCAGAAGGTTAGGAAACAGGCAGTGGAGCGCCAAGAATTCATAGCAGAAGAAATCAAGAAATTGGAAGCAGCAGGCCTTGTCAGAGGAGTGCTCCATCCCACGTGGTTGGCCAATCCTGTTGTAGTGCGCAAGGCAAATGGAAAATGGAGGCTTTGTATTGAATTTACTGATGCTAATAAAGCTTGTCCCAAAGACCCATTTCCCTTGCCGCGCATTGACCAGATTGTTGACTCCACAGCCGAATGTGATTTGCTTTCATTTCTTGACGCATATTCAGGATACCATCAGATCTTCATGGCAGAAGAGGATGAGGAGAAAACCGCATTCATTACTCCATGCGGCACGTACTGTTTTGTACGGATGCCTTTTGGTTTAAAGAATGCTGGTTCAACATTTGCCAGAGTAGTCCATGTTGCTTTGAAGCCACAGATACACAGGAATGTAGAAGCCTACATGGATGATATAGTGGTCAAAAGCAAGGATAGGGCAACTCTGATCCAAGATTTAGAAGAGACTTTTGCAAATCTGCGCAAGATCAACCTCAAGCTCAACCCCGAGAAGTGTGTGTTTGGAGTCCCTTCCGGTAAGCTTCTCGGGTTCTTTGTGTCTCAGTGAGGAATCGAAGCTAATCCCGACAAGATCAAGGCCATTGAGCAAATCGAAGCACCAAAGCGCGTCAAGGATGTACGGAAGCTTGCCGGTTGCGTGGCTGCTCTCAGCAGGTTTATCTCTCGGTCTGCTGAGCGCGCCCTGCCGTTTTTCAAAATTTTGAAAAAGGCAGGTCCCATGAAATGGACTTCGGAAGCGGAGGCTGCGCTGCAGGACTTGAAGAGATACCTGTCCTCCACTCCAACACTTGTCGCACCTAAGCCGCAAGAGAAGTTGCTGCTGTACATAGCGGCAACCAATCAAGTGGTTAGTGCTGCGTTAGTAGCGGAGAGGGAGGCAGATGACGAGCCAGCAACCGCGGCAAGCACATCCAGCAACAAGCAGGGGGCTTTCCCGACAAGCTCTGGTTCCGACAAGCAAGGATCTGCGCGGATGCAAGAGGAGATACAGAAGAAGATGGTGCAGCGCCCAGTTTACTTTGTCAGTTCCCTTTTGCAGGGGGCTAGGTCGAGGTACTCTGGTGTGCAGAAGTTGCTTTTCAGCCTTCTCATGGCCTCGAGAAAGCTGCGCCATTACTTCCAAGCACATGAAATCACGGTTGTCACTCGCTTTCCGCTGAAGAGGATATTGCAAAATCCAGAAGCAACAGGCAGGATTGTTGAGTGGGCACTGGAACTGTCAAGCTTTGGCCTCAAATTTGAAAGTACATCAACGATCCAAAGCAGAGCATTGGCAGAGTTCATAGCAGAGTGGACGCCAACTCCAGATGAAGAAATTCCGGAGACGAGCATCCCCGCCAAGGAAGAAAACAAAGAGTGGCTTATGTACTTTAACAGTGCCTTCTCGCTGCAAGGCGCCGGTGCCGGAGTGCTGCTTGTCGGTCTCAGGATCGTGGCGAGCACCTCAAGTACATACTCCAGATGCACTTCCCCAAGGAGCAAGCGACAAACAACACTACAGAGTATGAAGGCTTGCTTGCCGGTCTCAGGATCGTGGCAGAACTTGGGATTAAAAAGCTCATAGTCAGGGGTGACTCACAGCTTGTCGTCCGCCAAGTAAACAAGAATTACCAGAGTCCTTTAATGGAAGCTTACGTCGACGAAGTGAGAAAGTAGAAGAGCACTTTGACGGCCTGCAGATGGAGCACGTCCCAATAGCTCAGAATGACATTGCCAATGGCCTGTCAAAGTGCGCCGCACTTAAATTACCTGTGGAACCAGGGATTTTTGTGCTCAAGCTGACTCAGCCGTCCGTAACACCACCAACTGGACAGAGCAAGAAGAGGAAGTTGGTTTCTGGCGACTACTTTCCGGCAAAGCTTCCCGAAGCCACCGCCAAGAAAGTCACCAAGATCAACACCAAGAATGCTGAGGAGCAGTCTGCTCCGGCAAGCCCCAGGGTTTGTTCCGTTGAAGCAGACGCTCCCGACAAGTTCTGCTCCGGCAAGCTTGCCGGGGAACGTCAAGCTCCGACAGAGCCGCAGGCTCTTGCCGTAGAAGCGGATGTTCCCGCAGCAGCAGAATTGCCTTTAGCCCTTGTTGTCGAGTCACAGGCTCCAACATGGGCGTAGCAGATTGTCCGTTTCCTTCAGACAGGAGAACTTCCCGAAGAACCAGAAGAAGCGGAAAGAGTAGCCTGGCAGTCTAGTATGTACCAGTTTGTCGATAACATACTGTGCAGAAGAAGACTCAATGGTGTGAAATTGAAGTGTATTCCCCGGGAAGATGGGCAGAAGCTGTTGGCAGAGATACATGGAGGCATATGTGGTCACTAGATTGGCGCAAGAGCCCTTGTCGGAAAAGCATTCCGGCAAGGTTTTTTCTGGCCGACAGCCCTCCAGGATGCAACTGCACAAGTAACCAAGTGTGAAGCGTGCCAGTTCCATTCCAAGCAAATACACCAGCCAGCTCAAGCTCTCCAGACGATCCCTTTATCCTGGCCATTTTCGGTCTGGGGGCTCGATATCCTCGGCCTCTTTCCCCGAGCTGTCGGGGGCTTTGAGTACTTGTACGTTGCAATCGACAAGTTCACAAACTGGCCGGAAGTGGAACCAGCGAGGAAGGTGACAGCACAGTCAGCAGTCAAGTTCTTCAGGTTGATTGTTTGCCATTTCGGGATTCCTAACAGGATAATCACCGACAACGGTACACAATTTACGAGCCGCACCTTCATGCAGTACGTCCAAGATCTTGGCGCCAAGGTCTGCTTTGCTTATGTTGCTCACCCGAGAAGCAACGGTCAAGCGGAGAGGGCAAATGCTGAAGTGTTGCGCGGGCTCAAGACCAGAACTTTCGACAGGCTGCACAAGTGCGGAAGAAATTGGATCGAGGAGCTGCCGGTGGTTCTTTGGTCGATCAGGACGACACCAAATCGAGCCACTGGCCAGACACCCTTCCCTCTAGTCTATGGAGCGGAGGCAGTTCTCCCCACAGAACTCGTATACGGGTCGCCTCGAGTGCTCGCTTACGATGAGCTTGAGCAAGAGCAGCTGCGGCAAGATGGCGCGCTACTCCTTCAGGAAGACCATCTTCAGGCTGCTTTGCGAGCCGCTCGCTACCAGCAAGCTTTGCGCTGCTACCATAGCCGCAAAGTTAACGCCAGAAGTCTCGAGGAAGGCAACCTTGTTCTTCGGCGCATTCAGTTCGCCAAGAATTCCAACAAGTTGACGCCGAAGTGGGAAGGCCCTTATTGGGTGAAACGAGTCACTAGGCCTGGCGCTGTCCGCCTGGAGACTGAAGATGGCGTACCAGTGAGCAACTCCTGGAATATTGAGCATCTTCGCAAGTTTTACCCGTAGGGCGCGGTTGCCGGAACCCGTTCCGGCAACCACCTTTTGTACAAGTCTTGCCGCTGTTGCATGTAATCCTTTGTACAAAGCCGGGCGCAGATCCCGTGCATAAAGATTATGTGCTCAGCACACCTTGTCGATTTCATGCTTTTTAAATTTTGCATGTATTATCTGACATTCTGCGCAGCACTTACCCCCGGTAAGAAATAACGAGCCTTAAAGCTCCATATTGTTATTTCGCCCTCTTTCTTTTTTACAAGGAAAAGGAGGTTCCCTCGCGCACAAGTTCGCCAGGGGGGAAGGGAGAAGATACGGTATGGACCATGCGTCGTTCAAGAAGTTTTCGCCTTGCCGGGAAGCAAGTAACAAAAAAGATAAGTTGCCAAAGTTTGAGCAATCAAATTTCCTTTAATTTTTTTTAGTTATTTTCCTTGAACAACCGTGCTTTGTATGGAAAACCTGTGCGCGGAGGAACCAACTCGTAGCTAGTTGCGCCCTTACTGTTGTTTCGAGTCCGCTCAACAACTTAAGTGAGCTGGGACTAGCCGTGACAAGGTTTCTTGTCGGCTGCAGCACCGCCAGCAGGTTGCTGACGTTTCGCACTCAGCGCTCGCGGCAAAGGTGCCTGCACCGGCAAGTTCCCTAAAAGCGTAGGGTAAAAACATACAAAGGAAAGAGTCAAGTAAAGGAAATAACATAGCAATTACTACCAAGGATAGAGTATATTTCAAAATAACTTGTCGCAGCTCTAACAGACTCTTTTTCATAACATGATTGACAGCGACAAGGAAAGAAAAAGATGAATGGCCTAGTCTACACGGTCGCCCTCGACTCTTCTGATTCCGCTCACCCTGTCCACAATAGGTGCGACAAGGGCCTTGAGCTCCTCCAGATCAGCATCTGGCAGCAGGCTTCGGAGGACGTTGGTGAGGCGGAATCCTGGGTTGCGGAAGGCCACCTTCATCAGCACCTTCTGGAGAGCTCCCACACAAATCTTGCGCGACTCGTCGGCAAGCTGCTTTGGGATCTGCTCCCGGAGTCGCTGAAGCGCCGTCGCCACGCCCTTGAAGAACAGAGTCAGCTTGGCGCTGGGTTGGAGATTCTCGTCGGAGAAGTACTCGAGATCCACCATCCCCAATTGCGCCAACTCCTTGTCGACATCCGCAGCGACGTTCACCAGACCCTCCGTCCAGTGCTCCACGTTCTCCGACAAGGTCTTCTAGGCGGCAACAGCGTTCGCCAGCAGCACCTTGCCGGCCTCGACTTCTTCCTTCAGGGCCGCCTCCTGCTCCTTGGCGCCGTCCAGAGATTTGGTCAGGGCCGCCAGCTTCACTTCGAGATCAGGATTGGAGTTCTTGGCGGCGTCCAGTTCCTTGCCCTTCTCGGCGAAAAGGGCATGCAACTCCGAATAGTTGTTGGCGTCCTTCTCCCGCTCGAGCTTAAGCGCGGCGACCTCGTCACCGTTCGCCTTAAGGCTCGCCTCCAACTGCGTCACCTTCAGCTCCAGCTCGTTCTTGGCGGCCTCGGCGGCTGCGGCGGCGTCTTCAGCTTGTTTAAGGGCCCCGCCAACTGCCCGCTCGCGCGCGGCAAGTTCCTCCTCATGGCTGTCGAGGTGGACCTTCCGCTGCGCCAAGTCACCCTCCTGTGAAGACAACTTCTCCGCGGCAAGGCGTTGGCGCTCTTCGACGTCAGCTTTCTCGAGGAAGAAGGCCTGCTGCGCCTCGGCAAGATATTCCCGCTCCTATGCCAGGGAGCGGAGAGCTTCTTGGTTGGCGCCTCGGAGCTCTTCTGCGTGCTTCTCGATATCAGCACCGGCCTTCGCGACGAGCGCTTCGCGGGACTCCAGCTTGGCCTGCCGGGCGCGGTAGAGCGCCACTAGCTTCCGCAGCAGGCGCTCCTCTTCAGGTTCGCCGCTGCTGCTGCTTGGCGCGTCGACCAGCTTCAGTCCGGCAGAGGCAAGCACCTCTCCGTCCAGCATCTCCCCCTCGATCGGCGCCCTGGAACTTGACGCCCAGGGAAGTTTAATGAAGATGTCCTCGCCGGCCTTCAGGTAGACGCCAGGCTGGGGCTCATTGGAGCCTGGCGCGGCGGCTGCGGCGGAGTAGTCAGTGGTCGGAGCAGCGCCTGGCGCTCCTGCGGCCTCCGGGTCGTCAGTACGACCACCAGACTCCCCGCCCGCCTCCACGGCGGCAGCCCTGGCGGCCTCCTTGCTGGCGCCGGCTGCTTCCTCGGCGGCGACTTCAGTCTCCATCGGCCCTGTGGCAGATGGATCTGACAGCCGGAAGAGGGGAGAAAATTCAAGCAAAATTCGAGCAAAATCCAAGAGAAAGATCAAGAAGACGAAGAACCAAGGGGAGTTTGGAAGAAAGGAAGTTACCTGTGCCAAGGTCTGCAGCTGCGGTCTCTATCGCCTGGGGATCGCCGACACAGTCTCTTGCCGGAGATCCCTTCCTTGCCGGGGGCTCCTCCCTTGCCGGAACCTCCTCCCTTGCCGGGGGCTCCTCCCTTGCCGGGGGCTCCTCCCTAGCCGGAGTCTCCTCCCTCGCCGGAGAGCTCTCCCTTGTCGGGGATCTCTCCCTCGCCGGAGGACTTTCCCTTGGCGCTTCAGGGGCAGCCTCCGGGCTCTCCTGGTGTGGCTGCTCTGCTCCTGCACAAGTCAAACAAACAAGTATCAGCATAGCAAGGATCTTCGTGCGCGCCCGACAGGGGGAAGGAAACAAGACACTTACGCTGGGGGCTGCTCTGAAGATCAGCCGCCGGGTCCGGCAAGATTGTCTCAGGCACGTCCCCTGTTGACGCAGTGGGTTCGTCCTCGATGACGAAGACAGGCACCTTGGCTCTCTTTGCCGCTCTCTGCGCCAGAGTCCTAAAAAGGAACAAATACAGGGAAAGGCAAGTGAGAAACAAAACGCGACAAAAACAGCATAAATCAAAGAATTGCAAGTATAATAAGAAGAACTTACTCCTCTTCTTCTTCCTCGTCGGAGCTAAACGCGGAGAAGTCAAAATCCGGCCCGCGTCTAGCGCGGGAAGGTGGAGGAGTAGGCTCCCTTGGTCGCTTGGCAGCAGCAGAAGCGGCAGTCCGGGAAGACCCCGCTCCAGTCGAAGCAGCAGCATGGGGCGCTCCCGCGGCAACGGTGCTTGCCGCGGTGGAGCGCGTCGTGCGGCGCAGCGACTGCCGGCCCGCCTGCCGCCTCGCTACATTCCCGGCCTTGCGGAGACGCCTTCTTGGTGGAGACGAAGACGCTGCTGGTGGCGTGCTGTCGGAGGACGAAGTGGAGGAGGAATCGGTCTCCAAAGAGCCGCTCACATCATCGGCAGGCTCGCTCGGCTCGGCGTCATGCCCGACAACCTGGCTCGGTTCGGCATCGCGCCCGGCAACCTCCTTCTTGCCGGCAAGATCCTTTTTGCTGGCAAGATCTTCCCGCTCGGCACGGTTTGCCGCCTCTGCCGCCGCTGCCTCCTCCAAGGTGAAGCCGAACTCGCACGCCGCGGCAGCTACTGCCGCCTCTTCCAACCTGGTGGCGATGTACGCCAACTCCGCCTCGGTGGTGTCGCGGGTGAGGCCGTCCTTCTCGTCGGTGCGGATTGGCACTTCCACCAAGTCGTCGAAGAATTGCTGCACAACCTTGTCCTCTGGCTCTTGCCAAGTTGGCACGATTCCGTGCGAATCGCACAGTGGCATCATCGCCCTGATGCGGTCGAGCGCCGAATTGTTGCACAAAGGGATGACGCCCTGCGGAAACCTGAAGACCTCAGGGTGATCTGAATCGTACTTGAAGAGCTCCTTCAGTATTCCGTTGAGCTCAAGGACAGTGAAATTGTAGTTGAGGCCTGGGCGCAGCCTCATGATGTCTGCCGCGTTCTTGAACTCCCAGGCAAGCCTCCTCCGTTCCTGCAGGGGAGCGATGCGGCGACGAAGAAAGTCTGCGCCAACGGCCCCTACAGTAAGTCCGGCAAGCCTGAGGCGCTGGATCATGGTGACGGCAATCTTCAGCCTGCTGTCCTCCGGGGCCACGTCGCTCCAGTCACTACCGCGCACTGCTGCTACTTGACGCCGGGCGGTGAATGGCTGCGGGCTCTCCTCGACAATCCAGCACCAATCAGCCCTCCACTCCTCCCACTTGCCGCGGAATTCGCCCTCCAAATAGGAATCCTTCTTGCCGGTCCTAGAGACCCAGGCAATTCCGCCGGACAAGGGCTCACCTCTCTCTACCCGGGGAATGAAAAAGTGGTGAAAAGAGGCTACGCTAGGGTGGACTCCGACAAAGTTCTCGCAAAGGTGTGCGAAAACTGCCATGGTGAGGACGGCGTTGGGAGTGAAGTCAAGGAGTCAGAGATTGTATGTGTTCAAGATATCACAAAAGGACTCGGAAAAAGGCGGGCAGAGCCCGCAGTAGAAGAAAACGGCAAAGAAGGGGTACCCGTCCGGAGCCGTCGCGTGAGCAGCGGCCGGGAGCACCTTGATCCGCGGGTGAGCTCGCGTCTCCGTCGCCCAAAAGAGATATTAGTACTCCCGCAGCTCCTTCGCGCCGAGCTTGGGGGGGGGGAAATGGCTCGCTCCTTCCGCAGCACCGCGAGCCGCTCCGCCTCGGTCGACTTCACGGCCTTCCCCTTGTCGCCCTTCGGAGCCATGGCGGAAGCAGTGGAGGAGGTCGACGGCGTGGTGGTGCTGGTGGCAATGCGGGGGGTAGGGCGATGTGCTCTGTGTGCTTTGGGAAGACGGAGGCGGGCGGAGTTTTTCAAGATTGGAGCGGAATGGGGGCGAGTGGGCGCACTACCCCTTCTTCCCTTTGCTTATAAAGGGGGAGATGGCGAACGTTCCGCCTTTCCTAATAAAGAAACCACCCACGATCTCTCCCACGATGCCACGTTCGACGCGTGCCGTGCGGAGAGGGCGCGGTTGATGCGGAGTGAGTTACATCGTAACCTAGGCCGCGCGTGCCCCTGCCCTATTTTGGGCCTGGCCCAACAGTGCTCGGCACCGTGTATGGCCCAGGTCCGGGGGCTCCTATCGGTGTACTAAAGTAGGGGTACCTTAGTATCCCGAACTTGTGCACGGGCAGTCGCAGCGTCCCGCGGCAAGGCTTGCCGGGCGACCGCCAAGATCCTCCGTGGTTCCTTTGGAGCCATTCAAGAACAAAGTATCCAAGGCCCCGGCAAGAGGAGCTTGCCGGGAAGGAGACAAGACCCCGGCAAGAGGAGCTTGCCGGGGAGGCCAATCAAGACATATCAAGGAACTCGCCGCAGCACACCTCGTGTCCCGGCAAGACCCAGTGAGCGGCAAGCTCCTGGGCGCGGCAAGATAATAACCGCGGCAAGGCACTTGCCGCGGTAAGCTTCCGTCCTGTACCTGCACTCCAGCACATCCGCCAACGTGTCGCTCTGGGACCCTTCCAGGCGTACGTGGCGGAAGGCTGTGCAGCTAGAGGTACACGGTGGCAAGCGGCGCTGACAAGATAGCCGTCGTGGCAAGCAATGGCGTCCCTAGCGGTCCCTTTCTGCACCGTCTAGGCGACACAGACAGACATTTAATGCCTTTGTCCCCTGCCGTCAGGGTTAGGTATGGTACAACTATAGTAAGCGGTGGCGCCAACCACCACCTCTCTTACCTTTTTACCCTCATCTCTGTTGCCACCTGTCGGTGACCCCTTAGACATATAAAAGGAGGCCCGTGTGCAATGTAGAGGGGGGTCGGACGATCATTCTCACGCTCGGTCTCGCTAGCCATCCAAGTGTACTGTAGCGTTCGTCGCTCCCGAGAAAGAACGCAAATACAAACCAAAGCAAGAGTAGGGTTTTACGCATCCGTGCGGCCCGAACCTGGGTAAACTGATCGCGTCGCTCGTGCGTTCGCCTCGATCTGCTCTTCGTGCACTCTCCGCCCCCCTTGCCGAACCGAAAGGGGCCCCGGTCCGCCGTGGTCCCATAGGTGTCCATGGGATCAGCACCCCCGACACAAGTACAAAAAGCTTCTACAATTTATCAAAATATTGTTTTACGATAATACATGCTATTCGAATATAGTATCCTTCGAGCACTGCGTCTCTATTAAACGAGCGCCTTGCAGAACTTCCTAAAAATAGCGCTCGGCAGGTACTCGGCTTCCATCCGAGTCTGGGGATGCAACAGCGGTGGCTTCCATTTCCGCCCAGTATGTCTTGACACGGGCAAGAGCCATCCGCGCACCCTCTATGCATGCTAACCTCTTCATCGCATCGATATGCGGCGCCGCACCAAGGAACTGCTGCACCAAGTTGAAATAACTTTTCGGCTCTGGTCTCTCTGGCCACAAATGACTCACGTCATACTTCACGGCGAGTCCGGACAACCTATTTAGCTCGGCCCATTCGGCCAAACGATTGTGTAATGACAGTGGACGCTCTGGATTGTGGAACCGTGACCAGAAGTGCTTTTCCACTTTGCGATCTTCTTGATCTCGGAAGTGCTCGGCCGCATCTGTGGCACTCGCTGCTAAATCCAGATAGGTGTCTGCCGTACTCCACATCTGGTCTAACGGAGCATGTTTAGGGTCACAGAACATCCTCTGCAGCATAAAGGGCTTTCCAGCCGCGATTTCTCCGGCCTGACGCAGCTCCTCCTTCACAGCTCTCATCACAGAGCGAGCATCCTTGGCATCGGCAACGGCCTTCTTCAGGTCCGTCTGTTCCGCCCGATCTTCTTTTTCAAGAAGCTTGCAATGGTCAGCAGTGTTCTTTAGCTTCACGGCCATCTCGGCCATTTCCTTCTTGCTTTGGCAGTGAGCAGCCTGTTCGGCTTTCAGCTCTTCAATTTCCTTTCCGGCAGCCACATCACTTTTCCTGGATTACTCCTTGGCTCGGGCAAGTTCCGCCCGAAGATTCTCCATGGCACCAGCACCATCTGCATCAAGCACACACATTGTAAGATACTGGCATAAAGCTCCTCTTACCAGGCGCCGCCGAAGGAATTACATACCTTGTGCCTTGTCAGGCCGCTTGTTGACAAGCGCGATGTCGGCATCTGCCACGTCAAGTTGCCACTTTAGCTCGGCAAATCCATCAGTCCGGCTGGCCACCGGACACTTCGCCACCTATGTATAAAGGCGGCATATTAGACCTGGGATTATTATCCTCTGTGCGCCGTCCCTTTTGACAACACACAGAGTCTCAGGGGCTACTATCTACACAAGGCGCATCTTATTTATGCACAACTGTCCAAAAAGGGTACATTATTTCGCGTACCTCAAAACCTGTCAGTAAACTCCTGACGGCCTCGTGCAATCCGCTCTCCGTGGATGAAATCCTCTCAATCACCGTACCCATCAATGCACGGTGCTCTTCTGAGATAGATTCTCGCCCTAGCAGATCCTTCAGCTCCTCCGACCGTGCACCAGACGGTGCTGGACTCGTCCGATGGCCCTTTTCGAAAGCCGGACGTGGAGGGCTTTGGGGGGCCATATGACTACCTTCTGGGCCCGCCAGATTCGGAGAAACCCTCCACGACGATACCTCAGGGTCGCCTGCCTCGCAAGATGGTACGGCAGGGGGAGGCGCGCCGCTCTCCATCATCTCCGGAAGAAGATCCCCCGAGGACAAGCTTGCTGAGAAGGGCTATGATCTGAGCTACAAGGTAAATTTTCAATTACTTTTCTCATATATAAAACAGGGATTTCTCTCGTTTCTTAAAAAGAAAATTCCCCTCTACTTACGGCTCGGTGGAGGGCTGATCACCTTGAGGGCATAATTCGGCCGAAGTATCCCCCAACATAGGACCCTCTGGCGAAGATTTCTTCTCCCGCTTTAAGGCCATGGTCTCCGGGTCTTCAGAGCCGGTCCTCTTCTTCCCCTGAGGAGAGGAATTTTCGATTCCTCCCTTCTGGACAACCTCCTTTGAGGAGGCTCTAGCTCCCTTGTCCCCTCCCTCACTTCCCTTCGAAGGCACAACCTCCAACATTCTGACTAGCACGGGACCCGGCGTGGTCTCGGGGAGGGGGGCCGGACACCTGATTAGCTTTGCTTTCGCTATCCACTCATGTTTAAAGGACATCTCTTTTAGGGGCAATTTTATGATAAATATATGGATAGCGAGTCCGGGCACGAGGCTACTTACTTGAGTCTCCGGACGATTGCAGCTCAGACATGCGTCCTTCGTAGAATCCGGACACACTACTTGTGGTCCGAAGAACAATATGTACATCTCCACGGGCGTCATGCCAAGAAAATGTTGGAGAACTCATGGTCCCTCCGGGTTGAACTCCCACAGGCAGAGGGGGCGACGTTTGCCGGGCAGAAGTCGGCGAATTAACATAACCTGCGTCACCACGACCAGACTGATGTCTCTTTCTAGGAAATCTCGGATGTGGCCCTGCAACAGGGGCACGTCCTTTGCCGGCCCCCAGTCCAGCCCCGTATTGACCCATGACGCCAGTCGTGGCGGGGGACCGAGCGAAAGGCACGTAGCGCCACCCACTTAGGGGCCCTGGGAGCGGTAATATAAAACCACTCTTGCTGCCATAAGCCGGACTCCTCTTGAAAAGAGCCCTCGGGCCATGGGGTACCAGCATTCTTGCTTATAAAAGCACCTCCGCACTCCGCATGCCGTCCCTCGATCATCTTCGGCTCTACTTTGAAGGTCTTGAGCCATAGTCCGAAGTGAGGAGTGATACGGAGGAAGGCTTCACACACGATGATGAATTCGGAAATGTGGAGGATGGACTCCGAGCCTAAGTCGTGAAATTTCAGCCCATAATAATACATGAGCCCCCTCACGAAGGGATCCGTTGGGAAGCCTAGCCCCCGAAGGAAGTGAGACATGAACACCACACTCTCACCGGGCTTGGGAGTGGGAATGACTTGCCCTTGAGCAGGCAGCCTATGCGAGATTTCGCCGGTCAAGAACCTGGCCTCTCTCAACTTCAGGAGGTCCTCCTCCGTGACGGAGGAAGGCATCCATCGGCCTCGAAGGTCGGAACCGGACATTGTCAAAGGTAAGAAGCGCCTGAAATCTGGAGCCTTGGGTGTTGGAACTCGAGGCGAAGGGCGAACTCATTTGAGATTGAAAGAAAGGAGTAAGGCCTTGGTCTCTTTATAAGAGGTTGTATACCAAGGGCCTTCCCCGTGACCGTTTGGGACTCGCCTTTGATCGAGAAAATATACCAACGGGTACGGTTGGGTTAACCACACCCGTATTGATGAGAATCCCGGAATAAGGGGACACGATCTCTGCTTCAACAAGACGGGCCAAGGAAACCGCCTCGCTAAACGCGCTAAGGTGGGACAGTAAAACGATTCGAATAAAGACTTGGCCATGGTGTGATGTCACGCTACGGAATACGTCGGCAGATTAGATTTGTGTAAATATTATTCTCTCTATGGCAATATGTGGAAACATATTTTGCAGAGCCGGACACTACCTTTGTGTTCAAAATCTTCTATGAAGTACTTGGAGGAGGAACCCGCCTTGCAACGCCGAAGACAATCAGCACGCCGGACTCGTCGTCATTGAAGCCTGGTTCAGGGGCTACTAAGGGAGTCCTGGATTAGGGGGTGTCCGGATGGCCGGACTATACCTTCGGCCGGACTCCTAGACTATGAAGATACAAGATTGAAGAGTTTGTCCCGTGTCCGAAGGGACATTCCTTGGCGTGGAAGGAAAGCTTGGCGATACGGATATGTAGATCTCCTACCATTATAACCGACTCTATGTAACCCTAGCCCTCTCTGGTGTCTATATAATCAGAGAAGTTTTAGTCCGTAGACGAACAACAATCATACCATAGGCTAGCTTTTAGGGTTTAGCCTCTCTGATCTTGTGGTAGATCTACTCTTGTACTACCCATATCATCAATATTAATCAAGCTGGACGTAGGGTTTTACCTCCATCAAGAGGGCCCGAACCTGGGTAAAACATCGTGTCCCCTGCCTCTTGTTACCATCCGACCTAGACGCACGGTTCGGGACCCCATACCCGAGATCCGCTGGTTTTGACACCGAAAGGGGGGTTGTGGCCCCTCTTCTTTTGCTTTTGCAATTTCATTTATTCTTTCTGTTTTTTTACTGTTAGTTTTTTATTTTGGGCTAACAAATGAACTTTGTTAAATGTGCCACTTATCAAATAAATACTGGACAATATTATAAGGCAGCACACGGAGTTTTAGTTTATTTTGAAAAGGTTATTGAAACGGTGGATTTAATTGTTGCTAACCAAAAATTAATTCCAAGGGCATTTTGGGAATTCAAAAGAGGTTGGCTCCAACATGACAAATATCCAGAGATTATTTGCCACACCTTGAACATTTTTATTTGCATGTTTGGCAAATTTGAAATTGGGCTTAAATTTGAATTTGACTTATGCCTCGGATCATATGAGGATTAGTAACAGTAAGAGTGATCACCTGGCATCATTAGCATGAGATTACTGTAGCTTAATTATCCGGGCGTCACACCCACTCCCGACCAAGTCGCGCCCTGTTTTCCCCGACGCACTGTAAGTTTCCGCACCAGCAACCGCGTCTGACCCCTGGCCGCTCGAAGCTACTGAGCGTGCCCCCGCGTGCGCGTCCGTGCTTGGCCGCGTCACGGCTCGCCGACGCACACCCTCACCTCACCGCTGTGCGTCGCCCCGCGGCGCTCCCCTCCCCTGCAGCTCTTTCTCCGCACGCAGCGCCGTCGCTTCTCCCCCTCCCGCGCCCGTCTGTGCGGCCCCACTCCGGCGTCGCCTCCTGCAGCCGTCGTGGTTCGCCCCCTCTGTCGTGCCCGCCTTGGCTCCCTGCCCTGTCACGGTCTCGTCTCCGGCCGCAGCCGCCTCCATCGCCCCCTCGGGCGACCCACCCCACCTCCGTCGTCCTCTGCCGCGGGCTGCCACTCGGTCGGCCTCGCCGGTGCCGTTCCCGACCGACCTCGCTGCGGCACCGGTCGTCGCCCGACGCCAGTGCCCATATGCGCTGCTCGGTCCTCGCCTGGTCGGGCGCCACTAGCACCCAGCGCCCGCAGCACGTAACCACAAGCACCAGCGCCCGTTAGGCCTGATAGGTCACTACCATTCAGGCCCCACGCCCCAGAACGTTTTTAAGAAAAAAAAGAATTAAGAAAAAATAATTAATTAAAGAATTAATTAGCTTAATTAATTTTGATTAATTAAACTAAACCAATTAAACTTGTTTAGTTAGTCTTAGTCAATGACAATGGGACTCACATGTCAGTTTGACATAGTCAACTGACTGTTTGACTGCTGACATCAGCAAGCACTATTCTGGATAATGTTGAATTAAAATAATTAAATAAATGCTAAAAACGATTTAAATATTATAAAATCAATATAAAATAAACCGTAGCGCGTTTGGAAAAACTTTGTACATGAAAGTTGCTCAGAACGACAAGACGAATCCGGACTCGCGGCCCGTTCATCCGCCACACATCCCTAGCATAGCGAACACGCAACTTTCCCCCTCCGATTCATTCGTTCGAAAATGCGAAACACCGGGGATACTTTCCCGGATGTTTCCCCCTTCACCGGCATCACCTCTTACTGCGTTAGGGCACACCTAGCACCGTTACTTATCATGTCATGCATCGATATGCATCTGTTTGCATTGTATTCATTGTTTCTTCCCCCTTTTCTCTCTGATAGACTACGAGACTGACGCCACTGCTGGTGCCCCGATCGACTACGTTGTTGACGACCCCTACTTGCCAGAGCAACCAGGCAAGCCCCCCCCCCCTGATCACCAGATATCGCCTATTCTTCTCTCTACAGCTTGCATTAGAGTAGTGTAGCATGTTACCGCTTTCCGTTAATCCTATTCTGTTGCATAGCCTGTCCTTGCTACTACTGTTGTTACCTTTACCTGCAATCCTAAATGCTTAGTATAGGATGCTAGTTTCTCATCAGTTGCCCTAAATTCTTGTCAGTCTGCCATGCTATACTATCGTGTCGTGATCACGTCGGGTGCTGATCACGGGTATATACTATACATACTACACATGATACGTGTTGTGACTAAATTCGGTCGGCTCGTTGAGTACCCACGGTTGATTCACGAATTGGGGGCTGAAAGGACATACTTTCCTGACGGCCCTCTGTGTGGATCTTTGTGGCGGAGCGACAGGGCAGGTTGAGACCACCCAGGAGAGAGGTGGGCCTGGCCCTGGTCAGCGTTCAAGGTTACTTCAAAATAACAAACTTAACGAGATCTTGGTATTTGATCTGAGTCTGGCCACTGGCCTATACGCACTAACCAACTACGTGGGAACAGTTATGGGCACTCGACATCGTGGTATCAGCCGAAGCCTTTGTGATATCAGCGACTGAGCGGCGCGTGTCGGATTGGACCGCATAACGCAACTTCCTTTGGACCGTGTAACTGATATGTCCATTTTGCATCATGCTTTTATATCGATATTTATTGCATTATGGGCTGTTATTACACATTATGTCACAATACGTATGCCTATTCTCTCTTATTCTATAAGGTTTGCATAAAGAGGGAGAATGTCGGCAGCTGGGATTCTGGGCTGGAAAAGGAGCAAATACAAGAGACCTATTCTGCACAGCTCCAAAAGTCCTGAAACTTCACGGAAGAAGTTTTCAGAATATATAAAAAATACTCAGAGGAAGAAGTTCACCGGGGGGGCACACCCTGCCAACGAGGGTGGGGGCGCGCCCTACCCCCTGGGCGCGCCCCCTACCTCGTGGGCCCCCTGGTGGCCCTCCGGTGGCCATCTTCTGCTATATGAAGTATTTCGATGGGAAAAACTAATAAGCCATCTTCTCGGACGAAACTCCGCCGCCACAAGGCGAAACCAATCTAGGGCTCCGGCGAGCTGTTCTGCCGGGGAAACTTCCCTCCGGGAGGGGGAAATCAGCGCCATCGTCATCACCAACGCTCCTCTCATCGGGAGAGGGCAAACTCCATCAACATATTCATCAGCACCATCTCCTCTCAAAACCCTAGTTCATCTCTTGTACCCAATTCTTGTCTCCAAGTCCGGGATTGGTGCTAGTCGGTTGCTAGTAGTGTTAATTAATCCTTGTAGTTGATGCTAGTTGGTTTAATTGGTGGAAGATCATATGTTCAGATCCTATATGCATATTAATACGCCTCTAATTATGAACATGTTTATGCGTTGTGAGTAGTTACGTTTGTTCCTGAGGACATGGGAGAAGTCTTGCTATTAGTAGTCATGTGAATTTGGCATTCGTTCGATATTTGGATGAGATGTATGTTGTCTCTCCTCCAGTGGTGTTATGTGAACGTCGACTACATGAAACTTCACCGTTATTTGGGCCTAGAGGAAGGCATTGGGAAGTAATAAGTAGATGATGGGTAGCTAGAGTGACAGAAGCTTAAACCCTAATTTATGCGTTGCTTCGTAAGGTGCTGATTTGGATCCATATGTTTCATGCTATGGTTAGGTTTACCTTAATACTTTTGTTGTAGTTGCTGATAACTGCAATAGAGGTTAATCATAAGTGGGATGCTTGTGCAAGTAAGGACAGTACCCAAGCACTGGTCCACCCACATACCAAATTATCAAAGTACCGAACGCGAATCATATGAGCGTGTTGAAAACTAGCTTGACGATATTCCCATGTGTCCTCGGGGGCGCTTTTCTCTATATAAGAGTTTGTCCAGGCTTCTCCTTTGCTACAAAAGGATTGGGCCACCTTGCTGCACTTTATTTACTTTTGTTACTTGTTGCTCGTTACAAATTATCCTATCACAAAACTATTTGTTACCACTTATTTCAGTACTTGAGGAGAATACCTTGCTGGAAACCGCTTATCATTTCCTTCTGCTCCTCGTTGGGTTCGACACTCTTACTTATCAAACGGACTATGATAGATCCCCTATACTTGTGGGTCATCAAGACTCTTTTCTGGCGCCGTTGCCGGGGAGTGAAGTGCCTTTGGTAGGTGGAATTTGGTAAGGAAAAATGTATATAGTGTGCTGAAATTTACTGTCACGTGTTACTATGGAAAGTAATCCTCTGAGGGGCTTGTTCGGGGTATCTTCACCCCGACCAGTAGAGCAAAGAGTTGCTCCTCAACCTACTGAACCTACTGAAAATGAAAATGTCTACTTTGAAATTCCTTCGGGCATGATAGAAAAACTGCTAGCTAATCCTTTTTTAGGAGATGGAACAAAGCATCCTGATGACCATCTAATATATGTGGATGAAGTTTGTGGATTATTTAAGCTTGCAGGTGTACCCAGAGATGTTGTTAATAAGAAGGTCTTCCCTTTATCTTTGAAGGGAGATGCATCGACATGGTATAGGCTATGTGATGATATGGGGTCTTGGAATTACAAACGATTGAAATTGGAATTTCATCAGAAGTTTTATCCTATGCATCTTGTTCATCGTGATCGCAATTATATATATAATTTTTGGCCTCGCGAAGGAGAAAGCATTGCTCAAGCTTGGGGGAGGCTTAAATCAATGTTACATTCATGCCCCAATCATGAGCTCTCAAGACAAATGATTATTCAAAAATTTTATGCTTGGCTTTCTGATAGCAATCGCACCATGCTTGATACTTCTTGTGCTGGCTCTTTTATGATGAAGACTATTGAATTCAAATGGGATTTATTGGAAAGAATTAAATGCAACTCTGAAGATTGGGACCTCGACAAAGGTAAGGAGTCAGGTATGACACCTAGGTTTGATTGTGTTAAATCTTTTATGGATACCGATGTTTTCCGTAAATTTAGCACTAAATATGGACTTGACTCTGAGATAGTAGCTTCTTTCTGTGAAACTTTTGCTACTTATGTTGATCTCCCCAAGGAGAAGTGGTTTAAATATCATCCTCCCATAGAAGTAAAAGTACCTTCACATATTGAAGTTGAAGAAAAGATTGTCACTTATAATGATCCTATCGTTCCTACTTCTTATGTTGAGAAACCACCTTTTCCTGTTAGGATAAAGAATCATGCTAAAGCTTCAACTATGGTTCATAAAAGCAATATTAAAACTTATACACCTCATGAGCAAATTAAAGTTGAACCTGATATTGCTATTGTTAAAGATCTCTTGTCTGATAATATTGATGGGCATGTTATTCATTTCCTTGATGAGACTGCTAGAATTGCTAACCTTGTGCTAAAGATAAAAACAGACATGTGGTAGGCATGCATGTTATTTGTCTTAAAATAAGAGATCATTTTTATAATGGCTTATGTCATATGGGTGCTAGTGCTAGTGCAATAGCTTACTCCTTATACAAAGAAATTATGCATGATATTGCACCTACTGAGATAGAAGATATTGATGCCACAATTAAACTTGCCAATAGAGATACTATTTCACCAATGGGAATTGTTAGAGATGTTGAAGTCTTGTGTGGGAAAACTAAATATCCTGCTGATTTTCTTGTTCTTGGTTCCCCACAAGATAGCTTTTGTCCCATTATATTTGGTAGACCCTTCTTGAACACTATTAATGCTACCATAGATTGCAAAAGGGATGTTGTTACTATCGGTTTAGATGATATGACTCATGAATTTAATTTCTCTAAATTTAGTAGACAACACCGTGAAGAAGAATTACCTAGTAAGGATGAAATTATTGGTCTTGCTTCTATTGCCATACCTCCTAGTGATCCTTTAGAACAATATTTGCTAGACCATGAAAATGACATGTTTATGAATGAAAGAAGGGAAATAGATGAAGTATTCTTTAAACAGGAACCTATTCTGAAACACAATTTGCCTGTTGAAATCCTAGGGGATCCTCATCCACCCAAGGGTGATCATGTGTTTGAGCTTAAACCGTTACCTGATACTCTTAAATATGCTTATCTTGATGAAAAAAAGATATATCATGTTATTATTAGTGCTAACCTTTCAGAGCATGAGGAAGAGGGATTATTCAAAACTCTGAAGAAGCACCGTGCTGCTATTGGGTATACTCTTGATGATCTTAAGGGCATTAGTCCTACTCTATGTCAACATAAAATAAATTTGGAAGAAGATGCTAAACCAGTTCGTGATCATCAACGACGGCTGAATCCTAAAATGAAAGAAGTGGTTAGAAAGGAAATACTAAAGCTCCTTGAGGCAGGTATAATCTATCCCGTTGCTGATAGTCAGTGGGTAAGTCATGTCCATTGTGTCCCCAAGAAGGGAGGTATTATGGTCGTTCCTAATGATAAAGATGAATTGATTCCTCAAAGAATTATTACAGGTTATAGGATGGTAACTGATTTCCGAAAATTAAATAAGGCCACTAAAAAGGATCATTACCCCTTACCTTTTATCGATCAAATGCTAGAAAGATTATCCAACCATACACATTTTTGCTTTCTAGATGGATATTCTGGTTTCTCTCAAATACCTGTGTCAGCCAAAGATCAATCAAAGACTACTTTTACTTTCCCTTTTTGTACTTTTGCTTATAGACGTATGCCTTTTGGTTTATGTAATGCACCTGCTACCTTTCAAAGATGCATGATGGCTATATTCTCTGACTTCTGTGAAAAGATTTGTGAGGTTTTCATGGATGATTTCTCCATCTATGGATCCTCTTTTGATGACTGTTTGAGCAACCTTGATCGAGTTTTGTAGTGATGTGAAGAAATTAATCTTGTCTTGAATTGGGAAAAGTGCCACTTTATGGTTAATGAAGGTATTGTCTTGGGGCATAAAGTTTCTGAAAGAGGTATTGAAGTTGATAAAGCCAAGGTTGATGCTATTGAAAAGATGCCATGTCCCAAGGACATCAAAGGTATAAGAAGTTTCCTTGGTCATGCCGGATTTTATAGGAGGTTCATTAAGCACATCTTAAATATTTCTAGGCCTCTAACAAATTTATTACAAAAAGATATACCATTTGTCTTTGATGATGATTGTGTAGAAGCATTTGAAATACTTAAGAAAGCATTGATCTCTGCACCTATTGTTTAGCCACCTGATTGGAATTTACCCTTTGAAATTATGTGTGATGCTAGTGATTATGCTGTAGGTGCTGTTCCAGGACAAAGAGTTGATAAGAAATTAAATGTTATTCAATATGCTAGTAAAACCCTAGACAATGCTCAAAGAAATTATGCTACTACTGAAAAAGAATTCTCAGCAGTTGTATTTGCTTGTGATAAGTTCAGACCTTATATTGTTGATTCTAAACTAACTATTCACACTGATCATGCTGCTATTAAATATCTCATGGAAAAGAAAGATGCTAAACCTAGACTTATTAGATGGGTTCTCTTGCTACAAGAATTTGACTTACATATCGTTGATAGAAAGGGAGCTGAGAACCCCGTTGCACACAACTTGTCTAGGTTAGAAAATGAGCTTGATGACCCACTTCCTATTGATGATAGCTTTCCTGATGAGCAATTAAATGTCATAAATGCTTCTCATACTGCTCCATGGTATGCTGATTATGCTAATTACATTGTTGCTAAGTTTATACCACCTAGTTTCACATACCAGCAAAAGAAAAAGTTCTTCTATGATTTGAGGCATTACTTTTGGGATGACCCACATCTTTATAAAGAAGGAGTAGATGGTGTTATTAGATGTTGTGTACCTGAGCATGAACAGGAACAGATCCTACGCAAGTGTCACTCCGAAGCTTATGGAGGACACCATGCTGGAGATAGAACTGCACATAAGGTATTGCAATCTGGTTTTTATTGGCCTACTCTCTTCAAGGATGCCCGTAAGTTTGTCTTATCTTCCGATGAATGTCAAAGAATTGGTAATATTAGTAGACGTCAAGAAATGCCTATGAATTATTCACTCGTTATTGAACCATTTGATGTTTGGGGCTTTGACTATATGGGACCCATTCCTTCCTCTAATGGATATACACATATTTTAGTTGCTATTGATTACGTTACTAAGTGGGTAGAAGCTATTGCAACTAGTAGTGCTGATCATAACACTTCCATTAAAATTCTTAAAGAAGTTATTTTTCCAAGATTTGGAGTCCCTAGATATTTAATGACTGATGGTGGTTCACATTTTATTCATGGTGCTTTCCGTAAAATGCTTGCTAAATATGATATTAATCATGGAATTGCATCTCCTTATCACCCACAGTCTAGTGGTCAAGTAGAATTGAGTAATAGAGAGCTCAAATTAATTTTGCAAAAGACTGTTAATAGATCTAGAAAGAATTGGTCCAAGAAACTTGATGATGCATTATGGGCCTATAGAACTGCATATAAAAATCATATGGGTATGTCTCCGTATAAAATGGTTTATGGAAAAGCATGTCCCTTACCTCTCGAACTAGAACACAAGGCATATTGGGCTATTGTAGGACCCTGAAGTAGATGTGTCTAGAGGGGGGGGGGTGATTAGACACTTCATGCCAAAGTTGCAATTTTTAAGCTTTTTCGATTTGAGTGGAGTTTAAGCATAATTTCAGCACTCACAATACATATCAAGCAAGTATGCAAAGTGTATATAGGCAGCGGAAAGTAAAGCATGCAACTTGCAAGAATGTAAAGGGAAGGGTTTGGAGAATTCAAACGCAATCGGAGACACGGATGTTTTTCCCGTGGTTCGGATAGGTGGTGCTATCCTACATCCACGTTAATGGAGACTTCAACCCATGAAGGGTAACGGTTGCGCGAGTCCACGGAGGGCTCCACCCACGAAGGGTCCATGAAGAAGCAACCTTGTCTATCCCACCATGGCCATCGCCCACGAAGGACTTGCCTTACTAGCGGTAGATCTTCATGAAGTAGGCGATCTCCTTGCCCTTACAAACTCCTTGGTTCAACTCCACAATCTTGTCGGAGGCTCCCAAGTGACACCTAGCCAATCTAGGAGACACCACTCTCCAAGAAGTAACAAATGGTGTGTTGATGATGAACTCCTTGCTCTTGTGCTTCAAATGATAGTCTCCCCATCACTCAACTCTCTCTCATATGATTTGGATCTGGTGGAAAGAAGATTTGAGTGGAAAGCAACTTGGGAAAGGCTAGAGATCAAGATTCATATGGTAGGAATGGAATGTCTTGGCCTCAACACATGAGTAGGTAGTTCTCTCTCAGAAATAGGATGCTGGAAGTGTAGGCTTAGTCTGATGGCTCTCTCCACGAGTGAAGAGGAGGTGGAGGGGTATTTATAGCCTCCACACAAAATCCAACCGTTACACACAATTTACCAATCTCGGTGGGACCGAATCAGAAAACTCGGTCGGACTAAAATAGTAAACCTAGTGACCGTTAGGAATTTCGGTGGGACCGATTTGAACAACTCGGTGGGACCGATGTTCTAGGGTTAGGATACTCGGTTTGACCGATTACTCAAACTCGGTGGGACCGATTTGGGTAATAAGCAAAACAGAGAGTTGGCCAAGCAACCTCGGTGGGACTGATTGCATATCTCGGTGGGACCGAGAGTAATGCAGTAGGTAACAGAGAGTTTGCATGCCCATCTCGGTGAGACCGAGATCCCATCGGTGAGACCGAACTGATTAGGGTTTGGCAGTGGCTATGATATGTGAAACTCGATGGCGCCGGGTTGAAAGAATCGGTATGACCGAGTTTGAATTAGGGTTTAGGTCATTTGTGGATATGGGAAAGTAGCTGAGGGTTTTGGAGCATATCATTAAGCACTTGAGCAAGAGGCTCATTAAACAACACCTCATCCCTCCTTGATAGTATTGGCTTTTCCTATGGACTCAATGTGATCTTGGATCACTAAAATGTAAAATGAAGAGTCTTGAACTTGAAGCTTTAGCCAATCCTTTGTCCTTAGTGTCTTGGAGACCTTCCCACACCCTTTAGTCCATGCCACTCCATTGTTGAACTTATCTGAAACATACTAGATGAAAACATTAGTCCAACAAGAGATATGTTGTCATCAATTATCAAAACCACCTAGGGAGCACTTGTGCTTTCATTCTCCCCCTTTTTGGTAATTGATGGCAACATACATCAAAGCTTTTAGATAAAGATACAAAGAATAGTAAGTAAGGCTTTGGAAGGACATGTAACAACCATAGGCTCCCCCTACTTGTATGCAGTCATGCGAATATAAAATATACAAGCATGTGAGAGCATAATCATGACAGAGTAGGCAATGTGTTACATGTAACTTGGCCATATGCATCAGAGCAAAAGATTATTAAGGAAAATACCTTCATGCTCACGAGTCCTTCTTGCAAACAGTATGTACATAGGCAAGAATTCCTCATACTCATGATTTTGATGCATACACTTACCTTGTAGTCTTAAGTTGGCTTAGGATGGAAAGAACCTGCACAAACAAGGTTAGATAACACAGGTACATTCACTAGCCAGAGCAAACAAAAGAAACCACAAGAATACCAAGACTGGGATGACATGTAGAGAGTAAGTCCTAGGTACTACATTGAATTCAACATGTCCCCAAGAATAAAGATATGCAATGAATTTGACTGATTTCTTTCCCATGGGTGTCTTGCTCCCCCTAAATCTTTCATGGGATATTGGGAGAAGATAGTGAACAGAAAATCAGAGCTGAAAGATACAAATGAATATGTCTTTCCCCCTAAAAAGACATGTGACATCTCTCCTCTTGAACATCAAGCATCTGGGATCCTTGAGTATTGTCTCTCCCCCTAGAGATCTCTTTCTCCCCCTTAATACATTATCTGGGACGTCTGGGATCCTTGAGACTTTCTCTCCCCCTTTAGTGCTTTGATGTGATCTCTCTCTCCCCAAAGATAAGCTCTGATGTGATCTCTCTCTCCCCCTTTGACATCAATTTCCAAGAAGGTTTCTCTGGAATCCGTAAAATAGGGTTGGTCCTTGAGACTCAGCATAAAGCAAAGAATAAATTGTGATGCTTGTAGAGGACAAGGTTCATTGAGTGGAGCTGGATGAGAAGAAATGTAGAACAAGTGGCAAACTGTTTTTCTGACTACAAACTCGGTGGCACCGAGTGGCATATTTTCGGTGGTACCGAAAAGATTCGGTTGGACCGAAGATTGCAAGTCGGTGAAAACGAGTTTACACAGAGAAAAACACTTGTCACCTCAGCTCACTAGACATGTAAGATCTCACAAAGATTTGCAATGAATTAAATGCAGAAAATGCAGAACAAAAACAAAAGGAAAAGAGAAGAGACAGAAAGATCTAGATGAAGTTTTTTTTAAAGAGAAGGGAACAAATAAACAAGCATGAGACAAATGCAATACCACACAGAAGGAACACAAGAGAACTTCATCTAGAGTTGGGCGGTGACATAGTCACCTATGTTAGAGTATATTGACTTAGGAGTACTTGATCATAGGTCATACTCATCGTTTAAGCTCAAAATGGGGTTACCATTTTTCTTTTAAGCATCTTGATGTATTCACATCTTGTTGAGGTGCTTTGACTCATGTCTCGGAGTAAAGCTTCTCTAAGATGGAACAACATACCTTGGGTGGTGGTGTGGTTCTTTCTCATGTAGTTGAACTTGTGTGGGTGCTCATGGTTGATGTAGCTCATCAAGAGTTTGGAGCACCGCTTGGAGTTTGAGTTCATCTACCTACATGGATTAGTTCTTGCAAGGAAAAGCACTTGTGTATCCAGAAATGACATTCATGAAGCTCAACATAGGATTTGTCAAAGGATATGTTTGAATGTTTTTGTGCGTCCTTGTCTTCAACCACCATCGTGTAAAGACTTGGTGATGTAGAGATTGCTCAAGATGTGAGTGAGTCTCAATCTCATGGAATTAGATTCAACCAAGCACCCACATGGGTTAGAGAACATGCAAGGTACAAATATATCCAAGACATAAGATAGTCATCATAAGAGATATATCATGGATTAGTCATAAGCTCATGTCTTGCATGTATCCAATTGAGTTCCTACTCCAAGTTCGAAGCATCAATGATGTTCAGTTCTCCTCTCAACCTACAAAACACTTTCTCATCAAGTGGTTTAGTGAATATATCCGCTAATTGCTTATCAGTGCGAACATGCTTAAGATCTATGTCACCCTTAGCAACATGATCTCGAATGAAATGATGACGAACTTGAATATGCTTAGTTTGAGAATGTTGTACAGGATTATGACCAATTTTGATAGCACTTTCGTTGTCACAAAGTAGTGGAACATGTTTCACATAGATCCCATAATCTTTAAGAGTTTGGGTCATCCAAAGTAATTGAGCACAACATGAACCAGCGGCAATGTATTCCGCTTCGGCGGTGGATAAGGATACTGAGTTTTGTTTCTTAGAAGACCAAGACACAAGAGATCTACCAAGAAATTGACAAGTACCCAAAGTTGACTTTCTATCAACCTTGTCTCCAGCATAATCCGAGTCGGAATAGCCAACAAGATCAAAAGAAGACCTCTTAGGGTACCAAATGCCAAAATTTGGTGTATGAATTAAGTATCTAACTATCGTTTTCACAGCCTTAAGATGACATTCTTTAGGGGCAGCTTGATATCTTGCACACATGCACACACTTAGCATAATATCGGGACGTGAAGCACATAGGTATAACAATGAACCAATCATAGAGTGATAAACCTTTTGATCAACCGGTTCACCATCTTTGGTCAAATCATTATGTCCACTAGTAGGCATGGGTGTAGACATACCTTTCCATTCTTGCATATTGAACTTCTTGAATAAGTCCTTGGTGTACTTTGTTTGAGAGACAAATGTACCTTCCTTAGTTTGCTTGATTTGCAAACCGAGAAAGAATTTGAGTTCACTCATCATAGACATCTCAAACTTTTTGGACATTAGCTTTCCAAACTTTTCACTAAAGAGAGGGTTAGTTGAACCAAATATGATATCATCAACATAAATTTGGCATACAAATAGTTCTCCATTAAACCTTTTAGTAAAAAGAGTAGAATCAATTTTACCAATTTCAAAACCACTTGCAATAAGGAACTTGGTCAAGCATTTATACCATGCTCTAGGAGCTTGTTTAAGACCTTAAAGAGCTTTGTGAAGTTTGTAAACATGATTAGGTTTCTTAGGATTGACAAAGCCGGGAGGTTGTTTGACATAAACTTCCTCCTCTATTTCACCATTTAGAAAAGCACTTTTAATGTCCATTTGGTACAAGGTGATGTTATGGTGATTTGCATAGGCAAGTAAGATGCGAATGGACTCAAGTCTAGCAATGGGAGCATATGTCTCACCATAGTCCATACCTTCGACTTGTGTGTACCCTTGGGAGACGAGACGTGCTTTGTTGCGAACCACTTGTCCATCTTCATCTGGCTTGTTGCGAAACACCCATTTGGTACCAATGATGTTGTGGTTGTCGTCGGGCTTCTCAACCAATGTCCAAACTTGGTTTCTCTCAAAGTTGTGTAGCTCTTCATGCATGGCGTTTATCCAATCCAGATCTTCCAATGCTTCTTCAAACTTCATAGGTTCAATTCTAGAGATGAAAGAATAGTTTTCACAAAAGTTAGCTAAACAAGTTTTTGAGCGAGTGATTCTCCCGGTTTGTATATCATTGAAGATTTGCTCGACGGGATGATCTTTGGCAAATCTTGCTCGAACTCGTGAGAGCTTTTGCTTGGGTCTTCGTTGAACATTTTCTTCATCTTGTTCTTCTTCTTGGCCTTCTTCATTATTGACGTTGTCATTGGCTTGTCGTGGTGGGGAAGGAGGTTGTTGATGTTCGTCTTGATGCATTTCCTTGTCTTCTTCATCTTGGTGTGTCTCACTTGTGGATGCTTCCGTATCAATTCTTGGTTCACCTTGTTGTGAAGTAGAAGCCTCCACTTGGACGGATGAAGTACTCTCCTTCACCTCCGTTGGACGAACTTTGCCTATGGGCAAGTCTTGGATTGCTTTTGAAGGGTCTTTGTCTCCTACATCAATTGGCAATTGCTCTACTTGCGAGCCATTAGATTCATCAAACTTCACATCTACCGTCTCTTCAACCTTTTGGGTGAAATTGTTGTAGACATGGTAAGTGTGAGAGTTTGAGCCATAACCAAGTAGGAAACCTTCATGAGATTTAGGAGCAAACTTTGAACAACGATGCTTATCAAGAATGTAGCACTTTGAGCCGAATACTCGAAAGTATCCAACTTGGGGTTTGTTACCGCTGAGGAGCTCGTATGCCATCTTGCCGAGTAGCTTGTGAAGATACAAGCGATTTGTTTCATGACAAGCTGTCTCAACCGCTTCTGCCCAAAAGTGCTTCGGCGTCTTGTATTCATCAAGCATTGTTCTTGCCATTTCGATGAGCGTCTGGTTCTTCCTCTCAACAACTCCATTTTGTTGAGGTGTGTACTTAGCCGAGAACTCGTGTGAAATCCCTTCTTCGTCAAGAAAGGTGTCCACATTTACGTTCTTGAACTCCGTTCCGTTGTCACTCCGAACCTTCTTGATCTTCACGTCAAACTGATTTTGGGCCTTCCTAGCGAAGTTTTTGAAGATCTTCTGGACCTGCGACTTGTCATTAAGAAAGAACACCCACGTAAATCTTGAAAAATCATCAACTAGAACTAGACCAAAAGAATTTCCACCGAGACTCTTGTAGGCGTTGGGACCAAAAAGATCCATATGAAGTAGCTCGAGTGGCCTCCTTGTGGTCATGATGTTCTTCACGAGATGTCTTCCTCCAACCTGTTTACCTGCTTGACAAGCACTGCAAAGTCTATCCTTATCAAATATGACATCGTTAACTCCAAGGATATGATTTCCTTTAATAAGCTTGTCAAGATTTCTCATGCCAACGTGACCTAGTCATCTATGCCACAACCAACCTTTTGAGGATTTAGCAATAAAGCAAGTTTTAGGTTGTGCCTTTTTTAGAGAAGTTGACAATGTAAAGGTCACCTTTACGCATACCAGTAAAGACCATTTTATGATTGTCTCGACGAAACACTTGGCAATCTACCTCAGTAAATAGGACATTTAAACCGAAATCAGCAAGTCTAGATACTGAAAGTAAGTTGTAGCCGAGAGATTCAACGAGCATGACATTTTGAATGGAACTATCATGTGAGCTGGCCACCTTACCAAGGCCAACTACTTTACCCTTTGAATTATCACCAAAGGTGACATATTTTCGAGGGCCGTCGTTTTCAGCAAGCTCACGAAACATCTCCTCATCTTCGGTCATATGATCAGTACATCCACTATCAAGTACCCATTCCTTTCCTCCTGATTCATATCCCCGAAGATTTGCCGTAAGACCAAAGTGTCTCATTGCATCATCAAGATTGAAGTCACTATCATCATCATCATCATAGTATCCATGTTCACCATGATCTTGTGACTCATCATTTCCTAGAGAGGGTAATTCATTAGATAAGTGATCATTAAAATGGTCACTTTTATGAATTCTTATAGCTTCGGATATAATATCACTAATGATTCCAACATCTCCCTTAGCTCGCTTGAGATTGGCAATCTCAAGTAGACAATCACCAAAGTTAGGATCACTAGAGTTCATCTTACTCAAGGCAATAGATTTATGAAGAATTTTATCCAAATTTTTTAAGGAATGGTCGGGAAATCGTTCCTCAAGAAATTTCCATATAGTATAAGCACAATTAAGAGTAGGCAAACTAGCAATCAAGTTTTTGGGCAATCCTCTAATGATGAGCTCAATTGTTCTAAGATTGCGAATCATGTCAATATCTTCATCTAGAATAGGATGCAAAGGATCAATGTGAGGTGCACAAGGGCTAGCAATATACTTGTTTAAATGATATTGGTTGAAGATTACAAGCATCTCATTTTTCCACTCATGAAAATATTCTCCATCAAGAATAGGCACTCTATGTCTAAGACTCCCTAAAGTAGACACATCCATCTTCCTCCAATGGTGATTAAACCAAGGCAATGGAGACCAAAGCTCTGATACCACTTGTAGGACCTTGAAGTAGATGTGTCTAGAGGGGGGTGATTAGACACTTCATGCCAAAGTTGCAATTTTAAGCTTTTTCGGTTTGAGTGGAGTTTTAGCATAATTTCAGCACTCACAATACATATCAAGCAAGTATGCAAAGTGTATATAGGCAGCGGAAGTAAAGCATGCAACTTGCGAGAATGTAAAGGGAAGGGTTTGGAGAATTCAAACGCAATCGGAGACACGGATGTTTTTCCCGTGGTTCGGATAGGTGGTGCTATCCTACATCCACGTTGATGGAGACTTCAACCCACGAAGGGTAACGGTTGCGCGAGTCCACGGAGGGCTCCACCCATGAAGGGTCCACGAAGAAGCAACCTTGTCTATCCCACCATGGCCATCGCCCACGAAGGACTTGCCTCACTAGCGGTAGATCTTCACGAAGTAGGCGATCTCCTTGCCCTTACAAACTCCTTGGTTCAACTCCACAATCTTGTCGGAGGCTCCCAAGTGACACCTAGCCAATCTAGGAGACACCACTCTCCAAGAAGTAACAAATGGTGTGTTGATGATGAACTCCTTGCTCTTGTGCTTCAAATGATAGTCTCCCCAACACTCAACTCTCTCTCATATGATTTGGATCTGGTGGAAAGAAGATTTGAGTGGAAAGCAACTTGGGAAAGGCTAGAGATCAAGATTCATATGGTAGGAATGGAATGTCTTGGCCTCAACACATGATTAGGTAGTTCTCTCTCAGAAATAGGATGCTGGAAGTGTAGGCTTAGTCTGATGGCTCTCTCCACAAGTGAAGAGGAGGTGGAGGGGTATTTATAGCCTCCACACAAAATCCAACCGTTACACACAATTTACCAATCTCGATGGGACCGAATCAGAAAACTCGGTCGGACCGAAATAGTAAACCTAGTGACCGTTAGGAATTTCGGTGGGTCCGATTTGAACAACTCGGTGGGACCGAGGTGCTAGGGTTAGGGAAAATCCAAAACTCGTTTTGACCGATTACTCAAACTCTGTGGGACCGATTTGGGTAATAAGACAAATTGAGAGTTGGCCATGCAAACTCGGTGGGACCGATTGCATATCTCGGTGGGATCGAGAGTAATGCAGTAGGTAACAGAGAGTTTGCAAGCCCATCTCGGTGAGACCGAGATCCCATCGGTGAGACCGAACTGATTAGGGGTTGGCAGTGGCTATGACATGTGAAACTCGGTGGCGTCGGGTTGAAAGAATCGGTATGACCGAGTTTGAATTAGGGTTTATGTCATTTGTGGATATGGGAAAGTAGCTGAGGGTTTTGGAGCATATCATTAAGCACTTGAGCAAGAGGCTCATTAAACAACACCTCATCCCTCCTTGATAGTATTGGCTTTTCCTCTGGACTCAATGTGATCTTGGATCACTAAAATGTAAAATGAAGAGTCTTGAACTTGAAGCTTTAGCCAATCCTTTGTCCTTAGTGTCTTGGAGACCTTCCCACACCCTTTAGTCCATGCCACTCCATTGTTGAACTTATCTGAAACATACTAGATGAAAACATTAGTCCAACAAGAGATATGTTGTCATCAATTATCAAAACCACCTAGGGAGCACTTGTGGTTTCAGCTATTAAAGAGCTCAATTATGATTTTAAACATGCCGGTGAGAAGAGGTTATTTGATATTAGCTCACTCCATGAATGGAGAACCCAAGCCTACAAAAATGCCAAGTTGTTCAAAGAAAAGGTTAAAAGATGGCATGATAAAAGGATACAAAAGCGTGAGTTTAATGTAGGTGATTATGTATTGCTATACAACTCTCGTTTAAGATTTTTGCAGGAAAACTTCTCTCTAAATGGGAAGGTCCTTACGTTATCGAGGAGGTCCATCATTCCGGTGCCATAAAAATCAACAACTTCGAAGGCACAAATCCGAAGGTGGTGAACGGTTAAAGAATAAAACATTATATCTCAGGTAATCCGATAAATGTTGAAACCAATGTTATTGAAACCGTAACCCCGGAGGAATACATAAGGGACACTTTCCGAAACGTTTCAGACTCCGAAAAGGAATAGGTATGTGGTACGGTAAGTAAACCGACTCCAAAACAGTTTTTAAGGCAATATTTCTCCGTTTTGGAATATTTAGAAAAATAGAAAAATAAGAAGCAGTACGGGAAGGACACGAGGGCTCCACGAGGGTGGAGGGTGCGCCCTACCCCCCTGGCGCGCCCCCTACCTCGTGGGCACCTCGTGCACTTTCCGGACTCCGTTTTCTTACACGACACGTATTTTGGTCGGTAAAAATTCATTATATAATCTCCTGGGGGTTTTGACTCCCGTATCACGCAAATATCTCTTGTCTTTGTTTTGAGCTGTCCTGCTGTAGACAGCGCAACATGTCGTCCCAAGATTCGGAAGGAGAAAGCTATGTGGTTGATTACCTTGCAGATCCTAAGGTCTACGCGGATGTGGAGCATTGTGGTTGGACTACAGAAGAAGAAGAGGACCATGAACCCAAGGGAAAGGAAGAGACGAGCTCAGATGAAGATGAAGTCCCACTACCTCAACCTGGGGACATGCATGTGGAGTTCACAAAGTCAAGCCTCCTTGATAGGCTAAAGAAACCTAAGATCAAGTTTATCCCTTTTCGCCTCTTGCAGGAAGACAAGCAGGAACTATGCAAAAAGATACTGAGCCTGGAACAGGAGATCGAGGACCCAAGGGACCAAAATTCTATCCTCAAGCGCAAATTAAGGAAGAAGCCTACGCCATCAACAAAACCATCACCTTCTCCACCAACAAAGGAGACATAATCACCTGGGTATGGGCACTCCCCTTGGCAACTGCCAAGCTTGGGGGAGTGCCCCGGTATCGTATCACCATCACTTCTACCTTTACTGTTTTTCTTAATTCAATCCTTTTAGTAATATCTTGTTCAAGTAGAATAAAAGTCTTAGTATTATCTAGTTGTGAGTTTTGCTTTATAATTCTTCTATGTAATCGAGTCTGTGAGCTATATAATAAAGATTAGTGTTGAGTCAAGGGCTTGATTATTTTGCCATGATCCTAAGGGAACAAAAGAAAAGAGAAAGAAATAAAAAGAAACAAAGAGATCATGTCAGTCTTATGGAGAGTAATGAGCTCACATAGAAAAGTATGATGAATAAAAGTTGTTGAGAGTTGACAAGCATAGTTTTTGTCATCGTTGCAATTAATAGGAAGTTATAAAGAAAGAGAGGTTGAGGGAGTCCTGGATTAGGGGGTGTCCGGATAGCCAGACTATACCTTCGGCCGGACTCCTGGACTATGAAGATACAAGATTGAAGACTTCGTCCCGTGTCCGGAATGGACTTTCCTTGGCGTGGAAGGCAAGCTTGGCGATACGGATATGTAGATCTCCTACCATTGTAACCGACTCTGTGTAACCCTAGCCCTCTCTGGTGTCTATATAAACCGGAGGGTTTTAGTCCATAGGAACAACAATCATACCATAGGCTAGCTTCTAGGCTTTATCCTCCTTGATCTCGTGGTAGATCTACTCTTGTACTACCCATATCATCAATATTAATCAAGCAAGAGTAGGGTTTTACCTCCATCGAGAGGGCCCGAACCTGGGTAAAAACATCGTGTCCCTTGTCTCCTGTTACCATCTTCCTAGACGCACAGTTCGGGACCCCCTACCCGAGATCTGCCCGTTTTGACACCGACATTGGTGCTTTCATTGAGAGTTCCTCTGTGCCGTCGCCATCAGGAAGGATGCCTCATCCCATCTTTAAAGACGGCACCCTAGCTAAGGGAGCTTTGGCTGTCGGCCAAACTCTCAGGCTAGGTGGTTTCCTTATGACCACCTGTTCAGCTGCTGCGCCGACGATGACCTCTCGGGTCATCGAAAGCAATCTTCACGTCAACTCGGAATTGGCCGAGCATCTAGATCCAATGGAGCTCTCTTCCCTAAACAAGCTCTTGGATCGCATCGCCGTCCTGGGAGTCGCTACGGATTATGACCAGATTGGGCCTAAACCTGATCTGAGAGAGATTAACTCTCCCCAGGTCACCCATCACGTTGCCGTGGTAGAGGGACAGTGCGGCGACCCTTCATCTATATTAATGACTAGCTATGTCCGGATTCCCGATCCCTCCAAGCCGGATACCCGTGGAGGGGAGGACATCACTCAAGACCTGAACTTAAAGTCAGGTGACGGGCTAGATTCATTGGACAGCATCCAAGAATCCAAACTTCCGAGTTTGGAAACTCCTTGGCCTCTGGGTCTCAGATTGGGTGAGGTTTCAGATTTGATTCCACCCACCCACCCGTACATAAGCGATCTATCCCAAATTAGGCAAGAGCCTGAAGAAACAGTACATCATTACTGGGCCAGATTCCTCCTGGTTATGAACAGGATAAAGGACTGCCGCGAGGAAGACACAATTTCATTCTTCTGCCATAATTGCATGGACAAGGGAATCCTCAACGCCATAAGTCACCGTGATTTACACGCTTTGCTGAGTTGGCGTCCATAGTACGAAAGTACTGTGCGATGGAAAGCGCCTGTAAAACCGAAATAAAATTTTGGGACAATTCGGCCCTGAATACAAACCCAGTCCGAAATAAAAGGGTGCATCATCGCCAGACACCCGGGTTCAATACCAAAAAGCAAAAGCCCTCTACAGGGCACGGAACCGTATTGGAAGGATGGCTTAATGGACCCTATAAAATTCACAGTGCAGAGGGCGCCACACCAACTCACAGCCTTAGAGCATGTTGGATACTCCAGCAGGTGGCAAAAATTGGCGAAGACCTTCTAATTCTAGAAGCCATATAAAGCCACCCTAGAGACACCAGTACGGTATTAACAGTCTTCGAGACTTTCGCATCAAATAATACGCGAAAAAGAACACTCCGCAGCCTTGTCGAAGTCTACCAAGTAGCAACAATAAACCCATGGAGTGACACGGTTATTACTTTTAACGCCAGTGAACCTAAAACCAAGGTACTCATGGATGGCGGCAGCGGATTGAACCTCATTTATGAGGAAACCCTTCAAAAAATGGAAATAGACTGGAACCGCATTGAGCGAAGCAGCACAACCTTTAGAGGAATAATCCCTAGTCGGGAAGCGCGTTATACAGGAAAATTCACACTAGATGTGGTGTTCGGCATGCCGGATAATTATAGGTCCGAAGAGGTCATGTTCCAAGTGGCCCCGTTCAGTAGCGGATATCACGCTCTGCTAGGGCGGGAAGCGTTTACAATCTTCCAAGCAATACCCCATTACGGGTACATGAAGCTCAAGATGCCCGGGCCTAACAGAATCATCACTCTCGCTAGTAATCCGGACATAGCACTCCGTGCCAAAAACAAGACAGCCGCACTGGCCCTCAAGGCGCTATCCGAAGCCCTAGCGGCTGAGGAACTGACTGTGCTGCGCTCCACGGTGAACAGGGATGATGTGATACTCGACAAAAGATCCAAGTCCACCTCCTTTAAACCGGCGGACGAAATAGTCAAATTCTAGGTCCATCCAATGGACCCCAATAAAACAGCTTCCATCGGGGCACAGTTAAACCCTAATGTAGAGACCGCACTGCGAGAGTTCCTACGAGAGAACTGGGACATTTTCGCCTGGCACCCTTCAGACATGTCAGGAATCCCACGCAGGCTGGCCGAACAAAGCTTAAATATCCTAAAAGGATTCAAGCCAGTCAAACAGGCTCTTCGGCGTTTTTCCGAACCTAAGAGACAGGCCATGGGAGAGGAACTAGCCAAGCTATTGGAGGCCGAATTCATCAAAGATATAAAACACCCGGACTGGCTAGCAAACCTGGTGATGGTACCAAAGAAGGACAAATCATGGCGCCTGTGCATTGATTTTAAAGACCTTAACAAGGCTTGCCCAAAGGATCCCTTCCCCCTCCCCCGCATCGATCAAATTATCGGCGCTACCGCAGGACACGATTCATTGTGTTTCCTCGGCGCATACTCCGGGTACCATCAAATAAAGATGGCAGAGTCAGACCAAGCCACAACGGCATTCATCGCACCATATGGCCCATTCTGCTTCAACACAATGCCCTTCGGGCTCAAAAACACCGACGCAACATATCAGCGCATGATTCAGACATGTCTGGCAAACCATATCGGCAAAACAGTGGAAGCATACATAGATGATGTGGTCGTTAAAACAAGACATGTCGAATCTCTAGTAGACGACTTGAGGCTAACATTCGATAAACTCCGAACATACGACATCAAGCTCAACCCGGAAAAATATGTTTTCGGCGTTCTAGCCGGAAAGCATTTGGGCTTCATTGTATCCGGTAGGAATTGAAGCAAATCCAGCCAAGATCCGAGCTCTGTCACAATTGGATATCCCGAAGGACCTCAAACAAATACAAAAATTAACCGGATGCGTGGCGGCTCTAAGCCGCTTTATCTCCCGCTTGAGAGAAAAGGCCCTACACCTTTACCGCCTCCTTCGGCGCACCGAACACTTCGAGTGGACGGATGCAGCCATGGCCGGACTCGACGAAATAAAAGCCATCTTAGCAACAAACCCAGTCCTGGCCGCGCCAAACATTGGCGAACCAATGCTATTATACATTGCAGCAATCCATCAGGTCGTAAGCGCAGTGCTCGTCGTCGAACGAGAATCGGACGACACAAATTCCCCCTTCAAAAGCCGGTCTACTATGTGTCCATTGTCCTTACTCCGTGCAAGTCACGGTACCCGCATTATCAAAATATTGTGTACGCGGTATTTATGGCATCCCGGAAGTTGCGACACTACTTTCAATAGTGTTCGATAACAGTAGCCTCGGAAGTGCCACTTAACGATATTATAAACAACCGCGACGCGACGGGCCGGATTGCAAAATGGGCCATTGAGCTCCTCCCGTTCGACATAACTTACAAGCCACGGCGAGCTATCAAGTCACAAGTTTTGGCCGACTTCGTCGCAGAATGGACGGAGGCCGAACTCCCTAAAGAGTACGACACATATTCAAACTGGGTCATGCACTTCGACGGCTCCAAAATGTTGGCCGGTATAGGGGCTGGCGTCGTTTTGACGTCCCCCACAGGAGACACAGTTCAATACATACTCCAGATAATGTACACAGACTCCAACAATGCAGCTGAATATGAGGCCCTTTTACATGGTCTCCGGATGGCAGTATCCATGGGCATACAATGCCTAGAGGTGCGCGGGGACTCGAACCTTGCAATATCCCAAATAAATGGAGACTTTGATGCCAAGGAACCAAAATTGGCAGCTTATCGCAACGCCATCCTAAAAATGTCAGCTCGGTTCGAAGGGCTCGAATTTCACCACATAGCCCGGGAAAATAATCAGGCGGCAGATGTCCTGGCACACATCGGCACAAAACGCGATGTAGTCCTCCCCAACATCTTCTTGGAAAAGGATGTTCAAGCCATCCGTAGTATGGGAAGGGGAACCCGGCAATAACAGCCCGGACCCAACCGCACTGCCCGACACCGAACACTCTGACATAATTGGAGGCTCTGCCAATGAAATAACACCTTCAGCCCACGTAGTAATGGCCGTCATCGCCTCGTGGACAGAACCATTCCTCGCCTACCTTACTAGGCAGGAACTCCCCAAGGACCAAAATGAGGCACGCTGCATAGTGCGGCGATCTAAAGCGTATAAAGTCCATGAGGGAGAGCTTTATAAGAAAAGCACTACCGGAGTCCTTCAAAGGTGCATCTCCGAAGAGGAAGGGTGGAACCTCCTGGCGGAAATTCATGCCGGACTCGGCGGTCATCACGCTGCAGCTCGGTCCCTTGTAAGCAAGGCCTTCCGTACAGGCTTTTATTGGCCGACGGCCCGGGCAGACGCCCAGGACTTAGTCCAACGATGCGTCGGTTGCCAGCTTTTTGCAAACCAAAGCCATATGCCACCCACCGCCCTCCAAACTATCCCCATCACTTGGCCCTTCACGGTCTGGGGGCTTGACATGGTTGGACCCCTTAAAGGTGGAACCCACAAGAAAAACTACGTACTGGTCATGGTTGATAAGTTCACCAAATGGATAGAAGCCAAGCCTGTTAAGACGGCCGAATCCGGACCGGTGATAGACTTTATATCGGGGGTTGTACACCATTACGGCGTCCCCGACAGCATCATCACTGATAATGGCACGAACTTTACGGCCGACGAGGTAAAACTCTGGTGCAAAAACATGGGCATCAAGCTCGATTATGCTTCCGTCTATCACCCACAAACTAACGGCCAGGTCGAACGTACAAATGGTCTTATCATGAGCGGCATCAAAACCAGATTAGTGCGGTCCCTTAAGGAATCTAATACGCACTGGGTAGAGGAGCTCGACTCCGTACTTTGGGGGCTGCGGACCACGCCGAATCGCACCACCGGATACACACCATTCTTCATGGTGTACGGCGCAGAGGCAGTTTTGCCCTGCGACATAATTCATGACTGACCTCGAGTGCGCATGTACGAAGAAAGAGAAGCCGGGCTCGATCGGCAGGATAGTTTGGACGCCTTGGAGGAAGAGCGTGACGTCGCAAAAGCCCGTTCCGCATTCTATCAACAGCAGGCTCGAAGATACCAAAGCAGAGAAGTACGGGCCAAAAATTACAACGTTGGCGAATTAGTTCTACGCCTGTCGGACAAGAACAAGGACAAACTCAAGCCCAAGTGGGAAGGTCCCTTCATAATTGACCAGGTCCTGATTGGTGGAGCGTACCGCCTGCAAGATGCATCGGATAACTAACTCGAGCCGAACCCATGGAACGCAGCCCGTCTCCGAAGATTCTATGCCTAGCGCCGGACTCTGTGTTCGTCTCCTTCCTCTGTCCATTTTTTATATACTTTCTGTCTTACATTTCTCTCCTCTCCCCTCCCTCTCTCTTATAGCCTTTAAAGGCTCATAAAGTGATGCGCTATCCGCGCTCATTAAACCTGGGGGCTTCTTTAAACAAAAGCTTATTTATACGGGCTTCATGCCCAACACATGTGTCACAATTCCGCATGTACCTTTTATTCACCATTATATGCATCGATATGACTTAAGTTTTGGCCAAGCTGGGTTCCCTGGCTCTTGTGCTTACCCCTACATTCCCCATTGTTCGGCTAGGTGGTAAAGGGAGCACCTCTGTGATAGTTACTGCTGGGTCAGCCGGATGTGTACCTCAGACTGGGTGAAGCCGAAAGCTAGCGTTCTTAAGGGAATATTTGGTCGGTGAACTAAAGATGATATTTTTCACTTATTTATCTATATGCCCCCAGATGTTTTTCCTGCGTCTCTTTTCGCAGAATGGACATGCACTTTAGGGCATGCCTCCCAGGGAAAGGAACCCCTAACGAAACTATTCTCCCTGGAAGATGTTTCTTACTAACCATGTAATATAACATAACTAGTTGGGCACTTGTCTGTTCAAGCACTAATGACCCCTACGCCTAGTCTCCATGCATACCCCGGTTCTTATATAACCACGAGGGTATTTGGACACACTCCGGACCGTTAGGTCCCGAGGTTGAAGCGAAAAGGTCGGCCATGACAAACGATCTACAATCCGGCTAGAAGGCATTACACATGTCAATTAAAATTACATAGTCAATCTGACTGATTGTGTTCCTCTTCAATACCATCTAATAGGCTGTCTAGTTTACAGTCCTATTGGGAATACTTTGCGGCCAATTCTACTTGGCAGTATACTAAGCTCACAGGGATCTCATTCCCATCGGGCCCCACGGGTCCAACCTCGGCCATGTGGTTTGGGTCAGCCTTCGTGTACCGCGTCTTCACCATGGCCCAGGCCTCCCTGGCGCCTTGATGGCAGGCCGACATCTTCCAAAATCGGAAGCGCCGCTGCGCTCCCTTCAGCTTCTCTACAAGCTCTCCAAGGCCTTCAGGCATGGAGACGGATGGCCACAAGGCCTAGGCAACGCCTTGCATCACCTGTCGAACTGGCTCGTGCAGTTGTGAGAGCTCAGGAAGAAGGTCACCCATAGAACCGGGCATTTCCTCTGCAGGACGACCTGTCAGCATACCTACATACATTACTTTGTTAGTTGGCTTCCTCGCCGAACTCTTTTTTCAAAGTTCGTTCAAGCACTTACTAAATATGCTGCGTCGAAGCCGCTGATTATCCTTAACGGAGTCCAATAGCTGGGCACGAACATCCCTCAGTTCCACGCCCAGCTTGGTGTTGGCATCTTGGAGATCGTTCTTCTCCCGCCTCACCTTTGTCAGCACGCTCTCACCAGCCTTCAGCTGGCGTAGGAGTTGTTGCTCTTCCGGATTTAAGCCGGCGCCATCTGCAATTTCATTTGTCAGATTTGCGCCCACGCTGCACTTCGCAAAATACTTATCTTTCGAAGCGTATATTAGTAGAGGGGGTCTCCTTGGGCTCCCCTGCCGCGACTAGTGCGGCCTCAAGTTGGGCTTTGCACTCTTCCAACTCCTGGGACAGTAGGGTATTCTTTTCTGTAAGAACCTGCATAACAAATGATCCTTAAATCAGTTATTCTAACTGTTTCAAGTCTCGGGGGCTACTCGTATATATATAATTACCAAATTTTTCTTACCCGTATGTCTTTTACATATTGATCCGTGGCTCTGGCTAGACCATTTTGAGCAGCACGGAGGTACGCATCTCCCGAATTGAAGGCATCCAATGCCTCTTGGGAGAAACAAGCATCGCGAAGAACTGTCCGGCGACGCCTGTGGTTCATGGCACTCTCCACCTCGGAATTGGTGGCAGACAGCCAGTCCGCATCCTCTGTCGGAGGAGCGTCCGGTCGCGCCTTGTGTTCGCCTCCGCTTCCGGACCAGGCTTTGGAGCCTGGCTGGTGGAGGCGTGATTGGCAACCTCTCCGGATATAGTCCGGCGAGGTCTCTTCGTCCTGAAGAGAGTACGAGCGTTAATATGCCTTAAAGGAATAACACCTGGGAATAAGATGGCGTGTTATACCTTTGCGCCGGCATCTTAGTCCGGACCGCACTTCTTTTCAGCCCGCGGGGCCTTGCTGCCCCTCGTTGGCTAGTCGCCGCAGGCTCGGCCTCCCGTCTCAAGGACCTCCCCTGCAAAACACGGTTGTCATACGGTAATCGAAAACACGCGAGGATAGATCCCTTTTCAAAGTGCTGGGACTTCCGTCTCAGTTACCTATGAGGCTGGGAGTAGCCCTGGGTAATCGGTCGTAATGGCCACCAAGGCGTTGTCCTTGCTCAATTCATGAAACACCCCATCAATCAGCTCCACAGATAAGTCCGGATCCTCTTGAGAGGCCGGGTCGAGGGACCGTCCCGGATCCTCAGGTTGTGGAGGAGGGCTGTTTATTTCTTTATCAGCCTAGCGCAGTTCCTGCGTTGAAGTCGTTAGACTAAATATTTAACGATGGGAATATAAAACGGATGGGCAAGTAAAAGTGTCCACTTACCCAACTTGGGGGATTGTACATAGAAAATCCACCCTGTGGGTTGACGCGGAGAAATTCCTCCTCCTCTCCCTTGTACAAAGCGGACAAGATCTTTATTAGAGCGGGAACTGAATCCGGCCCTTTACGGCCGTGGCAGGTGGCGTCGTCCTCCCCATTGAAATCCCACATGGGGTGGCCTCTATACTGAAGCGGCTACACCCCTCGCATGATGCATGCAGCCATGACCCCAATCATGGTCAGTCCGGAATGAGCTAACAATCTTATCCGGCCCATCAGGTAAAGAACGTCCTGGTCACTTTCCCTCTGAGGGCTCCGTCGACGCCAGCTTAGGCGCTTCTTTAGGGGAGCACTGTCGAACTCAGGGAGGCCGATCCGGACAGGATCCGGTAGCGGGACGTCCTCTATATAAAACCATTCCGAAGGCCAGTCCTCGGACGCCTTCTTTGGGGTTCCGGATAGATATCCGGTCCCGGCGATGCGCCACACTTCGGCTCTGCCCACTTGATATATTGACCCCTTTTGAGAACGGGGCACAAGGCAGAATAGCCTTTTCCACAGCGCGAAATGAGCCTCGTAGCCCAAAAACAGCTCGCAAAGGGCTACGAAGCCCGCGATATGCAATATGGAGGCAGGCGTGAGGTTGTGCAGCTGGAGGCCATAGAACTCCTGGAGCCCCCGGAGAAACGGATGAATTGGAAATCCGAGCCCTCTTATTAAGTAAGGGACAAGGCATACCCGCTCTCCTTTGGAGGGATTGGGGGCGCTCTCCGCTTGCTCTCCGCCATTATAGGTGGCAAGTCCGGCTCAAACCGGGACCATATAGGTCGGGGGGAGAAATCATTTGGTCTGGAGCGTCACTAGCTCGCTGTGCGGGATGGAGCATCTCTCCCAATCTCCAGGCTGAGGGCTGGAAGGGCGAGAGGAGGAGCTGCGGCGGCCGGCCATGATAGAATGGACCTCTGTCGGATACGCTCTGATGAATACTCGCGGAGGGGAGAAGGTGTGGTTTGGATCTAAATCCTCATCCCCTTAAATAGGCGGCTCATTCACGCGGCTAGGGGTGTAAATGTACACGGAATTTGGAGGAGAACCCGCCTTGCAATGCCGAAGACAATCTGCGCGCTGGACTCATTGTCATTGAAGCCTAGTTCAGGGGCTACTGAGGGACTCCTGGATTAGGGGGTGTCCGAATAGCCGGACTATACCTTCGGCCGGACTCCTGGACTATGAAGATACAAGATTGAAGACTTCGTCCCGTGTCCGGAAGGGACTTTCCTTGGCGTGGAAGGCAAGCTTGGCGATACGGATATGTAGATCTCCTACCATTGTAACCGACTCTGTGTAACCCTAGCCCTCTCCGGTGTCTATATAAACCGGAGGGTTTTGGTCCGTAGGAACAACAATCATACCATAGGCTAGCTTCAAGGGTTTAGCCTCCTTGATCTCGTGGTAGATCTACTCTTGTACTACCCATATCATCAATATTAATCAAGCAGGAGTAGGGTTTTACCTCCATCGAGAGGGCCCGAACCTGGGTAAAAACATCATGTCCCTTGTCTCCTGTTACCATCCGCCTAGATGCACAGTTCGGGACCCCCTACCCGAGATCCGCCGATTTTGACACCGACAGAGGTCTTCACATATAAATATACTATCTTGGACATCTTTTATGATTGTGAGCACTCATTAAAATATGACATGCTAAAGAGTTGACGTTGGACAAGGAAGACAACGTAATGGGTTATGTTTTCTTACATCTGAGATAAATTATATTATCATGGATCATCCAACATGGTTGAGCTTGCCTTTCCCTCTCATGCTAGCCAAATTCATCGCACCAAGTAGAGATACTGCTTGTGCTTCCAAATACCCTTAAACCAGTTTTGCCCTGAGAGTCCACCATACCTACCTATGGATTGAGTAAGATCCTCCAAGTAAGTTGTCATCAGTGCAAAGCAATAAAAATTGCTCTCTAAATATGTATGACTTATTAGTGTGGGAGAAAATAAACTTTATACGATCGTGTGATATGGAAGAAATAAAAGCGTCAGACTGCATAATAAAGGTCCATATCACAAGTGGCAATATAAAGTGATGTTCTTTCGCACTAAGATTTTGTGCATCAACCCATAAAAGCGCATGACAACCTCTGCTTCCCTCTGCGAAGGGCCTATCTTTTACATTTATCTCCTACCTTGCATAAGAGCCATGGTGATCTTCACCCTTCCTTTTTACATTTTATCCTTTGGCAAGCACAGTATGTTGGAAAGATCCTAGTATATATGGCTAATTGGATGTGCGTTTTCATGAACTATTATTGTTGACATTACCCTAGAGGCAAAACGTTGGGAGGCAAAACTATAAGCCCCTATCTTTCTCTGTGTCCAATTAAAACTCCATACCCCTAAGTATTGCGTGAGTGTCAGCAATTGTGAAAGACTATATGATAGTTGAGTATGTGGACTTGCTGAAAAGCTCTTATACATTGACTCTTTCCTATGTTATGATAAATTGCAATTGCTCCAATGACTGAGATTATAGTTTGTTAGTTTTCAATGAAGTTTACGATTCATACTTGAAATTGTGATTGAATTATTACTCTAGCATAAGAGATTATATGACAAGAATTATATAAGTTGTTGTTCTAAGAGTGATCATGATGCCCTCATGTCCGTATTTTATTTTATCGACACCTCTATCTCTAAACATGTGGACATATTTTTCGATTTCGGCTTTCGCTTGAGGACAAGCGAGGTCTAAGCTTGGGGGAGTTGATACGTCCATTTTGCATCATGCTTTTATATCGATATTTATTGCATTATGGGCTGTTATTACACATTATTTCACAATACTTATGCCTATTCTCTCTTATTCTACAAGGTTTGCATAAAGAGGGAGAATGCCGGCAGCTGGGATTCTGGGCTGGAAAAGGAGCAAATATTAGAGACCTATTCTGCACAGCTCCAAAAGTCCTGAAACTTCACGGAAGACGTTTTTAGAATATATAAAAAATACTCAGTGGGAGAAGTTCACCAAGGGGCCACACCCTGCCCATGAGGGTGGGGGCGCGCCCCCCTACCTCGTGGGCCCCCTGGTGGCCCTCCGGTGGGCATCTTCTGCTATATGAAGTCTTTCGATGGGAAAAAATAATAAGCCATCTTCTCGGACGAAACTCCGCCGCCACGAGGCGGAACCTTGGCGGAACCAATCTAGGGCTCCGGCGGAGCTGTTCTGTCGGGGAAACTTCCCTCCGGCAGGGGGAAATCATCGCCATCGTCATCACCACCGCTCCTCTCATCGGGAGAGGGCAATGTCCGTCAACATCTTCATCAGCACCATCTCCTCTCAAAACCCTAGTTCATCTCTTGTATCTAATTCTTGTCTCCAAGTCCGGGATTGGTGCTAGTAGGTTGCTAGTAGTGTTAATTACTCCTTGTAGTTGATGCTAGTTGGTTTAATTGGTGGAAGATCATATGTTCAGATCCTATATGCATATTAATGCCCCTCTGATTATGAATATGTTTATGCTTTGTGAGTAGTTACGTTTGTTCCTGAGGACATGGGAGAAGTCTTGCTATTAGTAGTCATGTGAATTTGGTATTCGTTCGATATTTTGATGAGATGTATGTTGTCTCTCCTCTAGTGGTGTTATGTGACCCTCGACTACATGACACTTCACCATTTTTTGGGCCTAGAGGAAGGCATTGGGAAGTAAAAAGTAGATGATGGGTTGCTAGAGTGACAGAAGCTTAAACCCTAGTTTATGCGTTGCTTCGTAAGGGGCTGATTTGGATCCATATGTTTCATGCTATGGTTAGGTTTACCTTAATACTTTTGTGGTAGTTGCGGATGCTTGCAATAGAGGTTAATCATAAGTGGGATGCTTGTCGAAGTAAGGACAGTACCAAGCACCGGTCCACCCACATACCAAATTATCAAAGTACCGAACGCGAATCATATGAGCGTGATGAAAACTAGCTTGACGATATTCCCATGTGTCCTCGGGAGCGCTTTTCTCTATATAAGAGTTTGTCCAGGCTTGTCCTTTGCTACAAAAGGATTTGGCCACCTTGCTGCACTTTATTTACTTTTGTTACTTGTTGCTCGTTACAAATTATCTTATCACAAAACTATCTGTTACCACTTATTTCAGTACTTGCAGAGAATACCTTGCTAGAAACCGCTTATCATTTCCTTCTCCTCCTTGTTGGGTTCGACACTCTTACTTATCGAAAGGACTACGATAGATCCCCTATACTTGTGGATCATCAATAACGTGAAGGTGTGCAATGGGAGATGGGCCCAGACCCCTGCACACATAGGATTTAGACCGGCGTGCTGACCTCTCTGTTGTGCCTAGGTAGGGCTGTGACGTGTTGATCTTCCGAGGCCGGGCATGACCTAGAAAAGTGTGTCTGGACAAAGGGGATCGAGCATGTTGGGAAATGTGGTGCACCCCCGCAAGGAAGTTGATCTATTCGAATAGTCGTGTCCCTCAGTAAAAGGACGACCTGGAGTTGTACCTTGACCTTATGACAACTAGAGCCGGATACTTAATAAAACACACCCTTGCAAGTGCCAGATACAACTGGTGATCGCTCTCTCACATGGATGCGGCCAGAAGCATTGTCTCCGACAGGACTACCTATCCCCCTCTTATTCTGGCATTCTGCAGTCCAGTCCACATATGCTACCCTTTTCCATTTGATACCAATGCATACATATGTAGTGTAGCTCCTTGCTTGCGAGTACTTTGGATGAGTACTCACGGTTGCTTTGCTCCGCTTTTTCCCTCTTTCTATACCCGATTGTTGCGACCAGACGTTGGAGTCCAGGACCAGACGCCACTGTCGATGATGACTGCTACTACTCGGGAGGTGCCTACTACTACGTGCAGACCGCTGACGATGACCAGGAGTAGTTTAGGAGGATCCCAGGCAGGAGGCCTACGCCTCTTTCGATATGTATCCCAGTATCTACTCAGATATTGTTGCTTCCGCTGACTCGTCTATGATCGAGCTCTTCTATTCGAGCCCTTGAGGCCCCTGGCTAGTAATATGATGCTTGCATGACTTATTTTATTTGTAGAGTTGTGTTGTGATATCTTCCCTGAGTCCCTGATCTTGATCATACACGTTTGCATGTATGATTAGTGTACGATCAAATTGGGGGCATCACAAGTTGGTATCAGAGCTGACTGCCTGTAGGAATCCCCTCCCACACTCCATGGCCGGAGTCGAGTCTAGACATTGCAAAACTTTTTACTAACATGGTTGTGTGTCTTACGGGCGCACATCGCCATTTGGGTTGTATTAGGATCTTTTACTCCTTGATCTTTACTCCCGGACTCTGAACTCTCTTCTACTCGGGTTAAACGAATTTACTAACTCTAACCTTAGGATCCCGTGACCACGTTCACCCCAAAGTTGGATAAGCCCTGGTTAATCCTTAGAGTAGTATTTCGAACTATATCCACACTGTCATTTGACTCCATTGAAATATCTTTGTTTTCAGATGGAACCCACGAGGCAGGTCATGCACCACACAATGGCCATTGGTGTCTCAAGATCACCTGCTGTGTTAGCTGAGATGATGACCTATCTGGGTTATCGCTGGCACCCTGAGTACACCATGTACAAGCAGTACCAGGACTTTAACCAGGAGCAGTACCGTGCCATCGTCCACTTCTACTCTCGGGAGTATGACTCCACTACTGTGCTGCACACTGCTCATGGTGTTGGAGTGACTATCGACATGGCAGTCCACGATGCTGCTTATGCTGATCTGACACGTCTTCATGGAGAGTATCAGGAGTTGGACACCTCTCCTTTCAAGCACATTGCTATCTCATCCGATGTTGGTGCGGAGGGATACTACACTGCTGCCTACTCCATTGTCACGCGAGAGCCCTTCTACCATTAGAACCTGGTTCTGCATGCTGATGGGCTGGATAGAGCTAACCGAGCTCTTCGCCACGAGTTGTACACCACCCGTCAACACCTTTACCGTGCTCTGACGCTGTTGCACCCCCTTGTCTGATCTGGTGATCTGTCGCGATCTGTGGTCTACCCAGCCAGGACCGTGATGCCCTAGGGTGTCGGTGGCCAGATGTGGGAGGCTACTCTCTCACACTTGGTCCTCTTCTACCACCTGAGCGTCGGGTTCTGCACCAAAGTATCTGCAGACCCCAGGCTACCGACATGGAGGAATTCCCGCCGCATCACTACCAGCTGTCAGGCTACACCTACCTCCACAGTTCCTCCTGGGACTGATGTAGGCTTGCTTGTTAGTGTTAGATGCATTCGCCGCGAGCCTGCGTGCCGCCTATGATGTATTTAGTCTATGTACTAAACTCTGTGTACCGAACTCTATGCATGATCCCTTTTGTAAGATATGTCGACTACTATGTAGTATTTATCATGCTTCTTTCATTGTGCATGCTTCATTGTGAATGATGCTTGTCTTTGCAAATTTCTCAATGTTGAACTACCCCTGTTATATTTTAGCAAGATGGTTAGACCAGGTGGTCGTGGTCGTGGTGGCCATCCCCCACCACCACCTATGTACATGGCTGGTATGATGCAACAGTTTGAGCTGAATCGCCAGTTCATGGAGAATATTATGGCTCAGTTTCCTTGCCCCAATATGAACCAGTAGCCAGCCCACGTGACTTTGTAGGATTTCATGCGCCTCAACCCAACTGTCTACCGCAGTTCAACTCAGCCTCTGGATGCTGATGACTGGCTCTGTGACATCACCTATGAGATGGAGTCTGCCGATGTAGCCCCTGCCAGCTATTTCACCTTTGCTTCCTTCTTCTTGAAGGGACCCGCTGCTCAATGGTGGGACAGCCACAGGCGTACTCTTCTGGTTGGAACAATCATCACCTGGCCAGACTTCCAAGCTACTTTCCATACCCGCTTCATTCCTTAGGGAGTCATGGACCGGAAGAAGCGTGAGTTCCGCAGCCTCACCTAGGGCAACAAAACTGTCGAAGCTTATCAGCGGGAGTTTCTGGATTTATCCCGCTATGCTGAAGAAGACATTGCAACTGATGCACGCAGACAGGAGAAGTTCTGTGATGGCCTTCAAGCTGACATCAACCTCACACTTCTAGTGCATGACTTTGCTGATTTCGCCACCTTGGTGAACAAGGCCATCAATGTCGAAACTGGTCTGTATGAACACCAGAGCTCTCACAGGCGCAACCGTGACATGGGCTCATCTTTGGGCCCGTCCTCGTAGAAGCGTAGGATATGGATTCCCAGCAGCGTGTACCAGCCAACTTCACCTGCTCCAAGATAGTCCTATGTTGCACTGTGTCTGCCTCCCCCACCAACTAGGCAACCAAGACTTCCAGCTCCACCACCCTGAGCTCCTGTTCCCACTCCCAATAATGGTCTATGCTACAAGTGTGGTCAACCAGGTCACCTCGCCAGGAACTGCTTTCAGAACCAGAGTCAGCTGGCCCTTCCGCAGCTGGCCGTGGAAGCAACCATCCTCGCAACACCAATGCCAAGTCTTATGGTCGTGTTCATGCCAACCACGTTGATCTCAATGAAGCTCAAGACCAGCCTGCTATTGTGATGGGTACACTCCTTGTTAATTCAGTACATGCATCTGTTTTATTCAATTCAGGAGCATCGCATTCATTCATGCCAGAACATTCTGCATACACGCATGACGTTAGATGTGAGGAGATGAACACTTCGGTAGTGGTAAAAACCCCCATGGGACAATGTCAAACCTCCATGGTTGGCATCGATGTCCCCGATGAAATCAATTGGCTGGAATTCTATGCCTCTCCCATTATCCTGAAGTCGTCTAACATCGACCTCATTCTGGGAATTGATTGGTTGAAAGTTCATATTGCTTCTATAGTTTGCGCCACTAAGACCGTCCATCTGCTACACCCTTCTGATGAAATAGTTACTTACCAGGCTCATATGGTTCAGAATGCTGAGGCACGGCTTTATGCCTTGAATGCATTGAACGCTGCACCACTCGAGTGCATTGAAAACATTCCCGTCGTTCGCGAATTCCGAGACATCTTTCCGGAAGAACTTATAGGGATTCCCCCTGCTAGAGTTGTCGAATTCATTATTCGACTTGAAACCAGGCACCACCCCTATAGCCAAATGACCCTACAAGATGCTGCCGCATGAACTCATTGAGCTTAAGGAGGAAATCGAAAAATCTCTTCACAAAGGTTTCATTTGCCCTAGTTGCTCTCCTTGGGGAGCACCTTCTCTTTTTGTTAAGAAGAAGGATGGGACAAACCGATTAGTCCAAGATTATCGTCCTATTAACCAAGCCACTATCCAGAAGAAATATCCCCTCCCTCGGATCAATGATCTATATGATCAACTTGCTGGTTCATCAGTGTTCTCCAAACTCGACTTGAGGTTGGGTTACCACCAGATTCGTGTTCGTGAAGAGCATATCCCAAAGGCCGCCTTCGTGACTCGGTATGCATGGATCATACGAGTACACTGTCATGTCTTTCGGCTTAACCAATGCTCCAGCCACCTTCTCTCGCCTGATGAACTATATATTCATGGATTACCTCGACAAGTTCATCGTGGTTTATCAGGATGATATCCTGGTATTTTCCAAGATCAAGGAAGAACATGCTGAACATCTTCGTCTTGTGCTGGAAAAGCTTCGAGAGCATCAACTCTACGCTAAGTATTCCAAGTGTGAATTCTTGCTTCCCGAAGTAACGTATCTCAGGCATGTCATCTCCAAGGATGGTATTGCCATCAACCCTAAACGAGTCCAGGCTATTCTCGATTGGACTCCTCCGAAGAATATCAAGCAAGTCCAAAGTTTTCTCGGTCTCGCAGCTATTGTCGTCGATTCGTCGAGAACTTCTCCAAGATCATCAGGCCTCTGACTAACCTGTTGCATATGGGTGTCAAGTTCCAATGGACAGACAAGTGTCAGAAAAGTTTCCAGGCGCTCAAAGAAAAGTTGACTTCTGCCCCAATGCTTTCTCCACCTGATACTAAGAAGTACTTCGTCATTTACTGGGACGCTTCTTGTCAAGGATTAGGCTGTGTCCTAACGCAAGAGCACGGAGTGATTGCTTATGCCTCTCGTCAACTGCGCCCTCACGAAGAAAACTACCCAGTTCACGACCTTGAGCTTGCTGCTGTCATTCATGCTCTGAAGCAGTGGTGACATTACCTTCTCGGTAATTGTTATGAGATCTTCACCGACCACCAAAGTCTGAAGTATCTGTTTACTCAGCCAGACCTGAACCTCCGTCAGCAGAGATGGACGGAGACTGTTGCGGACTTTGACTTGGGCATTTCCTATACACTAGGCAAGGCTAATGTAATGGCTGATGCCTTGAGCCGCAAGTCTTACTGCAACCACCTCCAGGTTCACAAAGTTCAGTCCCTCGCTTGTTGAAGAATTCAGAAAGCTGAACCTCCATATTGTTCCTCCTGGTGCACTCACTCCCCCTCCTCCTGAGTGTCGCAAGATGAACCTCCACATTGTTACCCAGGGTTCTCTCAATACCCTGGTTGCTATACCAGATCTCGTGAACAGCGTCAAAACGGTACAGAAGTATGACTCTCAAGCCCACAAGATTAAGCGCTACCTCGCCGAAGGCAAGCCCTCATTCTTCACCATTGCTGATGATGGCACCTTGTACTTCTAGGGTCGCCTAGTGGTGCCATGTTCAGAGGAAAGCCAGGATATGATACAGGAGGTTATGAAAGAAGCTCATGATACGCCTTTGTCTATTCATCCCGGTAGTACAAAGATGCACCAGGACATTCGTCAAAGATTCTGGTGGTCTAATATGAAGCAAGACATTGCTCGTTATGTTGCTGAGTGTGATGTTTGTCGTCGTATCAAAGTAGAACATTAAAGGCCTGCTGGAACTCTGCAACCTATCTCTATTCCTGGATGGAAATGGGACCATGTTGAAATGGACTTTGTCACTGGGTTCCCCAAATCACAGAAAGGTAATGATGCTATTCTTGTCGTCATTGACCGGCTTTCTGAAGTTGCACATTTTCTGGCGGTCAAAGAAATAATCACTGTTGGTCAGCTTGCAACTCTCTACATGTCCAGAATTGTTTCACTTCACGGTATTCCATTGGTTATCAGTTTAGACAATGGCAACTTGTTCACTTCAAGATTCTGGGCAAGTTTCCAAGAAGCTATGGGAACTAATCTGTCGTTCAGTACTACGTTTCATCCTGAGTCGCAAGGTCAAGTTGAACGTGTCAACCATGTTCTCGAAGACATGCTTCGAGCTTGTGTACCTTCCTTCGGCCAGAAATGGGAGGAATCTCTTCCGTATGCCGAGTTCTCTTATAATAATAGCTGTCAAGCTAGTCTGAAGATGGCCCCCTTCAAAGTGTTATATGGACAAAAGTGTCGAACCCCTATGAACTGGTCAGAAACTAGGGAACGTCCACTCTTCGGTCCGGATATTATCCAACAGGCCGAAGAACAAGTCTGCATTATTCGTGAGAATCTCAAGACTGCTCAGTCACGTCAGAAAAGTCAGTATGACCGTCATCACAAAGACATGGTCTATTAAGCTGGTGAAAAGGCTTATCTTCGAGTTACACCATGAAGGGTGCTCACCGCCTCGGGATCAAGGGCAAGCTAGCTCCTCGCTATATTGGCCCATTCACTATCCTCGAAAGGCGTGGAAAAGTGGCATATCAACTGGAGCTTCCGCCAAACCTTTCTCAGGTTCACGATGTGTTCCACGTGTCGCAGTTCCGCCATTGCTTCAAGGACCCAATCCGAGCAGTGGATCATGAAGTGCTCAAATTGCAACAGGACCTCACCTATAAAGAGCATCCGGTCCGCATTCTTGACCAAGCTGAACACCGCACACGTCAGAAGGCGATCAAATTCCTCAAGGTCCAGTGGTCGGATCACTCTGAAGATGAAGCCACTTGGGAGCGCGAGGACCACCTGCGTAATGAATACCCTGCACTGTTTCCTTCTACCTCCTAAATCTCGGGACGATATTTCTTGTAGTGGAGGAGAATTGTGACACCCGAATAATCAAGCTACAGTAACCTCTGCTAATGATGCCACGTCACCTCTATTATTGTTGCTAATCTTGCGTTGGATCAAAACTGTTTGAATTCAAGTTTGGATTATTAACAAACATCAAAACTTTTCAAACATCAAAACTAAAATATTTGGTATGTGGCATAATTACATATACTAAACTAGGTGACCATCTTGGTATTTTACTAAAACTAAATTATATTGAAAATTAGAGAAAACGGTAAAGAGAGAAAATAAATAAAAAGAAAAGAACAAAATAGAAAAACAAAAGAAAATATAGAATCCCCCTGTTGGGCCATCCGGCCCAGTTGGCAGCCAGTCCAGCCCGCTGGCCCAACCGGCCACCCCCACACTCCCCATAACCCCCTATCGGTGGAAACCCTAACCGACACCCCACCCCACTCTTTCCTCCCAATCATCACCTCACGTCGCTCTTTCTCCCTCCCCGATCCAGATCTGGATCGGGGAACGAACCACCACGCCGCCGCCTAGAACACGCCGGAGCCGCCTCGTCGAAACGGACCCCCCCCCCCCCCCGTCGGACTGCCTCCCCGTCACAGGCTGTCCTCGTCTTCCTCCCCGCGCCCCACTGCCACTCCCCTACGCGCCTCCGTGAGAACCCCCCCCCCCCGTCCCCTCTTTTCCCATGTCCTTGTCATGCACAGCCGGTCCCGCCCCGTGCCCGCTCCCTTTGCCTCACACGCGCCCTCACCTCCCGCCTTTGGCCGCGCTCGCGTGCTCCTGCGCGAGGCCTCGGCCAGCCGCTACTCTCTGCTTCCCCTGCACGCCCGCGTTGCCCCGCTCCCGACCAAGCCATACCTTGTTTTCCCTGGCATACTGTAAGTGTCCGCACCAGCAACCGCGTCCGCCCCCTGGCCGCTCGAATCTGCCGAGCGTGCCCCCGCGTGCGCGTCCATGATTGGCCGTGTCACGGCTCGCTGACGCACACCCTCACCTCACCGCTGCGCTGCCATTGCCACTGCGCGTCGCCCCGCGGCGCTTCCCTCCCCTGCTGCTCTTTCTCTGTGCATCGCGCCGTCGCCTCTCCCCCTCCTGTGGCCGTCCGCGCGGCCCCACTCCGGCGCCGCCTCCTGCTGCCGCCGCGGTTCGCCCCCTCTGCCGCGCCCGGCTTGGCTCCCTGCCCTGTCGTGGTCTCGTCTCCGGCCGCAGCCGCCTCCACCGCCCCCTCGCGCGACCCCCTCTACGCCGTCCTCTGCTACGGGCCGGCCTCACCGGTGCCGTTCCTGGTCGGCCTCGCCGCGGCACCGGTCGTCGCCCGACGCCGGTGCCCATCAGCGTCGCTCGGTCCTCGCCTGGTCGAGCACCGCTAGCGCCCAGCGCCCGCAGCCCGTAACCGCAAGCACCAGCTCCGTTAGCCCTAATAGGCCACTACCATTCGGGCCCCACGGCCCCAGAACATTTTTAAGAAAAAAGAATTAAGAAAATAATACTAATAATAATAATTAAGGAATTAATTAACTTAATTAATTTTTATTAATTAAACTAATCAATTAACTAAACTTAGTAAACTTGTTTAGTTAGTCTTAGTCAATGACAGTGGGACCCACATGTCAGTTTGACTTTGTCAACTGACCGTTTGACTGCTAACGTCATGTTGACGTCATCAAGCACTATTCTGGATAATGTTGAATTAAAATAATTAAATAAATGCTAAAAAGATTTAAATCTTTTAAAATCAATATAAAATAAACCGTAGCTCGGATGGAAAAACTTTGTACATGAAAGTTGCTCAGAACGACGAGATGAATCCGGATGTGCGGCCCGTTCGTCCGCCACACATCCCTATGATAGCGAACACACAACTTTCCCCCTCCGATTCATCTGTCCGAAAACACGAAACACCGGGGATACTTTCCCGGATGTTTCCCCCCTTCACCAGTATCACCTCTTACTGCGTTAGGGCACACCTAGCACAGTTACTTGTCATGTCATGCATCGATATGCATTTGTTTGCATTGTATTCATTGTTTCTTCCCCCTCTTGTCTCTGGTAGACTGCGAGACTGACGCCACTGCTAGTGCCCCGACCGACTACGTTGTTGACGACCCCTACTTGCCAGAGCAACCAGGCAAGCCCCCCCCCCCCTTGATCACCAGATATCGCCTATTCTTCTCTCTACTGCTACCATTAGAGTAGTGTAGCATGTTACTGCTTTCCGTTAATTCTATTCTATTGCATAGCCTGTCCTTGCTACTACTATTGTTACCTTTACCTGCAATCCTAAATGCTTAGTATAGGATGCTGGTTTATCATGAGTGGCCCTACATTCTTGTTAGTCTGCCATGCTATACTATCGGGCCGTGATCACGTCGGGTGTTGATCACGGGTATATACTATACATATTACACATGATATGTGTTGTGACTAAAGTCGGGTCGGCTCGTTGAGTACCCGCGGTTGATTCATGAATTGGGGGCTGAAAGGACATACTTTCCCGACGACCCTCTGTGTGGATCTTTGTGGCGCAGCGACAGGGCAGGTTGAGGCCACGCAGGAGAGAGGTGGGCCTAGCCCTGGTCGGCATTCGTGGTTACTTCAAAATAACACTCTTAACGAGGTCTTGGTATTTGATCTGAGTCTGGCCACTGGCCTATACGCACTAACCAACTACGCGGGAACAGTTGTGGGCACTCGATGTCATGGTATCAGCCAAAGCCTTCGTGACGTCAGTGACTGAGCGGCGCGCGCCGGGTTGGACCGCGTAACGCAACTTCCTTTGTAATCAAGGTTGCTAGGTATGCTCACCGGCCGCATACGCAACGTGCAGGTGTGCAATGGGCGATGGACCCAGACCCCTGCGTGCATAGGATTTAGACTGGCGTGCTGACCTCTCTGTTGTGCCTAGGTAGGGCTGCGACGTGTTGATCTTCTGAGGCCGGGCATGACCCAGAAAAGTGTGTCCGGACAAAGGGGATCGAGCATCTCGGGAAATGTGGTGCACTGATACGTCTCCAACGTATCTATAATTTTTTATTGTTCCATGCTATATTATATTCTGTTTTGGACATTATTGGGCTTTATTATACACTTTTATATTATTTTTGGGACTAACCTATTAACCGGAGGCCCAACCAAGAATTGTTGTTTTTACCTATTTTAGGGTTTGGCAGAAAAAGAATAGCAAACAGAGTCCAAACGAAATGAAACCTTCAGGAACGTGATTTCCGGAACGAACATGATCCAGAGGACTTGGACCCTACGTCAAGCAATCAATGAGGAGGGCACAAGGTGTTGGGGAACGTAGTAATTTCAAAATTTTCCAACGCACACGCAAGATCATGGTGATGCATAGCAACGAGAGGGGAGAGTATTGTCTACGTACCCTCGTAGACCGAAAGCGGAAGCGTTATATCAACGCGGTTGATGTAGTCGTACGTCTTCACGATCCGACCGATCCAAGCACCGAAAGCACGGCACCTCCGAGTTCTGCACACGTACGGCTCGGTGACGTCCTCGCCTTCTCGATCCAGCAAGAGGGGCGAAGTAGTAGATGAGTTCCGGCAGCACGACGGCGTGGTGACGGTGTTGGTGAAGAACAATCTTCGCAGGGCTTCGCCTAAGCACTACGAAAACAATGACGGAGGATAAACTAGAGGAGACAGGGTTGCCGGCACACGGCTTGGTGTTTCTTGATCTCTCTTTGGTGCTAGCCCTGCCCCTCTATTTATATGTTGAGCCCTGGGGTCGAAACTTGGAGTAAAAGCCTCCTCAAAGTCGGTTTTGCCCAAAAGGCAAGAGTCCCACTCGGACTCCAGGGCCAAACGCCACAAACCTTGGCATCTGGCCCAGGGCCAGACGCCAGGGTCTCCGGCGTTTGGCCCCCTGGCCTCCGCAAAACTCCTTTTGCACCGACTTATAGCCCTGTGGGCTTGACCCCTTGGCCTAACCATATCATCCAATATATGAATCTTAACCTCCGGACCATTCCGGAGCTCCTCGTGATGTCCGTGATCTCATCCGGGACTCCGAACAACATTTGGTCACCAACATACATAACTCATAGTACTATATCGTCAACGAACGTTAAGTGTGCGGACCCTATGGGTTTGAGAACTATGTAGACATGACCGAGACACCTCTCTTGTCAATAACCAATAGCGGGACCTGGATGCCCATATTGGCTCCTACATATTCTACGAAGATCTTTATCGGTCAGACCGCATAACAACATACGTTGTTCCCTTTGTCATCGGTATGTTACTTGACCGAGATTCGATCGTCGGTATCTCAATACCTAGTTCAATCTCATTACCGGCAAGTCTCTTTACTCATTCCGTAATACATCATCCCTCAACTAACTCATTAGTTGCAATGCTTGCACGGCTTATAGTGATGTGCATTACCGAGTGGGCCCAGAGATACCTCTCCGACAATCGGAGTGACAAATCCTAATCTCGAAATACGCCAACCCAACATGTACCTTCGGAGACACCTGTAGAGATCCTTTATAATCACCCAGTTACGTTGTGACGTTTGGTAGCACACAAAGTGTTACTCCGGTAAACGGGAGTTGCATAATCTCATAGTCATAGGAACATGTATAAGTCATGAAGAAAGCAATAGCAACATACTAAACGATCAAGTGCTAAGCTAACGGAATGGGTCATGTCAATCACATCATTCTCCTAATGATGTGATCCCGTTAATCAAATGACAACTCATGTCTATGGCTAGGAAACATAACCATCTTCGATTAACGAGCTATTCAACAGGAGAGGCATACTAGTGACACTCTCTTTGTCTATGTATTCACACATATATTATGTTTCCGGTTAATACAATTCTAGCATGAATAATAAAAATTTACCATGAAATAAGGAAATAAATAATAACTTTATTATTGCCTCTAGGGCATATTTCCTTCACAAGGTAGGGGGCGCGCCTACCCCCCCCCCCCCCAGGCGCGCCCTCCACCCTCGTGGGCCCCCTGTTGCTCCACCGACGTACTCCTTCATCCTATATATACCTACGTACCCCCAAACTACCAGATACGGAGCCAAAACCCTAATTCCACTGCCGTAACTTTCTGTATCCATGAGATCCCATCTTGGGGCCTTTGTCGGAGCTCCGCCGGAGGGTGCATCGATCACGGAGGGATTCTACATCAACACCATAGCCTCTCCGATGAAGTGTGAGTAGTTTACTTCAGACCTACGGGTCCATAGTTATTAGCTAGATGGCTTCTTCTCTCTTTTTGGATCTCAATACAAAGTTCTCTCCCTCTCTTGTGGAGATTTATTCGATGTAATCTTCTTTTGCGGTGTCTTTGTTGAGACCGATGAATTGTGGGTTTATGATCAAGTTTACCTATCAACAATATTTGAATCTTCTCTGAATTTTTTATGTATGATTGGTTATATTTGCAAGTCTCTTCGAATTATCAGTTTGGTTTGGCCTACTAGATTGATCTTTCCTGCAACGGGAGAAGTGCTTAGCTTTGGGTTCAATCTAGCGGTGTCCTTTCCCAGTGACAGTAGGGGCAGCAAGGCACGTATTGTATTGTTGCCATCAAGGATAACAAGATGGGGTTTATATCATATTGCATGAGTTTATCCCTCTACATCATGTCATCTTGCTTAAAGTGTTACTCTATTATCTTGAACTTAATACTCTAGATGCATGCTGGATAGCGGTCGATGTGTTGAGTAATAGTAGTAGATGCAGGCAGCAGTCGGTCTATTTGTCTCGGACGTGATGCCTATATACATGATCATACCTAGATATTCTCATAACTATGCTCAATTCTGTCAATTGCTCAACAGTAATTTGTTCACTTACCGTAAATACTTATGCTCTTGAGAGAAGCCACTAGTGAAACCTATGGCCCCCGGGTCTATCATCCATCATATTAATCTTCCAATACTTAGTTATTTCCTTTGCCATTTATTTTACTTTGCATCTTTTATTTATCTTTATCATAAAAAATACCAAAAATATTATCTTATCATATCTATCAGATCTCACTCTCGTAAGCGACCGTGTAGGGATTGACAACCCCTTATCGCGTTGGTTGTGAGGATTTATTTGTTTGTGTAGGTGCGAGGGACTTGTGCGCGGCCTCCTACTGGATTGATACCTTGGTTCTCAAAAACTGAGAGAAATACTTACGCTACTTTGCTGCATCACCCTTTCTTCTTCAAGGGAAAACCAACGCAAGTGCTCAAGAGGTAGCAAGAAGGATTTCTGGCGCCATTGTCGGGGAGTCTACGCAAAAGTCAACATACCAAGTACCCATCACAAACCCTTATCTCCCGCATTACATTATTTGTCATTTTCCTCTCATTTTCCTCTCCCCCACTTCACCCTTGTTGTTTTATTTGCCCTTCTTCTGCTTGTCTTTCCACTTGCTTTGATGTCTTACTTGGCTCGTTTGCTCGTTTGGTTGGAATAGTTGTTTATTTATTACTAAACATAGAACCTAAACATCTATGGATCCTCATCCGCTTGCTAATATTTTTAAGAGATCAAATTATGGTGAACCAATTGCTAGTGAGTTTTGTGCACTAGATTATCTTTATGAAGTTTTGCTTGAAATTCGTGAATCTGAAAATTGTGATAAAGTAATTTATGGAGTGATTCACGATGAATATTTGAATAAAAAGCATGATTGCAATGATGATAGTATAAATTCTATTAATGTCAATTGTGCTAATAATATGCAAAACCCTAAGCTTGGGGATGCTAGTTTTGCTATGTCTACTACTTGTTGCAATGATCATGAGTGGGGTGATTCTTCTTTTGATCTTGAAAATTTATTTAAGCCCAATGATGAATATGAGATTGATGATAGTGTTTACAATATTATTGAAAGTGGGTTTGTAAGAGTGTCAACTTTAGATCCCACATATTCGGAGAATGTTCAATCTTATGAAAATTTTGATAAAAGTGGATTTGGAGAAGTCATGACTTTAGTTAATGTTAATCCCACTATTTTGGAAGAGTGTCAACTTTGCATGCATGTGGATCGTGTTGAAAATATTTTATGTGATAGCTATTTTGTTCAATTTTCTTATGATCCTACATGTAATTATTATGAGAGAGGAAAATATGGTCGTATAAGTTTTCATGTTACTAAATTACCTCTCGTTATGTTGAGATTGCTACTGTTCCTTTCTGCTTTCTTGCATATGCTAGTTTTTGCTTGCCTTGATAATTTGTTTGCCTATAATATGCCTATGCATAGGAAGTATGTTAGACTTAGATGTATTTGTCACGTGTTTTATGATGCTCTCTTTGTGCTTCAATTCTTGTCTTTCATGTGAGCATCGTTGAAATCTTATGCCTAGCTATAAGGCTTTAAAGAAAAGCGCTTGTTGGGAGACAACCTAATATTTTTACTTGCTGTTATTTAATAAATAATTTATCTAGACTCTGTTTTGGTTGTGTTTTTTGTGTTTAAATAGTGTTTGTGCCATGTAGAACCGTTGGGAAGACTTGGGGAAAGTCTTTTTAATCTTACTGTAAAAAACAGAAACTTTAGCGCTCACAAGAATTGCTGCCATTTTTATTTGGAAAGTGATATTTAGTTAATTATTTTTTCAGATGATTAATAGATAAATTCCTCACGTCCAGAAACTTATTTTAGAATTTTTTGTGTTCCAGATCTTGCGTTAGCAACAGATTACTACAGGCTGTTCTGTTTTTGACAGATTCTGTTTTTCGTGTGTTGTTTGCTTATTTTGATGAATCTATGGCTAGTAAAATAGTTTATAAACCATAGAGAAGTTGGAATATAGTAGGTTTAAAACCAATATAAATAAAGAATGGGTTCATTACAGTACCTTGAAGTGGCGTTTTGTTTTCCTTCGCTAACGAACCTCACGAGTTTTCAAGTTTTGGGTAAAAGATTTGATGGATTATGGAACAAGGAGTGGAAAGAGCTTTGGGGATGCCCATGGAACCCGAAGATAATCTAAGGACACCTAAAAGCCAAAGCTTGGGGATGCATCGGAAGGCATCCCCTTTTTCGTCTACTTCCATCGGTAACTTTACTTGGAGCTATATTTTTATTTACCACATGACATGTGTTTTGCTTGGAGCATCTTGTATTATTTGAGTCTTTATTTGTTAGTTTTCCACAATCATCCTAATTGTACACACCTTTTGAGAGAAACACACATGATTCGGAAATTGTTAGAATACTCTATGTGCTTCACTTATACCTTTTGAGTTATATTTTTTTGTTCTAGTGCTTCACTTATATCTTTTAGAGCACGTCGGTTGATTTGTTTTATAGAAACTATTGTTCTCTCATGATTCACTTAGATTATTTTGAGAGTCCTACAAAACAGCATGGTAATTTTCTTTAATTATGTTAGGCATTCAAGATTAATAAAAAAATTATGAGTGTGTTGAATACTATGAGAAGTTTGATACTTGATAATTGTTTTGAGATATGGAGATGGTAATATTAGAGTAATGCTAGTCGAGTAGTTGTGAATTTGAGAAATACTTGTGTTAAAGTTTGTGATTCCTGTAGCATGCACGTATGGTGAACCGTTATGTGATGAAGTCGGAGCATGATTTATTTATTGATTGTCTTCCTTATGAGTGGCGGTCGGGGACGAGCGATGGTCTTTTCCTACCAATCTATCCCCCTAGGAGCATGCGCGTAATTGTGACGCCCCCGATTTAATCGTACACTAATCATACACGCAAACGTGTACGATCAAGATCAGGGACTCACGGGAAGATATCACATCACAACTCTACAAATAAAATAAGTCATACAAGCATCATATTACAAGCCAGGGGCCTCGAGGGCTCGAATACAAGAGCTCGATCATAGACGAGTCAGCGGAAGCAACAATATCTGAGTACAGACATAAGTTAAACAAGTTTTCCTTAAGAAGGCTAGCACAAACTGGGATACAGATCGAAAGAGGCGCAGGCCTCCTGCCTGGGATCCTCCTAAACTACTCCTGGTCGTCGTCAGCGGGCAGCACGTAGTAGTAGGCACCTCCGGTGTAGTAGGAGTCGTCGTCGACGGTGGCGTCTGGCTCCGGGGCTCCAACATCTGGTTGCGACAACCAGGTAGAAGGGATAGGGGGAAAAGAAAGGGAAAGCAACCGTGAGTACTCATCCAAAGTACTCGCAAGCAAGGAGCTATACTACATATGCATGCATTGGTATCAACTGGGATAAGGCTATTATATGTGGACTGAACTGCAGAAAGCTGGAATAAGAGGGGGATAACTAATCCTGTCGAAGTCTACGCTTCAGGCAGCCTCCGTCTTGCAGCATGTAGAAGAGAATAGACTGAAGTCCTCCAAGTAGCATCGTATAGCATAATCCTAACCGATGATCCTCTCCTCGTCGCCCTGTGAGAGAGCGATCACCGGTTGTATCTGGCACTTGGAAGGGTGTGTTTTAATTAGTATCCGGTTCTAGTTGTCATAAGGTCAAAGTACAACTCCGGGTCGTCCTTTTACCGAGGGACACGGCTATTCGAATAGATAAACTTCCCTGCAGGGGTGCACCACATACCCCAACACGCTCGATCCCATTTGGCCGGACACACTTTCCTGGGTCATGCCCGGCCTCGGAAGATCAACACGTCGCAGCCCTACCTAGGTACAACAGAGAGGTCAGCACGCCGGTCTAAATCCTATGGCGCAGGGGTCTGGGCCCATCACCCTTTGCACACCTGCACGTTGCGTACGCGGCCGGAAGCAGACCTAGCCTAGTGGCTTTCCAGTCCAATCCGGCGCGCGCCACTCAGTCGCTGACGTCACAAAGGCTTCGGCTGATACCACGACGCCGGGATACCCATAACTGCTCCCACGTAGATGGTTAGTGCGTATAGACCAAATGGCCAGACTCAGATCAAATACCCAGATCTCGTTAAGCGTGTTTAGTGTCCGCGAACGTCGAACAAGGCCAGCCCACCTCTCTCCTAGGTGGTCGGAACCTGCCCTGTCGCTTCGCCTCAAAGATCCACTCGCGGGTGCTCCTACGAGCCTACCCGTCTTTAGTCACCACATGTATCATGTATAAAGTATATAGTATATACCCGTGATCACCTCCCGAGTGATCACGGCCCAATAGTATAGCATGGCAGACGGACAAGAATGTAGGGCCACTGATGATAAACTAGCATCCTATACTAAGCATTAGGTTTGCAGGTAAAGGTAACAACAGCAGTAGCAAGGACAGGCTATGCATCAGTATAGGATTAACAGAAAGCAGTAACATGCTACACTACTCTAATGCAAGCAGTGTAGAGAAGAGTAGGCGGTATCTGGTGATCAAAGGGGGGGCTTGCCTGGTTGCTCTGGCAAGAGAGAGGGGTCGTCAATTCCGTAGTCGTACTGGGTAGCAGCGGCGTCGGTCTCGGTGTCTATCGAGAGAAGAGGGGGGAGAAACAATAAATATTTAAGCAAGCATATGCATAGTGATGCATGACATGACAAGTAACGGCGTTAGAGGTGCCCTAACGCGGTAATAGGTGATACCGGGGAAGGGGGAAAACATCCGGGAAAGTATCCCCGGTGTTTTGCGTTTTTGGGCAGAGGAGCCGGAGAAGGAAAGTTGCGTGTTTGCTATGCTAGGGATGCGTGACGGACGAACGGGCTGCGTATCCGGGTTCATCTCGTCGTTCTGAGCAACTTTCATGTAGAAAGTATTTTCATCCGAGCTACGGATTATTTTATATTAATTTTTAAAAGCTTTAAATCATTTTCTAAATTGTTTTAATTCGAAAATTAAATCTTAAATTGCTATGGGTACACAGAATTGTACCCAACAGAGTGCAAGTGTGGCTGGCAGGTGGGGTCAAGGGTGGTCCAGTCAGCATTTGACCAGTCAACTGTTGACTGGTCAACAGGGTCAAAGAGGGCCCACCTGTCATAGACAGGGTCAACCCAGTCAACAGTTTGACTGGTCAAACTGGACAGGGGGCCCACATGTCATAGACTGATAACTAATTAATCTAATTAATTGGTTTAATTAGCAGATTAATTAGGTTAAGTTAATTAGGTTAATATAATTATGATTAATTAGTTTAATTAATCAAGATTAATTAATTAATTAATTAATTAATTTATTTATTTTTTCTTTTCTTTTAAACGTTCAGGGCTAGAGGCCCCACTGGTCATAGGGCCAGCGGGCCATAGCGGGGTGCGGGTGTCGGGCACAGTCCGAACAGGGGCGCACCCGACTGGGCGCTGGGTGCGGGCTTGGGTGCCCGTTTGCGTGCACCGCGGCACCCAGAGGGGCGCCGGCGGGCAGAGCGCCGGCCGGGTAGGGCGAGGCCGGGCCGGGGTACCAGAGGCAGCGGGCGTGCGGTCACGCGGCCAGGAGGTCGGGCTTGGGGGAAGAAGCAGCTAGCAGGGGCGCGGTCGAGGCCATGGCCTGCACGCGACGGTGACGAGAGCAGCAGCAGGTAGCGACGGCTGCGGGCAGGATGGAGCGGGAGCGGGCGGCAGCTCGGGCGCATCCAGGGCACGGGTGAGGAGGTGGCCAGGACGGGGCGACCGCGAGTTCGGGTGCGGGTCGATGCAGTTCTGGCCGTGGGTGGTCGCGGTCGGGGCCGGGACGGAGCTAGGAGCGCGCCGGGGAGGAGGAGGAGAGGTGCTCACGGGGAGTGGCGCGTAGGGTCCAGGGCAACGGGGGGGCGAGGAGGAGGACGAAGACGGCGCGGGCGGAGTGGCGGCAGGCCGGCGGGGAGGTCCAGCGTCATGGCCTCCGGCGAGGTCCTCGGGCGGAGGCGTCGAGGCGACCCGACAACGGCAAGGGATCAGGGGCGTCGGGGGCGGTCCAGCGGGATCCGGCGAGGCAGCAGGGTGACGGCGGTGGTGCTCCGGTGAGGGGCATCGAGGCGATGGGGTCGGGGTTCGGTTCCCCTCCTCGTTCCAGATCGGATCGGGGGGGTGGGGGCTGACGAGGGGGAGTGGGGGGGAGTGAGGTGGGTCGTGGTTAGGGTTCCCCCCTGGTGGGGATATGGAGGGAGTGGAGGGGCCGGCTGGGCCAAATGGGTCAGCCAGCTGGGCCTTCTGGCCCAGTTGGCGAGGGGGTTTTTCTTCTTTTTTTTTGTTCTATTTTCTTATCCCTTTTTTTCTATTACTTTTCTGTTTTGTTTTATTTTAGTTTTTTTAATATATTATTAGTTTTACTAATTACACCATGACCACAAAAGTTTAAACCCCAATTAAAATAGTTTAATATTTATAACTAATAAAGGGCATTTATAATAGGTTTAGCTGCTGTTTTAATTATTTTAGTGCATTGGAATAATTTACAGAAGTTTGGTTTCTTCACCATAATTACCTACACATTATTTGGCACAACCCGAACATTTTAGTTTCAATATTTGAAAACTTTTGTCGTTTGACTTATTTAGGATTTAAATTTGAAACGGTTTTGAATTATCGCGAGATTATCAACAGTAATCGTGGTGACGTGGCAACACTAGCAGGGGTTTACTGTAGCCTAATTATCTGGGCGTCACAGTAATACTTTGCTTTGATAACTTGTAGATTTTTGCAATAAGTATATGAGTTCTTTATGACTAAGGTTGAGTCCATGGATCATACGCACTTTTCTTCCTTCCACAATTGCTAGCCTCTCTAATACCGCGCACCTTTTGCCGGTATCATACACCCAGCATATACCTTCGTCAAAACAGCCACCATACCTACTTATCATGGCATTTGCATAGACATTCCGAGATATATTTCCATGCAACTTTCCACCGTTCCGTTTACTATGACACGCTCCATCATTGTCATATTGCTTTGCATGATCATGTAGTTGACATTGTATTTGTGGCAAAGCCACCGTTCATAATTGTTTCATACATGTCACTCTTGATTCATTGCATATCCCGGTACACCGCCGGAGGCATTCACATAGAGTCATATTTTGTTCTAAGTATCGAGTTGTAATTGTTGAGTTGTAAGTAAATAAAAGTGTGATGATCATCATTTTTAGAGCATTGTCCCAAGTGAGGAAAGGATGATGGAGACTATGATTCCCCCACAAGGCGAGATGAGACTCTGGACGAAAAAAAGAGGCAATAAAAAAAGAAAAGGCCCAAATAAAAGAATATATGAGAGAAAAAGAGAGAAGGGACAATGCTACATTGTCCCAAGTGAGCATTGTTGTTTTTTTTGCCTATTTTAGGGTTTCGCAGAAAAAGAATATCAAACGGAGTCCAAACGGAATGAAACCTTCGGGAACGTGATTTTCGGAACGAACATGATCCAGAGGACTTGGACCCTACTTCAAGCAATCAACAAGGAGGGCACGATGTAGGGGGCGCGCCTACGCCCCCCCCCCAGGCGCGCCCTCCATCCTCGTGGGCCCCCTGTTGCTCCACCGACGTACTCCTTCCTCCTATATATACCTACGTACCCCCAAACTACCAGATACGGAGCCAAAACCCTAATTCCACCGATGTAACTTTCTGTATCCACGAGATCCCATCATGGGGCCTTTTTCAGAGCTCCGCCGGAGGGGGCATCGATCACGGAGGGCTTCTACATCAACACCATAGCCTCTCCGATGAAGTGTGAGTAGTTTACTTCAGACCTACGAGTCCATAGTTATTAGCTAGATGGCTTCTTCTCTCTTTTTGGATCTCAATACAAAGTTCTCCCCCTCTCTTGTGGAGATCTATTCGATGTAATCTTCTTTTGCGGCGTGTTTGTTGAGACCGATGAATTGTGAGTTTATGATCAAGTTTATCTATGAACAATATTTGAATCTTCTCTGAATTCTTTTATGTATGATTGGTTGTCTTTGCAAGTCTCTTCGAACTATCAGTTTGGTTTGGCCTACTAGATTGATCTTTCTTGCAATGGGAGAAGTGCTTATCTTTGGGTTCAATCTTGTGGTGTCCTTTCCTAGTGATAGTAGGGGCAGCAAGGCACGTATTGTATTGTTGCCATCGAGGATAACAAGATGGGGTTTATATCATATTGCATGAGTTTATCCCTGTACATCATGTCATCTTGCTTAAAGCGTTAATCTATTATCTGGAACTTAATACTCTAGATGCATGCTGGATAGCGGTCGATGTGTGGAGTAATAGTATTAGATGCAGGAAGGAGTCGGTCTACTTGTCTCGGACATGATGCCTATATACATGATCATACCTAGATATTCTCATAACTATGCTCAATTCTGTCAATTTCTCAACAGTAACTTGTTCACCCACCGTAAATACTTATGCTCTTGAGAGAAGCCACTAGTGAAACCTATGGCCCCCGAGTCTATCTTCCATCTTATTAATCTTCCAATATTAGCTATTTCCTTTGCCATTTATTTTACTTAGCATCTTTTATTTATCTTTATCATAAAAAATACCAAAAATATTATCTTATCATATCTATCAGGTCTCACTCTCGTAAGTGACCGTGTAGGATTGACAACCCCTTATCGCGTTGGTTGCGAGGATTTATTTGTTTGTGTAGGTGCGAGTGACTTGTGCTTGGCCTCCTACTGGATTGATACCATGGTTCTCAAAAACCGAGGGAAATACTTAAGCTACTTTGCTGCATCACCATTTCCTCTTCAAGGGAAAACCAACGCAAGTGCTCAAGAGGAAGCATGCACCCCTGCATGGAAGTTGATCTATTCGAATAGCTGTGTCCCTCGGTAAAAGGACGACCCAGAGTTGTACCTTGACCTTATCACAACTAGAACCGGATACTTAATAAAACACACCCTTCCAAGTGCCAGCTACAACCTGTGATCGCTCTCTCACAGGGCGACGAGGGGAGGATCACCGGGAGGGTTATGTTATGCGATGTTACTTGGTGAACTTACCATCTACTCTCTTCTACATGCTGCAAGATGGAGGCGGCTAGAAGTGTAGTCTTCGACGGGACTAGCTATCCCCCTCTTATTCTGGCATTCTGTAGTTCAGTCCACATATGCTACCCTTTTCAATTTGATACCAATGCATACATATGTAGTGTAGCTCCTTGCTTGCGAGTACTTTGGATGAGTACTCATAGTAGCTTTGCTCCCCCTTTTCCCCCTTTCTATACCCGATTGTTGCGACGAGTTGTTGGAGTCCAGGAGCCAGACGCCACTGTCGATGACGACTGCTACTACTTGGGAGGTGCCTACTACTACGTGCAGGCCACTGACGACGACCAGGAGTAGTTTAGGAGGATCCCAGGCAGAAGGTCTGCGCCTCTATCGATATGTATCCTAGTTTGTGCTAGCCTTCTTAAGGCAAACTTGATTAACTTATGTCTGTACTCAGATATTGTTGCTTCCGATGACTCGTCTATGATCGAACTCTTGTATTCGAGCCCTCGAGGCCCCTCAATTGTAATATGATGCTTGTATGACTTATTTTATTTGTAGAGTTGTGTTGTGATATCTTCCCATGAGTCCCTGATCTTAATCGTACACATTTGCGTGTATGATTAGTGTACGGTCAAATCGGGGGCGTCACATGGGGTTACCTTCTCAATATGGGTAATTTAACTTAGTAGTAAACAAAATTTATTCCTTTGTTGTAGGAAAAAAATTAGCTTTACGCAAAATTTAAACTTAGAGCCTCCACCAGCCAAATATAAATATTGAGATATGCATTCTCATTATTATTCTATGGTGTGAAATTGCCAGTACATTCAATGCACGGACCTACATGGCCGCAATGTCTCATGTTGCAGGAATCATACGACGAGTAAGTGATACGTTAGGGTTACGATATCTACACTCAACTTTGTCGTTGGTGTTGTTGGGACTTCATAGCTTTATTGTTTCTTCGGCTATAGGGATTGAGGTAATAGCATTTATGTTACTTTATACATGTGATTTACCTCTGTTATAAATCCTCGAGTACTATGTGTGTCAGCATACCAATCCAGGGATGACACTTAAGCATAGAGACTTCGATCCATTCGGGTCAGGTCGCTACAAGATGGTATCAGAGCACATGTTGACTGTTGGACGTGACCCCTAGAAACTGGCAAACCCATAGGAAAGGATTTTCTCTAAAACTTAATTTGCAAAAGAGATCCCTTAACTCTCATCTTTTCTGAGATTTACCAAATATTTCTTCTCACCTCAAATAATTAGACCATACCCCTTTCCCCTTTTGACCACATGAGGATTCGATTGATGAGACCACTCCACGAAGAACAAGATATCGGACAACTAAGACCACTTCAGAATGAAGAGGATTTTACCGTGCATTATAGTAATTGAAACTACAACGGTTGAAGACTTCGAAGGATTGTAGAATTTGAAGGCTCTGAAGAATTCCCAGATTGGTATGACCTAGGAAAGCTACCGTTATGGAACTTCTCAGACTATTGAAGTTGCCAATACCTGAGATCAAGGTATGTCGGAAAAAGATCGGAACATGGAGCGTTAAACTTCAGAAGTTTTTGTCAAGAAAACCCTAAGGCAGGAGATATCAACTATGGAATGATAGCTCATGGCAATGGCTAGGGCAGAAACACGTCTATCCATGATGTTATCGCCCGCTTATGCTATTGTCACCGTGCTGAGTTAAGCACCCATTTCTTTGGAAGGATTGGATGCCAAAAGGGGCTAATGGAGCACCTATCAGCAAAAGACGAAGTTTTAACCTTAGTTGGTGTATCACCAGGATCTGAAGCATTACATCAAGAATTTTCGGATGGACCTTCTGGAATCCTTATTTGACAAGGAGGCATTTCGTGAAGAACTCAGGACCCAGAAGCTGAAGGTAGCCAAGCTGGAGCAGCAAAACCTTGGGATACCGAAGATTCGTCAGGAACTGAAGGACAATAGGACCATAGTTCATGCCAAGGATGTTGAAACCCAGAACTGTGGAATGCAACTCCATAATATTAAAGGACGTCATGAGAGACTTCGCGTCAACAGAAATGACTTGGCAGAAGAACTTGAGAAGATCAGCAAGCACGATCAAAAGAAGACCAAACCCCTGTTATATAATTACATTAGATGCGACGATTGTGAGATGTCATTTGTTTGATGTTTTTCCGACAGCCACAAAATAAAAGTTGTTGTTTCAAAACTACTGTTTGAATTTTGTGTATCCCTCTCTATCTCTCTTATCTCACCCCAAAACCCTTGGAACCAATAGAGGGTGAATGGAGATGAACTCATATTTTCTGGACCGATGACTCAATTAGAGATGGACCGATGGATTCAAAACATCGAAGATCACATGAAGAATAACACTATAGCTGGAAAGGATATGGCCCAGCATGTTCTTCAGTGCTTTGAAAGAGGTGCTTCTACTTGGTGGAGGATGTACCAAACCATCAATGGATGGCAAAGAGTAACCACTTGGGAAGAATTTAAGTTGACTCTGCAAAGGTCTCGTCTTGTGTCCCCGAAATTAGAGCCTTATGGAAATGATATGAACAAACCTTGTGCATACAAGCTCTGTGGAGAAATAGGACACAACCATAGTGAACACAAGGATGAATGCCTGCATTGTGAAGAAAGTCACCCAGCTGAAGAATGCCCAACTAGGAAGATTACTTGTTTCTTGTGTGAAGGGACTACCCACTACCCTGCCCAGTAGCACATTTACCCCATGGTACAAAGAACCATCCAGCAGAAGAAAGAAGCAATGAAAGGAACCCTCATGGAAATTTTAGAAGAACCTGTGATGAAGGAAGAGGTGGAGGACACACCCGAAGAAGACCCAATTAAAACGTGCACCAAGTCATGCTATTCATGTGGAGAAGAAGGACACATCTCCCAGAATTGTCTGAAGGGGGGTCTAGTACCATTCCCAAAAATGGAAGTAGAGTATGACCCACAGGAAATAGAATCCTTGATTGGCACGGAAAAATCCAGGAAGAGAAATAGATTGGATTCCAGGAACAACCCAATTTCTACAAAGAAGGACCTCAGTCATATCACATGTTTCAGGTGTAAAGATTCAGGACACTACTTCAGCGATTGCCCAAAAGGGAAGACGAGGACCCAAGGAGGCTATAAAATCACAAGGAAATCTTGAGACTGGTCAGAAGTAGTGTGTTTCCGTTGTAATGAAGCAGGGCGCCATGCCAGAGATTTTCCCAAAGAGAAGGAGGCTTGTGCTAAATAGTAGTAGTAGTAGTAGTAGTAGTAGTAGTAGTAGTAGTAGTAGTAGTAGTAGTAGTAGTAGTAGTAGTAGTAGTAGTAGTAGTAGTAGGAACATTTCTTTTTATTATTGAGGTGTTGAGTCGAGGCATGTAATGGAAATGCAGGAGATTGTAATAATTTGAGAATCAATAAAGTTAGCATCGTTGGTGCTGACTTTAAATTTTATGAGTTGTTACTCTATGAAAAAACATTTTGACCATTTTCGAGGATATGGGAAATATGGTCTATGGAAGAATTTGTGCATTTCAAGGGTGGTAGTACCCTATGAGGACACTTGACCCCTGGAAAAGATAATGATATTCCACGGAGTGGACTTCAGACAAAATAAGTACGAGTTTTATCTCGATATGTGGGATACCCCAAGGATATGAAGGGATGAAGTACTATTGGATATAAAGGAGGTATAATATGAAGAAATTGTAACCCCAGGATAAGTTGAAGCTATAAATGTGATGAGGTGAGACCATAACCCACAGGCTCCAGGACCCGCCAAGAAGCAAGCACACTCTTGCTGAAGGAAAAACCCTAGAAGAGGATATGCTTTTATCAACAGACGATCATATAGGAGTTACGCAAAACCTGAGAGTGTGAAGAAATGATAGATGTTTGTTTGGCTTGCAGAATCAATGGATTATCCGAACTTAGTTCATCGACAAGAGAAATTCTGCAATGCTTGTGAGGATGACCGAGTGTTAGAATGCGATATTCAGTAAACCATATACAAGGTAACGATTTGGGTGTGGAATGGATTGATCACCATGCAGACTTACTCTTATTATTCGCCTCTGGTATATAGGATGGTAAATCCGAGTGACTTACCCATAGTAGAGAGACAGCGATATTAAGCCTGATTGAACCTTAGAATGGTATGACAATTTTCCCTTGTACAAGGCAGCTGTTGCCAATCGTAGGTCATACGGTGAGAATGAAGCCCAGACCCATTTCCTCCAGAAGAAACCATAAATTGTTGACCACCATGAGATGTCGATAATTGTTTAGTATTGGCGCCAGACCTATCAGATAAGAAGACCCAGTCATAGGAGGACCGTACCAGGATGAAGGACACAGGAATTGAGGAAAAAGGTTATGCCACTACCAGAATGGCCAAAGTAGGATTTTTTCCGAGAATCTCAAAAGACTACTCCTGTCACCCAAAAGGATGGAGCATATGAGTTTTGATGGAACCGTAACCATGCTTCTAAGGGTGGTAGCACCCCTGACCCCTGTGACGATCACTGGATTTTGAGAAGACCCCGAACCGAACCTATTTCTTTCTAGCATCTCCGAACCTCGAGGGTGAGATTCATTTTAAGGGTGGCAGGTTTGTAACATCCAAAAATTCTAAATTTTGGAATGTTTATATTAAATAAATAGTTCTGATTGATTGTTTAATTGTGGTGCGGTTGCTTTTGTGAAATTGAGTGAAATTTGAAGTTTTTTGAAAGATAGATGAGAGGGAATAAAAGGACTTTCCCAAGCTTTCACCTTGCATTTATGATCTCCATGAATTCAAATTTATTTCATCAAAAAACCCTAGAGTGAAGATGATACGACTTCTTCCAATTAATTAAATGAAAAAGGGGTTTTGAAAAGACTTGAATTCCATTTGAAAATATTTCAAATCCAGAAACTTTATGCAACTCAATGATTTTCATGAGAGAAGATAAAATTACTTCTTCAAATGCTATGAAATATAAGTTGGAAGTTTAAAACAATCAAATTCAAAGTCCCTTTGAAGGTATTTTGAGAACCATTTTCAATTTGGAGTTATTTGGTTTTTATTCAAATTATTTTCTCCAAAAATAAAATATGTGGCAAATAGGGTAAAATGATTCCCTGCATTAGAAAATTGGAGACAAATAAATTTCAAATTATTTTGGTATTTTAAAATAGTTTTATTTGGTTTTTAAATAAACTAGTGGCACTCTTTGCTTTATCTAAATGTTTGTGGAATTTATTTGCCGCTAAAATATGTTCATATTTTAGAAAATCTTTTTGTGAAAATTTTGATATATAATATGCCTATATAATATTTTATTTTATTTTTGTTATTATGTTTTCTTTTTCTGTTTTTATTTAATAAAAAATGCGCGTACACCGCAACTATATGTCGCCCACATGCGCAACATAGTGGCAGCGACGCCCCACTTTTTTCCCTACATGGACCAAGCCCAGCCAATCATTTTTTTTGACCTCAGCCGAATTTTGTTTAAAAAAACTACAGTATGCGCGGCCGGCCAAACCGCCTATGGCCTTTAGGCCCATGTGAGGCGCCTACTCCTTTTCTTTTCTTTTCGTCTACGTTTAGTCCCACATTACCTAGTGTTTGACTTTTAAACCTTTTTTCCACCTATAAATATAAACCCATAGAGCCTCCAAAAATCATCCGATTCGGATTAAATCAATATTTTGGTTTGACTAGATTCACTAAATAAAAATATATTTCTTCTCTCTGGCGGGACTTCTGGAAGTTGTCTCCTCTTTCCGAAGTCGTTTTTTCTCTACCTTATAAAAGTATATTTCTTCGTATTTTTATATATACTCCCGTAGCTTATTTTTTCTAGACACTTTAGGCATAGAAATCTTTTAGCAATAGCTCTTTTCTTCCGTAAAATAGCTTGGTATTGATTTTTCAAATAGTCATAACTTTTTACTCGTTCATCCAAATTAGATAAAACCAACGCCTACATTTCCGTCTTGATTCCACCTATCTAGTGAATCTATCAAATAAACTTTTTGAAACTTTCAAATTTCAAAATTTGTTCAGATTCATATTCAAACTTTTTTCGATCATATCTTTTTATCCGTAGCTCCGTTTCCAATTAACCCAACTACATCGGATTCGTATAGAAGTAATCTTTCCATTCGCACAACTAGTGTCATCTTTCGAACATATAATTTTGATCCTAGCCAGTTACTCTAGTAGTCCACCAATGATTTTTGCACAACACTCTAAGCAGATTCAATGCTATGTTGAATTACATGATCTGTTATTTTCAATCTAGTAATTCTTTTTCCTACATATTCATATTGACTTCCTACATGTAGTAGCATAATTAGTTTTAACTTTTGATCTTTTCAAATTTGAACGATTCAAACTTTGAACTCGAAACTTCACTTGATCACATCTTGTAAATTGTAGTGCATTTTCAATTGATTCCTTTTTTCAAATTGCATCCCTAGGCGTAATCTAACATCTTGAGCCATCACCATACTTCTTCACCGAAATTAGGATCTGATCTTGCAAAATGATTTGATTTGGTTCTTTTGGAGTTTTTGCAATGTTTCTTTGCCTTTTCTTTTGGATCTTTGAGTGACTGCTTGTGTGTGGTTATAATTGCTTGCTTACGATAGATTGATCAGAGTGTGACGAGTAGAACTATCAGGAATTATGAGTGCGAAGAATCTTCATCAACAGTACAAGGCAAGTTCACACTTTGATCATACTCTTCCTAAACCCAGTTATACTTGCATTTGTTTCACCCTCAAATATTTGCATGACTAGGATTGGGAATTGGGCGGTGCTATGTAGTTGATGAGGTAGGAAGCTATTACCTTTGATTACCCCGGGATTATATGTTATGCTCTTATTGCTTAGCCATGCTCGTAGACCTGGATTGGTATGTGAGATTCATGAAAGTTGCGAGAATTATAATAATTAAGGGTAACTTTAAGGTGGCAACATTAACACACATCTGGGTGGAATGGTTGGGGCACCCTGGAGAACTCGGTGGCTTGCCCGGGCACCTGGAGAACCCAGTGCTTGCCCAAGGTGATCCCGGAGTACCCGTTTGATCATCCTATGGAATGCCACCCAGGCTCAAAGGGATCATAAGATTATTCATGCTAGAAACTTCCGTGTGCAGCCAAAAGCCATTATGGGCTCTGGCATAGTTGAGTAAGTTTTGTGACCTCTTTCAGTGGTAGGCTAGCAGATGTAGGGGAAAGTAGGTGGTACTGTCTACCCAGAGTAAAGAGTGAATGCTTTAGAATGACTATGTCTCAATCTTCCGATCATGGATGTGAAAGAGTCTTGTGGGGAAAAGTGCGCAAACCTCTGCAGAGTGTACAAACTAAACATGATTAGCCGTGTCCCCGGTTATGGACAACTTTGAGTATTTGGAAGTGAATTATTTGTTGATCTCATCACTCTATTTAATGAAACTGTTGGGTTATTAATGATTTGGTTATTTTGGGAATTGATTTGGAGTTACCTTCTCAATATGGGTAATTTAACTTAGTAGTAAATAGAATTTATTCCTTTGTTGTAGGGAAAAATTAGCTTTATGCAAAATTTAAACTTAGAGCCTCCACCAGCCAAATATGCATATAGAGATAGACATTCTCATTATTATTATATGGTGTGAAATTGCCAGTACATTCAATGTACTGACCTACATGGCTGCAACATCTCATGTTGCAGGAATCACACGACGAGTAAGTGATACGTTAGGGTTACGATGTCTACACTCAACTTTGTCGTTGGTGTTGTTGGGACTCCACAGCTCTGTTGTTTCTTCCTCTATAGGGATTGAGGTAATAGAATTTACGTTACTTATACATGTGATTCACCTCTGTTATAAATCCTCGAGTACTGTGTGTGTCAGCATACCGATCCAGGGATGACACTTAAGCACAGAGACTTCGATCCATTCGGGTCGGGTCGCTACACTTGTTCCCATGAATTATTTGCTCACAAAATCCCTATGCATAGGAAATGGGTTAGGCTTAAATGTGCTTGCCATGTGTTTCATGATGCTCTTGTTATGTTTCAATTCTTATCTTTTGTGTGAGCATCATTGAAATCATCATGCCTGGCTAAAAGGCATTTAAGAAAAGTGCTTGTTGGGAGACAATCCAACACCTTTTACCTACTGTTTATGTGTGTTAACATGATTAGGCTACTGTAGTAATCATGTTTTATTGTTTTTGTTTCAATAAAGTGCCAAGTAAGACCTTTGGGATTTCTTACAGTGATAGTTGATTTGATCTTGCTGAAAAACAGATATTTTTGCGCTCAGGAAAACAATTCTCAGCTTTAACAAAAGCGTGATAAAATGTTGATTCTTTTTGCAGAAGATTAATAGACAAATTTCCCAGGTTTTCCTATTTTTTCAGGATTTTTATAGTAGCAGAAGTGTGGTTGGAGTACAGATTACTACAGACTGTTCTGTTTTTGATAGATTCTGTTTTCAATGCATAGCTTGCTTGCTTTGTAGTTTCTATGGCTTATATTGTTCAATATAAATTGTGGAAATGATATGCTACAGTAGGAATTGTGTTATAACAATTACAAATCTTGTATTTGACAGTACCAAAAGTGAAATGGTTTGCTCTTTATCATACTAACATATCTCACAAAGTTCCGTTAAGTTTTGTGTGATTGAAGTTTTCAAGTTTTGGGTGAGATGTCGATATAAGGAGAATAAGGAGTGAAAAGACCCTAACCTTTGGGATTCCCAAGGCACTACAATTTAATATTCAAGGAATATCCATGCAACTAAGCTTGGGGGTGCCCCGGAAGGCATCCCCTCATTCGTCTCCAACATTATCAGTAACCTGACTTGGAGCTATGTTTTCATCCGTCACATGATATGTGTTTTGCTTGGAGCATCATTTTCTTTTGTTAGTATTTTCTTTCTGTTATTTAGAATAATTTTTTGCATCTTTTATTTCAATAAAAGTGGAAATGATAACCTTTGCCATCCTTATTTTGCAAGTATACATGTTGCTGTTTGAAAACAGAAAGTTTACCGATGTTGCAAAAATTCCCTAGAAAAGTAAGAATGTGATAAAATGTTGAAACTTTTTGCAAAATAAGATATGATACATTTTCTACAGTGTGGTAAATTTTTATAATCTTTGTAGTTTAAGAAGTATTGATACTCTTGCATTTTTTACAAACTGTACTGTTTTGACAGATTGCTGTTATGTTTGCATATGATTGCTTGTTTAATGATTCTATTTGAGGATAGGAGTATTAAATATGCAGAGGCATTTAGTATTAAATTTTGAATAATATTTTTTGTTATTTGCTATAGTAGAGAATGATAAGGTTTTTGCATTGGTTTATACTAACTTATCTCAGTAGTTCTTGTTGAGCTTTGTGTGGATGAAGCTTTTGAGATTTAGGAAAACCGTGATATGAGAAGTATTAAGGAGACACAAAAGCTTAAGCTTGGGTATGCCCAAGGCATCCCAAGATAATATTTCAAGAAGTCTCAAGCATCTAAGCTTGGGGATGCCCCGGTAGGCATCCCACCTTTCTTCTTCAACAATTATCGGTTAGTATCAGTTGAGCCTAACTTTTTTCTTCTTCACATGAGTTGTGCTATCCTTGAAATGTAATTTTGTTTTGTTTTGCTTCCTGTTTTAATAAAATACTTAGATCTGAAACTTTTAAATAAGAGAGAGTCCTCAAATAGCTACCCATTTACATAACTACTCGCTTGATCTTCACTTATATCTTTTCGAGTAGCTTGTCATTTGCTCTAGTGCTTCACTTATATCTTTTTGGGCACGGTGTGCTTTAGTATTTTTGAAGAAATTCTCTCTTGCTTCACTTAAATTAATTTGAGAGAAAGAAATATTATGCTCATGATCTTCACTTATATTTGTTTGAGCTTATCAAAAGCAACACATGAAAATTAGTTTCAAAGTGATAGATATCCAAGAAGGATATAATAAAAACCTTCATGAAGATCATTGGAGAAAATAAACTTGATTCCTTGTAATAGTTTTGAGATATGATGATGCGATATGTAAGTCATGTTGATGAGTAATTATGCTTTAGTAAGAATATTGGTGTTACGGTTTGTGATTCCCTATGCAAGCACGAAAGTCAATAGTTATGCAAAGAAATTACATCCTACTTGTGGTGCATTATTCGATGTTAATTATGCTCAATGCTCGCTTATGGGATTATTCATTTCTTGGGTGGTCGATTCTCAGTCTTATGCTAGCCTTCATTTTGCACTAAGTATGATCACTACTTGTGCATCCAAAATCCTTTAAACCAGTTTTGCCACATGAGTCCATTATACCTACCTATACGTGGCATTCTTTTGTCGTTCTAAGCAAATTTGTATGTGCCATCTCTAATTTCCAAAACAAATTTCTCTTTTGTGGGCTCGTACCGCTCATGAAGCGGTGAGGGGTGGCCAATATTTTCCATAGTAGATGTGTTATTCTCACGATGAGTGTTTATTCGCTTGTCATTGCACGAGAGTAAGGCAAAGGTATTAGGGATGCCCACTCCCGAAATGAAAAATGAATTTACTTTATATTGTCAAATAATAAATTCCTTGGAAAGTGTTGGTATGGAGGGCACCCATGGATACGGTTCGCCAGGGAAAGTGAAAGTATGGTTGAAAAAGGAATAAACTTTATTTTCTGTTTGGGAACCGCCTATGATATATCTAGCATGGAAAGTGTTGGGAGCTCTAAGTCATTTTCCTTGGTGGGAAAAGTATGCCTCACAAAATGTTTTTATCTCTCAATTTTTGCTTTGAGCTCTGGCACCTCTACAAATCCCTACTTCCCTCCGCGAAGGGCCTTTCTTTTATATTATGCAATTTTTATTTTTAATTTGAGTCTCCATCTTCTCTTATAAAAGCGCTAACTAGGGGCACTATGATCGTACTTGAGCATTGGGTGTTGCTAATATGCGAGTGTCTTTCATGAATGGATCAATGATTGAGCATGATGGACTAGGGATAACTTATTTTAGCGTTGATATTTTGAAAGACATGGTTGCTTATTGATATGCTTGAGTATTGAAATCTTAAAGTCAAAACTAGACTATTGCTTTGAACCAGATAAAAGTCCAAATGTCCATACTACAAAAGAAAAGAATATGTGATGAATATGATATGTAGCTTTCCACAACAAATATTCCATTTTCAATTGCTAATTTATCAGGATAAGTTTTATGAGAAAGAGTTGATGTTATGATGCTAGGAAAAGTGATTGAAATTATCATTGATCAAACTTGTGCACTTTGCTAGCATTCACACATCATAAATTATTTCTTTTATCATTTACCTACTCGAAGACGAGTAGGAATTAAGCTTGGGGATGCTGATACGTCTCCAACGTATCTATAATTTATGAAGTATTCATGCCATCTTTACAACAATTTTATATGGTTTTGGTATGATTTGCATGCAACTAACCCGGACAGACGTTGTTTTGAGCAGAACTACCGTGGTGTTGTTTTTTGTGCAGAAATGGAAGTTCTCTAAATGAGCTGAAACTTTTTGATGATTTTTTTTGCAACAAAAGAGACCCCGAAGCTTCATGGGAGGGCCAGAAGAGCCACGAGGTGGGCACAACCCACCATGGCGCGCCTGGTGGGCCTGGCTAGCCCTGGTGGGTTGTGCTCACCTCGAGGCCCATCTTCGTGTGAAACCGACGATAAAAAATCCTATAAATAGAGAAACCATCAGAAATAACCCTAGATCAGAAGTCCCCGTGGCCGCAGGCCTCAGTAGCCACCGAAAACCAATCTAGACCATTTTTGGCGCCCTGCCGGAGGGGGAATCATCTCCGGTGGCCATCTTCATCATCCCGGCGGCCACCACGATGAGGAGGGAGTAGTCCACCCTCGGGGCTGAGGGTTTGTACCAGTAGCTATGTGTTTAATCTCTCTCTCTCATGTTCTTGAGATGTGACGATCTTGATGTATCACGGCGTTTGTTAATATAGTCAGATCATATGGTGTTTTCCCCTCTCTATCTTGTTGTGATGAATTGAGTTTTCCCTTTGAGATTTGGTTGTTCTCGGATTGAATACTTTTTATGGATTTGAGAGCACTTGATATGTGTCTTGCATATGAATACCCGTGGTGACAATGAGGTATCATATTGATTCTCTTGATATGTGTTTTGGCACTCAACTCATGGATTCCCGAGGTGACATTGGGGTAATCTATGCATAGGGGTTGATGCACGTTCTCATCTTTGTTTCTCCGGTAGCAATCTTGGGGCACTCTTTGAGGTTCTTTGTGTTGGATTAAGTATTATGAATCTGAATTTGCTTTGGTGTTATTTTAGTATGAACTCTTAATAGATCGATCGAAAAGAGTAACGTAGTGTTATTTTAGTATGAACTCTTGATAGATCGATCAGAAAGAATAGCTTAGTGTTATTTTAGTATAACCTCTTGGATAGGTGTAGGCGTCTGCATTGTATAATTTTATGGCAATAGTATAACCATGCTCGGTCCTCAAGTGAACTCTCTTTACCTCCGTACTTTCCATAGTATTGAAACCAATCTTATCCAAGACATAAATTCTTGCATGGCAGGGGATACGCTAGTAGAATAGTAAAAAATTAAAATTATAAGTTGAAGCAAAAGAAGCAGAAGTCATGCTTAATTAAAAAAAGACTTGTCATTGTGACTTACTGTATCCACTTCGAAGTTCTCATCAGCACGATGCTGAAGCGCCTACCACCAACTAGGTGAGGCCTGTTGCACAGGCCGCGCTCATCTTCACAACATTCGCACATACCGAATTCCTTTTCATTGTCAGACATTTCCATGTTTATATTTTAAACATTAATTGAAAACTGATCGAAGGAAACTACCAGCAAACTCAACACACAGATCACTATTACTCAACATGCAACGGGTTGAATTTAGGTATGTCGAGTCTTCCTTCCAAAACTCCCGTCTCACATATATGGTGGGCACTCCCTCTCTGATATTGCGACCGTCGGTGATGGTCGCTACTCCTCCTTTCCCTAGTGCATTACATATATCTAGCACAAGGAAAAGAAGGAGAAGTGACCACCACGACAACAGTCGGCATTCTTCTTCTGCCATATATGGTGGACACTCCCTCATCAATTTTTCTACCGTTGATGATGGTCACTACTCCTTCTTCCCCTAGTGCATAACAAAGGTCTAGCACAAAGAGAAGAAGGAGAAGCAACCCCCACGACAACAGTCGGCATTCTTCTTCTCTCATATATGGTGCAGACTCTCCCTCACTGATTTTTTGACTGTCATGTATGGAGCACCGACACACTTAAAGTCAACTCGAAATTTCGTTTAATTCTCTTTCTAGCAAATCCGGGTCTCTTGATATTTCCTACATATTCTAGCACAAGTCATGCCTAAATTCACGAAAAAAATCCGGCATGACCTTTGCTAAAATAGGACATATCGAGCGCCTGAAATCTGCCAGAACAGAAATGAATCAACACTCCGGTAAAACATAGGCCACTCGGAAATGAATCAACACTTCGCACATGAGCATAAACTGGTGCTCATTGCATTTCAATGATTCAATATTGACAAAAACATTTCCATATATCTTATAACCCAAACATTTCATTTGGTTAAGAAGCATAACTAAATACCCAAGTTCTACTTTATTCAACACCGGGGAGTGGAGGAGGAGGTGGACTTTTAGCTCACCGACTCGGGTGTAGAGGACGTAGAGGTAGCTCGGATGACGATCACTCCAAGGAGACACAACTCTACAAAGCCTACATATTCCACCGAGTAAAATTTTAATTAGATCATGAAATCTCATATAGCATTCTTTGATGACAAAGTGATAATGACATAAATTCAACTAGTTCTATTAATTCAACTAGTTCAACTAAGCACTTACTAAAAATGAACTAGTTCTATTAATTTTCTTACTAAAAATAAACTAGTTCTATAGTAAAAAATTAATTAGATCATCAAATCTCATATACCTAAATTTTCTTACTAAAAATAAATTGGTTCTTTTAATTCAACTAGTTCAACTAAGCACTTACATTAAATAAAAATAATTAATTTTCTTACTAATTCAACTAGTTCTATTAACCACTTCCTAATTAAATAAACTATTTCTATTGAACACTTACTAAAAACTGTTAAAAAACTACATTATAGAGTAACAGTAGGGGGTGAGGGAGGAGGAGGAATGAGAGAGGAGGAGGGGGAGGAGGTGGAGGAGGGTGGTGGGAGGAGGGCTGCCGGCGGAGGGCTTGGCCGAAGGAGGAGGGAGGAGGGGGCGGCCGGAGGAGGAGGTAGGGTGATACGCCTCCAACGTATCTATAATTTATGAAGTATTCCTGCCATGTTTACAACAATTTTATATTGTTTTGGTATGATTTGCATGGAACTAACCCGGACTGACCTTGTTTTCAGTAGAACTACCGTGCTGCTATTTTTTGTGCAGAAATGAAAGTTCTCCAAATGAGCTAAAACCTTTTGACGATTTTTTTTGGAACAAAACAGACCTCTGAAGCTTCATGGAGGGCCAGAATAGCCACGAGGAGGGCACAACCCACCAGGGTGCGCCTGGTGGGCCTGGCTTGCCTCGGTGGGTTGTGCTCACCTCAAGGCCCATCTTCACGTGAAACTGACGCCAAAAAATCCTAAAAATAGAGAAACCATCAGAAATAGCCCTAGATCAGAATTTCCGCGACCGCAGGCCTCCATAGCCACCGAAAACCAATCTAGACCCCTTCCGACACCCTGCCGGAGGGGGGAATCATCTCCGGTGGCCATCTTCATCATCCCAGCGGCCACCACGATGAGGGAGTAGTCCACCCTCGGGGCCGAGGGTTTGTACCAGTAGTTATGTGTTTAATATCTCTCTCTCTCTCGTGTTCTTGAGATGTGACGATCTTGATGTATCGCGGGCTTTGTTAATATAGTCGGATCATATGGTGTTTTCCCCTCTCTATCTTATTGTGATGCATTGAGTTTTCCCTTTGAGATTTCGTTATTATCGGATTGAACACTTTTATGGATTTGAGAGCACTTGATATATGTCTTGCATATGAATATCCGTGGTGACAATGGGGTATCATATTGATTCACTTGATATGTGTTTTGGCACTCAACTCGCGGATTCCTGAGGTGACATTGGGGTAATCTATGCATGGGGGTTGATGCATGTTCTCGTCTTTGTTTCTTCTGTCGAAATCTTGGGGCACTCTTTGAGGTTCTTTGTGTTGGATTGAGTATTATGAATCTGAATTTCCTTTGGTGTTATTTTAGTACGAACTCTTGATATTTCGATCGGAAAGAGTAACTTACTGTTAGTTTAGTACGAACTCTTGATAAATCGATCAGAAAGAATAACTTGGTGTTATTTTAGTAGGAACTCTTGGATAGATCGATCGGAAAGAATAGCTACAAACAATTTATTCTTATGTTCTCTACTAGATAGGAACTTTGGAGTAATTCTTCATCACACTTTGAGGGATGGTTATATGATCCAATTATATTAGCACTGTTGAGAGATTGCACTAGCGAAAGTACGGACCCTAGGCCTCATTTTCAAGCATTGCAATACCATTTTTGTGCTTGTTTACTATTTGCCACCTTGCTGTTTTTATTTATTCAGATAATAAAAATGTATTTCTACCATCAATATTAGACTTTTATCACCATCTCTTCACCGAACTAGTGCACCTATACAATTTGCCATTGTATTGGGTGTGTTGGGGACACAAGCGATTTCTTGTATTTGGTTGCAGGGTTGTTTGAGAGAGACCATCTTCATCCTACAGCTCCCATGGATTGATAAACCTTAGGTCATCCACATGAGGGGAAATTGCTACTGTCGTACAAAACTCTGTGCTTGGAGGCCCAACACGAGTCTACAAGAATAAAGTTGCGTAGTAGACATCAGAGGGGCGTAGTAGGGAGGAGGGAGGAGGAGGAGGGAGGAGAGAGGAGGAGGAGGGAGTAGGAGGGATAGAGGGACTACCTTAGTGGAGGAGGGGCAGGAGCGTCGGTGGCGGCGGGCGACGACGGTGGTTGGGCAACGACGGCGGCGGCGGACGATGGGGGTGTGGGGGAGCGAGAGTGAGAGTGGAGAGGGAGAGTGGGGGCGCTCAGTCAGTTGGATAAGGCGCTTAGCAGTAGCGGGCGTTAGGATAAAGCGCTAGTACTAAACTCCATAGCAGCAACGCTTTTAATTCGAGAAGCGCTACTGTTATGCCTGTAGCAGTAGCGCCTTCTGCAAAATGCGCTACTGCTAAGGCTAAGAATGTGAAAAAAATCAAAAATAAATTGGTCATCAATGATCTTTTTGTGTAGAATCTAAATTGCCAACAGGAATCTTCCCTAGTTTAAGAATCGGCGAAGATTCCTATTGCGACCACAGATCCTACACATAGAGTTCAATGAAGACCAAGTGGTTGTGATGGTTTGAGAAGCTCCATATTTAAGTTTGTAAACATTCTGTTCGCGGAGCGAGGTGGGACTAAACTTTGGTCTTATTAGGAGGGGACTGAATTTAGCAGTAGCGCTAGTTAGAGGAAAGCTCTATTGCTAAGTTCAATAGCAGTAGCGCTTTTAACATGTGAGCGCTCCTAGTATACCTAGACTACCTGGAACGGTCTGGCAATTGTAGTAGTAGCGTGCTTTCTAGCTACAGCACTACTGCTATGCGCGTAGTAGCAGCGCTCGTTCTGCCCAAGCGCTACTGCTATTTAGTAGCAATTCTTCCTTTTTAAAAGCACTATTGGTGAGCTCCTATGTATAAGCATTTCCCTAGTAGTGCACCGAGATGCAAAACTTCTTGTAGTTGGTGCAACTCGGTGAGACCAAATAGTTCTAATCGGTGGCACCAAGGTGAAAACCTAGATCAATCTAGTGGTTTCGGTGGGACCAAATATGAGTGTATTGGCCTGACTGAAATTCACCAGAAGGTTTTGGAAGTCAGCCCTTGACGGGTCGGTGGCTCCGAGTGCTCCTCAGCCAGAGGGTCCAAAAAAGACTTGTTCAAATTTTGTGATGTAGAATGAATAGAATTTGAGAAGAGAAAAAGCATAGATAGCTAGAGGGAGTACTTAAGCATTCTTGTCCATCCATCTGGTCAACAAAAACCAAACAATCAAAACTACAAATGGATGTCCTCGAATGGAGAAAATTATGCAACCAACATGCTCACACAATAAGATAGCAAATGAAACATGTGACAAAGCATGCACATACACTCTAGCATCTATCGAGCAATTGGCGATGACTAGGTCATCTATATATGAGTATGTTGACTTAGGAGTCAAATGATAACATTTGATCATAGGTCATACTCAGCATTTAAGCACAAGTTGGGTTACCATTTTTACATAAAGCATTGTCGCGTTCACACCATTAGAATTGCTTTAGCTCAATTTTTAGAGCAAAGCTTCCCCTAGATGTGATATCCCCGCAAGAGGGATGAACTAACCTTGAGTTTTGTCGATGATGACTTCATGTAGATGTTGAAGATGTGGATGCTCTATATTGATCTAGATCTTTTGGAGAAACCCATTGGAGTGTTGCACTTTCAATACCTACATGGGTTAGTCCCACAAGGAACATACAAGGATATCCATAGACATAGATTGAAACACACATATGATGATGTACATGAAAGCATTAGGTTACCTTGTCCTTCTCTTGTTGAGGAACAAACTTCATCTTGGGGGTATTGATCTTCTTCCCACTCAACTCCATTGGCATTGAACTTCCGTTCAAAACCAACACCTTGATTCTTTTGGTGCCTTCCTTGCTAGCGTACAATTTCCTCAAATTGCTTACTTCCGGCAAGACTCTTATAAACACCTTTCTCTATAATTCCCTTCAATAAGCTATTTTCTTGCTCAAATGTAACTTGGCTAAGAGAATCATTAGTGGAATCAATAGAACTACTAGAAGTAACAATATTGGGATTAACATGGTTATTGTTACTACTAGAGGAAGAATCTTTCTTGCTCTTATTGCCAGATTTTACTTGTGGCATATAAGTAGACAAGAGGAGACGTTTGGCAAGATAAGAAGAACTCTTCTTTCGAAGATCATGATTTATAGCTTTTAGGAACTCATGCTCTTGCTCTAAATTTAGCTTCTCGAAGTGTATCTTCTCATGAGTCCTTTGTAGCTCTCTATGATCCTCTGGAGTTGTTTCATGAGATAACTTAAGAGAGTGTTTAGTTCTTTAGTTAGACACTCAATATCCTTCTTATCATTGTCATTCATTTCATCTTGATAAGCATGATTACTAGCAAGTTCATCATAGTTTTCATCACTAGTGTTGTCAACAAGTAAATAATCAGCACCTAGCAAATCATCTTCATCGCTATTGAAATCAACATACTCGGGGTGTGATACCTTAGGGTGTTTAGCCATGAAGCATCTTAAAATTCCTTCATTTGGTGAGTCAAATATGTCGTAGGAGTTGTATGACACAAGTGCAAGACCGGCAACACCTTCATCTTGAGTATATTCGGAATCGGAGTGATAGCTTCTCTCAGAGTAGTTGTCGGAGTTGGAACCAGATACCCATTCACCAATGTGAGCTTGATGTCTTTGTCTTGTGTAGCTCTTTGATGACTTGTCCTTCCTTTCTGAATCGTTGCTTCTACAAGAGGGTCTTTGTTCCTAATGATCATCTCTACTCCTTCTCTCTCTTGGAGGTGATTCATCTCTTCTACTCCTCCTTTTTGGTGAATCTTCACTTTTCTTGTAGGGATCCATACACTCATTGGAGTAGTGTCCGGGTCTTCCACAATTGTAGCAATTGCGATCATGACTAGAAGATCTTTTTTCATTGTAGGATCTTGACTTGGAGCTTCTCTCTTTGCTTCTATTCTTGTAGAACATGTTTTCTTCATCATTAAGCTCAATTCTTCATTGGAGACTTGCTTCTCACTTGATATTGTAGGAGCATCACTTGAAGCTTTGTAGGCACCACTTGACTTCTTGTGGAGCTCTTCCTTATCCTTGAGTGACATCTCATGAGCAACTTTGTAATTAGGCATCATTTGGATCAAGGTGCACACGGTATCATATTTTCCATCCAAGGCTCTTAGGATCTTCTTGATGATGAATTTGTCGGTCATCTCTTTGCTTCCTAAGCTGGCAATCTCATTTGTGATGAGAGCAAGCCTAGAGTACATCTCTGTGACTCCTTCGCCATCCTTCATCTTGAACTTGTCAAGTTGACTTTGAAGCACATCCAATTTGGATTCCTTGATGGACTCGGTACCTTCGTGCATATCAACCAAAGCATCCCAAAATTCCTTTGCATTCTCATGGCTCCTGATTTTGGTGAATTCTTCGGGGTACAATCCATTGAAGAGAATATCTCAAGCTTGAGCATTCTATTGAAGCATCTTCATTTCTTTCACGGACGCTTCACGATCCGATTCTTTTCCATCCTCAAAGAAATTGATATGTCTCCATCGTATCTACTTTTCCAAACACTTTTGCCCTTGTTTTGGACTCTAACTTGCATGATTTGAATGGAACTAACTCGGACTGGCATTGTTTTCAGCAGAATTGCCATGGTGTTATTTTTGTGCGGAAATAAAAGTTCTCGGAATGACCTGAAAATCAATGGAGAATATTTTTGGAATATATAAAAAATATTGGCAAAAGAATCCACGTCAGGGGGCCACACCATGTCCATGAGGGTGGGGGCACGCCTACCCCCTGGGTGCGCCCCCTGTTTCGTGGGCCCCCTGGTGCGCCACAGACCTCAACTCCAACTCCATATATTCACGTTTGGGGAGAAGAAAATCACAGAGAAGGATTCATTGCGTTTTACGATACAGAGCCACCACCAAGCCCTAGTCTCTCTCGGGAGGGCTGATCTGGAGTCCCTTCGGAGCTCCGAAGAGGGGAATCCGTCGCCATCGTCATCATCAACCTTCCTCCATCACCAATTTCATGATGCTCACCGCCGTGCGTGAGTAATTCCATCGTAGGCTTGCTGGACGATGATGGGTTGGATGAGATTTATCATGTAATCGACTTAGTTTTGTTAGGGTTTGATCCCTAGTATCCACTATGTTCTGAGATTGATGGTGCTATGACTTTGTTGTGCTTAATGCTTGTCACTAGGGCCCGAGTCCCATGATTTCAGATCTGAACCTATTCTGTTTTCATGAATATATGTGAGTTCTTGATCATATCTTGCAAGTCTATAGTCACCTATTATGTGTTATGATTCGTTAACCTCGAAGTGACAATAATCGGGATACTTACCGGTGATGACCGTAGTTTTAGGAGTTCATGTATTCACTATGTGTTAATGCTTTGGTCCGGTACTCTATTAAAAGGAGGCCTTAATATCCCTTAGTTTCCAATAGGACCCCGCTGCCATGGGAGGGTAGGACAAAAGATGTCATGTAAGTTCTTTTTCATAAGCATGTATGACTATATTCGGAATACATGGCTACATTACATTGATGAACTGGAGTTAGTTCTGTGTCACCCTATGTTATAAGTATTGCATGATGAATCACACCTGACATAATTATCCATCACTGATCCATTGCCTACGAGCTTTTCATATATTGTTCTTTTCTTATTTACTTTTCCGTTGCTACTGTTACAATCACTATAAAACCAAAATTGCTACCGTTACTTTTGCCACCGTTACCACTACTATCATATAACTTTGCTGCTAAATACTTTGCTGCAGATATTAAGTTTCAAGGTGTGGTTGAATTGACAACTCAGCTGCTAATACTTGAGAATATTCTTTGGCTCCCCTTGTGTCGAATCAATAAATTTTGGTTGAATACTCTACCCTCGAAAAATGTTGCGATCCCCTATACTTGTGGGTTATCAAGACTATTTTCTGGCATCATTGCTGAGGGCCATAGCTCTATTCTTTGAGTCACTTGGGATTTATATCTGTTAATCACTATGAAGAACTTGAAAGATAAAAGAACTAAGATTTTTTCCTCAACAACAAGGGGAGGTAAGGAACTGCCATCTAGCTCTGCACTTGATTCACCTTCTGTTTTGAGTAAACTTGCGACACCTACACCTACTATTCATTCTGATATGTCGCATGTTATTGATGATGCCACTTCTGCTTTGCATGATGCTTATGATGAAACTACTTCTATGCTAGATACTACTGTGCCACTAGGTGAATTTCTTGATGAACAACTTGCTAGGGCTAGAGAGAATGAAATTATTGAAACTGATAATATTGATGAAAGTGATGATGAAGATTCTCCCCCTAGATATGAATTGCCTGTTGTGCCTGAGGGTTATGTTATGGATGAAGAAACTACTAGAGGGTTCTTAGCTTGCAATGATAGATTTGATCTAAAGAAATTATTAGCTAAGCATAAAGAAAAATCCTTGAATGCTAGAATGAAACATGACCCTGCTTTTGCTACTTCACCTATCTTTATTACTGATAAATATTATGATTTCTCTGTCGAACCTGAGTTAATTACTTTGGTTGAATCTGATCCTTTTTATGGCTATGAATCTAAAACTGTTGTGGCACATCTTACTAAATTAAATGATATAGCCACCCTGTTTACTCACGATGAGAAAACTCGCTACTACTTTATCCTTAAGTTATCCCCATTCTCATTAAAGGGTGATGCTAAAACATGGTTTAATTCTCTTGATCCTGGTTGTGTGCGTAGTCCCCTAGATCTGATTGATTACTTCTCTGCTAAATATTTCCCCGCTCATAAGAAACAAGCTGCCTTAAGGGAAATATATAATTTTGTGCAAATTGAAGAAGAGAGTCTCCCACGAGCTTGGGGAGGCTTCTCCGATTACTTAATGCTTTGCCTGATCATCCTCTCAAGAAAAATGAAATACTTGATATCTTCTATAATGGACTAACCGATGCTTCCATAGACCACCTGGATAGTTGTGCTGGTTGTGTTTTCAGGGAAAGAACTATTGATCAAACTGAATTTCTATTGAATAATATGTTGCGTAATGAAAATGATTGGACACTTCCTGAACCAACTCCTAAGCCAACTCCAAAGAAAAGAGGTATTCTATTTCTTGGTCCTGAAGATATGCAAGAGGCAAAGAAATCGATGAAAGAAAAAGGTATTAAAGCTGAAGATGTTAAGAATTTACCACCTACTGAAGAAATACATGGTCTTGATAACCCGACACAGGTAGTAAAGGTAAATTCCCTCTATAGATTTGATAAATATGAAATCCCATCTACTAAGTTTGCTAGCCAATGCTTGGATGAGTTTGATGACTTTATGGTTAAGCAAGAAGACTTCAATGCTTATGTTGGTAGATAATTGAAACACAATTCTGATATGCTTGAACACTTGAGTGATTATATGTCTAGAGTTAAAGGTGAACTTAAACTTGTTAGTAAACATGCTTCTATGATTACCACTCAAGTAGAACAAGTACTTAAAGCTCGGAATGATTTTCTCAATGAATTAAATAATAAGAAAAATGATAATGCTATTAGAGTTATGACTAGATGGGGTAAATGACTCAGGAACCTTTGTAACCTTAGGGACATCCTAAGAGAATTGAGCAAGATTCTCAGAGAATTAATGTTCATGCACCTAGTTCTTCTTCTAAGAAGAAAAAGAAAAACGATAGGACTTTGCATGCTTCTAGTGAACCTGTCGTTGACACACCTGACAATCCAAACGATATCTCTATTTCTGATGCTGAAACACAATCTGGTAATGAACATGAACATAGTGATAATGTTGATGATGATGTTCATGTTGATGCTCAACCTAGCAATAACAATGATGTATAGATTGAACCTGTTGTTGATCTTGATAACCCACAATCAAAGAATCAACGTTATGATAAGAGATACTTTGTTGCTAGGAAGCACGGTAAGGAAAGAGAAACATGGGTTTAGAAACCCATGCCCTTTCATCCTAAACCATCCAAGAAAAGGGATGATGAGGATTTTGAGTGTTTTGCTGAAATGATTAGACCTATCTTTTTGCGTATGTGTTTGACTGATATGCTTAAAATGAACCCTTATGCTAAATACATGAAGGATATTGTTACTAATAAAAGAAAGATACCGGAAGCTGAAACTTCACCATGCTTGCTAATTATACTTTTAAGGGTGGAATACCTAATAATCTAGGAGATCCAGGAGTACCAACTATACCATTCTCCATTAAAAGAAACTATGTTAAAACTGCTTTTTGTGATCTTGGAGCCGGTTTTAGTGTTATGCCTCTCTCTTTACATCGTAGACTTGATTTGAATAAGTTGACACCTACTGAAATATCTTTGCAAATGGCCGATAAATCAACTTCTATACCTGTCGGTATTTGTGAGGATGTGCTTGTTGTGGTTGCAAACGTTACTATTTTAACGAACTTTGTTATTCTTGATATTCCCGAGGACGATAGTATGTCGATTATCCTTGGTAGACCCTTTTTGAATACTGCAGGGGCTGTTATTAATTGCAACAAAGGCAAAGTCACTTTTCATCTTAATGGTAATGAGCATATGGTACACTTTCTGAGGAAACAATCTCAAGTCCATAGTATCAATTCTATTGGAAAAAATTCAACAATCACTATTAGAGGTTTTGAATTTCCTCTTCCTACTATCAAGAAGAAGTATGATATTCTTATTGTCGGGGATGTGCATATCCCCGTTGAGGTAACCTAGTGTTATTCAAAATTTCTCCGGTTTCATGGGATGCGGAATGAGTTTGTTAACAAGACTTGATCAACCTTGTTAGTGGATTCCTTTTGATGAGAATGAGATGGATGAAGTTAGAAAGCACAACTTTCTGTACCCTCATTTTACTTTCTGTTATTTAGTTTAAGTAAAGCAAAAATAGTATTTTCTGTCTGTTTTCTGAATTATCCTTGCAATAAAAAAATACCCCGAAAATAAATGTTCTCCAAATGCCCTGAAAATGAAATATGACTTTTTCCAGAATATTTAAGAATTATTGGCACTCAGAACACACCAGGGGGACCCACAATGTGCCCACAAGGGTGGAGGGGGCGCCCACCCCCTAGGCGTGCCCCCTGCCTCGTGGACACCACGTGGGTCCCCTCCACTTATTCTTGCACCCACACACTTCATCTTCCACCAGAAAAAATTATCCACTAGCTCAAACCCGAGTTCTAGCACATCTTGCTGCCACTTTTGATCTCCTTGCTCAAAGCTCCATTCACAAAACTGCTTGGGGGGATTGTTCTTCGGTATGTGACTCCTCCAATGGTCCAATTAGTTTTTGTTCTAGTGCTTTATTTATTGCAAGTTTTTGCTGCTTAGGTGACCCTGTTCTTGAGCTTGCATGCCAAATTTATGTGGTCAAAAGTAGTTTTAATGCATGATATAGCCTCTAGGCACTTGTAGGAGTAGTTGCTATCAATTTTGTTGAGTTTGGTTCACTTATATTTTGAGTCACTAAAAATTTCAGAAATTTTTCAGAGGAAGAAATGTGTTTAGGAAAATGTACCAAGGTGGTTCCTCAAGGAAGCAAGGCCCAAGGCCCGCAATACGTGAACCGGATAATGAACTACCAATGGAGGCTCAAGTGCGGCCTTGTGAATGTCCGTCAGAGGATTTCATTGTCCAGGTAGGCATCAAGGAAGAATTTGACGCATATGTGTGTAATGCTGATCTTGAGAGCTTCATGTCAGATAAGTGCCGGCAATACCTCTATTTAACTGATTCATTTGTGAAAAGGTTTAAATTTACATCCTCGCGCAATTCTCACAATGTCCTATTTGATCTTTATGATAAATCTTATACACTGGACTTAGAAGATTTTAATACTGCTTGTAAACTCCCGCGGTGGGGTAGTGCTAGTGAACCTCGCAAATCTGAATTTAAAGAATTTATTGAAAGTATCACTGTGGGGGAATCTAGAGAAATAACACAAGCTACCATAGGGAGCATTCATTTTCCTGCCATACATTACTTTGCTCTCTTCGTGGGTACATGTATTAACAGTAAGGATGAGGCATGTCACATGTGTTTTCCTCATCTTAGTGTTCTCAAGAGTGTTGTATTAGGGGATAAACAATACAACTTGGGGGCTATTGTTGCACGTAGGTTGCATCTTAATGGTTTAACTGGAGATTTGTTTGGTGGAATTTATGCAACTCGTGTAACTAACTTTCTTGGTATACCCATACGTGGGGATGATATTGAGTTGCCTCCTACTTATCTAGATTATAATGCTATGGTTCGTCATCAGTTTGTTGAGAGGAACGATCAGTTCCTCCAGTACCAACTAATCTTTGACAGACGGTGCACCATCCATGTTGCTCTCCATGCTCCTGCTTTCTTTGATTTATAGACAAAAGGGAGATATGTTATAACCAGGGAGGAGGCGAACGAGTACAAGAGGAGGATGGAGGCAGCTCGCCTCCAAGCTGCAGCTCATGAGGCAATTGCCGCTGCATCTCAGTATGACCCCAGCTACAACTTTGATCCATGGGCATAGACCAACTTAGGCCAAAAGCCTAAGCTTGGGGGAGTATGTATTTCTCACTGACATTACATTCATGTTCACACACTCATGCTAGTTGTCGGTGCTCATACTTTTTGATTGTATCATCCATGCTAGTTTATTTTCTTTTTAAGCTTTCTTCTTGTGTGTTTGAAAAACCTTAAGAAAAACCAAAAAATCAGTTGTAACTTTTAGCTAGTATACTTTCCATGCTTGTAGTAGTAATTAAAAAGAAAACCCAAAAAGATTTCTCGTTCTTCTTTTGCTTGTTGGGAGCTTTCCCGTGTAAATAGTTTTGTTTCTTTTCTTTTTCTTTGGGGGTCGAGAGTAGAAGACGATGATGAAAATGTTGAGTAGCTCTCATATGCATTATTGTTGATCTAATAAAGTGCCCATATTGCCTTGAAGTCTTCTCCCTTGAATTGAATGCTTGCAGATTCCAGCTTAGTCCAATACACGTGCACTATTATTATTATCCACACCGTTCGGTCATGCAAGTGAAAGGCAATAAAGATGATATATGACGAACTGATTGAGATGAGAAAAGATGGTATGAACTCGACCTCTCTTTTTTTTGTAAATATGATTAGTTCATCGTTCCTGATTCAACCTATTATGAATGAAACATGTTTGCGATGACAATTAGAGATTATAGTAGTTAATGCCATGCTTAATTTGCTAGGAGTTTATAATGGTTTACCTTGTGTGCCAACATGATATTAAAATGGTTGTGATGTGGTATGATAGGGTGGTATCCTCCTTTGAACGATTCGAGTGGCTTGACTTGGCACATGTTCACGCATGTAGTTGAAACAAAATCAACATAGCATCCACGATATTTATGTTCATGGTGAATTATATCCTACTCATGCTTGCATTCAGTGTTGATTAATTTTAATGCATTCTCATGACTGTTGTTGCTCTCTAGCTGGTCGCTTCCCAGTCTCTTTCTAGCCTTCACTTGTACTAAGCGGGAATACTGCTTGTGCATCCAACTCAATAAACCCCAAAAGTTATTCCATATGAGTCCACCATACCTTCCTATATACGGTATCTACCTACCGTTCCAAGTAAATTTGTATGTGCCAAACTCTAAACCTTCAAATAAAAATTCTATTTTGTATGCTCGAATATCTCATGTATCAACTAGGGCTGTCTGTATCTTCCATGCTAGGCGGGTTATTCTCAAGAGGAGTGGACTCCGCTCCTCACTCACGAGAAAAATGGCTGGTCACCGGGATGCCCACCACCGTGCGTGAGTAATTCCATCGTAGGCTTGCTGGACGGTGATGGGTTGGATGAGATTTATCATGTAATCGAGTTAGTTTTGTTAGGGTTTGATCCCTAGTATCCACTATGTTCTGAGATTGATGTTGCTATAACTTTGCTATGCTTAATGCTTGTCACTAGAGCCCGAGTGCCATGATTTCAGATCTGAACCTATTATGTTTTCATGAATATATGTGAGTTCTTGATCCTTGATTACCCACAAGTATAGGGGATCTATCATAGTAATTTCGATAAGTAAGAGTGTCGAACCCAACGAGGAACAGAAGGAAATGATAAGCGGTTTTCAGCAAGGTATTCTCTGCAAGCACTGAAATTATTGGTAACAGATAGTTTTGTGATAAAGTAATTGGTAATGAGTAGCAAGTAATAAAAGTAAATAAGGTGCAGCAAGATGGCCCAATCCTTTTTGTTGCAAATGACAAGCGTGGACAAACTCTTATATGAAGGAAAGCGCTCCCGAGGACACAAGGGAATTATCGTCAAGCTAGTTTTCATCACGCTCATATGATTCGCGTTCGGTACTTTGATAATTTGATATGTGGGTGGACTGGTGCTTGGGTGTTGTACTTACTTGGACAATCATCCCACTTATGATTATCCCCTATTGCAAGCATCCACAACTACAACAGAAGTATTAAGGTAAACCTAACCATAGCATGAAACATATGGATCCAAATCAGCCCCTTACGAAGCAACACATAAACTAGGGTTTAAGATTCTGTCACTCTAGCAACCCATCATCTAATTATTACTTCCCAATGCCTCCCTCTAGGCCCAAACAATGGGGAAGTGTCATGTAGTCGACGTTCACATGAAACCACTAGAGGGATGACAACATACATCTCATCAAAATATCGAACGAATACCAAATTCACATGACTACTAATAGCAAGATTTCTCCCGTGTCCTCAGGAACAAATGTAACTACTCACAAAGCATATTCATGTTCATAATCAGAGGGGTATTAATATGCATATTGGATCTGAACATATAATCTTCCACCAAGTAAACCAACTAGCATCGACTACAAGGAGTAATCAACACTACTAGCAACCCACAGGTACTAATCTGAGGTTTGGATACAAAGATTGGATACAAGAGATGAAGTAGGGTTTGAGATGAGATGGTGCTGGTGAAGATGTTGATGGAGATTGACCCCCTCCCAATGAGAGGATCGTTGGTGATGACGATGGTGATGATTTCCCCATCCCGAAGGGAAGTTTCCCCGGTAGAACAGCTCCACCGGAGCCCTAGATTGGTTCCGCCATGGTTCCGCCTCATGGGAGCGGAGTTTCATCCCGTAAGCTTGCTTATGATTTTTTTTTCTCGAACGAAAGACCTCATAGAGCAGAAGATGGGCATCGGAGGGCCACCAGGGGGACCACGAGGCAGGGGCGCGCCCAGGGGGTAGGGCGCGCCCCCCACCCTCGTAAAGATGATTTGTACGTGGTAGATTTCTCAGCAGGGCCACAGCTTGCAGTATGTCTTCTCGCAAAGGCTTCAGAATGCTGGCTTTGGCATCGGAGGCTTGGGCATACTGGCATGAGGAACCTCCACACCCTTGCGAGTTATTAAATATCTAGGGACTCCAAACCTCGGTAAAATAACTTCTTTAAGCATCTTAATAGAGGTGTTATGATCAGCACTATTAGTTGGAATAGCTTCTACCCACTTAGTAACGTAATCAACAACAACTAAAATGTGTGTATACCCATTGGAGGAAGGAAACGGTCCCATATAATCAAAGCCCCAAACATAAAATGGTTCAATAACAAGTGAATAATTCATAGGCATTTCTGTCGGAGTAAATAGCCATGGGTAGCCTAGCCGGCATCCCCTGGCCCATCTGAAAAAATTACGAGCCCGTCCGGCTCTCAAGGAGACTCAAGACCTGGGGCCGCCTCCCCCCTACCGGCTATCTTCTAGGCCGGCTTCGGGGGCGGCCCGCCCTTTTCCCTCATGAAGAACGTTGTGGGAGTGCCGACTACGAGAAGCCGGCTGCGAAGAGGCCGACTCCAAGAGGCCGGCTCCCATGAGGCGGTCAAGGCCGTACCCGGAAAGTACGCGTCCACCCCGCGATGATGACGTGGGGCGTGGCTAGAGTGGAGCCTGCCACCCCCAAAACCCGGAGCACGCCTGGGACAGTGCGCCGTACGGGTGGCCACGACCTGTCCGGTGCGGCACTGTTGCCACGGAGGCCCCGACACCATCCACGACGGGCCACCAGCGTGGCCCCCGAGGCGGTGGGCCCCTTCCGGCAGAGAGAAACCGAAGGCGGCCGCACCTCCTCCCAAGTCGGCCTGATGGAGAGCCGGCCCCCCATAGCCGGTCGTCATCATCCTCGAAGGAGACGCCCATTAAGGAGACAAGATACGGCGGGGCTACAGTAATCGCCCGCCAGAGCGGCGGTACTGTAGCCGCGCTTACCCCGACCAAGCATGCGTCAACAGCACAGAGCAACAGTAACCAGCCACCGACCAGGCCCTGGCCAGTGGGGCCTGCCTGTCGACCAAGGAGCCGGCTGCCGACGGGACCCACCAGTCGGCGGGCCCCAGTAGCCGGCGCAGAAGCCGGCAAGCACAGTCACAGACAGCTGGGCCCCGCGCCCAGCTGGATTACCATTGTACCCCCAGGGGGTAGGCCTATATAAACCCCCCGGTGCACCCATGCAAAGGGTTGGACTCTCAAGTTAGACCTAGACACCATACAAGGAGAGGAAGCAAGCTAGCTGTGCCCTTCTTCCTCCTTCCACCCAAAATAGCTCGAGGGGCATTGTGTAGCTACTTGTTCATTTAGTAACCATGCGGAGACCCCGCAGAGCAGTAGTAGGGGTGTTATCTCCCCGGAGAGCCCTGAAGCTGGGTAAGATTCGTCAGCGTGCATGTCTTCGCCTTATCCTGTTTCCAGGCACCGGCGATGTTTTATTGGCTCCCACAATGATAAGCCACCCGTTGGCATATGTCGCACCTACCACCCGACATTTGGCGCCCACCGTGGGGCCAGGTGCACCGTCGTCCGGAGACCTATTCTGGACGGGAACCCTCTTCCTCCATCGCGAGCGTAGCCAGCCCGGCTCGCCCGATGGCGCTTGCCACGATGCGCTGCAAGGCGTCACCGACATCTGCGCGGCGAGCGGCCTCGCCGATCTCTTCAACAAGGCCCGCATCTCCGACGAGCTCCTCTCCGATGCGGGCACCGACCACCTCGCCAACCTCCTTGGCCAGCTCCACGTCTCCAGCGAGCCTGCTGCAGATTTGGAGTCAGTTGGCTCCACCGACCCGATGCCTGTCGACTCCGACACGGCATCCTATGACACCTTCCCCACCAACGTCGCGATCTACAACGACCCGCTCCCTCCGGCCGGCGATTGCGATACTGTCACCACTGAGGTGATGGTTATCGGCCATGACGACCCGACCGACGAGGGCGCCCACGACGCCCCGCGCTCGGCGGCCCACGACTTGTCCGTCACCCTTCTGGCTGACGCCAACGATGAAGTACTGGAGGCGCGCCGCCTCGCCCTCCTCGCGGAGGGCCGGCGGCTGGCCTCCGTAAGACGCCTCACCGAGGCCTACCAGCGCGAAGCTGACCGCGCCGCCTTCGGCACACCCGCTCTGGCTGGCCCAAGCCGGGCTGGTGCTGTCAGGCAACGCGGCCCCGTCATCGCCGACACGCTTGGAGTCGATCGCCCGGTCTACGCCACTCCGCTCGAGAACCTGCGCGCCGCCCAGGCGGCCGTAGACGAGCTGGACGGCTTGGAAGCCGAAGACCTCCCCCACATGACGCGGCGCATACAGCAACTAATTCACGCGGCCGCTCAGCGGCACGAAGCCGACGCCTGCGCGGGGAGCCCTCCCCCGTGCCGCGATCACGGCGCGACTTCCCGGTCGTCGACTACGAGCAACACCCGCGCGCGGCGCGAGAAAGAGCCGGCTTCCAGCCGAAGCCGGACCCGAATCTCCATCGAGCGAGACGCTGACGGCCGTCCCCGAGCCATTGAATGGTGGGGCACCCCGTCTCCGCTCGAGCTCGTGGAGAGAGATACCCCACCCCGCCTCCAGTGGCACACCCGACTCTCAGCGGCCAGCTAGGTCGCCGCGAAGGAGTCGGCGAGAATGACGCCCGCCACCGGATCGACCGCCTGGCCAGATCCCTGGCGCTAGAAGAAGAGGACGATGTCGGCCCGCCCTGCTTTGCCCCCCGCATTCGCGACGAGCCCTTCCCCAAAGGGTTCTCGCTCCCGAGAGACACGCCCAAGTACAACGGATCGGTGAAGCCGGAAGACTGGCTGACTGACTACTCCACAGCCGTCAGCATCGCCAACGGCAACCGGCGCGTTGCCGTGAAGTACGTGCCCCTCATGCTGCAAGGCACGGCACGGACTTGGCTTAACAGCCTCAAGCCTCTCAGCATCAACAGCTGGGTAGATTTCACTGAAGCCTTCGTTCGCAACTTCACCAGCACCTACAAGCGGGCTCCCAAGCCTAGACAGCTCTCCCTGTGCGTACAGGGCCCAGCCGAGTCCACCCGCGACTACCTCACACGTTGGGCCGAGCTCCGCAATTCTTGCGAAGGGGTGCACGAGGTGCAAGACATCGAATACTTCACTGCCGGGTGCCGAGAGGGCACCCTCCTCAAGCACAAGCTCCTTTGCGACGAGCCGACTACCCTCGACGAGCTCCTAAACATCGCCGACAAGTACGCCACCGCCGACTCTTCGATGAAGATCGAGCTCCGGGTGGACGCGTCTGGGAAAGTGCTTAATCCGGCGCCCCAAACGCCGGCGGGAGATTCTGTCCGACGCCAACACCAGAATGACCAGAAGCGCAAAGGCCCTGCGCCGCCTCCCGCGAGCCGGCGGGTGGCCACGGTCGAAGACGCGCCGCCTGAGGGGAGGCCCGCGCCCAAGAAGCCCAAGGGCGGCCGGCCGGCTTGGCAGTCGGCTTTCTCCTACGAACAAACTCTTGACGCCCCGTGCAAGTTCCATAGCGGCGCGAAGCCGTCCAACCATACAACCCGAAAGTGTAACTGGCTTGCCCGAATCTCCAAGGGCGAAGGGCTCACGCCGACTCCGCCTGCCGGCCCGCCGCCTCCGGCTCCGCCACCCAAGGCCACTCGGCCTGCGGTCGACGCCGTGCAGGACGAGTTCCCCGACGAGCAAGCATCTTACATCGTCTTTACGAGCCAGCCCGAAGACCGGCGCAGCAAGCGCCGAGAACATCAAGAAGTCAATGTGGCCGCCGCCAACCCAGCCGGCCACATGCATTGGTTAGAGAAATCCATCAGCTGGAGCCAGGCCGACCACCCAGAGGTGATGCTGTCCCCTGGCTCCTACGCTTTGGTCCTGGAGGCCACCCTCGCGACGGACACATGCGCCGCCCGCTTCTCTCGCGTGCTGATCGACGGCGGAAGCAGCATCAACATCCTGTACCGTGACACCTTGGAGAAGTTGGGTGTCAAGACGAAGCAGCTTGCGCCGACTCGCACGATGTTCCACGGCATCGTGCCCGGTTTGTCCTGCACCCCCATTGGCAAGCTCAAGATCGACGTACTCTTTGGGGGCAAGGATCATTTCCGCCGGGAAGCGATCTGGTTCGAGGTGGTGGACCTGGAGAGCCCTTACCACACCTTGCTTGGCCGACCCCCCTTGGCCAAGTTCATGGCGGTCCCCCACTACGCATACCTCAAGATGAAGATACCGAGCTCCAAGGGCATCATCACCATCACCGGCGACTACAAGAAGTCCGCCGACTGCGCCGCGGCCAGCAGCCGGCTGGCCGAATCCCTCGTGATTGCCGAAGAAAAGAAGACACTGGACAGGGTCGTGGCCCTGGCCAGCAAGCAGTTGAGCCAGCCCATCAACTCCAAGGAGTATGATGCCCAAGTATCTTTCCAGCCGGCCAAGGAGACCAAGAAGATACAGCTCGACCCCGAGCACCCCAAAAGGTTTGCCGTCATTGGGGCAAGCCTAAACAGCAAATAGGAAGGTGAGCTCGTCAATTTCCTCCGTGAGAATCGGGATATCTTAGCATGGTCCCCCAAGGACATGCCGGGTGTTCCGAAGGATTTCGCCGAGCACAAATTACATGTGCAGGAGGACGCAAAACCAGTCAAGCAGCCTCCTCGCCGACTGTCAGAGGAGAAGAGAAGGATCGTAGGGGAGGAGATAGCCCAGCTTCTTGCAGCCGGCTTCATCATGGAAGTTTTCTTCCCGGAGTGGCTCGCGAACCCGGTTCTCGTGCTGAAAAAGAATAACAAGTGGCGCATGTGTATAGACTACACAAGCCTCAACAAAGCCTGCCCCAAAGATCCCTTCGCCCTGCCTAGAATTGACAAAGTGATAGATTCCACAGCCGGATGCGAGCTGTTGAGCTTTTTGGATGCTTATTCAAGATACCACCAGATAAAACTGAACCCGGATGACCGACTGAAGACCGCCTTCGTCACGCCATTTGGAGCCTTCTGTTACCTGACCATGACGTTCGGCTTGAGAAATGCCGGCGCCACCTTTCAGCGTTGCATGCAGAAGTGCCTCCTCACGCAGCTCGGCAAAAATGCCCATGTCTACATGGACGATATCGTGGTGAAGACGGAGAAGTGCGGCACTCTGCTAGAAGACCTAAAAGAGACGTTCGAGAACCTGCACCGGTTCCGAATCAAGCTCAACCCCGAGAAATGCGTGCTCGGATTGCCAGCCGGCCAGCTTCTAGGCTTTCTGGTCTCCGAACGCGGCATCGAGTGCAACCCAGTGAAGATCAAGGCCATCGAGAGGATGGCGGTCCCAACCAAGCTTCGAGAGATCCAGAAGTTCACCGAGTGCCTGGCCTCTTTGAACAGCTTCATCAGCCGGCTTGGAGAGAAAGCTCTCCCTCTCTACCGCCTCATGAAGAAGAGCACTCACTTCGAGTGGAATGACCAGGCCGACCAAGCTTTCCACGAGCTGAAGAAAATGCTGGCCACGCCGCCTGTCCTGGCAGCGCCGACTGAGAAAGAGCCCATGCTCCTTTATATTGCTGCTACTAGCCGGGTGGTCAGCACCATCATTGTAGTCCAACGCCCCAAGAAGGCCGAGCCCAGCCGGTCCAGAGGCCGGTTTATTACCTGAGCGAGGTGCTGTCCGCCTCAAAACAGAACTACCCGCACTACCAGAAGATGTGCTACGGCGTGTACTTCACCGCCAAGAAGCTGAAGCCGTACTTTCAAGAACATCCCATCACGATCGTATGCACTGCCCCGCTGGCCGAGATCATAGGCAGCCGGGATGCATCCGGCCGGGTGGCTAAGTGGGCCAATGAGCTAGCCCCTTACACGATCTTCTACCAACCCCGCACCGCCATCAAGTCACAAGCACTGGCCGACTTCCTCGTCGACTGGGCCGAGACCCAGTACTTACCGCCAGCTCCCGACTCCACCCATTGGCGCATGCACTTTGACAGATCCAAGATGCGCGTCGGCTTGGGAGCCGGCGTCGTCCTCACCTCTCCTAAGGGCGACAAGCTTAGATACACGCTGCAGATCCACTTCGCCGCCTCCAACAACGTAGCCGAGTACGAGGCGCTCATACATGGGCTTCGGCTTGCAAGGAACTCGGCATCCGCCAGATCCTGTGTTATGGCGACTCGGATTTGGTGGTTCAGCAATCATCTGGCGACTGGGACGCCAAGGACGCAAACATGGCAAGCTACCGCTTCCTAGTGCAGCAAATCAGTGGGTACTTTGACGGATGCGAATTCCTCCACGTACTGCGAGCCGACAACGAGCCAGCAGATGCCCTGGCCCGAATAGGCTCCATGCGGCAAGCAATACCAACCGGCGTCGCCCTACAACGCCTCCTCAAGCCGTCCATCAAGCCGTCTCCGGAATCCGACTCCATCTTCGTGCCGCCTAACCCCGAGGGGGCCGGGTCCGGCTCGAAGAACCAAGCAATCGCCCCGGGGACTTCAGTACTCGGCTCGGGGGCTGTAGTAGCCGGCCCGGGGACTGCCGCACCCGGCTCGGGGACTGCGATAGCCGGCCCGGGGACTGCGGTAGCCGGCCCGGGGACTTCTTCAGCACAGCAAGCTGTGGCCGACTCCAACACCTCATCACCCAGCCCGCCCACCCTGGTGGCTGTAGCCACATTGGCGGCAGGGGAGGTTGCAGCTCCATCATGGGCCCAATCCATCCTCAACTTCTTAGTGAACCAAGATCTGCCGGCTGACGAAACAGAAGCGAGACAAGTCCAACGTCGAGCCGGAGCATACACAATCGTCAACAGAGAACTTGTCAAGCGCAGTGTCACCGGAGTCCTACAGCGATGCGTCGAGCAGGAGAAGGGCATTGCAATCCTCAGAGATATACACCAGGGAGAGTGCGGCCACCATGCCGCCTCAAGATCACTTGTCGCCAAAGCCTTCCACCACAGTTTCTTCTAGCCGACTGCTTTGGACGACGCCAAAGAGCTAGTCAAACACTGCAGAGGCTGCCAGCTTTTCAGTTCCAAGCAACACATGCCGGCTTCGGCACTCAAGACCATTCCCCTCACCTGGCCCTTCGCCGTCTGGGGACTGGATATGGTGGGCCCATTCAAGACGGCGCGCGGCGACATGACGCATTTGCTCGTCGCCGTGGACAAATTCACCAAGTGGATCGAGGCAAAGCCGATCAAGAAGCTGAATGGGCCGACTACGGTGACTTTCATTGCAGATATAACAACCCGGTATGGCGTACCGCACAGCATCATCACCGACAACGGCACGAATTTTGCCAAAGGAGCCTTGGCACGATTCTGCGCTACACAAGGTATCCGGCTGGACCTTGCGTCCGTCGCGCACCCGCAGTCAAACGGCCAGGTCGAGCGAGCAAACGGTCTCATCCTCTCCGGCATCAAGCCCCGACTGGTCGTACCTCTAGAGCGTTCAGCCGGCTGCTGGCTCGACGAGCTGCCGGCTGTCCTATGGAGTCTGCGTACTACCCCAAACAGATCAACCGGCTTCACTCCTTTCTTCCTCGTGTACGGTGCTGAGGCAATCATCCCAACAGACATCGAGTATGACTCACCTCGGGTAACCATGTACACGGAGGCGGAGGCCAAAGAAGCACGAGAAGACGGCGTCGACCTGCTGGAAGAAGGCCGGCTGTTAGCCCTCAGCCGGTCTGCCATCTACCAGCAGGGTTTGAGCCGCTACCACAGCCGGAAGGTCAGGCCAATATCATTCCAGGAGGGCGACCTTGTGCTCCGCCTGATCCAGCGAGCAGCTGGCCAGCACAAGCTCGCAGCCCCCTGGGAAGGCCCCTTCGTCGTCAGCAGAGCTCTAGGCAATGATTCCTACTACCTCATCGACGCGCAGAAGCCGAAGGCACGCAAGAGAGACGACTCCGGCAAAGAGTCAGAACGACCATGGAACGCCAATCTCCTTCAAAAAATTTACAGTTGAAATGCAGTATGTATCACGTCCACTTTTGTATTAAGTACGAGACAATAGGCTCCCCGAGGAGGACTCGGGGACTGCCATCTTTTATTTTATGAATGAAAGTTATCATGCGTATGATATCGTCTTTTCATTTATTTATTTCGTCCGGCACCGGGTTCGACGAGTCGGCCCGGGGACTAGCCGACTAGAGTTATATTAGGAGTCCTACCCGCGGTCAGACAAGTAATGTGCCGACACCCAGGCTTGGCTCTTGCCAAAATCGCAGTTCGAAGAACCGGCTGCCCGGCTGGCAAGAGTCATAAGCCGGAAAGGGTGTGCACACGAAAAATGGCTAGGGTCTAATGGACTTATATAACAAAAGCCGGCTCACCGCCTCCCGCCGACCGACTACCAGAGTAGCCGGCCGGCCGGCTTGCATTCAGTTCGCTTCAAATCCAAGAAAGCTCGAGTACTTGCCCTCCCGAAGAGGGAAGGCGGCAAAGGAAAAAGCCTAAGGATGAAAAGTGCACTCGAATGGAAACCAAAACATGCATACAATAATATTTACACAAAGGACCTCCAGAGAGGTCAGCATCCAACATGATTTGATACACCCCCAGTGGGTGGAATTGCGAAAACTTAAAGTTGTTCGAAAAGACAAAAACAGGAACAACAAGGACGGCAGATCAAGCCGGCGGGGCCGCTGACGAGCCGAGCTGGGCGGTGGAGACGTTTGCGCCGGCTAAAGGAGCGGCCGGCTGACCAACTTCGGCCTGATCACCGCCTCCGGCAGGGGGCGCGCTTCCGCGCGGCTCGTTGCTGGAGGCACGGTCGGCTTGAGGGCGGTCGGTCGTTCCATCGGCCGGCTCGGCGTCTTCGCCGTCCTCTTCCTCGTCATCCTCGCCCTCGTCGCTGGAGGCAATCTCCTCGGTTGAGTCCTCGCCCTCCGCCGGGTTCAGCCCGAACCACTCCTCTGGCTGGGCGACGCCGTCGTCATTAAGTTCCGGCGCGAAGACGCTGGTGTCGGTGCACTCAGCGATCGTCGAGGCGCGCTGGGCGATCGCCGGCCGTACCTCCTCCAGCTCCGCGTCAGCCTCCAGCCGCCACATCCGCAGCTGGTCCAGGCTTAGCCCCGGGTACCATGTGTGGACGAACTCCAACGCACGCCCGGCTCCGAGACGGGCTGCCGACACCTTCCAAGCTTCGAAGCGGCCGACTGCGACTTCCAGCCAGTCGGCGGTCCGGCTTGGGGTGCGGGGGATCATCTGGCCGGGCCAGAGCGCGGCCAGCACCTGCGCCCCGGCACGTTGGAGCCGGCGGAGCATCCGATGGGCCGGCTACAGTCGCGCCTGGACGGCAATGAGCTTCTCCGCTAACGTTCGATTTGCATCCGGCGCAATGTCAGCTCCAGCCTGACGGCGCGCCTCGCGATGGGCCTCGATGGCTTGGGAGGCGAGAATGGAGTGGCCGGGAAAGTAATCTGCGCAAAGTAACAAGCACGGGTCAGAATAAACTCCAAGCGGCTAGCAAGTGGAGGAAGGGCAAGAAAAGCGGCTCACCATCGATCAGGTCTTCGATCCGGCCGAAGCCTTCCTCCAGCGCCTAACGCGTTTCGGCCCAGCTCGCCGCCTTGATCTCAAACTCCGCCTTCAGGGAAGCCTCGCCGTCCTGCGCCTTCTGCAGGGCCGCCTTGTGGCTTTCTTCCTGGTCGGCCAGTTTCTTGGCCAGGCGGTCGCGCTCCTGGACCAAGTCGGCATATTCGGCGTCCCTGGCGCGAAGAGCGGTCTGCGCCTCGCCGAGCTCCCTCCGCAAGTCGGCATTGGCCCCTACATGAGCAAGAGACAAAGAGAAAAAGTCAGTAAGGGAAAGGTCGTCAAGAAAGATCCGACCCGACTGCGCTGCAGTCGGCCCGAATCTCGGGGACTACACCCAGTGGGTGCGCTGTCGCGCCCCCACGAGAGACAGATAAGAGCAAAATACTTACGTCGGCTGCTGGCCAGGTCATTGGTTTTCCGGCTCAGCTCCCAAGCCTGGGAGTTGAAGGCGGCATGTCACACCCAAGCTAGTCCATGCATTAGAGTGTGCATCATGTTTACTTTCATCAGAAACTTTAAATGGGGAAGGCAGAACCCCCAGCACCCCCCCCCCTGAAATCAACTTGGGTTTACTAAAAATAAATTCAATGAACCTGAAATGCCCTTCTAAAATGCTCACCCATTTTGCCTTGGGTTAGAACCCTTGGGAAAATAGGTGCACATTTTTCTAGGTCAACAGAAGGTCATTGATTTAAATAATAAGTATTTGAATTTGGGCATTTAAATGCTATTAAATAATTAAATTGCTCAAGTAATTCTGAAAGTAAATGTTTGCTGTTGGAAATAATCCAAACAGAGACCACAATTATTTTCAGGATTTTTGGAAGTGTTTTGGCATTTTAAATAAGTCCGCAAAGTTACAGGAAAATAGAAAAGGAAACAAATCAGAAAGACTAACCTGGCCACAGCCCAGTAGCCGGCCCACCTGGCGGCCTAGCACTGTGCTGGCCCATGCCAGCCAGCTGCTTCGTCCTCGCCAGGCAGGCAGCCAGGTGCTCGACGCCGAGCACCCGCATGCACCCCACGCAGTTGCCGCCGCCTCACCGCTCGACGCGGGACGAACCCCCCCCCCCCCCCCCCCCCCGCTCTCTCCCCGACCTCGCAGACACCTGCACGCCCCTCTGGCTCCTCTCCTTCGCTCTCCCTCCACCATGGCCGACGCTGCCGTGCTCGCGCCACCGTGAAACCGCGTCCACCGTCGCCCCTGTACCGAGCCACCGTGTCCAACAACTCCGCCGTCGTCGACTTCGTCGAACAGCCCGAGCCCCGAGCGCTCACACGCTCTGCATTGTCCTCTTCGACCTCGTCTTCACCGAGCACTGCCGGAGATCCCCTTCGCCGTCGCCGCCGCACCAGCTCATCCCCGACCGCGCCGTCTAGCTCTACGAGACCGCCGTGAGCTCAGCTACCTCTCCATCCTCTCCGTTTGCTTCCTCGTGCACCGTAGCAACTGCACGAAGCTCACCCGCACACACCGCCGCGGAGCTCGTCGCCGACGTGGCTCCGGCCAAATTCTGGCCACGCCACCGTGTCCGAACACTTCACCGCATCACCAGGAACTCAACGCACTACTCCACGCACCTCGCCGTGCCTCACAGCCGCGGGTTCACTTTCGCCCGACTCCGGCGACCGCCAAAGTCGTCGCCGGTGACATCTCCGGCCACCCCGAGCTCAACCACCACCACCAAGAGCTGCGGCTCGTTCCCAGGAGCTCGTAGATGCTCTCCGCCTCCCGTTTGGTGGCCGGAACGTGCAAATGCACTTCCTCCGCCGCGTCTGGCCTCGCCGGCGGCTAGACGCCGGCGAGTTTTGACCCTTGACCATTGACTGGGTGGGCCCAATTGACTCCCCTGAGTCAATGACAAGCGCCCCCCCCCTGCTAACTAAACCTGTTTAGTGTTAATCTAAATTAATTAGTTAAACTAACTACTGACATGCGGGACCCACTGGTCAGTTTGACCTGGACGACCCCGTTGACCCTGACGTCACACTGACGTAATGCTGATGCAGTAATTTAATTACTGGATTTATTTCTATATAGGAAATTCCAGAAATTAGTCCAAACTTCAAAAATTCATAGAAATTCAACCATAACTCCAAATGAGACAAATTATATATGAAAAATGATCAGAAAAATCCAAGCTATCCATTGGTACTGGTTTCATGCAAGTCAGAACAAGTTAAACCTGCTGTTTATGCAATATAAGGTGATGCACTAATATGATCATGTCAAATGAGCTAACACTTGAACCTTTGGTTCAAATAAGCAATTACCCTTCTGTTTTAGCTTGCATTAGGCCAAAACACATTCAAATTACCATGTCATAGCATGCATCATATTGTTGCATATCGTCATGTGTTGATTGAGCTCGGTTGTGTTCTTCGTGGTAGGTTCTGCCTCCGAGGATATTCACGAGTATCCAACTGAAGGGCAGTATCCCGTTACCACTCCATCAGGCAAGCAACCATTGATCATTCCGATACAAACCCATGTTCTCGCTCCTGCTCTTGTTTACTGCATTAAGACAACACGATTCAAACTGCTGTGTGTGCTACGGTAGTTGAACCCTTATCCTCTGCATGACCTGTCATTGCCACAGTAACTAGATGAAACCCAATAGCATGTGTAGGAGTTGATTGAGCCATGTTTTGTGATTCCTACCTTGCTATGCCTGCTATGCTTAGAGTTTTGTTAGGTCTGGTTCATCTGGGTGATGGGCTAGAGTGAAATGCTTGTGTCAGTAATATGTGGGATGTGTTGAACATGATTTGGTAAAGGTATCGATGAGAGGCCATGTAGGAGTACATGGTGGGTTGTTTCATTGAGGCCACCCCTAAGAACTGAGATCTGTATGTGTGATTTAAGATTCAGCTACTACCGTACATTGGGATCCTTAATTGACCCTCTCGGCTTCTTAGCCACCCTAGTACTCTGTCCAGGAGTTGCAAATAGTTTCTGGTGTTTGTAGGATATGTGTTGGCGGCCGTGCGTAGCGCTGACCCTAGGGGTGGGCTATGTTGCGGTAGATACACCGTGGCGCGGTGTACCGAGTCACTCGTTTGGTGTCTCGGGAACCCTGTTCACATCGTTCGGGGCCGTATGTGGAAACCTCAGCCGGACTCCCTGCGGGTGGAACCTGGATAGGCGATAACCTGGACTAGGGGCTTAGGTGTTTAGGTAGGCCGTGGCCGACACCCTCGCTGGGCTTCCACTTGAAGGTTGCCGAGTACATGTCGTGTAGACGGCGGTAAGCGATGAAAGCGTGTATGACGAAGTACACCCCTGCAGGGTATAAAACTATTCGAATAGCCGCGTCCGCGCTAAAGGACTACTGGGTTGCCTATACAGTTCATAGAAAAGTTAATGGATACTACTAAAAGACTCAAGATAAGTGTGAGTACCGAGGATGGCCCTCTCGCAGGATACGAGGGAGGATCCGCGGTGGAGTATTGTGTTGGTGAGTAGTGGACTCGTGTGCGAAAACTATTTTACTAAAAGGTTCCGTAGGACAGCTTAGCCAAGAGTCAAAGCTGGCTTGCTGCATAAACCCCACCACCTTCTTGAGAATGAGCATGTATAGTAGGTTCTGATGTAAGACTTGCTGAGTACCTTTGTACTCATGTTTGCTTATTTATTGTTTTCAGACGACAACACTGCCCCCTTCGATGGGTTTTACGTAGACCTTGACGTCGATGAGTGACTAGCCACCCAGGTGGTGATCCAGGCCATGGAGGGCCCTATGTAGATAGACAGGCTTCGAGAAGCCTTCTTTCTTTCTAGAGTCTGTACTCAGACTAGTTGCTTCCGCATGTGCTTGTATGACTGTATGACTTGAGTGTCGGGTCATGTGACCCCTATCTGTATGATTATGTTATGTATAGCTCCCTGGAGCCTTTAAATAAAGTACTTGAGTCGTAGAGTTTTGTTGTGATGCCATGTTGTATGTACTCATATCGGGCATATTGTGTGTATGATTGAAATGCTTGGTATGAGTGGGATCCGACAATCTAGTTGTTTGTCCTTCGCAGCCTTTCTTATGGGGAAATGTAGTCTAGTGTTCCTCGAGCCATAGTTGTCCGCTACAGCCCGGTTCACCGGAGTCCTGTTAGCCCAGCACTACTGTTCAGGACACTTGACTGGCCGGCATGTGTTTCACTTCGTCCCTATGTCTGTCCCTTCGGGGAAATGTCACGTGGTGATCTCTGGAGTCCTGTCTAGCCTGCTACAGCCCGGGATCCCCGGAGTCCTGTTAGCCCAGTGCTACAGCCCGAAATCACTCGTTGATGACCGACATGTTCGATGTGATTCATGTATGCCTGTCTCCATAGGTCTGTGCCGCTTTGGGTTCACGACTAGCCATGTCGGCCCGGGTTCTCAGTCATATGGATGCTAGCGACATTGTCATATACGCGAGCCAAAAGGCGCAAACGGTCCCGGGCCATGGTAAGGCGACACCCGTGGGATACCGTGTGTGAGGCCGCAAAGTGATATGAGGTGTTACCGGCTAGATCGATGTGGCTTAGAATCGGGGTCCTGACAGCGTTGGCATCAGAGCCGGACTGCCTGTAGGTTCGTTGAGCCAAACTGGTCGATGTCGAGTCTAGAGATGCTTTAGTTATATGTAAGGGAATTGATTGTGGGAGGGAACGTAAGGTTCTTTTACTCCTTTACCCTATGCCTCTGATCTGAGTCATTCTCTTCTCATTCAACGTGGGTTAAGGACTAGGCTCTCTTCTTCTATCAGGTTCACGTGTTACTAATCCGTAGTAGTTTATAGGATTATTGCTACGAGTTCCAGTCCAGTTTCTACTATTTTAGTATGTTGCTATTTGAACCAGAACCTTGATATGATGCTGTTGAGCGGTATTGTGAACTGTTGTGGATGTCTCAAATCTTTTTCTGAGCATTTACAGCCGTTATGCTGTCCAATTTTCCCTAGGAATTCTGATGTCTTTGTCTTGTGGTTGTGCTTTCAGATGGCCAACCGTTCTCAAAATCAAGTGGTTCGCCTGACCAGGTGCCTCGACGTGCCCGGTCATATTGCTATGTTAGTCCGGGTCATGATCGAGACAGGATACCGTTGGTATCCCGAATACACTGTGGAAGAGCAGTTCCGCGACTTTAATCAAAGCCAGTATTTCTGCACCGTCAGGATATTTCCTTCCTATCCTGGATATACCGAGCCCCTTCACTATTCCTATGGACTCGGGGTTACCGTTGAGATGGCTGTGCAGGATGCTGCCTACTCCATGATGACCATCTTGCGAGTCCGGACTGGCCTGCTTCGGAACATTGACTTCCGTTACATGCCAGCTTCACTTCCGGGAGCGCAAGGGTATCTTCACGCTATCTATGCTGACTCCACTCAGGAGAACTCATTAACTCGTACCACCGCTGAGATGCTCGAAGATAAGGACCGAGAGAATCGGGCCTTGAGGTTGGAGCTTTTTAATACTCGTGCTGATCATTGGGCCACATTGACTCGATTTGCACCTGCGGTGCAAGCTGGATGTATGGATACCAGGGATCTGTATCCTGTGAGATCAGCTCTGCCAGACATGGTGGATTGGCGTGATGTGGGAGGCATCACCCCACCCCGTGGTCCCCGCAGGCCACCGTTTGTTGGTCCAAGACCTCATCCTAGCCCCTATGGTCCACAGGCTCCTCAGGACCGTCTGTTGCCGGATGATCACGTTGAACTTCCAGGCTATGGAGGTGACTTCTATGAGGACTACTACGGAGCTGTCTGAGTTAGTAGTAGTACCACTAGTATTGTAGTAGTTGTATCCCCACTATCCTGTGCGACTTGTGGAATATGACTTGGCGTGTAATCGATTCCGGAGGTGTAGACAAATAATGTATAGGGACTCGGAATGCCTCCAATGAGATGTAACGTCTACCTTCATAGTTGTACTGTAGCATGGGCTTGTACTAAACTATGTATGATGAGTATGACCGTTGGTGTATATATGGCAGTTTTATATTACCATGGCATACGAATGAGCATCTCTGCATTCCGTGTTATCCTTTACATTCTGCACTTCCTTGTTAAGTTTGAGCCATCCTTGTCTAAACCGTTGTCTTGTTTCCTCCTAGGATGGTCAACACCCACGGCAACCCTGCTGTCCCAGAGCGGGGGGAAGCCAGTGCAGCTAGAGGTGAAAATCTGCCTCACCCGCCTTCTCTGGCCGAAGTGATGCTGGAGGCGGAAAGGAACAAACATGAGACCAACCGCCTGCTGGAGCGGATTGAGCAGAACACTGCACGCCACCCACGAAATGACCTGGTGTCAATCAATGACTTTATCAAGCTGTACCCACCGAAGTTTAACCATTCCGTCGAACCCCTCGACGCGGATGATTGGCTTCGCAGCATCACCCACAAGCTACGTTCTGCCAACGTAGCCGAAGCCGACAAGGTTACCTATGCTGCCTATCATTTCGAGGGCCCCGCTAGCCATTGGTGGGAAAACTACGAAGCTATGCGCCCGGTCGGTCAAATCACTACCTGGGCTGAGTTCAGCGAGGCTTTCCGTGAGCATCACATTCCGGAAGGTCTCATGGATCGCAAGAGGGAGGAGTTCTGCAACTTCACCCAAGGAAGGCTGACTGTGGATGCATATAGTAGAGAGTTTGGGAACCTGGCACGCTATGCTCCCGAAGAGGTTTCTACTGACGCCAAGAAGCAGGCAAGGTTCTGCAAGGGACTTAGCCCTGAGCTTCGCCACGATCTCCGTCTGCACGAGTGCACATCTTTTCAGAAGTTGGTCAATAAAGCTATCAGTGCTGAGACAGGCCAGACTGATTATGACGCTTCACGCAAGCACTCCCGTGATTTTGGGTCTTCATCCGGCTCTGGAGCTCAGAAGCGCCGGGTGTGGATTCCAAGCACAGCACTGCCACCCAGATTCACCCCAAGGCCATCCTTTGAGGCGCCTCGTCCCAACCAGTAATTCGCACCGCCCAAGCCCTATTGTGGCCCCGCTGCTAATGTTGCTCCACGCCCCACTGTGGTAACATGCTTCAAGTGTGGAGAACCGGGTCACTATAGTCGAGAGTGTCCCCAGAACAACCCCAATCAAGCTGGAAAGTCCGTTGGCCGTAGTAAGCCCGTGGGAAAGACTTTCTACGCCAAGCCGGCCACCACTGCACGTGGCCATGTCAATAATGTTTCAGCCGAAGAGGCTCATGAGGATCCCAACGTCGTCCTTGGTACGCTCCTTGTTAACTGCCATCCGGCATCTGTTCTTTTCGATACTGGAGCATCTCATTCATTCATATCCGATAATTATGCTCGGTTGCATAACACGACCTTCTGTGACATGCCCACTTCCATGGTAATTCAAACTCCGGGTTCCAAATGGCAAACTTCTAGGGTAAGCCATGGGAACGAAATTATTGTTGATAGACTTGTCTTCCTTGCATCTTTAATAGCTCTCAAGTCCTCCGACATAAACATCATCTTGGGTATGGACTGGATGTCGGCTCATTATGCCAAGATCGATTGTGCCACTAGAACCGTTCAACTTACTCACCCCTCGGGTAAGACAGTTAATGTCCTAACTCGAGTGGCCAAACGCCAACTTTACTCCCTAAATGCCAACCCTCTTCCAGACCTTGAGGATGTTCCGGTAGTCCGAGACTTTCCGGATGTGTTTCCAGAAGAACTGCCAGGTGTTCCACCTGACAGGGATGTTGAGTTTGCAATAGACCTTGTTCCAGGAACCATTCCAATTGCTAGAAGACCCTACAAGATGGCACCCTTAGAACTAGCCGAGCTTAAGAATCAACTCGATGAGTCCTTGAACAAGGGGTTCATCCATCCTAGATCCTCTCCTTGGGCTTGCCCCGTCCTCTTCGTCAAGAAGAAGGATGGAACGGATCGAATGGTTGTGGATTACCGACCTGTCAATCTGGTCACCATCAAGAACAAATACCCGCTTCCCAGGATCAACGACCTGCATGATCAGCTCGCTGGATCCTCAGTCTTCTCCAAGATGGATTTGCGGTTGGGCTACCATCAAATCAAAATCAGAAACGGGGACATTCCCAAAACGGCCTTTGTTACTCGTTATGACCAATACGAGTACACCGTCATGTCCTTCGGTTTAACCAATGCCCCGGCCACCTTCTCCCGGTTAATGAACTCAGTCTTCATGGAGTACTTGGACAAATTCGCCGTAGTATACCTCGATGACATACTCATCTACACCAAGAATGAAGAGGAACATGCCGAACATCTAAGGCTGGTATTGATGAAACTTCGAGAGCATCGCCTTTATGTCAAATTCTCCAAGTGTGAATTTTGGTTGTCAGAAGTGACCTATCTAGGCCATGTAATCTCTGGTAAGGGTATTGCTGTCAATCCCGAGCGAGTTCAAGCCGTCCTTGATTGGACTCCCCCTGAAACGGTCAAGCAAGTTCGGAGTTTCCTTGGCCTAGCGAGCTATTGCCGCCGCTTCGTCGAGAATTTCTCCAAGGTTGCTAAACCGCTAACTAAACTCCTCAAGAAAGATAAAAAGTTCGAGTGGACTCCACAGTGCGAGTTCAGTTTTCAGGAACTGAAAAGACGCCTGACATCTGCTCCCGTACTGGTACCACCAGATTTCTCCAAGGACTTTGTTATCTATTGCGACGCCTCGCGACAAGGACTAGGTTGCATACTCATGCAAGATCGTCAGGTAATTGCCTATGCTTCACGGCAATTACACCCACATGAGGAAAATTATCCCACACATGATCTAGAGCTTGCAGCTGTAGTCCATGCACTCAAAACCTGGCGACATTACCTTCTCGGTAATCGTTGCGAGATCTTCACCGATCACCAAAGTTTGAAATATATCTTCACCCAACCAGATTTGAATCTCAGGCAAAGACATTGGGTCGAGTTGATCTCGGATTACGACTTAGGAATAACTTACACCCTGGGCAAGGCCAATGTCATGGCTGATGCGCTAAGCCGTAAGTCCTATTGTAACAATCTGATGTTACAACAAAGTCAACCACTTCTCCATGAGGAATTTCGTAAGCTAAATCTTCACATTATTCCTCAAGGGTTCCTCTCCACCCTGGTGGCGAAACCTACCCTTATGGATCAAATCATAACCGCTCAGTGGTATGACAAGGGCATATTCCGGATTAAGGAAAACATTGCTAGCGGAGTTGCTAAATGTTTTTCCATGGATGAACAAGGTGCTGTCATCTTCGAGAACCGTCTGGTGGTTCCCAAGAAACAACATCTACGCCAGATGATCCTTAAGGAAGCTCATGAATCCCCTCTCACCATTCATCCCGGTAGTACTAAGATGTATCAAGATCTATGCCAGAGGTTTTGGTGGACTAGGATGAAGAGAGAAATCGCTCAATACATTGCTAATTGCGACGTTTGTCGTCGTGTTAAAGCAGAGCATCAACGGCCTGCTGGCACCCTTCAACCTTTGGCTATTCCTGAATGGAAATGGGACAAAATCAGTATGGATTTCATCACTGGGTTTCCCAGGACCAAGAGAGGAAATAATGCCATCTTCGTTGTGATCGACCGACTTTCCAAAGTAGCCCATTTTCTACCTGTTCGTGAGAGTATCACCGCTAGCCAGCTAGCAGACTTATACATCTCCCGAATAGTGTCTCTTCATGGTGTCCCATTGGAAATTAACTCAGACCGTGGAAGTCTCTTCACCTCTCGATTTTGGGAAAGTTTCCAAAATGCTATGGGAACTCATCTCTCCTTTAGCACCGCCTTCCATCCTCAATCAAGTGGTCAAGTAGAGCGAGTCAATCAAATCCTGGAAGATATGCTCCGAGCTTCTGTTATCTCGTTCGGAATGGGTTGGGAGAAATGCCTTCCATTCGCAGAGTTTGCTTATAACAATAGTTATCAAGCTAGTTTGGGCAAAGCTCCCTTCGAAGTTCTCTATGGACGAAAATGTCGAACGCCTCTTAACTGGTCAGAAACCGGGGAAAGACAACTCTTTGGCCCGGATATGATTCAGGAAGCAGAAGAGCAGGTTCCCGTTATTCGTGAGAAATTGAAAACAGCCCAATCTCGCCAAAAGAGTCAATATGATCGTAAACATAAGCCCATGACATTTGAAGTTGACGAGAAGGCTTACCTTCGGGTTACCCCGTTAAAGGGAACCCATCGCTTCGGTATCAAAGGCAAATTGGCTCCTCGTTACATTGGACCCTTTCGCATTCTTGCCAAACGAGGAGAAGTTGCCTACCAATTGGAACTACCTCCGCATCTTTCCAGAGTTCACGATGTCTTCCACGTTTCGCAACTCAGGCGTTGCTTCGCGGATCCTATCCATGGAGTGGACCACGAAACGCTTGATTTACAAGATAACCTTTCTTATCGGGAATACCCCATTCGTATCCTTGATCAAGCCGAGCGTACCACTCGACGTCATAATATCAAGTTTCTCAAGGTTCAATGGTCACACCATTCCGAGGAAGAAGCCACCTAGGAAAGGGAGGATCATATTCGACTCGAGTACCCCACCTTCTTCCCAGATGATCCTAAATCTCGGGACGAGATTCCATTGAGTGGGGGTGAGTTGTCACACCCTGGCTAGTCCATGCATTAGAGTGTGCATCATGTTTACTTTCATCAGAAACTTGAAATGGGGAAGGCAGAACCCCCAGCACCCCCCCCCCCTGAAATCAACTAGGGTTTACTAAAAATAAATTCAATGAACCTGAAATGCCCTTCTAAAATGCTCACCCTTTTTGCCTTGGGTTAGAACCCTTGGGAAAATAGGTGCACATTTTTGTAGGTCAACAGAAGGTCATTGATTTAAATCATAAGTATTTGAATTTGGGCATTTAAATGCTATTAAATAATTAAATTGCTCAAGTAATTCTGAAAGTAAATGTTTGCTGTTGGAAATAATCCAAACAGAGACCACAATTATTTTTAGGATTTTTGGAAGTGTTTTGGCATTTTAAATAAGTCCACAAAGTTACAGGAAAATAGAAAAGGAAACAAATCAGAAAGACTAACCTGGCCGCAGCCCAGTAGCCGGCCCACCTGGCGGCCCAGCACTGTGCTGGCCCATGCCAGCCAGCTGCTTCGTCCTCGCCAGGCAGGCAGCCAGGTGCTCGACGCCGAGCACCCGCCTGCACGCCACGCAGCTGCCGCCGCCTCGCCGCTCCCCTTGTCGCGCTGTCGACGCGGGATGACCCCCCCCCCCCCCCCCCGCTCTCTCCCCGACCTCGCAGACACCTGCACGCCCCTCTGGCTCCTCTCCTTCGCTCTCCCTCCACCATGGCCGACGATGCCGTGCTCGCGCCACCGTGAAACCGTTTCCACCGTCGCCCCTGTACCGAGCCACCGTGTCCAACAACTCCGCCGTCGTCGACTTCGTCGAACAGCCCGAGCCCCGAGCGCTCACACGCTCTGCATCGTCCTCTTCGGCCTCGTCTTCACCGAGCACTGCCGGAGATCCCCTTCGCCGTCGCCGCCGCACCAGCTCGTCCCCGACCGCGCCGTCTAGCTCTACGAGACCGCCGTGAGCTCAGCTACCTCTCCATCCTCTCCGTTTGCTTCCTCGTGCACCGTAGCAACTGCACGAAGCTCACCCGCACACACCGCCGCGGAGCTCATCGCCGATGTGGCTCCGGCCAAATTCTGGCCACGCCACCGTGTCCGAACACTTCACCGCATCACCAGGAACTCAACGCACTACTCCACGCACCTCGCCGTGCCTCACAGCCACGGGTTCACTTTCGCCCGACTCCAGCGACCGCCAAAGTCGCCGCCGGCGACGTCTCCGGCCACCCCGAGCTCAACCACCACCACCAAGAGCTGCGGCTCGTTCCCAGGAGCTCGTAGATGCTCTCCGCCTCCCGTTTGGTGGCCGGAACATGCAAATGCACTTCCTCCGCCGCGTCTGGCCTCGCCGGCGGCTAGACGCCGGCGAGTTTTGACCCTTGACCATTGACTGGGTGGGCCCAGTTGACTCCCCTGAGTCAATGACAAGCGGGCCCCCCTGCTAACTAAACCTGTTTAGTGTTAATCTAAATTAATTAGTTAAACTAACTACTGACATGCGGGACCCACTGGTCAATTTGACCTGGACGACCCCGTTGACCCTGACGTCACACTGACGTAATGCTGATGCAGTAATTTAATTACTGGATTTATTTCTGTATAGGAAATTCCAGAAATTAGTCCAAACTTCAAAAATTCATAGAAATTCAACCATAACTCCAAATGAGACAAATTATATATGAAAAATGATCAGAAAAATCCAAGCTATCCATTGGTACTGGTTTCATGCATGTCAGAACAAGTTAAACCTGCTGTTTATGCAATATAAGGTGATGCACTAATATGATCATGTCAAATGAGCTAACACTTGAACCTTTGGTTCAAATAAGCAATTACCCTTCTGTTTTAGCTTGCATTAGGCCAAAACACATTCATATTACCATGTCATAGCATGCATCATATTGTTGCATATCGTCATGTGTTGATTGAGCTCGGTTGTGTTCTTCGTGGTAGGTTCTGCCTCCGAGGATATTCACGAGTATCCAACTGAAGGGCAGTATCCCGTTACCACTCCATCAGGCAAGCAACCATTGATCATTCCGATACAAACCCATGTTCTCGCTCCTGCTCTTGTTTACTGCATTAAGACAACACGATTCAAACTGCTGTGTGTGCTACGGTAGTTGAACCCTTATCCTCTGCATGACCTGTCATTGCCACAGTAACTAGATGAAACCCACTAGCATGTGTAGGAGTTGATTGAGCCATGTTTTGTGATTCCTACCTTGCTATGCCTGCTATGCTTAGAGTTGTGTCAGGTCTGGTTCATCTGGGTGATGGGCTAGAGTGAAATGCTTGTGTCAGTAATATGTGGGATGTGTTGAACATGATTTGGTAAAGGTATCGATGAGAGGCCATGTAGGAGTACATGATGGGTTGTTTCATTGAGGCCGCCCCTAAGAACTGAGATCTATATGTGTGATTTAAGATTCAGCTACTACCGTACATTGGGATCCTTAATTGACCCTCTCGGCTTCTTAGCCACCCTAGTACTCTGTCCAGGAGTTGCAAATAGTTTCTGGTGTTTGTAGGATATGTGTTGGCGGCCGTGCGTAGCGCTGACCCTAGGGGTGGGCTATGTTGCGGTAGATACACCGTGGCGCGGTGTACCGAGTCACCCGTTTGGTGTCTCGGGAACCCTGTTCACATCGTTCGGGGCCGTATGTGGAAACCTCAGCCGGGCTCCCTGCGGATGGAACCTGGATAGGCGATAACCTGGACTAGGGGCTTAGGTGTTTAGGTAGGCCGTGGCCGACACCCTCGCTGGGCTTCCACTTGAAGGTTGCCGAGTACATGTCGTGTAGACGGCGGTAAGCGATGAAAGCGTGTATGACGAAGTACACCCCTGCAGGGTATAAAACTATTCGAATAGCCGCATCCGCGGTAAAGGACTACTGGGTTGCCTATACAGTTCATAGACAAGTTAATGGATACTACTAAAAGACTCAAGATAAGTGTGAGTACCGAGGATGGCCCTCTCGCAGGATACGAGGGAGGATCCGCGATGGAGTATTGTGTTGGTGAGTAGTGGACTCGTGTGCGAAAACTATTTTACTAAAAGGTTCCGTAGGATAGCTTAGCCAAGAGTCAAAGCTGGCTTGCTGCATAAACCCCACCACCTTCTTGAGAATGAGCATGTATAGTAGGTTCTGATGTAAGACTTGCTGAGTACCTTTGTACTCATGTTTGCTTATTTATTGTTTTCATACGACAACACTGCCCCCTCCGATGGGTTTTACGTAGACCTTGACGTCGAAGAGTGACTAGCCACCCAGGTGGTGATCCAGGCCATGGAGGGCCCTATGTAGATAGACAGGCTTCGAGAAGCCTTCTTTCTTTCTAGAGTCTGTACTCAGACTAGTTGCTTCTGCATGTGCTTGTATGACTGTATGACTTGAGTGTCGGGTCATGTGACCCCTATCTGTATGAGTATGTTATGTATGGCTCCCTGGAGCCTTTAAATAAAGTACTTGAGTCGTAGAGTTTTGTTGTGATGCCATGTTGTATGTACTCATATCGGGCATATTGTGTGTATGATTGAAATGCTTGGTATGAGTGGGATCCGACAATCTAGTTGTTTGTCCTTCGCAGCCTTTCTTATGGGGAAATGTAGTCTAGTGTTCCTCGAGCCATAGTAGTCCGCTACAGCCCGGTTCACCGGAGTCCTGTTAGCCCAGCACTACTGTTCAGGACACTTGACTGGCCGGCATGTGTTTCACTTCGTCCCTATGTCTGTCCCTTCGGGGAAATGTCACGTGGTGATCTCCGGAGTCCTGTCTAGCCTGCTACAGCCCGGGATCCCCGGAGTCCTGTTAGCCCAGTGCTACAGCCCGGAATCACTCGTTGATGACCGACATGTTCGATGTGATTCATGTATGCCTGTCTCCATAGGTCTGTGCCGCTTTGGGTTCACGACTAGCCATGTTGGCCCGGGTTCTCGGTCATATGGATGCTAGCGACATTGTCATATACGCGAGCCAAAAGGTGCAAACGGTCCCGGGCCATGGTAAGGCGACACCCGTGGGATACCGTGCGTGAGGCCGCAAAGTGATATGAGGTGTTACCGGCTAGATCGATGTGGCTTAGAATCGGGGTCCTGACACGGCAGCACGAGAGTTGTGATAATCCTAAGGATCAGACAGAAGATAGGGTTAAGATAGTCGTCAAGAAAAATCCGACCCGACTGCGCTGCAGTCGGCCCGGTTCTCGGGGACTACACCCAGTGGGTGCGCTGGCGCGCCCCCATGGAAGAAACCAGAAGACCAGAGTGGTCGACAAGTGAAAAACTTACCCGGATAGCAGACCGCGTCAACAAGAACTCCTGAGTATATTGCTGCAGGAGGGCGGCCTGAGCCTGCAGCCGGCTCCGAACCCCTTGGGCCGCCATGTTCAGCTCGCCACTCCCTCCGCTGGGAGTCCACCCGGACGTGGCTGAGCTGGCCGCCTCCAAGGCTTGTGCCGACTGGTTGGCACCCGCAGCTTGGCGCGTGTCCGGCGGGGCCGCGTTCTCTCCGGCGCGCTGGCTCGCCGCCAGCTGAATCTCAAGACCGGCTCCGGCCTCGGGCGCGCCCCGGGCTGGCTCCTCCGGCGCCGCCGACGACTGGCCGCCTCCGCCCGCTCCGGTTGGCGCTGCCGGCGGCGTCCTCTCCGCGAAGACCTTGAAGAGCTCCTCCCTTTGCACCGGCGGCTGATCTGGGGTGATCTCCTCTGCCGTGGGCAGCGGGATGTCCGGGTCCACGGTGCAGAGGGGGATGGCGAGCAGCGGAGGCCGGCTACGCGTGCCCTCCGCCTCCGTTTCCGCGGTCGCCCGCTCTGATGGAATCTCGGCTGCCGCGTCAGCCCGCTCCTTCGCCGCCCGGGCGGCCTCCCGCTCCGCCACCTCCCTCTCCTCTCGCACCTCGCGGGCGTTCCGCTCCGTAGCTTCCGCAAGGTCGGTGCGGGGGTCCACGCGGCGGGGCCCTGAAGATCTAGCACCCGGCCCAACCACAGAGCCGCCTGGGCCCCGCTCAAGGGAAAGCGGCGCCCTGCTCGGAAATTGGTGAAGGGTTAGAACAAAAGAAGACAACAAAGAACAGGCAGGCAAGCGGCCAAAAGACTTACGATGAAACCGCCGGAGGCTGCTTCACCGCCCTCCGGAAGCGGGCCGCCTTCGCCGCCGCTTCATCTCGCTTCGTTGCCGCGGCGGAGGCCCTCGTCTTCTTCGGCCGGCTGCCGAAGAGAGGAAGCGCGGCCCGGCGTTTTGACGTTCCTCCACCGGCAGCAGGCGCGGCGGACGAGCCCGTGCTGTGACGGTCGGTTGCCGGCTAGCGGCGCGAGATTTCTTCGGCGTCGGCGTCATCCGGCCAGTCGTCAAAGCTGGCCGAGAGCCCCGTGCCTCCGGGCTCGGGCACGTCCCCCGTGGCAGCATCCTCCATGGCGGCCGCCCCCAGATCCGGGTCATCAATATCATCTACCGCATGGTCGGGGGCAAACCGGCGTTCGGCTCCTGCCGCCCCGGCTGGCGGCGGAAGAAGAGGGTTCTGATAAAAAGAAACCGCCTGGTCAGAAGCCGGCCGGCATAAAGTCGGCTGATGACAGAAAGAAGGTAGAAATAAATACTTACCACGGGCGATGGATGGGCGCGAGAGTACGGCGTCTTGCCGTATTGCCAGTCGTCGGCGAGCTTGAGGTTGGCGATGTAGTTGACCATAAGCGCCACCTCGGCATGGGGCATTTCCCATGTGCTCAGCCGGCATGGGTCGCGAAGGCTGCTCATCTGGCACATCAGGTGGGGCCGGCTTTGAAGAGGAAGGATCCAGCGCTCCACGAAAGCGGCCACCAAGTCGGCTCCGCGCAGGCCTTCCGGCTAGATCATTACCCGAAGTCGGGCGATGGCGGCGTTCCCAGCCAGAGATAAGGACTTGGATCTGAAGCCCCAAGACGGCTGCCTCCCAGCCAGCGGGCCGGCTACGTAGGCCGGCAGGTTGACGTGGTCTCCTTGCGGGGCAATGTTCTTCATGTAGAAGTACGATTTTTGCCAGAGCTTGACTGATTGGATTAAAGGGATGTGCGGGAAGGGATTGTTCTCGCCTGACCTCTTCATAGCGATGAAGGCCCCGCAGGGGGCGGGCACGCCGGCGATGACGGTGCCGAGCTTGTTCTGGAAGAGCTCCGCCCAAAGCTCCAGCGTGGGCAGCACTCCCAAGAAGCCTTCGCAGAGGGAGACGAAGGCCGACAGCAGCATCACCGCGTTGGGCGTGAGGTGATGCGGCTGGAGGCGGTAGAAGTCGAGGAAGGAACGCATGAACCCACTCGCCGGGAGGCCGAAGCCGCACAGATAATCCGTGCGGAAGACGACCCGCGCGCCTTCCTCTGGCGCCGGCGAGATTTCCGTCTCTGGCGCCAGGCGAACCTGCACGAGGTTGGCGGCGGGCAGGCACCGGGTCCGGCGGAGAAACTCTATGTGATCTTCGTGGACGTTGGAGCCGTCCCACGAGCTCGACAGCGCCATGGACATGGAGGCGTGGGGAAGCTGCGACGGGAAGCTGTGTTGGGCGCGAGAGGAAGAAGAAGAGAAAAGAGAGCGAGGAGGGACGGGGAGCGGGGGAGCGAGCGAGCCTTTGCCTCTCCCCCTCCCCCTCCTACTTGTAGGCTCGTGCGCCCCCGGGAAGAAATGGCCACGGGAAGGCGAGCAGTCCCCTCGGGCCACAGAAGATCTGCGCTCGGGCCGAGGCCAGGGAGTAGCGGGCCCGGGCCTGCGGCGGCGTCCCGTCGCGCGCGTGCGACGGCAGGACTTCTCTGCCACGTGGCCCGTCGTGGGGCCCGCGGGCGGCCCGCGGGTCAACCACGGTCATGTTGATAAAACAAAGGAACTCTCCGAAGTCGGCCTACGACGGCGAGGTCGGCTCCTCAGGGTATGAAGCTGACCAAGCTTCTCGTCCCTCTGTCCGCCGCGAAGCTCGCTCAGCTTCGGGGACTACTGTCGGAGTAAATAGCCATGGGTAGCCTAGCCGGCTTCCCCTGGCCCATCTGAAAAAATTACGAGCCCGTCCGGCTCTCAAGGAGACTCAAGACCTGGGGCCGCCTCCCCTTGCCAGCTATCTTCTAGGCCGGCTTCGGGGGCGGCCCGCCCTTTGCCCTCATGAAGAACGTTGTGGGAGGGCCGACTACGAGAAGCCGGCTACGAAGAGGCCGACTCCAAGAGGCCGGCTCCCATGAGGCGGTCAAGGCCGTACCCGCAAAGTACGCGTCCACCCCGCGATGATGACACGGGGCGTGGCTACAGTGGAGCCTGCCACCCCCAAAACCCGGAGCACGCCTGGTACAGTGCGTCGTACGGGTGGCCATGACCCGTCCGGCGCGGCATTGTTGCCACGGTGGCCCCGATGCCGTCCACGACGGGCCACCAGCGTGGCCCCCGAGGCGGTGGGCCCCTTCGGGCAGAGAGAAACCGAAGGCGGCCGCACCTCCTCCCAAGTCGGCCTGATGGAGAGCCGGCCCCCCATAGCCGGCTCGTCATCATCCTCGAAGGAGACGCCCATTAAGGAGACAAGATACGGCGGGGCTACAGTAATCGCCCGCCAGGGCGGCGGTACTGTAGCCGCGCTTACCCCGACCAAGCATGCGTCAATAGCACGGAGGAACAGTAACCAGCCACCGACCAGGCCCTGGCCAGTGGGGCCTGCCTGTTGACCAAGGAGCCGGCAGCCGACGGGACCCACCAGTCGGCGGGCCCCAGTAGCCGGCGCAGAAGCCGGCAAGCACAGTCACAGACTGCTGGGCCCCACGCCCGGCTGGATTACCATTATACCCCCGGGGGTAGGCCTATATAAACCCCCCGGTGCACCCATGCAAAGGGTTGGACTCTCAAGTTAGACCTAGACACCATACAAGGAGAGGAAGCAAGCTAGTTGTGCCCTTCTTCCTCCTTCCACCCAAAACAGCTCGAGGGGCATTGTGTAGCTACTTGTTCATTTAGTAACCATGCGGAGACCCCGCAGAGCAGCAGTAGGGGTGTTATCTCCCCGGAGAGCCCTGAAGCTGGGTAAGATTCGCCGGCGTGCATGTCTTCGCCTTATCCTGTTTCCAGGCACCGGCGATGTTTTATTGGCTCCCACAATGATAAGCCACCCGTTGGCATATGTCGCACCTACCACCCGACAATTTCTTGACGTCTACTAACATTACCAATTCTTTGACATTCATCACAAGACAAGACAAACTTACGGGCATCCTTGAAGAGAGTAGGCCAATAAAAACCGGATTGCAATACCTTGTGTGCAGTTCTATCTCCAGCATGGTGTCCTCCATAGGCTTCGGAGTGACACTTGTGTAGGATCTGCTCCTGTTCATTCTCAGGTACACAACGCCTAATAACACCATCTACTCTGTGACGCCCCGAGACCGTTGTGCCAGGTGTCTTCGAGTTATTCGCTACTGTTGCCAGGTCATTTGCTTGCAGGTTTCTTTTCATCATGTCATCATGTGCATCGCATCATCATGTTTTCAAAACTTGCATCCGTCCCGGTCTCCTCGTTCCGTCCGTTGTCCGTTCTGAGCCCAGACACACTTGCACGCGCCCGCGGCATGTCCAAAATATTATTTTATAAGTGGGCAGAAAATGTTCTCGGAATGGGATGAAAGTTGGCGTGTGGTCTTATTATAGTGTTGATAGACCGCCTGTCAAGTTTCATCGCATTCAGAGTTCGTTTGGTAGGCCAACCGTTAAACTATAGCGGCACTATAGCCGGTCTAACGTCGGACGTTTTCGGTCTCCGGAAACAGTCGCCGGGTCTCTCTCTTCTCTTCTCTCAGCTCGAGACCGTCTACACATCCCACTACTCACCGCCAGGCCCTACCTAACCTCTCTCGTCAGCCCGCGACCCTCCTCAAGTGCCCGAAAGCTGTCCCGGACCCGACTCGGACAGTCGTTACCGCTGTGTCCGGATCATCCCCAAACATCTACAAAATAGTTTATTTATTGGACTCTTTAGCATATTTATTCTCATCCGTCGAATTTCGATCCAATGATCCACATCCCTCTCTTTTCACCGACATGCTATATATAGCCCTAACCCTAAATCCTAGGGATCCGTCCCATCCATCCCGTGTCCACCGCCGCCACCCACTCGAAATCTCTTGGGATCCATCCCCAATTCCTTTGTCCCATCAATCCATCCAGCCCGAAGCACTCCTCTCCTCCCCTCGATTTCAGTCAACGACCAATCCATCGATCCGCTCCCTCCCTCGAGCTCCAACGGGACTGCGCCCCTGGATCCCCTGCCCGAGCTCCTCCCCAGCCTTGCTCCAGCCGGCCGTCCTCACCGCCCTGCGCCCGAGGCCCTGCCTCCACCTCGTCCGCGCCGACCGAAGCCAGCAGGTCGCCCTCTCTTTGCGTCCCTTCTCCCCGTTTCTCCGGTTCCCCTCTAGCCTTCGCTCTCTGCTGCTCATGAAACAGCACCGAGCTCCGCCGCAAGCCCCTCCCATGGCCGCCTCCGCCCGAGAGCCACCAGCAGAGACCTCCTGCGAGCCTGCAGGTCGACGCCATCGCCGTTCCTCCTCTGATCCTTTCCTTCCCCTCATTTCTTGCTCCCTCCTCTCACCTCTGTCTCTCTCTGAACCAGGCCACTGCTGCCATGGCCTTAAGCTCCTTCGCTGCAGGGAACGAGGAGCACGCCGCACCGATGCATGGACCCCGCGCCCAGATCCCGCCATCCCCGGCGAGCTCCGTCTCCCGTTCCCGTCGCGCCGCCGTCGCTAGGACTCCTGCCGCGTCGCTGCTGCCTTCATTGACCGCGCCAGCTCCCCTGCATCGCTCAGTCCATGCTTCAGGAACGAGACGACGAGCGCACCAGCGAGGCCAATTGACCGCATCGTTGTCTCCAGATCCAGGCCAAGCTGCCCCTGCAGGCCTCCCCTTTCCACAGTTCTGGGCCACGGCCCATGGTGAGGACGCGTCCAGCCCCTCCCCTGTTCCTGTTGGGCCGGCCAATTACGGCCCGTATATGTTTTTTCCTGGTTCTGTGATTTGTCCAATTATCCAGAGAACTGCAGTTTTACAGAAAAACCCTTGCACTTCATGCATATCCTAACTAATTAACCGTGCATCGGATTAAAACTAACTTTATATGCAAAATGTCTAGAATTTTGCCTAGTTTAATAATATCCAACTTTCATCCATGTTTAAAATGTTTAAAATGCTGTTTGTTTAAATTTGTTTAAATAACTTTCTAAAATGCTTTATTTCATAACTAAATAACCGTAGCTCCAAATTTAATAATCTTTATATGTAAATGGGGTAGAAAAATGCCTAGTTTAACATGGTGTACTTGTTTTGCATGCCTAACAACTCTAAAATTATGTTTAGGGCAGATTAGTACCAAACCTAATATATGCATATGACGAGTTTCTGAAATTGTTGTTCGTTGTTTCCGGCCTCATTTAAACTTGACTAGAGAGGTAGTTTTCATTTGCTTCACCCTCTTGCCATGCTAACAACATTTAATCTTGATGGGTACATAAACGAGAGAGAACTAAATAAGTCATGTGATGTTTTCTTCAACATGCAACTCCGTTGCATAGTGAGCTCCATTTAACTTGTAGGGTTGTTTGTGCACTTTGACATGCCATGCCTCATTAAACCGGACATGCATCATACTTGTTTGCGCATCGTGCCATGTTCATGTCGCGGTTGTTTACTATGTTGTGTGCTTCTTTCCGGTGTTGCTTCTTCGGGTTGGTTCCGATAACGTCGTGTTGTGAGGATCCGTTTGACTACGCCCGTTTGTCTTCTTCGTGGATTCGTTCTTCTTCCTTGCAGGATTTCAGGCAAGATGACCACACCCTCAAAATCACTTCTATCTTTGCTTGCTAGTTGCTCGCTCTTTTGCTATGCCTATGCTGCGATACCTACCACTTGCTTATCGTGCCTCCTATATTGTTGAACCAAGCCTCTAACCCACCTTGTCCTAGCAAACCGTTGTTTGGCTATGTTACCGCTTTGCTCAGCCCCTCTTATAGCGTTGTTAGTTGCAGGTGAAGATTGAAGTTTGTTCCTTGTTGGAACATGGAGATGTTGTTCCTTGTTGGAACATGTTTACTTGTTGGGATATCACAATATATCTTATTTAATTAATGCATCTATATACTTGGTAAAGGGTGGAAGGCTAGGCCTTATGCCTGGTGTTTTGCTCCACTCTTGCCACCCTTGTTTCCGTCATATCGGTGTTATGTTCCCAGATTTTGCGTTCCTTACGCGGTTGGGCTATTATGGGAACCCCTTGACAATTTGCCTTGAATAAAACTCTTCCAGCAATGCCCAACCTTGGTTTTACCATTTTCCACCTAGCCTTTTCTTTCCCTTGCGTTCGGCAGACTCAAGGGTCATCATTATTTTACCCCCCGGGCCAGTGCTCCTCTGAGTGTTGGTCCAACCTCTCAGCTGCCGGTGGCCACCAGGGGCAACTCTGGGCTAGCCTACCCATACCTAGGACAATCTGAGTGTGCCCTGAGAAAGAGATATGTGCAGCTCCTATCGGGATTTGTCGGCACATTCGGGCGTTGTTGCTGGATTTGTTTTAACTTGTCGAAATGTCTTGTAACCGGGATTCCGAGTCTGATCGGGTCTTCCCGCTAGGAGGTCTACTCCTTCGTTGACCGTGAGGGCTTGTGATGGGCTAAGTTGGGACACCCCTACAGGGTTTTGAACTTTCGAAAGCCGTGCCCGTGGTTACGGGCAGATGGGAATTTGTTAATGTCTGGTTGTTGAAAACCTGAAGTTGACCTTAATTAAAATACATCAACCGCGTGTGTAACCGTGATGGTCTCTTTCCGGCAGAGTCCGGGAAGTGAACACGGTGTTGGAGTTATGCTTGACGTAGGTTGTTTTAGGATCACTTCTTGATCATACTTTTATCGATCGTGCTTTGCCTTCTCTTCTCGCTCTCATTTGCGTATGTTAGCCACCATATATGCTAGTCGCTTGTTGCAGCTCCACCTCATACCTTTACCTTACCCATAAGCTTAAATAGTCTTGATCGCGAGGGTGTGAGATTGCTGAGTCCCCGTGACTCACAGATACTTCCAAAACCAGCCTGCAGGTGCCGATGAGTCCGTGTAGATGACGCAACCAAGCTCAGGAGGAGCTCGATGAAGATCTTGTCCTTTGTGTTGTTTCATTCTAGTTGATCAGTAGTGAAGCCCAGTTGGGGTCGATCGGGGACCTTGTCGCTTTAGGGGTTCTTCATTTATTTTGGTTCCGTAGTGGGACCTTGATTGTATTTGGATGACGTAATGCTTTATTCTTGTAATTGTGTGAAGTGGCGGGTGTAAGCCAACTATGTATCTTTTTCCCTTATGTATTACATGGGTTGTGTGAAGATTACCTCACTTGCGACATTGCTTTCAATGTGGTTATGCCTCTAAGTCGTGCTTCGAGACGTGGGAGATATAGCCGCATCGAGGGCGTAACAAGTTGGTAATCAGAGCCTTCCCCGACCTTAGGCGCCCCCACTGCTTGATCGAATTAGCAGACGAGTTGAGTCTAGAAAAAATGTTTTGATCATTTAGGAATTATATATCGGAGAGTTTAGGAATTCTTTTTACTCCCCAGTCCCTTCATCGCTCTGGTAAGGCATCCTGACTTAGAGTTTTGACTCTTCTCTTCTCAAATTTCACTAAAAAAATTAGGATCACACGGGTATCTTGGAATCGTTCCGATGGTTTTGTGACAAGAACATTGTTCTTGGTGCCTCCTGTCTTTAGGGGTTGTGGCAGTGTCCCGGGGATTTGAGCTCCGAGGTGTTGTCGTCACAATTTTATCGTTGCAGTTCTGGTATACCTGAGTTTAGTTTCGCCGACATCGAAAATCTCTTTTATGCAGTTGTTGGTGAGATAACCTCGATGCCACACAGTACTGGGGCGTGAGTTCGGGAGTATTGCCATAACTCGTATAACGGATGCTTTTCGAAGGTTGAGGTAGATGTTTTCCGAAGGTTTCTTGGTTATGTGTTGAAGGATGGATACAGCTGGATGTAGGATTTGCTAGTTTGGTTGAGATATTATGCTTCCCCTGTATCCCCAACACCTGATTGCATAACCGGAAAGTTTCAGGAGTTTATAAGTGGGAATTCAAGTAGCTCCTAGGATATTTTCCGACAGATGTACGATATCAAATTGGAGTTCGACATCTAGTGGTCCGCCTATTCACTGTTGGTTTTACAGTGGTATCGTTGTGTCTCAAAAGAGTCCTTGGCTATGCCGACTCGGGGATGCTTCGTATGTCATGTGCACTGCCTTGTACATGATGGTGCTGTACGATCGAGCCCGTGTAGGCCCCACCACGAAAACTACGGACGAAATCTCTATCATATGTTTGTTCCGGCTTATTCTGCAAGCCAATCCTTTGTTTTGTTTTTGAGTTGTGGTATTCGAGTTGCTTCAGTGTCAAGTGTTGATTCCATACCTTTCCTAAACGGTGTTCTCATATTCCTATGTGAATACCAAACCCCTTCATAGTAATCGAGATTGTCATGCCAATCCTTGTCAACCGGTGTGTTTCTCTTCAAGTGGATCCGATTATTTCAACTTCCGCAAGATCAATTATCACTTATTCTCAATGGTGTTCGTTTCATCCATCCCAAATTGTCTTTGTTTTCCCGCCCACCCACCCATTTTTCTTTAAGGATTCATATTTCTTGACCAAGTGGCCATCTTATTCATGTGAAGTCTCTCCATTCCTTTTTACGTCAATGTTCTTATCCGTTGTTTCTCAGGAAGATGCCAACGGTGTCGGCGTTCTGGGAACGGGGGTCCCCAGACTTGCCTGCCTGCGGCCTGCGACGTGGCTCAAATGGGGGCCCAACATGGCCCATCTTCATCAGCACAAGACTCAAGACCCTCGCGAGGGGCCAAGCCTCGCGAGGCGGACGACACGGCGCATCCTTAGGCGCAGCCTCCTCAGGCTGGCTCGCGAGGAGATGGAGATATCAAGGCGGGGTACCTCGCGAGGTGCCCATGACGCAAGCCATGACGATCGAGGGTGCCAGGCGAGCGCCAGCGCGCGCAGCGTCCTTCTTTCCTCTTTGGTGCAAAGGGGGCAAGCGCAGCCGCGAAGTACCGAGGCATCAGGCAAAGGTTGTCAATTCGGTGCAACGAGACCAGGACCAAGCGGACTACGAGACGGAGGTCACCATGGAGCCCAGCACAGCGTCACCGCAGGGTCTTTCGCAGGCGAAGACCAACTTTAGTCAGGATAAGTGTACTAGATGTTCCCCTTCGAATTGGCCAATTGTTGGCGCCCTTCCCGCTCAATATTTGGGGAGAGGCCCAGGGCCTTCGCCTATAAATAGGACCGGCCACCCATGTAGCAAGGGGTTCGGTTCGCGGAGTTGGTTGGTCCGGCTAGCAAGTAGAGAGAGAGAGAGAGAGAGAGAGAGAGGTGACTGAACTCCTCCCAGCAGTTCATCACCCCAACCAAGAACAGACCCTCGCGAGGCAGTTCTTCCTTGTACTGTTCATCATCACCAGCCCCAGGAGGCAATCCATCCACCACACACTGAAGTAGGGTATTACACCACAATGGTGGCCCGAACCAGTATAAAATCTTGTGTCTCTTGTGTGATTCTTTTAGTAGTTTAGATCTTTGTGAGACGGGGAGGTAGAAGGCCTGATTTTCGTGCGCACCCCAGTGTTCGAACCTTAAGGGTCTGCCGGAACCCGAAATCCGACATTTGGCGCGCCAGGTAGGGGTGCACCGAAATCTGTCCTCCGCCGCTCCGCCCTCCTCCGGCCGTTGCATCCATGTCCAACGCTCGTCGGGCCCGCGCCAAGCGCCGGGCCGCCATTGCTTCTCGCGTCGCCCAGACGGCCCCCGTCGGTGGGCGTCCTCGTCATTCCCCGTCGCCCGCCGTCAATGCCGCCACCGGCCCAGCGGGGGGCGAGCAGCAAGCGTCGTCTCAGCATCCGTCCGTGCGTCAAGGCGGCCGCACCGCTACTCCATCACTCGCACCAGCCGGTTCTTCATCCCGCGTGCTGCGCGCACCCTTGGAGGCTTGAGCTGCGCTCCTCGCGGCAAATGAGCTCCTGCGCTACCGCCCCGTCGACGACGTCTACGAAGAGTGGCTCGACCGCGTCGCCGAGCTTGTCCGCACCGCAGGGGGCTCTTCCGCGCCGTCCGTTCCTCTGCGCCACACTCCGCCCCGTGCGGGCAACGAAGCTCTAGAGGCGCACCAGCCGCCTCCCCTCCAAGAAGATGCCATGGCTCCAAGGCGCTTGGCCCCTAGGCGGAACCCGCTCCGTCAGGCGCCACTGCAGCAAGAACGGAGCTGCCTAGAAGTCCCTCGCCCGCAAGGGGCTGCCAGGGCGCTCCCTGCTCCGGCACGCCGTGACCCTGCTCCAGCTCCGGTGCGCCAAGACCCCGCCCTGCTCCTAGCTGCAGCGCGTGGGGACCCTCAAGACCAAGCTCTCCACCAACCGAAGCCTTTCGTGGCCACCGCGGGCTGCCGCGCCTACACCACCGAGCTGCATAGCGTCGTGTGGCCCAGCAAGTTCAAGCCTGACCTGCCTCCTCGCTACGACGGCACGACTGATTCCGCGGAGTTCCTCCAGCTCTATGAGCTGCGCATCGACGCTGCCAGCGGGGATGAAAAGGTCATGGCGAACTGGTTCCCCATGGCGCTCAAGGAAGGAGCTCGAACCTGGCTCCTGAATCTGGCTCCAGGCACGATCTCCTCCTGTGACCAGATGCGCACCCGCTTCATCGCCAACTTCCAAGGTGCTCGCGACCGGCCACCCGCCGTGAGCGACATGCGCCGCATCAAGCAACAACCCAGAGAGACCCTGCAAAAGTACATCCAATGCTTTAACAGCGCGCGCCTCAAGATCCCCAAGGTGTCCGAGGAAGCCATTATCTCGGCTTTCTCCAATGGCGTCCGCGACGTCAAGATGAAGGAGGAGCTGGCGATGCATGAAGACCTCTGCACCTCCCTGGAGCTGTTCAAGTTGGCGAACAAGTGCGCCAGGGCTGAGGAGGGACGTCTCTCCCTCCTCGAGCTGTCTGCCGCGGACCCAGAAGAGAAGAAGCCCAAGGCGAAGGACGTGAAGTGCAAGGGGGCTGCCGTACTCGCGGCAGAACTAGACACAAAGCGTGGCAAGGATCTGCCCGAACCCTCCAGAGGCAGCCGGTACTGTGTGTACCATGACCTCCACACCCACAACACCAACGAATGTCAAGAACTCCGCGCCGTGCGAGAAGGAAGGACCGCTGGCGGGACCTGCCTCGCAAGGGAGACTGGAGGGATCAGCCTCGTGAGGATCGCCCTCATGGCAATGCAGGCCTACCTCCGCTGCCGCCTCAGCCAAGGAGGAACGAAGACCGCCATCAAGATGAGGGGGCTGGGGGCTTCCAAGAGCCGCACGCAATCGCCTGCATCCTAGGCGGAGCTCAAGCCCCAGCCTCTCAACGTATCTTCAAGCAGTTTGCCCACGAAGTGAATGCAGTTCTCCCGAGGCTCGAAGAAACGCGCCCCCTCAGGTGGTCGGCGTGCGCCATCACATTCAACTCGGCAGACCAGCTCAAGTGCGCAGCCACGGCCGGAGTCCTCCCGATGCTTTGCTCCCTAGTCATCAACAACGTGCTGGTCACGAGGACCCTCATCGACGGAGGGGCAGGGCTCAACGTCCTGTCTGTGGAAGCATGCAACAACCTCCAAGTGCCCTATGACCAGCTTCAGCTGACCAAGCCTTTCTTCGGGATCACCGACGGTTCCACAGTCCCGATCGGGCAGGTCCGCCTCCCTGTCACCTTCGGGGCTCGCAGCAACTACCGCACCGAGCTCATCGACTTCGACGTCGCCCACATCCGCCTACCATACAACGCCATCCTCGGGTACCCAGCGCTGGCCAAATTCATGGCTGCGACCCACCACGGCTACAACGTCCTCAAGATGCCAGGAAGTGGCGGAGTCATCACGGTGCCCTGTGAAGAGAAGGATGCAGTGTGTTCCCTGGAGCGAGCCTATCAGGCCGCGTCGCTAGAAGACCCAGATCACGGAAGCAGGAGGCTTCCTGAGACCACCCCCAAGAAGAAGAAGACGTCGTCAGGCTCAGCCCCTCAGGAGGCAGGCCCTTCAGGGCCCGTCTCTGCCCAGGGGGACCCTCCTTCCATTGCATAGGGAAGCATGCCCAGCGCCTTCCTCAGGTAGAACTCGGAGCTCTCACCTGGAGGGCCATCGACCTAGCCAGGGTCATGAGGGAGGCGCTTGGGCACCATGTGGAGGCGTGCTTCGAAGCACGTTTCCCTCGAGAAGGAGCCGTGCAAGGACGGTCAGACCAGCAGGAGTTCGTTAACAAGGCCATACAAGAACTACAGGAGACAAGGATCATGAGAGGTTGCCGCCGCCTACCAGCTGTGGCCCTACATCCAGGCGAGGATGGTGGGCTGCGCGTCTGCGTCGACGTACCAGGGCTCAATCAGATCGCCACGATGGAGCGCCTCTGGCCTTCGCGAGTGGGGTGCTGCGGGGGACCACCCCACAGCTATGTTCGCATGCCCTACGGCCTGCCGAGCATGGCTGCGGCGCACCAGCGCCTCATGAGGGGCATCATGGAGGCTCAGGAAGACCGACGTTCCACGGCCCTGGCGGAGATGAAGACAGCTCGCGAGGAGCCACCGGTGCCTCCGGAGCCTCCCGAGGCCCCGGGGCCTGGGGGCTCGTGAGGATCAGCTTCTGTAGCCCATCAAGTCTGCTGCACCAATGCCACTACGCCGACGACATCCTCAGGTGACATCTTTCAAGTTCCATTCCCAGCTAGGAGCGCCCTCCCAAGGTTGCATCACTCCCAGGCCGCGTGGGTCCGTCCCTGCGGCATCTATCCCCTTTTATCTTTCGGTCGTTATTTTGCCTTGCTGGGGGCACCCCTCGGGCTGCATCATCCCCAAGCCGCTCGGACCAGACCCAGCGGCGTGTATCTCCCTCGCGTTTATTTCCAACTATGCATTGCCTATCACGCTTAACTGCATGGTGCCTGCCCGTGGCATCCTTTCTTCTCCATGTCGGCCACTTGCACGTTAAAGGGGGGGTGCCTGAGCATCGCGACTCAGGGCTCTTACTCGCTCTCCAGCCCTCACCCTCTGGCCTTGTCCACGGCATCGCGACCTGGCATACCAGCGACGGCTGAGACAAGCTCGAGGGCCGGGACCCGAGGACGTAGAGTACCGGCATCTAACCAAATTTTGCAGGGACACATCTCAAGATACGGCCCAGTGCCAGGCGCAACCCGCCTAGAGGTAGGGCCTCGTGAGTCCCGCGCTGGCTCACGGGTGCCCAGATACACCTCACCTAGCCCTACCGTGCCGGCCACGTGTCAGGGCGGGGTTGTACACGCCCCGGGGGCTCCTCCCGGAGGGGAGCCCCCTCCCACGTAGCAGTGGAAGCACCATGCTCCACACTGGCTGACGACACTGCCGAGGAGCGGCTATGCCCATACAAATACGGAAGCGCTATGCTCCGCGCTGGTGATAAACAATTGGGGGTGGCCTCCGGGCAGCATTAACCTCAGGGAGCCCGGAGCTTAGTGGCTGGCCTCATCGCAACACCTCCCCTCGGGAGTGCCGCGCGATGGGGGCTAGGCACGGGGGCTACGACTGGGTCATGCCCAGACGTACGCCGCCCTGCCAGGCCCCTCGGGCCTGGTTCGTCGCGCGCCTCTCCCCGAGCGGAGCCAAGGTATGAAGGCCGTTTGCGCATCAAGGGGGACCCCTGAGCATCGCGACTCAGGGGCCTAACTGGCTCTGTAGCCCCTCACTCCTTAGTTCCAAAAGGCTATGCTGGGTGAGGTACGCGCAGAGTCAGGCTCTGCAGACGTAGAACGGTAGCCCCGCTTACATTTCACCTCATCGCCCGCTGTTCGCGAGTCAAGGGGGACTCCTGAGCATCGCGACTCAGGAGCCTAACTGGCTCCGTAGCCCCTCGCTCCTTAGTTCCGAAAGGCTATGCCGGGTGAGGTATGCGCGGAGTCGGGCTCTGCAGACGTAGAACGGAAGATACACCTACATCACGCCTCCCTACTTGCTGTTCACGCGCCAAGGGGGACTCCTGAGCATTGCGACTTAGGAGCCTAACTTGCCACGTAGCCCCTCACCCCTTTGGTTCCGTCCTGGTTTCCGGTCGGGGCCAATGCTGGGTGAGGCACGCGTGGGGCCGGGCTCTGCCGGCGTAGAACACAAGCAAGTGGGGAAGAAAAAGCATAAAACTCAAGGAATTTAAAAGCAAATATTACCGTCCATACTGTCATCTCAATACCAAATGCAAGTTTAAATGCCTCCGCGAGGCGTGATGCATGTGCATGAATTGAAAGAAGAATAGGGATGGAACGAAGCCACTTGTCGGCGGTGAAGCTGTGTGGAGTGGCTTCGCCTCATGGAGCAGCAGGGCCGGCAGCGCCTTGCTTTGGCTTGGTTCTGAAGGCCCGGAACTTCCCCAGCAGCGCCTCCGAGCGCCCCTTCACGACTTCGACAGCGGTGGCAGCACCCTCGCCGCTCACCAGTTCCAGCAGGCCGTCGAGGTCGGCGTTGGGATCACAAAGGTAGACGTGGGCGAAGACCCGCGTCAGCGCAGCAGAAGACAAGACGTGCGCCTCGGCCTCGGCCGCGGGGCTGATGCCAAGGGCGACATCCCCAAGGGCCTTAACGAGGAAGGGAAGCAGCTTGGCGGGGCCGTCCCCGTCACCGGCTAGCGGACTGTCCAGGCCGCTCTCATAAAGCATCTTCAGCGAAGCACGGGCATCTTTTTCCATGTCCGCGAAGGCCACGCGATCCTCGGCAAGAACCCAGGCCTTAGCGTCCAGCTCGACCTTCATCACCTCCAGCTCCTTCTTCAATGCGCCTAGGTGGTCGCGGCGCTTCTTGAGCTTGGCCTCCTGGTCCTCGAGCGCCGCCTCGCGCGCCTTCGCCCCCTCCTCCAGCTCTTGGCGTAGGCGGACCTCCTCCGCAAGCTGGCCCCGCAGGCCTTGCAGCTCGTCCTCCAACGCCTTGCAACGATCGTGGACTTCGACCACTTCCCCCAGGGCTACGTCACGAGTAGCCTTCGCCTCGAGGGTGGCCTCCCTCTCTCCGTCATAGGCCGTTGAGGCCTGAACCAACGTCGCCCGAATCGAAGCATCAGAGCGAATCCACCTCGAAGCCAGTTCCAGGCGCCCGGCCACCAGGTGAGGGTCGGCGCCGAGAAGATCCTGCCGCAGCCGGTCCAGTTCGGCGATGGCACGCTCCAAGATGGAAGAAGGAGGTGGAGAAACGTCGGTGCGCCCCAAGACAACAGGAGGAGCCGGGGAAGCAACGGTAAGTGGAATGGGAGGAGAAAGTAGCGGCGGCGAGGCCGCAGTGTCCTGAGGTGGAGTCCGCTGCGCCTCCACAGCCGTAGCAGCAGCGCCAGATGAGGGCACCTCCGGAGTCACTTGGGCCATGGGGGCTGAGCTCGCCCCAGCCAGCATGACCAGGCCTCCCGAGGGCGACCGGGCAGGAGAAGCCCGCGCGCCGTGGTCACCCCCCTCCACAGGCGGAGGCGCTGCCGCAGGTGGAGCCTCAAGAGCCCCCTTCGGCTTCTTCGCCGTTGGCGCCAGCCTATCCAAGAGAAGCAATCATCAAGCCTCATCGGCGGAACGAGAAACAAAAGATCAAGGATCAAGCACTTACGGGTCTTCGTCGGTGAGCTCGGGCAGCCTCCGGCCTAACTTGAAGCCTGATAGCCGGCTGGAAGGGTCGACCTCAGAAGCAGAAGGCGCGTCCCCGGTTCGCCCCGGAGTTAGGATGGACCCGCGGGAGATCAGCCCGGTCCTGTCCTTCTTCGGGATCATGGGCGAGCTCCCGCTACCCTACACATCATCATCATCATCATCATCATCATCATCATCATCATCATCGTCATCGTCATCGCCCAGGCGGAGAGTGCGGGACCCGCGCCGGGAGAGGGGAGCCCTCGACTCTCCATTAGTCGCCCCAGAGTCGGGCCCCTCTCCCCGCTCCTCTTCCTCCTCCTCATCGCTGGAGTCGCCGGAGGGCACATCTACCGATCCTTCAGAAGCCACCGCGGGCACGAGCCCGTCCCCGTTAAAAACAGGCATGGACTTCACCACCCGCTTCCAGTCGTCACGAAGGAACAAGCGCTTGGGAGCGCCCTTCAACCTTGCCACCTCGCCCCCGACCAGAGATTGGAGAACCGCGGTCACATCCTCTTCGTCCAAAGCCTCGGGGCTCGGATGAGGCCTCCACATTGGAGGACAGTACTGCAGGAGCGGAGCCAGCTAATGCTCCAGGAACTCCTTCAGCAGCGACGCACCGGTCAACTTCGCCGCCGCCATGTTGGCCGGCCTCAGGTCCGCGTCCATCTTCTCCAACACCAGTTTCACGCGGGGGTCCGTGAGCTCCGCTCGGCACCACTCGCTGGAGCTCACGGGTTGCTCCGTGGGTAAGATCAGCCGAGGGTGGATGCGCCCGGCATCTGCCAAGACCCACTTGCTCCTAAAGCCCTCAATCCTCTTCCCGGGATTCGAGATGGCAATGGTGTCGCCATACGCGATGAAGCCCGCGCATGCAGAAAGAGAGCTGCCGGAGACCCGGAGGGAGAAGTAGTGGCGCAGCAAGGCCACCGAAGGCTGCACCCCTACGTGGGCCTCATAGTAGTAAGCAAAGATCGCCATAAGGAGGACAGAGTTGGGGTGGAGATGCAGAGCCTGCAAGTCGTAATGGCGGAGGACGGAGAAGAAGAACTCGGAGAAGGGAGGCACCAGGCTCGTAGCAATGGAGCTTACAAAGAGAGGATAAAAGGTGCTCCCACGGCCCTTGGGGGTGGCGGAGCCGGTCTTGAACACCTCCGTCCTGTTGACGCCCTGCGCCGTCGCCATCCGGCGCAGCCGGGCAAGGCTCACCTTGGACACATTCGGCAGGTCCAGAGCAGGGGAATACCAAGCTTTGGCCGGAGGCTGGCGAGGCGCCATGGCTTCCTAGGTCGCGCTGCTGGAGCAGATCTGGAAGTTTAGAGGAAGAAAGGGAAGGCGCAAGAAAGGGGATCTGAGCAGCGACCGGAGAGAGCAAAAGGCGAAGTCTGGGCAGATGCCGCTCCTTTACCAACCTGCGTGGTTGCTGAAGCACCCACGTCCCATCAACCGCCACGCGGCGCCAAAGGCCGCAGGCTGTTAGGGCCCGCGGCGCTTCGCCCTTGCCCTTTCGCCTCTCGGCACGGCCAAGCCCATGCACGCCTTGGGCCCGGGGGCTACTGTCGGCGTTCTGGGAACGGGGCTCCCCAGACTTGCCTGCCTGCGGCCTACGGCGTGGCTCAAATGGGGGCCCAACATGGCCCATCTTCATCAGCACAAGACTCAAGACCCTCGCGAGGGGCCAAGCCTCGCGAGGCGGACGACACGGCGCATCCTCAGGCGCAGCCTCCTCAGGCTGGCTCGCGAGGAGACGAAGATATCAAGGCGGGGTACCTCGCGAGGTGCCCATGACGCAAGCCATGATGATCGAGGGTGCCAGGCGGGCGCCAGCGCGTGCAGCGTCCTTCTTTCCTCTTTGGTGCAAAGGGGGCAAGCGCAGCTGCGGAGTACCGAGGCATCAGGCAAAGGTTGCCATTTCGGTGGAACGAGACCAGGACCAAGCGGACTACGAGACGGAGGTCACCATGGAGCCCAGCACGGCGTCACCGCAGGGTCTTTCGCAGGCAAAGACCAACTTTAGTCAGGATAAGTGTACTAGATGTTCCCCTTCGAATTGGCCAATTGTTGGCGCCCTTCCCGCTCAATATTTGGGGAGAGGCCCAGGGCCTTCGCCTATAAATAGGATCGGCCACCCACGTAGCAAGGGGTTCGGTTCGCGGAGTTGGTTGGTCCGGCTAGCAAGTAGAGAGAGAGAGAGAGAGAGAGAGAGAGAGAGGTGACTGAACTCCTCCCAGCAGTTCATCACCACAGCCAAGAACAGGCCCTCGCGAGGCAGTTCTTCCTTGTACTGTTCATCATCACCAGCCCCAGGAGGCAATCCATCCACCACACACTGGAGTAGGGTATTACACCACAATGGTGGCCCGAACCAGTATAAAATCTTGTGTCTCTTGTGTGATTCTTTTAGTAGTTTAGATCTTTAAGAGACGGGGAGGTAGAAGGCTTGATTTCCGCGCGCACCCTAGTGTTCGAACCTTAAGGGTCTGCCGGAACCCGAAATCCGATAAACGGAGCTTCAAGTTCGTCACCCTTCACTCATTTTTCCTCTCCGGTGGTTTAAGTTCAAGCGTTATTGATCATATCTTTCTCCTCGTTTCAAATACCTTCTCATGCTGGTGCACCTCATATTCATTCACTTCTCGCTATTTAATTGTTCCGAAGTGCTCAAGATATCTCGAAGATTCGTGTTTCCACTCTACATTCGTTCAAGCTCTTTCGAGGATGTTCCCTCATTCAAGTCATTTAATTTAACCGGTGCTTTCTCTCTTTTGAATCGTTCTACGATGTTTCTTTTGAGTGGGACCTAACCCACAGGTCTTTTCCCAGGATCTGACCTGACTCTTCTTATTTTCCTGGAGTTATTCTCAATTCTTTTTCAAAAGTTTGACATAAGAATGAATTATCATCAGTCAAATGTATTTCTCCAAGATCTTTCAAATTCTTTTCATCGTTGGCTCAACCTCTTCATTTTGATTCTTCCGGAGTGTCTAAATAATTCTTGGTGGTGTTTTCTTGTCGTCATTCTCGGATTTTGAAGACCGAAGAAGATTTTCCCTCCAAATCATATCCGTTCTCTCAAGATTCATGGTTCTAGCCTTTTGCCATCCTCTCATAATTATCTTTGATTGTGATAATTCTTTTCACCTATCCGGAGCATTTCAAGAGTTTTTCAGTTTGTTATCCGGAGCCCATCATCTAAGATTTGTTCATTCTCAGCTTTCAGCTCTCTTTCTCTAAATCTTACCGGTGCATCATTCAAGTGATCTCTAATCAGTTCGTGATCTCTTCTTTCTCATGGATCTAAATTCTCTCAAGCATCTTCGTTTAATTGCTAATCCTTCCCGGTGTTTCTTCTTGTTTTAATCGTTCTTTTTCAATTCTGACGGTGGTTCGCTCAAGATTCTTCTTCCTTCATTTATCATATCAATTCTTTCGTTCTTTTCAATCCTACCAGTGTTTCGTTGAAGACCTTATCAAGTTATCGGTATCTCTCTTAATCCTTTTCAACGAGAATAAGTAGTATGCCAAATCCGTTTGCTCGTCATCAATTTAAATTGATGAAGGATAAGCATGACGTAATTCTTATTCTTGTTTCTTCATAGTGATTAATTCTATATTCCGGAGGTCCATCAAATTCCTGAATTCAATTGTTTCATCTTCTCTTTTTCCTGGAGTTCCAAGTTCTCTCAATTATTTCACCACGGAGATTCATCTAAATCGGTACAAGGATTCACCTTGTGTTTTTCAACTTCTCTTCCCTTCCATTTGATCATTCTTTTGCTTAACGGAGTTCTTCATGAAGGTTCTGCACGATGGTTCATCAAGGATTTAATTCCTTCTCGAAGTGTTCATCAAGATTCTTTTCAGAGGATCTCAAGTTTTCTTCATCTTGCAATCCGGAGTGCAATTCTTTCACGCTTATCTTTTGAGGTGGTGTTATGTCATTCTTGATAATTTCCCTTCGTGCTTCGTGTTACACAAGTTATCAAGATGAGGTATTTTAAATCCACCAATCTCTTCATTGGAGTTATCTTGGGCTATATTTCACATAAAGCTTTCCCTTAAGGATTTTCGCTCTTATGGTATTTATCAATGATCCAAATTCTTCTTTTATCCGCCCGGGGAGGTAGCTTCTCGTCTCCTTGTTCTTACCAATCCAATTCTTTTTCCCGTGAGTGGCAGGTTGTCACCTCATAATTGAGATGTATTCCATAAGACCATATCAACCTTATCCTTTTCGCTGTTGGTTTTCCAACAACTCCGTTTGATCCTTCTCCTAAGGATGCCTTTTCAAGTTCAATTGTGGCAGAAGTTGTCATTTTCTTCTCAATTCCTTCTCTTCCAATTATATATCTTCTATTTCTTTCTTCCGGAGGCATTGTGATGTTGCTCCCTTCACTCATCATCTCGGATTGTGTAGATCATGTTCTTTTCAGGCCTATCCATTTAACCGGAGTGTTGTGCCCTTTTGCTCAAGTTCTTTTCGCCTTATCAACTCTTTCATCTCTTTTCAACCGAAGTGCTACCCGAATCGGCTCTTTCTTATTCCTCTTTCTTTACGGAGTGTTTTCCACTTTGTTCATCTCCGTTGTTTTATTCTTTTCAATTTGTTCAACCCCTCAAGGCTCGTGGTCTCACTCGTTTGTCAAAGAAGCAACTTAGTTTTACCTCTTCTCTTTCTTTTCCGTTGTCCCTCCGGTGCCATTCTAGATCTCGGGACGAGATCCTCTTGTAGTGGTGGAGTGTTGTGATGCCCCGAGACCGTTGTGCCAGGTGTCTTTGAGTTATCCGCTGCTTTTGCCAGGTCATTTGCTTGCGTGTTTCTTTTCATCATGTCATCATGTGCATCGCCTCATCATGTTTTCAAAACTTGCATCTGTCCCAGTCTCCTCGTTCCGTCCGTTGTTCGTTCTGAGCCCAGACACACTTGCACGCGCCCGCGGCATGTCCAAAATATTATTTTATAAGTGGCCAGAAAATATTCTCGGAATGGGATGAAAGTTGGTGTGTGGTCTTATTATAGTGTAGACAGACCGCCTGTCAAGTTTCATCGCATTCGGAGTTCGTTTGATAGCCCAACCGTTAAACTATAGTGGCATTATAGCCGGTCTAACGTCGGACGTTTTTGGTCTCCGGAAACAGTCGCCGGGTCTCTCTCTTCTCTTCTCTCAGCTCGAGACCGTCTACACAGCCCACTACTCACTGCCAGGCCCTACCTAACCTCTCTCATCAGCCCGCGACCCTCCTCGCGCGCGCCCGAAAGCTGTCCCGGACCCGACTCGGACAGTCGTTATCGTTGTGTCCGGATCATCCCCAAACATCTACAAAATATCATCGTTTTATTTATTGGACTCTTTAGCATATTTATTCTCATCCGTCGAATTTCGATCCAATGATCCACATCCCTCTCTTTTCACCGACATGCTATATATAGCCCTAACCCTAAATCCTAGGGATCCATCCCATCCATCCCGTGTCTGCCGCCGCCACCCACTCGAAATCTCTTGGGATCCACCCCCAATTCCTTCGTCCCGTCAATCCATCCAGCCCGAAGCACTCCACTTCTCCCCTCGATTTCAGTTAACGACCAATCCATCGTTCCGCTCCCTCCCTCGAGCTCCAACGGGACCGCGCCCATGGATCCCCTGCCCGAGCTCCTCCCCAGGCTTGCTCCAGCCGGCCGTCCTCACCGCCCTGCGCCCGAGGCCCTGCCTCCACCTCGTCCGCGCCGACCGAAGCCAGCAGGTCGCCGTCTCTTTGCGTCCCTTCTCCCTGTTTCTCTGGTTCCCCTCTAACCTTCACTCTCTGCTGCTCATGAACCAGCACCGAGCTCCGCCGCAAACCCCTCCCACGGCCGCCTCCGCCCGAAAGCCACCAGCAGAGACCTCCCGCGAGCCTACAGGTCGACGCCATCGCCGTTCCTCCTCTGATCCTTTCCTTCCCCTTGTTTCCTGCTCCCTCCTCTCACCTCTGTATCTCTCTGAACCAGGCCGCCGCTGCCATGGCCTCAAGCTCCGTCGCTGCAGGGAACGAGGAGCACGCCGCACTGATGCATGGACCCCGCGCCCAGATCCCGCCATCCCCGGCGAGCTCCGCCACCCGTTCCCGTCGCTCCGCCGTCGCCAGGACTCATGTCGCGTCGCTGCTACCTTCATTGACCGTGCCAGCTCCCCTGCATCGCTCAGTCCACGCTTCAGGAACGAGACGATGAGCACACCAGCGAGGCCAGTTGACCGCATCGTTGTCTCCAGATCCAGGCCCATCTGCCCCTGCAGGCCTCCCCTTTCCACAGTTCTGGGCCACGGCCCATGGTGAGGACGCGTCCAACCCCTCCCCTGTTCCTGTTGGGCCGGCCAATTTCGGCCCGTATATGTTTTTTTCCTGGTTCTGTGATTTGTCCAATTATCCAGAGAACTGCAGTTTTACAGAAAAACCCTTGCACTTCATGCATATCCTAACTAATTAACCGTGCATCGGATTAAAACAAACTTTATATGCAAAATGTCTAGAATTTTGCCTAGTTTAATAATATCCAACTTTCATCCATGTTTAAAATGTTTAAAATGCTGTTTGTTTAAATATTTTTAAATAACTTGCAAAAATGCTTTATTTCATACCTAAATAACCGTAGCTCCAAATTGAATAATCTTTATATGTAAATGGGGTAGAAAAATGCCTAGTTTAACATGGTTTACTTGTCTTGCATGCCTAACAACTCTAAAATTATGTTTAGGGCAGATCAGTACCAAACCTAATATATGCATATGAGGAGTTTCCGGAATTGTTGTTCGTTGTTTCCGGCCTCATTTAAACTTGACTAGATAGGTAGTTTTCATTTGCTTCACCCTCTTGCCATGCTAACAACATTTAATCTTGATGGGTACATAAACGAGAGAGAACTAAATAAGTCATGTGGTGTTTTCTTCAACATGCAACTCCGTTGCATAGTGAGCTCCATTTAACTTGTAGGGTTGTTTGTGCACTTTGCCATGCCATGCCTCATTAAACCGGACATGCATCATACTTGTTTGCGCATCGTGCCATGTTCATGTCGCGGTTGTTTACTATGTTGTGTGCTTCTTTCTGGTGTTGCTTCTTCGGGTTGGTTCCGATAACGTCGTGTTGTGAGGATCCGTTCGACTACGCCCGTTTGTCTTCTTCATGGATTCATTCTTCTTCCTTGCGGGATTTTAGGCAAGATGACCACACCCTCAAAATCACTTCTATCTTCGCTTGCTAGTTGCTCGCTCTTTTGCTATGCCTATGCTGCGATACCTACCACTTGCTTATCATGCCTCCTATATTGTTGAACCAAGCCTCTAACCCACCTTGTTCTAGCAAACCGTTGTTTGGCTATGTTACCGCTTTGCTCAGCCCCTCTTATAGCGTTGTTAGTTGCAGGTGAAGATTGAAGTTTGTTCCTTGTTGGAACATGGAGATGTTGTTCCTTGTTGGAACATGTTTACTTGTTGGGATATCACAATATATCTTGCTTAATTAATGCATCTATATACTTGGTAAAGGGTGGAAGGCTCGGCCTTATGCGTGGTGTTTTGTTCCACTCTTGCCGCCCTAGTTTCCGTCATATCAGTGTTATGTTCCTGGATTTTGCGTTCCTTACGCGGTTGGGCTATTATGGGAACCCCTTGACAGTTCGCCTTGAATAAAACTCTTCCAGCAATGCCCAACCTTGGTTTTACCATTTGCCACCTAGCCTTTTCTTTCCCTTGGGTTCTGCAGACTCAAGGGTCATCATTATTTTAGCGCCCCGGGCTAGTGCTCCTCTGAGTGTTGGTCTAACCTGTCAGCTGCCGGTGGCCACCAGGGGCAACTCTGGGCTAACCTACCCGTACCTAGGACAATCTGAGTGTGCCCTGAGAAAGGGATATGTGCAGCTCCTATCGGGATTTGTCAGCACATTCGGGCGGTGTTGCTGGATTTGTTTTAACTTGTCGCAATGTCTTGTAACCGGGATTCCGAGTCTGATCGGGTCTTCCCGCTAGGAGGTCTATTCCTTTGTTGACCGTGAGGGCTTGTGATGGGCTAAGTTGGGACACCCCTATAGGGTTTTGAACTTTCGAAAGCCGTGCCCGCGGTTATGGGCAGATGGGAATTTGTTAATGTCCAGTTGTAGAAAACCTGAAGTTGACCTTAATGAAAATACATCAACCGCGTGTGTAACCGTGATGGTCTCTTTCCGGCGGAGTCCGGGAAGTGAACACGGTGTTGGAGTTATTCTTGACGTAGGTTGTTTTAGGATCACTTCTTGATCATACTTTTATCGATCGTGCTTTGCCTTCTCTTCTCGCTCTCATTTGCGTATGTTAGCCACCATATATGCTAGTTGCTTGCTGCAGCTCCACCTCATACCTTTACCTTACCCATAAGCTTAAATAGTCTTGATCGCGAGGGTGTGAGATTGCTGAGTCCCCGTGACTCACAGATACTTCCAAAACCAGCTTGCAGGTGCCGATGAGTCCGTGCAGATGATGCAACCAAGCTCAGGAGGAGCTCGATGAAGATCTTGTCCTTTGTGTTGTTTCGTTCTAGTTGATCAATATTGAAGCCCAGTTGGGGTCGATCGGGGACCTTGTCGCTTTTGGGGTTCTTCTTTTATTTTGGTTCTGTAGTCGGACCTTGATTATATTTGGATGATGTAATGCTTTATTCTTGTAATTGTGTGAAGTGGCGGGTGTATGCCAACTATGTATCCTTTCCCTTATGTATTACATGGGTTGTGTGAAGATTACCTCACTTGCGACATTGCTTTCAATGCGGTTATGCCTCTAAGTCGTGCTTCGACACGTGGGAGATATAGCCGCATCGAAGGCGTTACAAGTTGGTAATCAGAGCCTTCCCCGACCTTAGGAGCCCCCACTGCTTGATCGAATTAGCGGACGAGTTGAGTCTAGAAAAAATGTTTTGAGTCATTTAGGAATTATATATCAGAGAGTTTAGGAATTCTTTTTACTCCCCGTGCCTTCATCGCTCTGGTAAGGCATCCTGACATAGAGTTTTGACTCTTCTCTTCTCAAATTTCAATAAAAAAATTTAGGATCACGCGGGTATCTTGGAATCGTTCCGATGGTTTTGTGACGAGAACATTGTTCTTGGTGCCTCCTGTCTTTAGGGGTTGTGGCAGTGTCCCGGGGAGTTGAGCTCCGAGGTGTTGTCGTCACAATTTTATCGTTGCAGTTCTGATATACCTGAGTTTAGTTTCGTCGACATCGAAAATCTCTTTTATGCAGTTGTTGGTGAGATAACCTCGACGTCACCTAGTACTGGGGCGGGAGTTCGGGAGTATTGCCATAACTCGTATAACGGATGCTTTTCGAAGGTTGAGGTAGATGTTTTTCGAAGGTTTCTTGGTTATGTGTTGAAGGATGGATATAGCTGGATGTAGGATTTGCTAGTTTGGGTGAGATATTATGCTTCCCCTGTATCCCCAACACCTGATTGCATAACCGGAAAGTTTCAGGAGTTTATAAGTGGGAATTCAAGTAGCTCCTAGGATATCTTTCCGACAGATGTATGATATGAAATTGGGGTTCAACGTCTAGTGGTCCGCCAATTCACGGTTGGTTTTACAGTGGTCTCGTTGTGTCTTAAAGAGTCCTTGGCTATGCCGACTCGAGGACGCTTCGTATGTCATGTGCACTGGCTTGTACATGATGGTGTTGTACGATTGAGCCCGTGTAGGCCCCACCACGAAAACTTCGGACGAAATCTCTACCATATGTTTGTTCCGGCTTATTCTGCAAGCCAATCCTTTGTTTGGTTTTTGAGTTGTGGTATTCGAGTTGCTTCAGTGTCAAGTGTTGATTCCATACCTTTCCTAAATGGTGTTCTCATATTCCTATGTGAATACCAAACCCCTTCATAGTAATCGAGATTGTCATGCCAATCCTTGTCAACCGGTGTGTTTCTCTTCAAGTGGATCCAATCATTTCAACTTCCGCAAGATCAATTATCACTTATTCTCAATGGTGTTCGTTTCATCCATCCCAAATTGTCTTTGTTTTCCCGCCCACCCACCCATTTTTCTTCAAGGATTCAAATTTCTTGATCAAGTGGCCATCTTATTCATGTGAAGTCTCTCCATTCCTTTTTACGTCAATGTTCTTTCTGTTGTTTCTCAGGAAGATGCCAACGGAGCTTCAAGTTCGTCACCCTTCACTCATTTTTCTTCTCCGGTGGTTTAAATTCAACCGTTATTGATCATATCTTTCTCCTTGTTTCAAATACCTTCTCATGCTGGTGCACCTCATATTCATTCACTTCTCGCTATTTAATTGTTCTGGAGTGCTCAAGATACTCGAAGATTTGTGTTTCCACTCTACATTCGTTCAAGCTCTTTCGAGGATGTTCCCTCATTCAAGTCATTTAATTTAACCGGTGCTTTCTCTCTTTTGAATCGTTCTACGATGTTTCTTTTGAGTGGGCCCTAACCCACAGGTCTTTTCCCAGGATCTTACCTGACCCTTCTTATTTTCCTGGAGTTATTCTCAATTCTTTTTCGAAAGTTTGACATAAGAATGAATTATCATCAGTCAAATGTATTTCTCCAAGATCTTTCAAATTATTTTCATCGTTGGCTCAACCTCTTCGTTTTGATTCTTCCGGAGTGTCTAAATAATTCTTGGTGGTGTTTTCTCGTCGTCATTCTCGGATTTTGAAGATCGAAGAAGATTTTCCCTCCAAATCATATCCATTCTCTCAAGATTCATGGTTCTAGCCTTTTGCCATCCTCTCATAATTATCTTCGATTGTGATAATTCTTTTCACCTATCCGGAGAATTTCAAGAGTTTTTCAGTTTGTTATCCGGAGCCCATCATCTAAGATTTGTTCATTCTCAGCTTTCAGCTCTCTTTCTCTAAATCTTACCGGTGCATCATTCAAGTAATCTCTAAGTAGTTCGTGATCTCTTCGTTCTCATGGATCTAAATTCTCTCAAGCATCTTCGTTTAATTGCTAATCCTTCCCGGTGTTCTTCATGTTTTAATCGTTCTTTTTCAATTCTGATGGTGGTTCACTCAAGATTCTTCTTCCTTCATTTATCATATCAATTCTTTCGTTCTTTTCAATCCTACCGGTGTTTCGTTGAAGACCTTATCAAGTTATCGGTATCTCTCTTAATCCTTTTCAACGAGAATAACTAGTATGCCAAATCCGTTTGCTCGTCATCAATTTAAATTAATGAAGGATAAGCATGACATAATTCTTATTCTTGTTTCTTCATAGTGATAAATTCTTTATTCTGGAGGTCCATCAAATTCCTGAATTCAATTGTTTCATCTTCTCTTTTTCCTGGAGTTCCAAGTTCTCTCAATTATTTAACCACGGAGATTCATCTAAATCGGTACAAGGATTCACCTTGTGTTTTTCAACTTCTCTTCCCTTCCGTTTGATCATTCTTTTGCTTAACAGAGTTCTTCATGAAGGTTCTGCACGATGGTTCATCAAGGATTTAATTCCTTCTCAAAGTGTTCATCAAGATTCTTTTCAGAGGAGCTCAAGTTTTCTTCATCTTTCAATCCGGAGTGCAATTCTTTCATGCTTATCTTTTGAGGTGGTGTTATGTCATTCTTGATAATTTCCCTTCGTGCTTCGTGTTACACAAGTTATCAAGATGAGGTATTTTAAATCCACCAATCTCTTCATTGGAGTTATCTTGGGCTATATTTCACATAAAGCTTTCCCTTAAGGATTGTCGCTCTTATGGTATTTATCAATGATCCAAATTCTTCTTTTATCCTCCCGGGGAGGTAGCTTCTCGTCTCCTTGTTCTTACCAATCCAATTCTTTTTCCCGTGAGTGGCAGGTTGTCACCTCATAATTGAGATGTATTCCATAAGACCATATCAACCTTATCCTTTTCGTTGTTGGGTTTCCAACAAGTCCGTTTGACCCTTCTCCTAAGGATGCCTTTTCAAGTTCAATTGTGGCAGAAGTTGTCATTTTCTTCTCAATTCCTTCTCTTCCAATTATCTATCTTCTATTTCTTTCTTCCGGAGGCATTGTGATGTTGCTCCCTTCACTCATCATCTCGGATTGTGTAGATCATGTTCTTTTCAGGTCTATCCATTTAACCGGAGTGTTGTGCCCTTTTGCTCAAGTTCTTTTTGCCTTATCAAGTCTTTCATCTCTTTTCAACCGAAGTGCTACCCGAATTGGCTCTTTCTTATTCCTCTTTCTTTACGGAGTGTTATCCAGTTTGTTCATCTCTGTTGTTTTATTCTTTTCAATTTGTTCAACCTCTCAAGGCTCGTGGTCTCACTCGTTTGTCAAAGAAGCAACTTAGTTTTACCTCTTCTCTTTATTTTCCGTTGTCCCTCCGGTGCCATTCTAGATCTCGGGACGAGATCCTCTTGTAGTGGTGGAGTGTTGTGACGCCCCGAGACCGTTGTGCCAGGTGTCTTCGAGTTATTCGCTGCTGTTGCCAGGTCATTTGCTTGCGTGTTTCTTTTCATCATGTCATCATGTGCATCGCATCATCATGTTTTCAAAACTTGCATCCGTCCTGGTCTCCTCGTTCCGTCTGTTGTCCATTCTGAGCCCAGACACACTTGCACGCGCCCGCGGCATGTCCGAAATATTATTTTATAAGTGGCCAGAAAATGTTCTCGGAATGGCATGAGAGTTGGCGTGTGGTCTTATTATAGTGTAGATAGACCGCCTGTCAAGTTTCATCGCATTCAGAGTTCGTTTGATAGCCCAACCGTTAAACTATAGCGGCATTATAGCCGGTTTAACGTTGGACGTTTTCGGTCTACGGAAACAGTCGCCGGGTCTCTCTCTTCTCTTCTCTCAGCTCGAGACCATCTACACAGCCCACTACTCACCGCCAGGCCCTACCTAACCTCTCTCGTCAGCCCGCGACCCTCCTCGCGCGCGCCCGAAAGCTGTTCGGGACCCGACTCGGACAGTCGTTACTGCTGTGTCCGGATCATCCCCAAACATCTACAAAATATCATCGTTTTATTTATTGGACTCTTTAGCATATTTATTCTCATCCGTCGAATTTCGATTGAATGATCCACATCCCTCTCTTTTCACCGACATGCTATATATAGCCCTAACCCTAAATCCTAGGGATCCGTCCCATCCATCCCGTGTCCGCCGCCGCCACCCACTCGAAATCTCTTGGGATCCATCCCCAATTCCTTCGTCCCATCAATCCATCCAGCCCGAAGCACTCCTCTCCTCCCCTCGATTTCAGTCAATGACCAATCCATCGATCCGCTCCCTCCCTCGAGCTCCAACGGGACCGCGCTCCTGGATCCCCTGCCCGAGCTCCTCCCCAGGCTTGCTCCAGCCGGCCGTCCTCACCGCCCTGCGCCCGAGGCCCTGCCTCCACCTCGTCCGCGCCAACCGAAGCCAGCAGGTCGCCGTCTCTTTGTGTCCCTTCTCCCCGTTTCTCCGGTTCCCCTCTAACCTTCGGTCTTTGCTGCTCATGAACCAGCACCGAGCTCCGCTGCAAGCCCCTCCCATGGCCGCCTCCGCCCGAGAGCCACCAGCAGAGACCTCCCATGAGCCTGAAGGTCGACGCCATCGCCATTCCTCCTCTGATCCTTTCCTTCCCCTTGTTTCCTGCTCCCTCCTCTCACCTCTGTCTCTCTCTGAACCAGGCCGCCGCTGCCATGGCCTCAAGCTCCGTCGATGCAGGGAGCCAGGAGCATGCCGCACCGATGCATGGACCCCGCGCCCAGATCCCGCCATCCCCGGCGAGCTCCGCCTCCCGTTCCCGTCGCGCCGCCGTCGCAAGGACTCCTGCCGCGTCGCTGCTGCCTTCGTTGACCGTGCCAACTCCCCTGCATCGCTCAGTCCACGCTTCAGGAACGAGACGACGAGCGCGCCAGCGAGGCCAGTTGACCGCATCATTGTCTCCAGATCCAGGCCTAGTTGCCCCTGCAGGCCTCCCCTTTTGTAGGATCGAAAGTATGTCTAGAGGGGGGGTGATTAGACTACTTGACCAAATAAAAACTTAACCTTTTCCCAATTTTAGTTCTTGGCAGATTTTAGCTATCTTAGGACAAGTCAAGCAATCATCACACAATTCAAGCAAGCATGCAAAGAGTATATTGGCAGCGGAAAGTAAAGCATGCAACTTGCAAGAATATAAAGGGAAGGGTTTTGAGGATTCAAACGCAATTGGAGACACGGATGTTTTTCCCGTGGTTCGGATAGGTGGTGCTATCCTACATCCACGTTGATGGACACTTCAACCCACGAAGGGTAACGGTTGCGCGAGTCCACGGAGGGCTCCACCCACGAAGGGTCCACGAAGAAGCAACCTTGTCTATCCCACCATGGCCATCGCCCACGAAGGACTTGCCTCACTAGCGGTAGATCTTCACGAAGTAGGCGATCTCCTTGCCCTTACAAACTCCTTGGTTCAACTCCACAATCTTGTCGGAGGCTCCCAAGTGACACCTAGCCAATCTAGGAGACACCACTCTCCAAGAAGTAACAAATGGTGTGTTGATGACGAACTCCTTGCTCTTGTGCTTCAAATGATAGTCTCCCCAACACTCAACTCTCTCTCATAGGATTTGGATCTGGTGGAAAGAATATTTGAGTGGAAAGCGACTTGGGGAAGGCTAGAGATCAAGATTCATATGGTTGGAATGGAATATCTTGGTCTCAACACATGAGTAGGTGGTTCTCTCTCAGAACATATGAGTTGGAATGGTGTATGTGTTCTGATGGCTCTCTCCACGAGTGAAGAGGAGGTGGAGGGGTATTATAGCCTCCACACAAAATCCAACCATTACACACAATTTACCAATCTCGGTGGGACCGAATAAACAAACTCGGTCGGACCGAAATAGTAAACCTAGTGACTGTTAGAGATTTCGGTGGGACTGACATGCAACTCGGTAGGACCGATTCGGTTAGGGTTTGGGCATAACGTAATCTCGGTGAGACCGATTGCACAAACTCGGTGAGACCGAGTTTGGCAATAAGCTAACCAAAGAGTTGGTCAGGCAAACTCGGTGGGACCGACTCGCTCTTTCGGTGAGACCGAAAAGTTACAAGAAGGAAACAGAGAGTTTACATTGCAATCTCGGTGGGACCGATTCACTCTTTCGGTGAGACCGAAAAGTTACAAAAGGGAAACAGAGAGTTTGCAATCCCATCTCGGTGAGACCGAGATCCTTATCGGTAGGACCGAATTGCTAGGGTTTGGCAGTGGCAAATGACAAGTGAAACTCGGTAGCGCCGGATTGAAAGAATCGGTATGACCGAGTTTGGCTTAGTGTTTAGGTCATTTGTGGCTATGGAAAAGTGGTTGAGGATTTTGGAGCATATCACCAAGCACATAAAGCAAGAGGCTCATTAAGCAACACCCCATCCCTCCTTGATAGTATTGGCTTTTCCTAAAGACTCAATGTGATCTTGGATCACTAAAATATAAAATGAAGAGTCTTGAACTTTTGAGCTTGAGCCAATTCTTTGTCCTTAGCATTTGAGGGTTCCACTTTCACATCCATGCCATGCCAATCATTGAGCTTTCCTGAAATAATCATCTTGAAATAGCATTAGCTCAATGAGCTATATGTTGTTATGAATTACCAAAACCACCTAGGGATAGTTGCACTTTCAATCTCCCCCTTTTTGGTAATTGATGACAACATATAGATCAAAGCTTCGACAAATTATAATAATCATGAAATACATCGTCGCTTTGAGAAGTATGTGACAAGTAAGAGCTCCCCCTAAATTTGTGCATATTTAGAATTTGCTTTGGACTGCAAATGCACATGGAATTAGAGTCATGGGTTACTCTTCCGTGTCACATACATCTTGATGGAGCGCTCAAAAATGATAAGAAAGAAGTACATGCACTCATCACCAAGAATAGTGAGTGATCACATAAGATAGATAGAATGATAATATTAAGCAAACATTAAGTGTAGCTTATGATCAAACACATGATCATCGATGTCTCACAGGCATAAGGACGTAGTATCTCACACACAAGCAACTAAAGTTCGAAAAACCACCAAATAAAACAAGAGAGAATAAAAGCAACACTCTCTCTCGAAGCCTATGATCTATACATTTTCTCCCCCTTTGGCAACAAGTTACCAAAAAGTTCCTAGAAAATGCATAGTGCTAAGTCGACGCTCGGGCTTGATCTTCAGGTGGTGGTGGAGTCCGGAGCACTCCAAGGACGAAGCCTTCGGTACACGTGGTCGGAGTTGAGGCTGAAGTGGACACTGGAGCTGGTGGAACTGAGGCTGTGGCTGGCGCAGATGTGGTAGCTTTGGTGTCAGCAACTGGCATTGCAGACGACCTCGGACCTCGTGGCACCCTGGCAAAAGCATCAGTCGTAGTCCTGCCTCTCCTCTCATTCATGTCATCCTGGAGCTGCTCCACGGCAGTCTGTATCTCTGTCACCTTGATGTCCAAATCATAGAACCTCTGTTCCATGATCCTCTCTAAGCTTGCCTGGTTCTGAGTTAGGGTGGCTAGTCCTTGCTCAATCCGCAGGGTGGACGCAATCAGGTAACCAAGCTGCTCTTGTTTGGTTTTCAGAAAATATTCGGATGCCTTCTCTTGAGTAGGCATCCTGGCAGCTTTCTCCTTCTTCGCCTTCTCCTTCTTGGCTTGTGCTTGTGCAGATGATGGCTCATTCTCAGTCATGATCACTTGATTATCTTTGAAGTCTGGACGGATGGGCAGGTGTTCCTTATCCAACAAGTATGTGCCCGTGCCCATCTTTGAGTTGATGAGCTCCTGAATCTGTGGGGCATACCCACAACTCCTCTTTTGGTCGGCAGCTATCCTCTTGACTGTTTCCACTATGACGCTCATGACTTTGAATTTCTGAGGTACATCAAAGATATGTAGCAAGTTGATGGCATGACCTCTGATCATCCTGTGATCTCCAGACTTGGGCAAAAGAGTGTGCCTAAGGATCCAGTTGATCGTAGGCAATGCTAATAGCAAGTGTTTCACAGACCCAAACTGGTGAGTGTTAAGATCATCTGTTGGAATCTCCTTGTACATATTTGCCATAGAGTTGTGATCCATCTTCTTCTTGGAGTAGACATCTAAGTCATCTTCATTTTCCTCGGGGGCATTGATAAGCTGTGCCCATTCAGCAACTGTGGACTGGTACCTCGTGCCTTCTGACATCCAAGTGATCCTCCCATCTGGGTAGAAGTGTGCTGTGGAGTAGAATTGCATGATTAGCTCCTCGTTCCACTTTGTGAGCTTCTGCCCAACAAAGTCTGCAACTCCACACGCACTAAAGCTGTCATACACTCCAGGATAGTGTTCCTCATTTTCCTTCATGTAGGTCCAGTCGACCCATCTCATGTCACATACTATTGGCTTCTTGTCAAGCAAAACTGTCTCATAGAAATACTGTTGCTCCTTGGTGTGAAACCTGTAGTCCACTGCAGTCCTCCTTCTGGTAGCATAGGGATCTGTCTCTCTCCACTTCCTCAGCCCTGAGTCTTTCCTGAGCTTCATATTCTCAGCCACAGGATGAGCATCGTTGTGGTCTGGGATCTTGGGCTTGAGCTTCCTAAGGACATGCTCTTCCTCTTCCTCTGCAGCTTCAGGCACTGGGGCCTTGTTCTTTTCAGTGGCTGGAATGCTTCTTGTGTTTCTCTTTGGTGCACTCTTTGGCTTAGATGCAGCCTTGGGTGCTTCCTTGGGCTTGGATGCAGTTGCCCCTGACCTTATGGCATCTCCCATAAGTTTGGGTGCCTTGGGTGCTGGTGCAGCAACCTCTTCTTCCTCCTCCTCATCTTCCATGATGGAGGCCTTGCCAAGCACTCTGGCTACAGTCTTCTTGACCCTTTCCTTCCTCTTTTTTCCCTCAGCAGCAACTGGCTCTGTGGGTGCAGGCTTCTCGGTTGAAGCTCTAACCTTAGACATGGGCTTCCTGCCTGCTGGCCTTTTGATTTTCAGCCCTGGCTTTATGCCTTGAGCTGGCTCAACTCTCCTTGATGTGGCCTCTTCCTCTGCCACATAATCTTCATCTTCACAATCAGAAGTTCTCTTCTTCCTTTGTCTAGTGGCAGCTTTAGGCAGATTGTTGGGGGTGCTCCTGCTGCCATCATCTGAAGAGCTGGAGGGACTAGTGCCCTCACTCATCACCACTTGCTGCTCTGAGAGGTTCTAGCTGTCACTTTGGTCTGGCATGATGCAAACTCTGACTGTTGACCCTGTGAATAGATTATAGTTGAGATAGAGTGGATGAGCATCGCCAAGTGCAGAGATTTTGCAAAAGAGTAATTCAAAAACTTACTTTTAGTTTCCCACTGAAATCATCTCGGATCTACCGATTTTCAAACTCGGTGACATCGAAGCAGTTTTGGCACCAGAACTAGTGAACTCGGTCAGACCGAGTCATAGTTCGGTGGCACCGAGACTGCTAGGGTTTCACAGAGTTCCAAAATCGGTCACACCGATAAGTAATTCTCGGTCAAACCGAGTTTTACTTGTGCAATGGCATAAGCCAAATTGGTGGGACCGAGTTTTTCAACTCGGTGGGTCCGAGATGGTTTCGGCGGAAACCTAACCCTAAAATTTTCTAATTAAACCTAATCTACGAGTTCATTGACTGGATAGGAGTTTATCAACGTGGCAAGAATCATGATGATCACAATGTGCTAGGAATCGGATTGGAGAATAGCACAAAGATCGAGTCCATACCCTAGTTCGGCGGAGACTCGCTACGGCGGCAACGGTGGGGCAGAATTCCCGTTGACGGCGACGGAGACCAGCAACTGGAGGCGGCTGGCGGCGAGGAGGATGATCCGGAGACCCAGGAGGCAGAGCGAGCTATGCGCGGGCGAAGGGGTTTCGGAGAAATTTCCAAAATTTTGCCCGTCACTATATATAGCCCGACCCTGTCGGTGTGACCGAGTGGAACAACTCGGTGGCACCGAGGTGCAAAACTGTATACAGTTATTGCAACTCGGTGGCACCGAGGTGCAAAACTGTATACAGTTATTGCAACTCGGTGTGACCGAGTGGTTCAAATCGGTTGCACCGAGATCGAAAACCTAGATCAACTTAATGATCTCGGTAGGACCGAAAGTATGGTATCGGTCAGACCGAGAATCACAAAGAGGTTTTGGAAGTTTAAGTCTGTGACGAATCGGGGACTCCGAGCGCTCCTCACACAGAGTGGTTCGAATCTGACTTGATCAAATTTTGTGATGCAGCATGAATAGAGTTTGAGACGAGAAAAGCATAGATAGCTAGAGGAGGTTCTTAGGCATTCTTGTCCATCCATTTGGCAAAAGAAGATAAAGCCAAACAATCAAAACAACAAGTGGATGTCCTCGAATGTGTAAAATATGCAACCAACATGCTCACACAATAAGATGGCAAATGAAATATGTGGCAAAGCATGCACAACCAATGCTAGCATCTATCAAGCAATTTGCGATGACTAGGTCATCTATATATGAGTATATTGACTTAGGAGTCAAGTGAGAACACTTGATCGTAGGTCATACTCATCGTTTAAGCTCAAGTGGGGTTACCACTTTTACATAAAGCATTGTTGTATTCACATATTTAGAGTTGCTTTAGCTCAAGTTTTAGAGTAAAGCTCCCCCTAGATGTGATACCCCCCCTAAGAGGGATGAACTAACCTTGGGTTTTCTCGATGATGACTTCATGTAGATGTTGAAGATGTGGATGCTCAATGTTGATGTAGATCACTTGGAGCTATCCATTTGAGTGAATTGCACTTTCAATACCTACATGGGTTAGTCCCACAAGGAACAAACAAGGATATCCATAGACATAGAGTGATGCATACACAAGATGATGTCCATGAAAACTTTAGGTTACCTTGTCCCTTGTCTTACCAACAAGAGGGTTTGTGACTCCTTGAACTAGTGCATGATGTGGAAGTTGATTGCACTTGTTCTTGCCAAAATGATGAGAGTGAAATATGTTGGCAGAGTCATCCTCAAGAACTCTCTAGTTCTTCTTCTTTTGGATCCACACCATCTTGATGGGAATTCTTGGAGTTGTAGTCGTACTTGATGAAGTGGAACTTGACGTGGTCTTGGGAATCCACTTGACTAAGGTCTTAGGAGCTTCTTCAAATGCATCAATCTCCTCTTGAAGCTTGTCCTTGCCTCTTTGCTTGTAGTCTTGTGGTGGAAGATCATCTTGAGCTTGTGTCCCCTTGAAAGAAGTATCAGACTTATCTTGTTGAGGAACAAACTTTGTCTTGGGGTATTTATCTTCTTCCCACTCAACTCCATTGGCATTGAACTTTCATTCAAAACCAACACCTTGATTCTTCCGGTGCATTCCTTGCTTGCGCACAATTTCCTCGAATTGCTTACTCCCGGCAAGGCTTTTGTACACTCCTTTCTCTATAATCCCCTTCAATAAGCTATTTTCTTGCTCAAGTGTAACTTGGCTAAGAGAATCATTAGTGGAATCAAGAGAACTACTAGAAGCAACAATATTGGATTTAGCATGATCATTGTTACTACTATAGGAAGAATCTTTCTTGTTCTTGTTACTAGACTTGACTTGAGGCATGTAAGTGGATAATAGTAAACGCTTGGCAATGTAGGAAGAACTTTTCTTGCGGAGATCATCATTGATTGCTTTTAAGAACTCATGCTCTTGCTCAAGATTGAGCTTTTCAAAGCATAATTTCTCATGAGCTCTTAAAAGTTCTCGATGATCTTCGAAGATAGTTTCATGAGCTAACTTAAGAGTGTTTAGTTCTTTAGTTAGAGCCTCAATCTTCTCCTTATCATTGTCATTTGTTTTATCTTGATTAGCATGATTAATTGATGTTTCATCATAGTACTCATCACTAGAGTTGTCAACAAGCAAGTCATCATCACCTAACAAGTCATCTTCATCACTATTAAAATCAACATACTCGGGGTGTGTTACCTTAGGACCTTTGGCCATGAAGCATCTTCCAATTCCTTCATTTGGTGAGTCAAATATGTCGTAGGAGTTGGTTGACACAAGTGCTAGACCGGCAACACCTTCATCTTGAGTATCTTCGGAGTCGGAGTGATAACTTCTCTCGGAGTGGCTGTCGGAGTCAGAGCCGGATACCCTTTCACCAACATGAGCTTGATGTCTTTGTTTTGTGTAGCTCCTTGATGATTTTTCCTTCCTTTCCGAATCCTTGCTTCTCCATGAGTATCTCCGTTCATAACAATCATCTCTACTCCTTCTCACTCTTGGTGGTGATTCTTTGCTTCTTCCTTTTGGAGAATCTTCTCTTCTCTTGTAGGGAGCCGTACACTCATTGGAATAGTGTCCGGGTCTTCCACAATTATAGCAATTTCACTCTCGACTAGAAGATCTTTTGTCATTGTAGGACCTTGACATAAAGCTTCTATCTTTGCTTCTACTCTTGTAGAACTTGTTGAAGTTCTTCACCATTAAGCTCAATTCTTCATGGAAGTTTTGTTTCTCACTTGATGATGTGGGGACTTCACATGAGGCTTTGTAGGCACCACTTGATTTGTTGTGAAGTTCCTCTTTATCATTGAGTGACATCTCATGAGCAACAATCCTTCCAATCACTTCCGTTGGTTTGAGATCTTTGTAATTGGGCATCATTTGAATCAATGTGCACATGGTATCATATTTCCCATCCAAGGCTCTTAGGATCTTCTTGATGATGAATCTATCGGTCATCTCTTCACTTCCTAAGCCGGCAATCTCATTTGTGATGAGAGCAAGCCTAGAGTACATTTCGGCGACACCTTCACCATCCTTCATCTTGAACTTGTCAAGTTGACTTTGGAGCACATCCAACTTGGATTCCTTGACGGAGTCGGTACCTTCGTGCATATCAATCAAAGTGTCCCAAATTTCCTTTGCATTCTCAAGACGGCTGATTTTGTTGAATTCTTCGGGGCACAATCCGTTGAAGAGAATATCACAAGCTTGAGCATTGTATTGCAACATCTTCAACTCATCTGCGGTAGCTTCACGGTTTGGTTCTCTCCCATCAAAGAACTCACCTTGCAAACCAACACAAACAATAGCCCATACGGCGGGGTTATGTCCAAGAATATGCATTTTCATTTTATGCTTCCAACTAGCAAAATTAGTGCCATCAAAGTAAGGACCTCTACGGTGATAATTTCCCTTGCTAGACGCCATACTCTCCTAGGTTGTGAAACCAAGGCTATGACCACCAAAAGCTATGGAGATCAAGGCAAATGGAGACCAAAGCTCTGATACCACTTGTAGGATCGAAAGTATGTCTAGAGGGGGGGTGATTAGACTACTTGACCAAATAAAAACTTAACCTTTTCCCAATTTTAGTTCTTGGAAGATTTTAGCTATCTTAGGACAAGTCAAGCAATCATCACACAATTCAAGCAAGCATGCAAAGAGTATATTGGCAGCGGAAAGTAAAGCATGCAACTTGCAAGAATATAAAGGGAAGGGTTTTGAGGATTCAAACGCAATTGGAGACACGAATGTTTTTCCCGTGGTTCGGATAGGTGGTGCTATCCTACATCCACGTTGATGGAGACTTTAACCCACGAAGGGTAACGGTTGCGCGAGTCCACAGAGGGCTCCACCCACGAAGGCTCCACGAAGAAGCAACCTTGTCTATCCCACCATGGCCATCGCCCACGAAGGACTTGCCTCACTAGCGGTACATCTTCACGAAGTAGGTGATCTCCTTGCCCTTACAAACTCCTTGGTTCAACTCCACAATCTTGTCGGAGGCTCCCAAGTGACACCTAGCCAATCTAGGAGACACCACTCTCCAAGAAGTAACAAATGGTGTGTTGATGATGAACTCCTTGCTCTTGTGCTTCAAATGATAGTCTCCCCAACACTCAACTCTCTCTCATAGGATTTGGATCTGGTGGAAAGAAGATTTGAGTGGAAAGCGACTTGGGGAAGGCTAGAGATCAAGATTCATATGGTTGGAATGGAATATATTGGTCTCAACACATGAGTAGGTGGTTCTCTCTCAGAACATATGAGTTGGAATGGTGTATGTATTCTGATGGCTCTCTCCACGAGTGAAGAGGAGGTGGAGGGGTATTTATAGCCTCCACACAAAATCCAACCGTTACACACAATTTACCAATCTCGGTGGGACCGAATAAACAAACTCGGTCAGACCGAAATAGTAAACCTAGTGACCGTTAGAGATTTCGGTGGGACTGACATGCAACTCGGTAGGACCGATTCGGTTAGGGTTTGGGCATAACGTAATCTCGGTGAGACCGATTGCACAAACTCGGTGAGACCGAGTTTGGCAATAAGCTAACCAGAGAGTTGTTCAGGCAAACTCGGTGGGACCGACTCGCTCTTTTGGTGAGACCGAAAAGTTAGAAGAAGGAAACAGAGAGTTTACATTGCAATCTCGGTGGGACCGATTCGCTCTTTCGGTGAGACCGAAAAGTTACAAAAGGGAAACAAAGAGTTTGCAATCCCATCTCGGTGAGACCGAGATCCTTATCGGTAGGACCGAATTGCTAGGGTTTGGCAGTGGCAAATGACAAGTGAAACTCGGTGGCACCGGATTGAAAGAATCGGTATGACCGAGTTTGGCTTAGTGTTTAGGTCATTTGTGGCTATGGAAAAGTGGTTGAGGATTTTGGAGCATATCACCAAGCACATAAAGCAAGAGGCTCATTAAGCAACACCTCATCCCTCCTTGATAGTATTGGCTTTTTTTAAAGACTCAATGTGATCTTGGATCACTAAAATATAAAATGAAGAGTCTTGAACTTTTGAGCTTGAGCCAATTCTTTGTCCTTAGCATTTTGAGGGTTCCACTTTCACATCCATGCCATGCCAATCATTGAGCTTTCCTGAAATAATCATCTTGAAATAGCATTAGCTCAATGAGCTATATGTTGTTATCAATTACCAAAACCACCTAGGGATAGTTGCACTTTAACCTTTCCACAGTTCTGGGCCATGGCCCATGGCAAGGACGCGTCCAGCCCCTCCCTTGTTCCTGTTGGGCCGGGCAATTTCGGCCCATATATGTTTTTTCCTGGTTCTGTGATTTGTCGAATTATCCAGAGAACTGCAGTTTTATAGAAAAACCCTTGCACTTCATGCATATCCTAACTAATTAACCGTGCATCGGATTAAAACAAACTTTATATGCAAAATGTCTAGAATTTTGCCTAGTTTAATAATATCCAACTTTCATCCATGTTTAAAATGTTTAAAATGTTGTTTGTTTAAATTTGTTTAAATAACTTGCTAAAATGCTTTATTTCATAACTAAATAACCGTAGCTCCAAATTTAATAATCTTTATATGTAAATGGGGTAGAAAAATGCCTAGTTTAACATGGTGTACTTGTTTTGCATGCCTAACAACTCTAAAATTATGTTTAGGGCAGATCAGTACCAAACCTAATATATGCATATGAGGAGTTTCCGGAATTGTTGTTCGTTGTTTTTGGCCTCATTTAAACTTGACTAGATAGGTAGTTTTCATTTGCTTCACCCTCTTGCCATGCTAACAACATTTAATCTTGATGGGTACATAAACGAGAGAGAACTAAATAAGTCATGTGGTGTTTTCTTCAACATGCAACTCCGTTGCATAGTGAGCTCCATTTAACTTGTAGGGTTGTTTGTGCACTTTGCCATGCCATGCCTCATTAAACCGGACATGCATCATACTTGTTTGCGCATCGTGCCATGTTCATGTCGCGGTTGTTTACTATGTTGTGTGCTTCTTTCCGGTGTTGCTTCTTCGGGTTGGTTCCGATAATGTCGTGTTGTGAGGATCCGTTCGACTACGCCCGTTTGTCTTCTTCATGGATTCGTTCTTCTTCCTTGCGGGATTTCAGGCAAGATGACCACACCCTCGAAATCACTTCTATCTTTGCTTGCTAGTTGCTCGCTCTTTGGCTATGCCTATGCTGCGATACCTATCACTTGCTTATCATGCCTCCTATATTGTTGAACCAAGCCTCTAACCCACCTTGTCCTAGCAAACCGTTGTTCGGCTATGTTACCGCTTTTCTTAGCCCCACTTATAGCGTTGTTAGTTGTAGGTGAAGATTGAAATTTGTTCCTTATTGGAACATGGATATGTTGTTCCTTGTTGGAACATGTTTACTTGTTGGGATATCACAATATATCTTATTTAATTAATGCATCTATATACTTGGTAAAGGGTGGAAGGCTCGGCCTTATGCCTGGTGTTTTGTTCCACTCTTGCCGCCCTAGTTTCCGTCATATCGGTGTTAAGTTCCCGGATTTTGCGTTCCTTACGCGGTTGGGCTATTATGGGAACCCCTTGACAGTTCGCCTTGAATAAAACTCTTCCAGCAATGCCCAACCTTGGCTTTACCATTTGCCACCTAGCCTTTTCTTTCCCTTGGGTTCTGCAGACTCAAGGGTCATCATTATTTTACCCCCCTGGGCCAATGCTCCTCTGAGTGTTGGTCCAACCTGTCAGCTGCCGGTGGCCACCAGGGGCAACTCTGGGCTGGCCTACCCGTACCTAGGACAATCTGAGTATGCCCTGAGAAAGAGATATGTGCAGCTCCTATCGGGATTTGTCAGCACATTCGGGCGGTGTTGCTGGATTTGTTTTAACTCGTCGAAATGTCTTGTAACCGGGATTCCGAGTCTGATCGGGTCTTCCCGCTAGGAGGTCTATTCCTTCATTGACCGTGAGGGCTTGTGATGGGCTAAGTTGGGACACCCCTGCAGGGTTTTGAACTTTCGAAAGCCGTGCCCGTGGTTATGGGCAGATGGGAATTTGTTAATGTCCGGTTGTAGAAAACCTGAAGTTGACGTTAATTAAAATACATCAACCGCGTGTGTAACTGTGATGGTCTCTTTCCGGCGGAGTCCGGGAAGTGAACATGGTGTTGGAGTTATGCTTGACGTAGGTTGTTTTAGGATCACTTCTTGATCATACTTTTATCAATTGTGCTTTGCCTTCTCTTCTCGCTCTCATTTGCGTATGTTAGCCACCATATATGCTAGTCGCTTGTTGCAGCTCCACCTCATACCTTTACCTTACCCATAAGCTTAAATAGTCTTGATCGCGAGGGTGTGAGATTGATGAGTCCCCATGATTCACAGATACTTCCAAAACCAGCTTGCAGGTGCCGATGAGTCCGTGCAGATGACGCAACCAAGCTCAGGAGGAGCTCGATGAAGATCTTGTCCTTTGTGTTGTTTCGTTCTAGTTGATCAGTAGTGAAGTCCAGTTGGGGTCGATCGGGGACCTTGTCGCTTTTGGGGTTCTTCTTTTATTTTTGTTCCGTAGTCTGACCTTGATTGTATTTGGATGATGTAATGCTTTATTCTTGTAATTGTGTGAAGTGGCGGGTGTAAGCCAACTATGTATCTTTTTCCCTTATGTATTACATGGGTTGTGTGAAGATTACCTCACTTGCGATATTGCTTTCAATGCGGTTATGCCTATAAGTCGTGATTCGACACGTGGGAGATATAGCCGCATTGAGGGCGTTACATACTCCTTCTTATAAAGATGTGGGTCATCCTAGAAGTAATGCCTTAAATCATAGAAGAACTTTTTCTTTTGTTGGTATGTGAAACTAGGTGGTATAAATTTAGCAACAATGTAATTAGCATAATCAGCATACCACGGAGCAGTACGAGAAGCATTTATGACATTTAATTGTTCATCAGGAATGCTATCATCAATAGGTAGTGGGTCATCAAGAACATTCTCTAACCTAGACAAGTTGTCTGCAACGGGGTTCTTAGCTCCCTTCCTATCAATAATATGCAAATCAAATTCTTGTAGCAAGAGAACCCATCTAATAAGTCTAGGTTTAGCCTCTTTCTTTTCCATAATATATTTAATAGCAGCATCATCAGTGTGAATAGTTACTTTAGAATCGACAATATAAGGTCTAAACTTATCACAAGCAAATACAACTGCTAAGAATTCCTTTTCAGTAGTACCATAATTTCTCTGGGCATTGTCTAGAGTTTTACTAGCATACTGTATAACATTCAATTTCTTGTCAACTCTTTGTCCTAGAACAGCCCCTACATCATAATCACTAGCATCACACATAATTTCAAAGGGTAAATTCCAATCAGGTGGCTGAACAATAGGCGCAGAAATCAAAGCTTTCATATGTATTTCAAATGCTTCTACACAATCATCATCAAAGACAAAGGGAATATCTTTTTCTAATAGGTTAGTCAGAGGCCGAGAAATTTTTGAGAAGTCCTTAATGAACCTTCTATAAAAATGGCATGACCCAGAAAACTTCTTATACCTTTGATGTCCTTGGGACACGGCATCTTTTCAATAGCATCAACTTTAGCTTTATAAACTTCAATACCTCTTTCAGAAATTTTATGCCCCAAGACAATACCTTCATTAACCATAAAGTGGCACTTCTCCCAATTCAAGACAAGATTAGTTTCTTCACATCTCAACAAAACTCGATCAAGGTTGCTCAAGGAATCATCAAAAGAGGGTCCATAAACGGAGAAATCGTCCATGAAAACCTCACAAATCTTTTCACAAAAGTCAGAGAATATAGCCATCATGCATCTTTGAAAGGTAGCAGGTGCATTACATAAACCAAAAGACATACATCTATAAGCAAAGGTACCGAAAGGGCAAGTAAAAGTGGTCTTAGCTTGATTATCAGCTGACACGGGTATTTGAGAGAAACCAGAGTAACCGTCTAGAAAGCAAAAATGTGTATGTTTGGATAATCTTTCTAGCATTTTATCAATAAAAGGCAAAGGATAATGATCCATTTTATTAGCTTTATTTAATTTGCGGAAATCAATCACCATCCTATAACCTGTAATAATTCTTTGTGGGATCAATTCATCTTTGTCATTAGGAACAACGGTAATACCTCCCTTCTTAGGGACACAATGGACAGGACTTACCCACTGACTATTAGCAACGAGATAAATTATACCTGCCTCAAGGAGTTTTAATATTTCCTTTCTTACCACTTCTTTCATCTTAGGATTTAGCCATCGCTGGTGATCAATAACATGGAGTGGGACTAATGCCCTTAAGATCATCAAGAGTATATCCAATAGGAGCACAGTGCTTCTTCAGAGTTTTCAATAATTTCTTTTCTTCATGCTCTGAAAGGTTAGCACTAATAATAACAGGATATATATTCTTTTCATCAAGATAAGCATATTTAAGAGTATCAGGTAATAATTTAAGCTCAAACACGGGATCACCCTTGGGTGGAGGAGGATCCCCTAGGATTTCAACAGGCAAGTTGTGTTTCAGAATAGGTCCTTGTTTAAAGAATACTTCATCTATTTCCCTTCTTTCATTCATGAACATGTCGTTTTCATGGTTGAGCAAATATTGTTCTAAAGGATCATTAGGAGGCACATCAATAGAAGCAAGACCAATAATTTCATCCTTACTAGGTAATTCCTCATCACAGGGTTGTCTACCAAATTTAGAGAAGTTAAACTCATGAGACATATCACCCAAACCAATAGTAAAAACATCCTTTTCGCAGTCTATCCTGGCATTAACAGTATTTAAGAAGGGTGTACCAAATATAATGGGAAAAAATCTATCTTTTGGGGAACCAAGAACAAGAAAATCAGCAGGATATTTAACCTTCCCACACAAGACTTCAACATCTCTAACAATCCCAATCGGTGAAATAGTATCACTGTTGGCAAGCTTATTTGTAACATTGATATCTTCTATCTCAGCAGGTGCAGTATCATGCATAATTTCTTTGTATAAGGTATGAGGTATTGCACTAGCACTAGCACCCATATCACATAAGCCATGATAACGGCGCCAGAAAATATTAGTCTCTTGATGACGGCGCCAGAAAAGAGTCTTGATGACCCACAAGTATAGGGGATCTACCAAAGGTGCTTCACTCCCCGGCAACGGCACCAGAAAAGAGTCTTGATGACCCACAAGTATAGGGGATCTATCGTAATAATTTCGATAAGTAAGAGTGTCGAACCCAACGAGGAGCAGAAGGAAATGATAAGCGGTTTTCAGTAAGGTATTCTCTGCAAGCACTGAAATTATCGGTAACAGATAGTTTTGTGATAAAGTAATTGGTAACGAGTAGCAAGTAATAAAAGTAAATAAGGTGCAGCAAGATGGCCCAATCCTTTTTGTAGCAAATGACAAGCCTGGACAAACTCTTATATGAAGGAAAGCGCTCCCGAGGACACATGGGAATTATCGTCAAGCTAGTTTTCATCACGCTCATATGATTCACGTTCGGTACTTTGATAATTTGATATGTGGCTAGACCGGTTCTTGGGTGATGTCCTTACTTGGACAAGCATCCCACTTATGATTAACCCCTATTGCGAGCATCCGCAACTACAACAAAAGTATTAAGGTAAACCTAACCATAGCATGAAACGTATGGATCCAAATCAGCCCCTTACGAAGCAACGCATAAACTAGGGTTAAGCTTCTGTCACTCTAGCAACCTGATACGTCCATTTTGCATCATGCTTTTATATCAATATTTATTGCATTATGGGCTGTTATTACACATTATGTCACAATACTTATGCCTATTCTCTCTTGTTTTACAAGGTTTACATAAAGAGGGAGAATGCCGGCAGCTGGGATTCTGGGGTGGAAAAGGAGCAAATATTAGAGACCTATTCTGCACAGCTCCAAAAGTCCTGAAACTTCACGGATTATGTTTTCCAAATATATAAAAAATATTGAGCACAAGAACCTCACCAGGGGGGCCACACCCTTCCCATGAGGGTGGGGGCATGCCCTACCCCCAGGGCGCGCCCCCCTACCTCGTGGGCCCCTTGGTGGCCCTCCGGTGGTCATCTTCTGCTATATGGAGTCTTTCGATGGAAAAAATTCATAAGCCATCTTCTCGGATGAAACTATGCCGCCACGAGGCGGAACCTTGGCGGAATCAATCTATGGCTCTGGCGGAGCTGTTCTGCCGGGGAAACTTCCCTCCCGGAGGTGGAAATCATCGCCATCGTCATCACCAATGCTCCTCTCATCGGGAGAGGGCAATCTCCATCAACATCTTCATCAGCACCATCTCATCTCAAAACCCTAGTTCATCTCTTGTATCCAATTCTTGTCTCCAAGTCCGGGATTGGTGCTAGTAGGTTGCTAGTAGTGTTAATTACTCCTTGTAGTTGATGCTAGTTGGTTTAATTGGTGGAAGATCATATGTTCAGATCCTATATGCATATTAATACCCCACTGATTATGAACCTGGTTATGCTTTGTGAGTAGTTACTTTTGTTCCTGAGGACATGGGAGAAGTCTTCCTATTAGTAGTCATGTGAATTTGGTATTCGTTCGATATTTTGATGAGATGTATGTTGTCTCTCCTCTAGTGGTGTTATGTGAACGTCGACTACATGACACTTCACCATTATTTGGGCGTAGAGGAAGGCATTGGGAAGTAATAAGTAGATGATGGGTTGCTAGAGTGACAGAAGCTTAAGCCCTATTTTATGCGTTGCTTCGTAAGGGGCTGATTTGGATCCATATGTTTCATGCTATGGTTAGGTTTACCTTAATAGTTTTGTTGTATTTGCGGATGCTTGAAATAGAGGTTAATCATAAGTGGGATGCTTGTCCAAGTAATGGCAGCACCCAAGCACCGGTCCACCCACATACCAAATTATCAAAGTTCCTGTAACATCCCAAAATTCTAAATTTTGGAATGTTATAATAAATAGATAGATTTGATTGATTGTTTGATTGATTGTGTGAAATTGAGTGAAATTCGAAACTTTTGAAAGTTAAATGAGAGGGAATAAATGGACTTTCCCAAACTTTCATTTTGCATTTGTGGTCTCCGTGAATTCAAATTCTTTTCAAATACAAAACCCTTGAGCGAAGATGATATGACTTCTTCCATTTAATTAAATGAAAGGGTATTTGAAAATATTTGAATTTCATTTGAAAATATTTCGATTCATAAACTTCATGCAACGCAATGATTTTCATGAGAGAAGATAAAATGACATCTTCAAAACAGATGAAATATGAGTTGGAAGTTTAAAAGGATCAAATTAAGTCCTTTTGAAATTATTTTCAATTTGGAGTTATTTGGGTTTTATTCAAATTATTTTTCTCCAAAAATAAATATACGGAAAATAGGGTAACATGATTCCCTACATCAGAAAATTGGAGAGAAATAAATTTGAATTAATTTTGGTATTTTTAAAATGATGTTTATTGGATTTTATTAAACCAGTAGCACTCTTTGAATTATCTGAATTTGTGTGGATTTTATTTGGCATTATAAATATGTTGATGTCGTAGAAAATCTTTTTCTCAAAATTTTGATATATAATATGCCTATATAAAAATTTTATTTTATTTTTGTTATTCGGTTTTCCTTCTGTTTCTAAAAAAACAAAAAACTGTACGTGCGGCCCATATTTACTTATTGCCTACATGCGCAGTATAGTAGCTCCTGACGCCCTATTGTTTTTTTCTCTCTTAAATAGGCCAGGCCCAGCCAGCCTTTTCATTTTTTTTATTTTTTTTTCTTACGCCGAATTTTGTAAATAAAAAAAAACTACAGCCGCAGCATGCACGCGGCTGGCCGAAGGCCTTTAGGCCCATGCGAGCCGCTCACCTCTTTTTATCTCTATTTCGTATATTTTCATCTATGCTTAGTCCCACATTGCCTAGCCTTTGACCTTTAAACCTTTTTTCCATCAATAAATATAGACACATAGAGCCTCCAAAAATCATCCGATTCGGGTTAAATCAATATTTTGGTTTGACTAGATTCATTTAAGAAAAAATATATTTCTCCTCTCCGGCGCGACTTGTGGAAATTGTTTCTTCTCTCCAAAGTCGTCTTTTCTCTGCCTTATAAAGGTATCTTTCTTTGTTTTTTTTTCTTCTTATACTTCCTAGTTTACTATTTTTAAACTTAATATGATAAAATAATTAGATTATAAATTAGTCTACGTATTTATACGTTAGACCTTAATCGTATCTATTTTTTCTTTCGTAAAACAACTTGACCCTGATTTTTCAAATAGCCATAACTTTTCACTCGTTTATCCAAATTAGATGAAACCAGCGCCTATAGCTTCGTCTTGTTTTCACCTATCCAGTGAACCTGTCACATCAACTTTTTGAAATTTTCAAGTTTCGAATTTTGTTCAAATTTATATTCAAACTTCTTTTGAACATAACTTGAGTTCTGTAACTCCGATGTAGTTGATTCTTTTTGCAAATCGAAGCTCTTGACCTAAACTTCTTGATAAGGCCAAATTCACTTAATTTGGGTACTATTAGAAATTGTTTTATGTTGCAAGAGTTATTTGCTCGGATTTGACGTTTTCCGAATTGTTTTCTTTGTTCTCTCTGATCTTTGAGTGATTGCTTATGTGTTGTTACTATTGCTTGCTTACGATAGATTGACCGGAGTGTGACGAGTAGAACTATCAAGAGTTTTGAGTGCGAATCATCTTCATCAACATTGCAGGCAAGTTCACACTTTGATCATATTCCTTTCATACCCAGTTTTTATGCAGTAGTTTCACCCTCAAACATTGCATGAGTAGGATTAATAACATGTGGGTATTGGGAAGTAGTTGATGAGGTAGGAACCTATTGCCCTGCATTCAACCCTTGGGAGTTACTATTACGTTATGCTTATATTGCCATGCTATGCTCGTAGACATGGATTGGGTTGGAGAGTATTCATGACAGATGTGAGATTGTTAATTAATGGTTTACTTAAGGTGGCAACTTTAACACACATCTGGGTGGATTGAGACACCTGGGTATTCCAGCGATTGCCTGTCTAGGCACCTGGGTATTCCAGGATTGCCTGTTTTTTTATGGACCGCCACCTAGGTTCAAGGGGATCATGAGATTATTCATACTAGAAACTTCCGTGTGCAGCCACAAGCTATTATGGGCTCTAGCATAGTTGATTAAGTCATGTGAACTCTTACAGTGGTAGACTAGCAGATGTAGGGGTTGTAGGTGGAACGGTCTACCCATCGTAAGGTGCAAACACTTCTGAAAGACTATGTCTCGGTCATCCGTTTCTCAAACACCTTGTAGTGCGAGAAATCCAACGGAGGAGATCGGGTCTTGTGGGGAAAAGTGCGCAAACCTTTGTAGAGTGTATGAACTAATCATGATTAGTCGTGTCCCCGGTTGTGGACGTTTTGAGTATCTAGTACTTGGATTATCATGTGAATCTCATCACGTTATTTTAAATTAATTTTGTTGGGTTTAATGATGTTACTTAATTGGGATTGAGAATGCTGTCAGCCATTCTCAATGTTTAACCACCACCTTGATAGTTAAATAAAATGTATTCCTTTACAGTAGGGAAAAATTGGCTTTTCGCAAAAACTATAACCATAGAGCTTTTCCACCAGCCAAATATGCATGTAGTGATAGCCATTGTTCATCATTTCTCTCTATGGTGTGAATTTGCCAGTACATTCAATGTACTGACCCTTTGTGGCTGCAACGTCTCATGTTGCAGGAATCTTACGACGAGTAAGTGATACGTTAGGGTTACGAATTCTACACTCAACTTTGCCGTTGGTGTTGATGGGAATCCACAACCTTATTACTTCCGCTATTTGGATTGAGGTAATAGTATTTACATTACTTTTTACATGTGATTTACCTCTGTTATAAATCCTCGAGTACTGTGTGTGTCAGCATACCGATCCAGGGATGACACTTAAGCACAGAGACTTGACCGTCTGAGGTCGGGTCGCTACAAGATGGTATCAGAGCACATGTTGACTGTAGGACGTGACCCTAGAGGTTGGCAAGCCCATAGGAAAGATTTTCTCTACAACTTCATTTTCATAAGATCTTTTATTTCTCTTCTCTTCTGAGTTTATTCAAATTTCCTTTTAGTGAGACTATACCCCTTTGCCTTTTTGACCACTCGAAGATTCGACTGATGAGACCACTCCAAGAAGTACAAGATATCGGACAAGTAAGACCATTTGGAATGAAGAGGATTTTACCATACATTATGATAATGGAAACTACAGTTGTTGAAGACTCTGAAGACTAGGAGAATTGGAGGCTCTGAAGAATACCTAGATTTGTATGACCTAGGAAGGCTACCCTTATGGAACTTGACAGATTATGGAAGTTGTCAATGCCCGAGATTAGGGTGTATCGGAGAAAGACCGGAGCATGGAGAGTTAAAAACTTAAAGTTCTGTCAAGGAAAACCCTAAGGCAGGAGATATCAACCATGGAGAGATAGCTCATGGAAATGACAAGAGCAGAAACCCAGCTATCCATGATGTTATCGCCCGCTCATGCTATTATCACCGTGCTGAGTTAAGGATGCATTTCTTTAGAATGGATTGGATGGAAGAAGGCTGATGGAGCACCTATCAGTAAGACGGAGTTTTAACCTTAGTCGGCGTATCACCAGGATCTGGAGTAGTACATCAAGAAGTTTAAGGTGGAGCTCCAGGAAGCCGTATTAGACAAGGAAGCATTTCGTGAAGAAGTTAGGTCCAAGAAGCTGAAGTAGCCAAGCTGGAGGAGCAAAACCTCGAGATACCGGAGATTCGTCAGGAACTGAAGGACAGTAGGACCATTGTTCATGCGAAGGATGTTGAAACCAGAAGTTTGGAACGTAACTCCAGAATATTAAAGGACGTCACGAGAGACTTCGCGCCAACAGAGTTGATCTGGCAAAAGAACTTGAGAAAGACAAGCATGATCAGAAGAAGCCATTGGAGGCATGAACAAGACTTGAAGAGTTAGACGGCCTTGAAGATTTATTGACCTTTAGAAGACCAAAACCCTGTTATATACCTACGTTAGATGCGACGTTTGTGAGCTATCATTTGTTTGATGTTTTTCCCGACAGCCACAAATAAAATCTGTCTTTTCAAAACTTTTGTTTGTATTGTGTGTATCCCTCTCCCTCTCTCTTATCTTACCCCAAACCTACATGGACGCAATAGAGGATGAATGGAGATGAGCTTGTATTTTCTGGACCGATGAGTCAGTTGGAGACAGACCGATGGATTCAGAACATGGAGGATCACATGGAGAATAACCCTATAGTTAGAAAGGATATGACCCAGCATGCTCTTAAGTGCTTTGAAATAGGTGCTACTACTTGGTGGAGGATGTACCAAACCATCAATGGATGGCAAGGAGTAACCACTTCGAAAGAATTTAAGTTGACTCTGCCAAAGTCTCGGCTTGTGTCCCAGAAGTTGAAGCATTATGGAAAGGATATGAAGAAACCTTGTGCATGCAAGATTTGTGGAGAAATAGGACACACCCATAAAGAACACAAGGATGAATGCCCTAATTGTGAAGGAAGTCACCCAGTTGAAGAATGCCCAATTAGGCAGATTACTTGTTTCTTGTGTGAAGGGACTACCCACTATCCTGCTCAGTGTCACATTTACCCCATGGTACAACGAACCATCTAGCAGAAGAAAGAAGTAATGAAAGGAGCCCTCGTGGAAATTTTAGAAGAAGTTGTGATGAAGGAAGAGATGGAGGACACGCCTAAAGAAGACTCGAGTAAACCCTGCACTAAGTCTTGCTATTCATGTGGATAAGAAGGACACATCTCCCAAAATTGTTTGAATGGGGATCTAGTATAATTCCCGACAGAGGAAGTAGAATATGACCCACAAGAAATAGAAGCCATGATTGGCCTGGAAAGGTCCAGAAAGAGAAGCAGATGGGATTCCAGGAAGGACCTGAGTCATATCACCTGTTACAAGTGCAAGGAGTCAGGGCACTACCTCAACAATTGCCCAAAAAGGAAACCTCGATACTTGTCAGAAGTAATACGTTTTAGTTGTAATGGAGCAGGGCACATTGCCAGAGAATGCCCCAAGGAGAAGGAAACTTGTGCTAGATAGTTGAGTTTGCAACAAAAGAAATGGAGTAGTAGAAGTGAGAACATTTTCTTTTATATTGAGGTATTGAGTTGAGGCATGTAATGGAAAAGCGAGAGATTGTAATCACTTGAGAATGAATAAAGTTAGCATCGTTGGTACTGATATGTATTTTATGAGTTGTTACTCTATGAAGAAGAATTTTGGCCATTCTAAGGATATGAGAAATATGGTCTATGGAAGATTTGTGCATTTTAAGGGTGGTAGTACCCTCTAAGAACCGTTGACCCCTGGAAAAGATAAGGATACTCCACTGAGTGGATTTCGGACAAAATGAATACGAGTTTTGTCTCGATATGTGTGATACCCCAAGAGTATGTGGGATGAAGTTGGAGACCGTCAGTTGTTGGACCAAATGTGATCAAGGAGTCAGAAGAGAATGTTAAGTTGATTCGAGATAGACTGAAGGTAGCTCAGTCCAGGCAGAAGAGTTATGCAGACTAAAAAATGCAAGGAGGTAGTCTATGAAATTGGAGACAGAGCATGTCTTCATGTGACCCCTCTGCGAGGAGTTAAATGATTTGTAGTTAAGGGAAAGTTAGCCCCGAGATTTGTAGGACCATACCGAGTTTTGGATCGTATGGGAGAAGTGGCCAACAAGTTGGAATCACCTGAAGGACTGTCAGGAGTTCAAGATGTGTTTCACGTTTCCCAGGTGAAGAAGTGCCATGCAGAGATGGCCAATATTCCCCTGTAAGGACGCTTGACCCTCGAAAGGATAATGATGTGGAATATGGACTCCATAAGTATAAGTTTTTATCTCGGTATGTGGGATATCCCACGAGGATGAAGAGATAAATTACTATTGGATATAAAGGAGGTATGATGTCGGAAATATGGATCAATGGAAACTCCATGATGAGTCTGAGTAATCATGTCCTAGTTGGTGCCAATAGAAGGAAGGAAGACAATACAATTGGATGGATTTGATAATACTAGGAAGTTGGAAGTTGGAATAATGATCAGTTGCCCGATGATAAGTTCAAGGACTACAAGTGATGAGATGGGACATAACCCACAGGCCCCAGGACCTGCCAAGAAGCAAGCACATTCTTGCTGAAGGAAAAACCCTGGAGGAAGATACGACGTTTATCGGTAGACGATTTTATAGGCGTAACGCAAAACCTGAGAGTTGTGAAGGAACGATAGATGTTTGTTTGGTTTGCAGAATCAATGGATTTATCCGAACCTTGGTTCGTCGACAAGAGAATTTTTGCAATGCTTGTGAGGATGATCGAGTGTTAAAATGCGAGATTCGCTAAACCGTATACAAGGTAATGATTTGGGTGCGGGATGGATTGATCACCATACCGACTTACTCTTATTATTCGCCTTGCTATATGGGATGGTAAATCTGAGTGACTTACCTATAGTAAAGAGACGATGATCAAAACCTTGTTTAAGCCTTAGAATGGTATGGGTATTTTTCTCTTGTACAACGCAGTTTCTGCCAACCGTAGGTTATACGGTGAGGATCAACCCAGACCCATTTCCTGCAGGAGAAAACATAAATGGTTGACCACCATGAGATATCGATAGTTGTTCAGTATTGGCGCCAGACCCGTCAGCTATGAAGACCCAATCTCGGAATAACCTTACCAAGATGAAAGGACAGAAGAATTGAGGAAAAAGGTTATGCCGCTATCGGAAGAGCCCACAGACGGAATTTTCTCGAGAATTTGAGAAGACCGGCACTGTCGAGAATAAGGATGGAGTATATGAGTTTTGATGGAACCGTAACCGTGCTTCTAAGGGTGGTAGTACCCGAGACCCCGGAGACGATCGATGGATTTTTGAGGAGACCCCAAATCTAACCAATTTCTTGCTAGCCTCTCCGAATCTCGAGGACGAGATTCATTTTAAGGGTGGTAGGTTTGCAACATCCCAAAATTCTAAATTTTGGAATGTTATAATAAATAGATAGATTTGATTGATTGTTTGATTGATTGTGTGAAATTGAGTGAAATTCGAAACTTTTGAAAGTTAAATGAGAGGGAATAAAAGGACTTTCCCAAACTTTCATTTTGCATTCGTGGTCTCCGTGAATTCAAATTCTTTTCAAATACAAAACCCTTGAGCGAAGATGATATGACTTCTTCCATTTAATTAAATCAAAGGGTATTTGAAAATATTTGAATTTCATTTGAAAATATTTCAATTCATAAACTTCATGCAACTCAATGATTATCATGAGAGAAGATAAAATGACATCTTCAAAACAGATGAAATATGAGTTGGAAGTTTAAAAGGATCAAATTAAATCCTTTTGAAATTATTTTCAATTTGGAGTTATTTGGGTTTTATTCAAATTATTTTTCTCCAAAAATAAAATATACGGAAAATAGGGTAACATGATTCCCTACATCAAAAAATTGGAGAGAAATAAATTTGAATTAATTTTGGTATTTTTAAAATGATTTTTATTGGATTTTATCAAACCAGTAGCACTCTTTGAATTATCTGAATTTGTGTGGATTTTATTTGGCATTATAAAAATGTTCATGTCATAGAAAATCTTTTTCTAAAAATTTCGATATATAATATGCCTATATAAAATTTTTATTTTATTTTTGTTATTCGATTTTCCTTCTATTTCTAAAAAACAAAAAACTATACATGCGGCCCATATTTACTTATCGCCTACATGCACAGTATAGTAGCTCCTGGCACCTCATTGTTTTTTCTCTCTTAAATAGGCCAGACACATCCAGCCTTTTTATTTTTTTTCTTTAGCCAAATTTTGTAAAAAAGAATGCAGCCGCAACGTGCACGCGGCCGGCCGAAGGCCTTTAGGTCCGTGCGAGCCGCTCACCTCTTTTTATCTCTGTTTCGTATATTTTTATCTACGTTTAGTCCCACATTGCCTAGCCTTTGACCTTTAAGCCTTTTTTCCATCAATAAATATAGACCCATAGAGCCTCCAAAAATCATCCGATTCGGGTTAAATTAATATTTTGGTTTGACTAGATTCATTTAAGAAAAAATATATTTCTCCTCTCCGATGCGACTTGTGGAAATTGTTTCTTCTCTCCAAATTCGTCTTTTCTCTGCCTTATAAAGGTATCTTTCTTTGTTTTTTTTATTCTTATACTTCCTAGTTTATTATTTTCAAACTTAATATGATAAAGTAATTAGATTATCAATTAGTCTACGTATTTATATGTTAGACCTTAATCGTACCTATTTTTTCGTAAAATAACTTGACCCTGATTTTTCAAATAGCCATAAGTTTTCACTCGTTTATCCAAATTAGATGAAACCAACGCCTATAGCTTCGTCTTTTTTTCACCTATCCAGTGAACCTGTCACATCAACTTTTTCAAATTTTCAAATTTCGAATTTTGTTCAGATTCATATTCAAACTTCTTTTTAACATAACTTGAGTTCTGTAACTCCGATTTAGTTGATTCTTTTTGCAAATCGAAGCTCTTGACCTAAACTTTCTGATAAAGCCAAATTAACTTAATTTGGGTACTGTTAGAAATTGTTTTATGTTGCAAGAGTTATTTGCTTGGTTTTGACGCTTTCCGAATTGTTTTCTTTGTTCTCTCCGATCTTTGAGTGATTGCTTATGTGTGGTTACTATTGCTTGCTTACGATAGATTGACCGGAGTGTGACGAGTAGAACTATCAAGAGTTTTGAGTGCGAATCATCTTCATCAACATTGCAGGCAAGTTCACACTTTGATCATATTCCTTTCATACCCAGTTTTTATGCATTAGTTTCACCCTCAAACATTGCATGAGTAGGATTGATAACATGTGGGTACTGGGAAGTAGTTGATGAGGTAGGAACCTATTGCCCTGCATTCAACCCTTGGGAGTTACTATTTCGTTATGCTTATATTGCCATGCTATGCTCGTAGACGTGGATTGGGTTGGAGAGTATTCATGATCGATGTGAGATTGTTAATTAATGGTTTACTTAAGGTGGCAACTTTAACACACATCTGGGTGGATTGAGGCACCTGGGTATTCCAGCGATTGCCTGTCTAGGCACCTGGGTATTCCAGGATTGCCTGTTTTTTTATGGACCGCCACCCAGGTTCAAAGGGATCATGAGATTATTCATACTAGAAACTTCCGTGTGCAGCCATAAGCTATTATGGGCTCCAGCATAGTTGATTAAGTCGTGTGAACTCCTACAGTGGTAGACTAGCAGATGTAGGGGTTGTAGGTGGAACGGTCTACCCATTGTAAGGTGCAAACGCTTCTGAAAGACTATGTCTCAGTCATCCATTTCTCAAACACCTTGTAGTGCGAGAAATCCAACGGAGGAGATCGGGTCTTGTGGGGAAAAGTGCGCAAACCTCTGCAGAGTGTATAAACTAATCATGATTAGCCGTGTCCCTGGTTATGGACGTTTTGAGTATCTAGTACTTGGATTATCATGTGAATCTCATCACGTTATTTTAAATTAATTTTGTTGGGTTTAATGATGTTACTTAATTGGGATTGAGAATGCTGCCAACCATTCTCAATGTTTAGCAACCACCATGATAGTTAAATAAAATTTATTCCTTTGCAGTAGGGAAAAATTGGCTTTTCGCAAAAACTATAACCATAGAGCTTTTCCACCAGCCAAATATGCATGTAGTGATAGCCATTGTTCATCATTTCTCTCTATGGTGTGAATTTGCCAGTACATTCAATGTACTGACCCTTTGTGGCTGCAACGTCTCATGTTGCAGGAATCTTACGACGAGTGAGTGATATGTTAGGGTTACGATTTCTACACTCAACTTTGCCATTGGTGTTGATGGGAATCCACAACCTTGTTACTTCTGCTATTTGGATTGAGGTAATAGTATTTACGTTACTTTTTACATGTGATTTACCTCTGTTATAAATCCTCAAGTACTGTGTGTGTCAGCATACCGATCCAGGGATGACACTTAAGCACAGAGACTTGACCGTCTGAGGTCGGGTCGCTACAGTATCGAACGCGAATCATATGAACGCGATGAACACTAGCTTGACGATATTCCCATGTGTCCTCGGGAGCACTTTACATCATATCAGAGTTTGTCCAGGCTTGTCCTTTGCTACAAAAGGATTGGTCCACCTTGCTGCACTTTATTTACTTTTGTTACTTGTTGCTCGTTACAAATTATCCTATCACAAAACTATCTGTTACCACTTATTTCAGTACTTGCAGAGAATACCTTGCTGGAAACCGCCTATCATTTCCTTCTGCTTATCGAAAGGACTATGATAGATCCCCTATACTTGTGGGTCATCAAGACTCTTTTCTGGCGCCGTTTCCGGGGAGTGAAGCGCCTTTGGTAGGTGGAATTTGGTAAGGAAAAAATTATATAGTCTGCTGAAATGTACTGTCACGTGTTACCATGGAAGGCAATCCTCTGAGGGGCTTGTTCGGGGTATCTTCACCCCGACCAGTAGAGCAAAGAATTGCTCCTCAACCTATTGAACCTACTGAAAATGAAAATGAAAATGCTTGCTTTGGAGTTCCTTCGGGTATGATAGAAAAACTGCTAGCTAATCCTTTTCTAGGAGATGGAACAAAACATCCTAATGAACATCTGATATATGTGGATCAAGTTTGTGGATTATTTAAGATTGTAGGTGTACCCAGAGATGTTGTTAAGAAGAAGGTCTTCCCCTTATCTTTGAGGGGATATGCATTGACATGGTATAGGCTATGTGATGATATGAGGTCCTGGAATTACAAAAGATTGAAATTGGAATTTTATTAGAACTTTTATCCTATGCATCTTGTTCATCGTGATCGCAATTATATATATAATTTTTGGCCTCGCAAAGGAGAAAGCATCGCTCAAGCTTGGGGGAGGCTTAAATCAATGTTATATTCATGCCCCAATCATGAGCTCTCAAGAGAAATGATTATTCAAAAATTTTATGATCAGCTTTCTGGTAACAATCACACCATGCTTGATACTTCTTGTGCTGGCTCTTTTATGATGAAGACTATTGAATTCAAATGGGATTTATTAGAAAGAATTAAACGCAACTCTAAAGATTGGGACCTCGATAATGGTAAGGAGTCGGGTATGACACCTAGTTTTGATTGTGTTAAATCTTTTATGGATGTCGATATTTTTCGTAAATTTAGCACTAAATATGGACTTGACTCTGAGATAGTAGCTTCTTTTTGTGAATCTTTTGCTACTTATGTTGATCTCCCCAATGAGAAGTGGTTTAAATATCATCCTCCCATAGAAGTAAAAGTAGCTGCACCTATTAAAGTTGAAGAAAAGACTATTACTTATAATGATCCTATTGTTCCTACTTCTTATGTTGAGAAACCACCTTTCCCTGTTAGGATAAAGGATTATGCGAAAGCTTCAACTGTGGTTCGTAAAAGCAATATTAAAACATATACACCTCCTGAGCAAGTTAAAGTTGAACCTAATATTGCTATTGTTAAATATCTCTTGTCTGATAATATTGATGGGCATGTTATTTATTTCTGTAATGAAACTGCTAGAATTGCTAAACCCCGCGATAAAGATAAACCTAGACCTGTAGTAGGCATGCCTATTATTTCTGTTAAAATAGGAGATCATTGTTATCATGGCTTATGTGATATGGGTGCTAGTGCTAGTGCAATACCTTATTCCTTATACAAAGAAGTTATGCATGATATTGCACCTGCTGAGATGGAAGATATTGATGTCACAATTAAACTTGCCAATAGAGATACTATTTCACCAATGGGGATTGTTAGAGATGTTGAAGTCTTGTGTGGGAAAACTAAATATCCTGCTGATTTTCTTGTTCTTGGTTCCCCACAAGATAGCTTTTGTCCCATTATATTTGGTAGACCCTTCTTAAATACTGTTAATGCTACCATAGATTGCAAAAGAGATGTTGTTACTATCGGTTTAGATGATATGACTCATGAATTTAATTTTTCTAAATTTAGTATACAACACCAAGAAGAAGAATTACCTAGTAAGGATGAAATTATTGGTCTTGCTTCTATTGCCGTACCTCCTAGTGATCCTTTAGAACAATATTTGCTAGACCATGAAAATGATATGTTTATGACTGAAAGAAGGGAATTAGATGAATTATTATTTAAACAGGAACCTATTCTGAAAAATAATTTACCTGTTGAAATCCTAGGGGATCCTCCACCACCCAAGGATGATCCCGTGTTTGAGCTTAAACCGTTACCTGATACCCTTAAATATGCTTATCTTGATGAGAAACAGATATATCATGTTATTATTAGTGCTAACCTTTGAGAGCATGAAGAAGAGAGATTATTGAAAACTATGAAGAAGCACCGTGCTGCTATTGGGTATACTTGATATGTCCCCATCGTATCTATAATTTTTTATTGTTCCATGCCAATATTCTACAACTTTCATATACTTTTGGCAACTTTTTATACTATTTTTGGGACTAACATATTGATCCAGTGCCCAGTGCCAGTTCCTGTTTGTTGCATGTTTTTTGTTTCCCAGAATATCCAAATCAAACGGAGTCCAAACGGAATAAAAACTGAAGGAGATTTTTTTGGAATATATATGATTTTTGGGAAGAAAAATCCACACGAGACGGTGCCCGAGGTGGCCACGAGGCAGGAGGGTGCGCCCCTGACCCTCGTGGACCACCCGTAAGGCGGTTGGTGCCCTTCTTTCGCCGCAAGAAAGCTAATTTCCGGATAGAGATCATGTCAAAATTTCAGCCCAATCGGAGTTACGGATCTCTGGGAATATAAGAAACGGTGAAAGGGTAGAATCTAAGGACGCAGAAACAGAGAGAGACAGAGAGACAGATCCAATCTCGGAGGGGCTCTCGCCCCTCCCATGCCATGGTGGCCAAGGACCAGAGGGGAAACCCTTCTCCCATCTAGGGAGGAGGTCAAGGAAGAAGAAGATGAAGGGGCCCCCTCTCCCCTTCTCTTCCGGTGGCGCTGAAACGCTGGCATGGCCATCATCATCATCACCATGATCTACTCCAACACCTCCGCCATTTTCACCAACACCTCCATCACCTTCCCCCCTCAATCTATAGCGGTCCACTCTCCCGCAACCCTCTGTACCATCTACTTGAACATGGTGCTTTATGCTTCATATTATTATTCAATGATGTGTTGTTATCCTATGATGTCTGAGTAGATTTTCGTTGTCCTATCAGTGGTTGATGAATTGCTATGATTGATTTAATTTGCTTGTGGTTATGTTGCTGTCCTTTGGTGCCCATGATATGATTGCGCGCGTGGATCACACCCTAGGGTTAGTTGTATGTTGGTAGGACTATGTATTGGAGGGCAAGAGTGACAGAAGCTTCAACCTAGCATAGAAATTGATGCATACGGGATTGAAGGGGGACCAATATATCTTAATGCTATGGTTGGGTTTTACCTTAATGAACGTTAGTAGTTGCGGATTGCTTGCTAATAGTTCCAATCATAAGTGCATAGAATTCCAAGTCAGGGATGACATGCTAGCAGTGGCCTCTCCCACATAATACTTGCTATCGGTCTAGTAATTAGTCAATTGCTTAGGGGCAATTTCACAGCTCCTACCACCACTTTTCCACACTCGCTATATTTACTTTATTGTTTCTTTATCTAAACATCCCCTACTTTTTATTTATGTAGTCTTTATTATCTTGCAAACCTATCCAACAACACCTACAAAGTACTTCTAGTTTCATACTTGTTCTAGGTAAAGCGAACGTCAAGCGTGCGTAGAGTTGTATTGGTGGTTGATAGAACTTGAGGGAATATTTGCTTTGCCTTTAGATCCTCGTTGGGTTCAACACTCTTACTTATGGAAAACTGTTGCGATCCCCTATACTCGTGGGGTATCAAGACCTTTTTCTGGCACCGTTGCCGGGGAGCAATAGCGTGGGGTGAATATTCTCGTGTGTGCCTGTTTGCTTTATCACTAAGTAATTTTTATTTGATGTTCTTAGTTGTTTTCTATCTTTAGTTATGGATATGGAACACGAAATACCAAAAAAATCAGGTGTACTTGCTACTCATGGAGATGGGGAACCTTCTAAAACCCTCGATGCTGGTTATGTGAAAAATATTATGTACTACTTTAATAATCCTAAGAAAACCCCATTCAATTATGTAATGGGAGTAACATTGGATCAACGTGAATACTTTAGGGATTACCGCTTGACACAAAAAGGGAAACTATTATGGGATCAAATTCATATATTGAATTGGTATGCTAGGCAACTATGCTTGAGATATGATTATACTTGTTGCTCTAAGATGAAGGCTCCACACCTTCCCTTTTTATGCGAATTTAATGATAATAAAACCTTAGCTTCTTATGCTAGAGGTATATATGATTACTATGATGTGGAACAAATAGAAGAATTTGTTGCTTTTATGGGTGCTTATGAAATTGAATCTATGTTTAAAGAGTTTGAAGATTTTGATGATTCGGTTTATAGACCTGAAAATTTAGCTATCCTTAAATATTGCTATGAGAATTATGAATACAATTACTATATTAATTCACTTATTGAGAAAGTCTCCGCTGTCCAAGAAGAGACTAATATTTTGCAAGAGTCTATGGAAAAAGAAATTGATGAAACTGTGAGCTCATTGGATGAGAAAGATGAGGAGAAGAGCGAAGAACAAAAGGAGGAAGAGCGGATTGATCACCCGTGCCCACCTTCTAATGAGAGTAACTCTTCAACTCATACATTGTTTAATTTCCCTTTGTGCTTACCGAAGGATGAATGCTATGATAATTGCTATGATCCTGTCGATTCTTTTGAAATATCCCTTTTTGATGATGCTTGCTATGCTTGTGGCCAAGATGCCAATATGAATTATGCCTATTGAGATGAACTTGCTATAGTTCCTTATGTTAAAACATGAAATTGTTGCTATTGCACCCATGCATGATAGTCCTGTTATCTTTTTGAATTCTCCTGACTACACTATATCGGAGAAGTTTGCACTTATTAAGGATTATATTGATGGGTTACCTTTTACTGTTGCACATGATGATTTTGATGAATATAATATGCATGTGTTGCTTCTCCTACTTGCAATTATTATGAGAGAGGAACTATATCTCCACCTCTCTATGTTTCTAATATGACAAAACTGCAAGAAACTGTTTATACTATGCATTGGCCTTTACTATGTGTGCATGAATTGTTCTTTTATGACATGCCGATGTATAGGAAGAGAGTTAGAATTTGTCATTACATGATATATGTTACCATGTGCTCACCACTAAATTACAAATCATTGTTAATTAAAATTGGCTTTGATATACCTTGGGATCCGGGTGGATCCATTACTTGAGCACTATATGCCTAGCTTAATGGCTTTAAAGAAAGCGCTGCCAGGGGGACAACCCGGAAGTTTTAGAGAGTCATTTATTTGTGTTGAGTTCTTTTATATATTTTAAAAACAACAAAAATAAAGAGGGGAACCCAAAACTTTTTCAAAAAGGAAAGCGAAAGTGAGAAAGACAAGCATTGTTGAAGTGGGAGCTAGCCTTGAACTTTATTCATGCTCATAGAAACTTTGTGAATCTTGATTACACAAAATTTTCAACAAAAATAATTATCCCCTTGTACAATTCAATTGTATTATAAAAATAATGTGCCAAGGTTTGCCTTTAGGATGTTTACATTTGCTTGATGGTTTGTACGGTGCAGGACAGAAACTTTGGCTGTAGTGCGTGATTTTAAATTTTTTGCTGGAACGTTAAATGGTTCTGATTCTTTTTGCACTTTCTTCCTATACAAATTTTTTATTTTTTCTAATTTTGGTACAATTTTTAAAGTATCATAAGTATGGTAAATGTTCAGATTATTACAGACTGTTCTGTTTTAGACAGATTCTGTTTTTGATGCATAGTTTGCTTGTTTTGATGAAACTATCAATTTATATTAGTGGATTAAGCCATGAAAAAGTTATACTAAAGTAGACACAATGCAAAAAAAAATATGAGTTGGTTTGCAACAGTACTTAGAGTAGTGATTTCCTTTATTATACTAACAGATCTTACCAAGTTTTCTGTTGAAGTTTTGTGTGGATGAAGTGTTCGATGATCGAGAAGGTCTCGATGTGAGAAGAAGGAAGAGAGGAAAGAGATCAAGCTTGGGGATGCCCGAGGCACCCCAAGTAAATATTCAAGGAAGACTCAAGCGTCTAAGCTTGGGGATGCCCCGGAAGGCATCCCCTCTTTCTTCAACAAGTATCGGTATGTTTTCGGATTCATTTCGTTCATGCGATATGTGCAATCTTGGAGCGTCTTTTGCATTTAGTTTTCATTTTTACTTTATGCACCATGCTGGTATGATATAGTCCTTGGTTGATTTATAGAATGCTATATGCACTTCACTTATATCTTTTGAGTATGGCTTTATAAAATGCTTCATGTGCTTCACTTATATCATTTGAAGTTTGGATTGCCTGTTTCTCTTTACATAGAAAAGCTCCATTTGTAGAATGCTCTTTTGCTTCACTTAGATTTGTTAGAGCATGGGCATATCTTTTGTAGAAAGAATTAAACTCTCTTGCTTCACTTATATCTATTTGGAGAGATGACAGGAACTGGTCATTCACATGGTTAGTCATAAAATCCTACATAAAACTTGTAGATCACTGAATATGATATGTTTGATTCCTTGCAATAGTTTTGCGATATAAAGATGGTGATATTAGAGTCATGCTAGTGGGTAGTTGTGGATTGTAGAAATACTTGTGTTGAGGTTTTTGATTCCCATAGCATGCACGTATGGTGAACCGTTATGTAACAAAGTCGGAGCATGATTTATTTATTGATTGTGTTCCTTATGAGTGGCGGTTGGGAACGAGCGATGGTCTTTTCCTACCAATCTATCCCCCTAGGAGCATGCGCGTAGTACTTTGTTTCGATGACTAATAGATTTTTGCAATAAGTATGTGAGTTCTTTATGACTAATGTTGAGTCCATGGATTATACGCACTCTCACCCTTCGACCATTGCTAGCCTCTCTAGTATCGCGCAACTTTTTCCAGTACCTTAAACCCACCATAATCTTCCTCAAAACAGCCACCATACCTACCTATCATGGCATGTCCATAGCCATTCCGAGATATATTGCCATGCAACTTCCATCATCATCATATACATGACCTGAGCATTCATTGTCATATTGCTTTGCATGATGTTTTCATGGCTTGTCCGTTTTTTGATGTCATTGCTACGCTAGATCATTGCACATCTCGGTACACCGCCGGAGGCATCCATATAGAGTCATACTTTGTTCTAGACATTGAGTTGTAATATTGAGTTGTAAGTAAATAAAAGTGTGATGATCATCATTATTAGAGCATTGCCCCAGTGAGGAAAGGATGATGGAGACTATGATTCCCCCATAAGCCGGGATGAGACTCCGGACTTTACAAAAAAAATAAAAGAGGCCAAAGAAGCCCAAATAAAAAAAGAGGCCAAAGAAGCCCAAATAAAAAAAGTGGCCAAAGAAGCCCACCAAAAAAATAAAAAAATAAAAACAAAAAAATGAGAGAAAAAGAGAGAAGGGGCAGTGCTACTATCATTTTTCCACACTTGTGCTTCAAAGTAGCACCATGTTCTTCATATAGAGAGTCTCTTGAGTTATCACTTTCATATACTAGTGGGAATTTTCATTATAGAACTTGGCTTGTATATTCCGATGATGGGCTTCCTCAAATGCCCGAGGTCTTCATGAGCAAGCAAGTTGGATGCACACCCACTTAGTTTCAGTAGGAGCTTTCATACACTTATAGCTCTAGTGCATCCATTGCATGGCAATCCCTACTCACTCACATTGAGATCTATTGATGGGCATCTCCATAGCCCGTTGATACGCCTAGTTGATGTGAGACTATCTTCTCCTTTTTGTCTTCCCTACCATCATATTCTATTCCACCTATAGTGCTATGTCCATGGCTCACGCTCATGTATTGCATGAAAGTTAAAAAGGTTTGAGAATGTCAAGAGTATGAAACAATTGCTTGGCTTGTCATCGGGGTTGTGCATGATGTGAATATTTTGTGTGGTGAAGATGGAGCATAGCCAGACTATATGATTTTGTAGGGATAACTTTCTTTGGCCTTGTTATTTTGAAAAGACATGATTGCTTTATTAGTAGGCTTGAAGTATTATTGTTTTTAGGTCAAATGATAGACTATTGCTTTGAATCACTCATATCTTAATATTCATGCCATGATTAGACATGTGATCAAGATTATGCTTGGTAGCATTCCACATCAAAAATTATCTTTTTTATCATTTACCTACTCGAGGACGAGCAGGAATTAAGCTTGGGGATGCTGATTCGTCTCCGTCGTATCTATAATTTTTGATTGTCACATGCCAATATACAACTTTCATATACTTTTGACAACTTTTTATACTATTTTCGGGACTAACGTATTGATCCAGTGCCCAGTGCCAGTTCCTGTTTGTTGCATGTTTTTTGTTTCGCAGAATATCCATATCAAACGGAGTCCAAACGGAGTAAAATCTGACGGATATTTTTTTGGAATATATATGATTTTTGGGAAGAAAAATCCATGTGAGGCGGTGCCCAAGGTGGCCACGAGGCAGGAGGGCGCGCCTGCCCCCCCCCCCCAGGCGCGCCCCTCACCCTTGTGGGCCACCCGTAAGGTGGTTGGTGCCCTTCTTTCACCGCAAGAAAGCTAATTTCCGGATAGAGATAGTGTCAAAATTTCAGCCCAATCAGAGTTACGGATCTCCGGGAATACAAGAAACGATGAAAGGGTAGAATCTGAGAATGCAGAAACAGAGAGAGACAGATCCAATCTCGGAGGGGCTCTCGCCCCTCCCAAGCCATGGAGGCCAAGGACCCGAGAGGAAACCCTTCTCCCATCTAGGGAGGAGGTCAAGGAAGAAGAAGACGAAGGGGCGCCCTCTCCCCTTCTCTTCCGGTGGCGTCGGAACGCTGCCGTGGCCATCATCATCATCACCGCTATCTACTCCAACACCTCCGCCATCTTCACCAACACCCCTCTATCTATAGTGGTCCAGTCTCCCGCAACCCGTTGTACCCTCTACTTGAACATGGTGCTTTATGCTTCATATTATTATTCAATGATGTGTTGCTATCCGATGATGTCTGAGTAGATTTTCGTTGTCCTATCAGTGGTTGATAAATTGCTATGATTGATTTAATTTGCTTGTGGTTATGTTGCTGTGCTTTGGTGCCCATCATATGATTGTGCACGTGGATCACACCCTATGGTTAGTTGTTTGTTGATAGGACTATGTATTGGAGAGCAAGAGTGACAGAAGCTTCAACCTAGCATAGAAATTGATGCATACGGGATTGAAGGGGGACCAATATATCTTAATGATATGGTTGGGTTTTACCTTAATGAACGTTAGTAGTTGCGGATTGCTTGCTAATAGTTCCAATCATAAGTGCATAGAATTCCAATCAAGGATGACATGCTAGCAGTGGCCTCTCCCACATAATACTTGCTATCGGTCTAGTAAAGTAGTCAACTGCTTAGGGGCAATTTTGCAACTCCTACCACCACTTTTCCAGACTCGCTATATTTACATCATTTTCTCTTTATCTAAACAGCCCCTACTTTTTATTTACGTACTCTTTATTATCTTGAAAAACTATCCAACAACACCTACAAAGTACTTCTAGTTTCATACTTGTTCTAGGTAAAGCGAACGTCAAGCGTGTGTACAGTTGTATCGGTGGTTGATAGAACTTGAGGGAATATTTGCTTTTCCTTTAGCTCCTCGTTGGGTTCGACACTCTTACTTATCAAAAACTGTTGCGATCCCCTATACTTGTGGGTTATCAATACTCTTGATGATCTTAAGGGCATTAGTCCCACTCTATGTCAACATAAAATTAATTTGGAAGAAGATGCTAAAGCAATTTGTGATCATCAACGCCGACTGAATCCTAAAATAAAAGAATTGGTAAGGAAGGAGATACTGAAGCTCCTTGAGGCAGGTATAATTTATCCCGTTGCTGATAGTTAGTGGGTATGCCCTGTCCATTGTGTCCCTAAGAAGGGAGGTATTACTATTGTTCCTGATGATAAAGATGAATTGATTCCTCAAAGAATTATTATAGGTTATAGGATGGTAATTGATTTTTGCAAATTAAATAAGGCTACTAAAAAGATCATTACCCCTTACCTTTTATCGATCAAATGCTAGAAAGATTATCTAAACATACACATTTTTGCTTTCTAGATGGTTATTCTAGTTTCTCTCAAATACCTGTGTCAGCCAAAGATCAATCAAAGACTACTTTTACATGCCCTTTTTGGTACTTTTGCTTATAGATGTATGCCTTTTGGTTTATGTAATGCACCTGCTACCTTTCAAAGATGCATGATGGCTATATTCTCTGACTTTTGTGAAAAGATTTGTGAAGTTTTGATGGACGACTTTTTCGTCTATGGATCTTCTTTTGATGACTGCTTGAGCAACCTTGATCGAGTTTTGCAGAGATGTGAAGAAACTAATCTTGTCTTGAATTGGGAAAGTGCCACTTTATGGTTAATGAAGGTATTGTCTTGGGGCATAAAGTTTCTGAAAGAGGTATTGAAGTTGATAAAGCCAAGGTTGATGCTATTGAAAAGATGCCATGTCCCAAGGACATCAAAGGTATAAGAAGTTTCCTTGGTCATGCCGGATTTTATAGGAGGTTCATTAAGGACTTCTCAAAAATCTCTCGGCCTCTGACTAATTTATTTCAAACAGATATACCATTTGTCTTTGATGATGATTTTGTAGAAGCATTTGAAATACTTAAGAAAGCATTGATTTCTGCACCTATTGTTCAGCCACCTGATTGGAATTTACCCTTTGAAATTATGTGTGATGCTAGTGATTATGCTGTAGGTGCTGTTCTAGGACAAAGAGTCGATAAGAAACTAAATGTTATTCAATATGCTAGTAAAACTCTAGACAATGCTCAAAGAAATTATGCTACTACTGAAAAAGAATTCTTAGCAGTTGTATTTGCTTGTGATAAGTTTAGACCTTATATTGTTGATTCTAAAGTAACTATTCACATTGATCATGCTGCTATTAAATATCTTATGGAAAAGAAAGATGCTAAACCTAGACTTATTAGATGGGTTCTCTTGCTACAAGAATTTGATTTGCATATTGTTGATAGAAAAGGAGCTGAGAACCCCGTTGCAGACAACTTGTCTAGGTTATAAAATGTGTGTGATGACCCACTACCTATTGATGATAGTTTTCCTGATGAACAATTAAATGTCATAAATGCTTCTCATACTGGTCCATGGTAAGCTGATTATGCTAATTACATTTTTGCTAAGTTTATACCACCTAGTTTCACATACCGGCAAAAGAAAAAGTTCTTCTATGATTTGAGGCATTACTTTTGGGATGACCCACATCTTAATAAAGAAGGAGTAGATGGTGTTATTAGACGTTGTGTACCTGAGCATGAACAGGAATAGATCCTACGCAAGTGTCACTCCGAAGCTTATGGAAGACACCATGCTGGAGATAGAACTGCACATAAGGTACTGCAATCTGGTTTTTATTGGCCTACTCTCTTCAAGGATGCCCGTAAGTTTGTCTTATCTTGTGATGAATGTCAAAGAATTGGTAATATCAGTAGACGTCAAGAAATGCCTATGAATTATTCACTTGTTATTTAACCGTTTGATGTTTGGGGCTTTGACTATATGGGACCTTTTCCTTCCTCTAATGGTTATAAACATATTTTAGTTGTTGTTGATTATGTTACTAAGTGGGTAGAAGCTATTCCAACTGGTAGTGCTGATTATAACACCTCTATTAAAATGCTTAAAGAAGTTATTTTTCCAAGATTTGGAGTCCCTAGATATTTAATGACTCATGGTGGTTCAAATTTTATTCATGGTGCCTTCCGTAAAATGCTTGCTAAATATGATGTTAATCATAGAATTGCATCTCCTTATCACCCTCAGTCTAGTGGTCAAGTAGAATTGAGTAATAGAGAGCTCAAACTAATTTTGCAAAAGACTGTTAATAGGTCTAGAAAGAATTGGTCCAAGAAACTTGATGATGCATTATGGGCCAATAGAACTGCATATAAAAATCCTATGGGTATGTCTCCATATAAAATGGTCTATGGAAAAGCATGTCACTTGCCTCTCGAATTAGAACACAAGGCTTATTGGGCTATTAAAGAACTTAATTATGATTTTAAACTTGCCGGTGAGAAGTGGTTATTTGATATTAGCTCACTTGATGAATGGAGAACCCAAGCCTACGAAAATGCCAAGTTGTTTAAAGAAAAAGTTAAAAGATGGCATGACAAAAGGATACAAAAGCGTGAGTTTAATGTAGGTGATTATGTATTGATATACAACTCTTGTTTAAGATTCTTTGCAGGAAAACTTCTCTCTAAATGGGAAGGTCCTTACATTATCGAGGAGGTCTACCGTTCCAGTGCCATAAAAATCAACAACTTTGAAGGCACAAATCCGAAGGTGGTGAACGGTCAAAGGATCAAACATTATATCTCAGGTAATCACATAAATGTTGAAACCAATGTTATTGAAACTGTAACCCCTGAGGAATACATAAAGGACACTTTCCGGAACGTTTCAGACACCGAAAAGGAATAGGTATGTGGTATGGTAAGTAAACCGACTCCAAAACAGTTTTTAAGGCAATATTTCTCCGCTTTGGAATATTTAGAAAAATAGAAAAATAAGCAGCTATCTGGGAAGGACACGAGCGCTCCACGAGGGTGGAGGGCGCGCCCTACCCTACTGGGCGCGCCCCCTACCTCGTGGGCACCTCGTGTGCTCTTCGGACTCCGTTTTCGTACACGACACGTATTTTGGTCGGTAAAAATTCATTATATAATCTCCTGGGGGTTTTGACTCCCGTATCACGCACAAATATCCTGTCTTTGTTTTGAGCTGTTTTTCTGACAGATTTAGGTTATCATGACGTCTCCAAGTGCCACCAAGGACAAGTTCTTCGAGAAGGTCATCAACCCTTACCTCGCGGAGGTGCAGCGACACCCTCAAACCATTGAGATGCATGATGGGTTGCTGCACATCCGTGATGCTGACAGCGTAGAGACGAGGCTTGAAGCAATGGAGAAACAAGTTTTCAAGTGTCAGGGGATGGTGGAGCATGGACTCAACTCCAACTACATGATGATCGCAGACTTCACCAACAAACACAAGCTGGATGCCGACAACATCGGGGAGACCATCTTCAAGCTTCACGAGAAAATCGAGCACCTTCAAGCTCAAATCTATGACCTGCAAAACCAAAACTGTGAGTATGAATATAGATTCAAAAGGATGAGTTTGGCTGCAGATTTGAGGATCCCGGAGACCCGGTCATCCTTCTATGATGGTGAGCCTATGCCTTGGAAGGAGGATGACAAGCCTATGCCATCAATAAAATCACCACCGTCTCCACCAACAAAGAAGAATTGAGTATCTGGTATGGGCACTCCACTTGGCAACTGCCAAGCTTGGGGGAGTGCCCCGGTATCGTATCACCATCACTTTATCTTTACCGTTTTTCTTAGTTCGATCCCTTTGGTAATATATTGATCTAGTATAATAAAAGTTCTTAGCATGGTCTAGTTGTGAGTTTTGCTTTATTATCCTTCTAAGTAATCGAGTCCGTGAGCTATATAATAAACATTAGTGTTGAGTCAGGGGCTTGATTATTTTGCCATGATCCTAAAGGAATAAAAGAAAATAGAAATAAATAAAAAGAAACAAAGAGATCATATGAGTCTTATGGAGAGTAATGAGCTCACATAGAAAGAGTATGATGAATAAAAGTTAATGAGGGTTGACAAACACAATTTTGGTCATCGTCACAATTAATAGGAAGTAATAAAGAAAGAGAGGTCTTCACATATAAATATACTATCTTGGACATCTTTTATGATTGTGAGCACTCATTAAAATATGACATGCTAAAGAGTTGACATTGGACAAGGAAGACAACGTAATGGGTTATTTCTCCTTACATCTGAGATAAATTATATTGTCTTAGATCTTCCAGCATGATAAGCTTGCCTTTCCCCCTCATGCTAGCCAAATTCATTGCACCAAGTAGAGATACTACCTGTGCTTCCAAACACCCTTAAACCAGTCTTGCCATAAGAGTCCACCATATCTACCTATGGATTGAGTAAGATCCATCAAGTAAGTTGTCATTGGTGCAAGCAATAAAAACTGCTCTCTAAATATGTATGATTGATTGGTGTGGAGGAAATAAGCTTTATACGAGCATGTGATATGGAAGTAATAAAAGCGGCAGACTGCATAATAAAGGTCCATATCACAAGTGGCAATATAAAGTGACGTTCTTTCACATTAAGATTTTGTGCATCCAACCCATAAAAGCGCATGACAACCTCTGCTTCCCTCTGCGAAGGGCCTATCTTTTACTTTTATCTCCTACATTGAATAAGAGTCATGGTGATCTTCACCCTTCCTTTTTACATTTTATCCTTTGGCAAGCACAATATGTTGGAAAGATCCTGGTATATATGGCTAATTGGATGTGAGTTTTCATGAACTATTACTGTTGACATTACCCTTGAGGTAAAACGTTGGAAGGCAAAACTATAAGCCCCTATCTTTCTCTATGTCCGATTAAAACTCCATACCCATAAGTATTGCATGAGTGTCAGCAATTGTGAAAGATTATATGATAGTTCAGTATGTGGACTTGCTGAAAAGCTCTTATACATTGACTCTTTCCTATGTTATGATAAATTGCAATTGCTTCAATGACCGAGATTGTAGTTTGTTAGTTTTCAATGAAGTTTACAATTCATACATGATATTGTGATTGAATTATTACTCTAGCATTAGATATTATATGACAAAGAATTATGTAAGTTGCTGCTCTAAGAATGATCATGATGCCCTCATGTCCATATTTTATTTTTATCGACACCTCTCTCTAAACATGTGGACAATTTTCCGATTTCGGCTTTTCGCTTGAGGACAAGCGAGGTCTAAGCTTGGGGGAGTTGATACGTCCATTTTGCATCATGCTTTTATATCAATATTTATTGCATTATGGGTTGTTATTACACATTATGTCACAATACTTATGACTATTCTCTCTTATTTTACAAGGTTTACATAAAGAGGGAGAATGTCGGCAGCTAGGATTCTGGGCTGGAAAAGGAGCAAATATTAGAGACCTATTCTGCACTGCTCCAAAAGTCATGAAACTTCACGGATGATGTTTTCCAAATATATAAAAAAATACCAAGCACAAGAACCTCACCAGGGGGGCCACACCCTTCCCACGAGGGTGGGGGCGCGCCCCTACCTCATGGGCCCCCTGGTGGCCCTCCGGTGGCCATCTTCTGCTATATGGAGTCTTTCGATGGGAAAAGAATCATAAGCCATCTTCTTGGACGAAACTCCGCCGCCACGAGGCAGAACCTTGGCAGAATCAATCTAGGGCTCTGGCGGAGTTGTTCTGCCAGGGAAACTTCCCTCCCGGAGGGGGAAATCATCGCCATCGTCATCACCAACGCTCCTCTCATCGGGAGAGGGCATTCTCCATCAACATCTTCATCAGCACCATCTCATCTCAAAACCCTAGTTCATCTCTTGTATCCAATTCTTGTCTCCAAGTCCGGGATTGGTGCTAGTAGGTTGCTAGTAGTGTTAATTACTCCTTGTAGTTGATGCTAGTTGGTTTAATTGGTGGAAGATCATATGTTCAGATCCTATATGCATATTAATACCCCACTGATTATGAACATGTTTATGCTTTGTGAGTAGTTACTTTTGTTCCTGAGGACATGGAAGAAGTCTTGCAATTAGTAGTCATGTGAATTTGGTATTCGTTCGATATTTTGATGAGATGTATGTTGTCTCTCCTCTAGTGGTGTTATGTGAACGTCGACTACATGACACTTCACCATTATTTGGGCGTAGAGGAAGGCATTGGGAAGTAATAAGTAGATGATGGGTTGCTAGAGTGACAGAAGCTTAAGCCCTAGTTTATGCGTTGCTTCGTAAGGGGTTGATTTGGATCCATATGTTTCATGCTATGGTTACGTTTACCTTAATACTTTTGTTGTATTTGCGGATGCTTTCAATAGAGGTTAATCATAAGTGGGATGCTTGTTCAAGTAAGGGCAGAACCCAAGCACCGGTCCACCCACATACCAAATTATCAAAGTACCGAACGTGAATCATATGAACGCGATGAAAACTAGCTTGACGATATTCCCATGTGTCCTCGGGAGCGCTTTACATCATATAAGAGTTTGTCCAGGCTTGTCCTTTGCTACAAAAGGATTGGGCCACCTTGCTGCACTTTATTTACTTTTGTTACTTGTTGCTCGTTACAAATTATCCTATCACAAAACTATCTGTTACCACTTATTTCAGTACTTGCAGAGAATACCTTGCTAGAAACCGCTTATCATTTCCTTCTGCTCCTCGTTGGGTTCGACACTCTTACTTATCGAAAGGACTACGATAGATCCCCTATACTTGTGGGTCATCACAACCCATCATCTACTTATTACTTTCCAATGCCTCCCTCTAGGCCCAAACAATGGTGAAGTGTCATGTAGTCGACCATCACATGACACCACAAGAGGGATGACAACATACATCTCATCAAAATATCGAACGAATACCAAATACACATGACTACTAATAGCAAGACTTCTCCCATGTCCTCGGGAACAAACGTAACTACTCATAAAGCATATTCATGTTCATAATCAGAGGGGTATTAATATGCATATTGGATCTAAACATATAATCTTCCACCAAGTAAACCAACTAGCATCAACTACAAGGAGTAATCAACACTACTAGCAACCCACAGGTACCAATCTGAGGTTTGGATACAAAGATTGGATACAAGAGATGAACTAGGGTTTGAGATGAGATGTTGCTGGTGAAGATGTTGATGGAGATTGACCCCCTCCCGATGAGAGGTTCGTTGGTGATGACGATGGTGATGATTTCCCCCTCCCGGAGGGAAGTTTCCCCGGCAGAACAGCTCCGCTAGAGCCCTAGATTGGTTCCACCAAGATTCCGCCTCGTGACGGCGGAGTTTTGTCCCGTAAGCTTGCTTATGATTTTTTTTCTCAGACGAAAGACCTCATATAGCAGAAGATGGGCATCGGAGGGCCACTAGGGGGCCCACGAGGCAGGAGCGCGCCCAGGGGGGTAGGGCGCGCCCCCACCCTCGTGGCCGGGGTGTGGCCCCCCTCTGGAACTTTCTTCACTCAGTATTTTTATATATTCTGGAAATAACTTCCGTGAAGTTTCAAGACTTTTGGAGCTGTGCAGAATAGGTCTCTAATATTTGATCCTTTTCCAGCCCAGAATCCCAGCTGCCGGCATTCTCCTTCTTCATGTAAACCTTGTAAAATAAGAGAGAATAGGCATAAGTATTGTGACATAATGTGTAATAACAGCCCATAATGCAGTAAATATCGAAATAAAAGCATGATGCAAAATGGACGTATCAATCCTATCTTGCACGTCTATAGTCACCTATTATGTGTTATGATCCGTTAACCCCGAAGTGACAATAATCGGGATACTTACCGGTGATGACCGTAGTTTGAGGAGTTCATGTATTCACTATGTGTTAATGCTTTGGTCCAATACTCTATTAAAAGGATGCCTTAATATCCCTTAGTTTCCAATAGGACCCCGCTGCCACGGGAGGGTAGGACAAAAGGTGTCATGCAAGTTCTTTTCCATAAGCACGTATGACTATATTCGGCATACATGCCTACATTATGTTGATGAACTAGAGCTAGTTCTGTGTCACCCTATGTTATAACTGTTGCATGAGGAATCGCATCCGACATAATTATCCATCACTGATCCATTGTGAGGGAGTTCTGGATTAGGGGGTGTCCGGATAGTCGGACTATACCTTCGGCCGGACTCCTGGACTATGAAGATACAAATCGAAGACTTCGTCCCGTGTCCGGAAGGGACTTTCCTTGGCATGGAAGGCAAGCTTGGTGATACGGATATGTAGATCTCCCACCATTGTAACCGACTCTGTGTAACCCTAGCCCTCTCCGGTGTCTATATAAACCGGTGGGTTTTAGTCCATAGGACGAACAACAATCATACCATAGGCTAGCTTCTAGGGTTTAGCCTCCTTGATCTCGTGGTAGATCTACTCTTGTACTACCCATATCATCAATATTAATCAAGTAGGACGTAGTGTTTTACCTCCATCAAGAGGGTCTGAACCTGGGTAAAACATCATGTCCCCTACCTCCTGTTACCATCCACCTTAGACGCACAGTTCGGGACCCCCTACCCGAGATCCGCCGGTTTTGACACCGACATTGGTGCTTTCATTGAGAGTTCCTCTGTGTCGTCGCCATCAGGAAGGATGCCTCGTCCCGTCTTTAAAGACGGCACCGTTGCTAAGGGAGCTTTTGCTGTCGACCAAACTCTCAGGCTAGGTGGTTTCCTTATGACCGCCCGTTCGGCTGCTGCGCCGACAATGACCTCTCGGGTCATCGAAAGCAATCTTCACGTTAGCTCGGAATTCGCCGAGCAGCTAGATCCAATGGAGCTCTCTTCCCTAAACGAGCTCTTGGATCGCTTCGCCGCCCTGGGAGTCACTACGGATTACGACCAGATTGGGCCTAAACCCGATCTGAGAGAGATTAACTCTCCCCAGGTCACCCATCACGTTGCCGTGGCAGAGGGACAGCGCGGCGACCCTTCATCTATCTTAAGGACTACCTATGTCCGGATTCCCGATCCCTCCAAGCCGGATATCCGTAGAGGGGAGGACATCACTCAAGACCTGAACTTAAAGTCAGGCGACGGGATAGATCCATTGGATAGCATCCAAGAATCCAAACTTCCGAGTTCGGAAACTCCTTGGCCCCTGGGTCTCAGATTGGGTGAGGTTTCTGTAGGATCGAAAGTATGTCTAGAGGGGGGGTGATTAGACTACTTGACCAAATAAAAACTTAACATTTTCCCAATTTTAGTTCTTGACAGATTTTAGCTACTCTAGGACAAGTCAAGCAATCATCACACAATTCAAGCAAGCATGCAAAGAGTATATTGGCAGCGGAAAGTAAAGCATGCAACTTGCAAGAATGTAAAGGGAAGGGTTTGGAGAATTCAAACGCAATTGGAGACACGGATGTTTTTCCCGTGGTTCGGATAGGTGGTGCTATCCTACATCCATGTTGATGGAGACTTCAACCCACGAAGGGTAACGGTTGCGCGAGTCCACGGAGGGCTCCACCCACGAAGGGTCCACGAAGAAGCAACCTTGTCTATCCCACCATGGCCGTCGCCCATGAAGGACTTGCCTCACTAGTGGTAGATCTTCACGAAGTAGGCAATCTCCTTGCCCTTACAAACTCCTTGGTTCAACTCCACAATCTTGATAAAACGGTGTGTTGATGATGAACTCCTTGCTCTTGTGCTTCAAATGATAGTCTCCCCAACACTCAATTCTCTCTCACAGGATTTGGATTTGGTGGAAAGAAGATTTGAGTGGAAAGCGACTTGGGGAAGGCTAGAGATCAAGATTCATGTGGTAGGAATGGAATATCTTCGCCTCAACACATGAGTAGGTTGTTCTCTCTCAGAACATATGAGTTGGAAGTGTAGATGTGTTCTGATGGCTCTCTCCACGAGTGAAGAGGAGGTGGAGGGGTATATATAGCCTCCACACAAAATCCAACCGTTACACACAATTTACCAATCTCGGTGGGACCGAATCAACAAACTCGGTCGGACCGAAATAGTAAACCTAGTGACCGTTAGAGATTTTCGGTGGGACTGACATGCAACTCGGTAGGACCGATATGGTTAGGGTTAGGGCATAACGTAATCTCAGTGAGACCGATTACACAAACTCGGTGAGACCGATTTGGTAATAGCCTAACCAGAGGGTTGGTCAGGCAAACTCGGTGGGACCGATTCGCTCTTCTCGGTGAGACCGAAATGTTACGAAAAGGAAACAGTGAGTTTACATTGCAATCTCGGTGGGACCGATCCGCTCTTTCGGTGAGACCGAAAAGTTACGAAAAGGAAACTGAGAAATTGCAATCCCATCTCGGTGAGACCGAGATCCCTATCGGTAGAACCGATTTGCTTAGGGTTTGGCAATAGCTATGACAAGTGAAACTCGGTGGCGCCGGGTTTAAACAATCGGTAGGGCCAAGTTTGGCTTTGGGTTTAGGTCAAATGTGGATATGGGAAAGTAGATGAGGATTTTGGAGCATATCATTAAGCACATGAAGCAAGAGGCTCATTAACCAACACCTCATCCCTCCTTGATAGTATTGGCTTTTCCTATGGACTCAATGTGATCTTGGACCACTAAAATGTAAAATGAAGAGTCTTGAGCATATGAGCTAGAGCCAATCCTTTGTCCTTAGCATTTTGAGGGTTCCACTTTCACCATCCATGCCATGCCAATCATTGAGCTTTCCTGAAATGATCATCTTGGAATAGCATTAGCTCAATGAGCTATATGTTGTTATGAATTACCAAAACCACCTAGGGATAGTTGCACTTTCAGTTTCGGATTTGATTCCACCCACCCACCCGTACATAAGCGATCTATCCCAAATTAGGCAAGAGCCCGAAGAAACAGTACATCATTACTGGGCCAGATTCCTCCTAGTTATGAACAGGATAAAGGACTGCCGCGAGGAAGACGGAATTTCATTCTTCTGCAATAATTGCACGGACAAGGGAATCCTCAATGCCATAAGTCGCCGTGATATTACACGCTTCGCTAACTTGGCGTCCATAGTACAAAAGTACTGTGCGATGGAAAGCGCCTGGAAAACTGAAATAAAATTTTGGTACAATCCGGCCTTGAATACAAACCCAGTCCGAAATAAAAGGGTGCATCATCGCCAGACACCCGGGTTCAATACCAAAAAGCAAAATCCCTCTACAGGGCACGGAACTGTACTGGAAGGATGGCTTAATGGACCCTATAAAATTCACAGTGCAGAGGGCGCCACACCAACTCACAGCCTTAGAGCATGTTGGATACTCCGGCAGGTGGCAAAAATTGGCGAAGATCTTCTAATTCCAGAAGCCATAGAAAGCCACCCCAGAGACACCAGTATGGTATTAACAGTCTTCGAGACTTTCGCATCAATTAATATGCGAAAAAGAACACTCCGCAGCCTTGCCGAAGTCTACCAAGTAGCAACAATAAACCCATGGAGTGACACGGCTATTACTTTTAACGCCAGTGATGAACCTAAATTCCGAATAGCCCGAGCACCAGCCGCATTGGTCCTCAGTCCAATAGTGGACGTCTTTCGTCTTACCAATGTACTCATGGATGGCGGCAGCAGATTGAACCTCATTTATGAGGAAACCCTTCAAAAAATGGAAATAGACTGGAACCGCATTGAGCGAAGCAGCACAACCTTTAGAGGAATAATCCCCAGTCGGGAAGCGCGCTGTACAGGAAAAATTACACTAGATGTGGTGTTCGGCACGCCGGATAATTACAATTCCGAAGAGGTCACGTTCCAAGTGGCCACGTTCAGTAGTGGATATCACGCTCTGCTAGGGCGGGAAGCGTTTACAATCTTCCAAGCAATACCCCATTACGGGTACATGAAGCTCAAGATGCCCGGGCCTAACAGAATCATCACTCTCGCTAGTGATCCGAACATAGCACTCCACGCCGAAAACAAGACAGCCGCACTGGACCTCGAGGCGCTATCTGAAGCCCTAGCGGCTGAGGAACTGACTGCGCTGCGCTCCATGGTGAATAGGGACGATGTGATACTCGACAAAAGATCCAAGTCCACCTCCTTTAAACCGGCGGACGAAATAGTCAAATTCCAGGTCCATCCAACACACCCCAATAAAACAGCTTCCATCGGGGCACTGTTAAACCCTGATGTAGACGCCGCACTGCGAGAGTTCCTACGAGAGAACTGGGACATTTTTGCCTGGCACCCTTCAGACATGCCAGGAATCCCACGCAGGCTAGCCGAACACAGCTTAAATATCCTAAAAGGATTCAAGCCAGTCAAACAGGCTCTTCAGCGTTTTTCCGAACCTAAGAGACAGGCCATGGGAGAGGAACTATCCAAGCTATTGGAGGCTAGATTCATCAAAGATATAAAACACCCAGACTGGCTAGCAAACCTGGTGATGGTACCAAAGAAGGACAAATCCTGGCGCCTGTGCGTTGATTTTAAAGACCTTAACAAGGCTTGCCCAAAGGATCCCTTCCCTCTCCCCCGCATCGATCAAATTATCGACGCTACCGCAGGACACGATTCGTTGTGTTTCCTCGACGCATACTCCGGCTACCATCAAATAAAGATGGCAGAGTCAGACCAAGCCGCAACGGCATTCATCACACCATACGGCCCATTCTACTTCAACACAATGCCCTTCGGGCTCAAAAACGCCGGCACAACATATCAGCGCATGATTCAGACATGTCTGGCAAACCAGATCGGCAAAACAGTGGAGGCATACGTAGATGATGTGGTTGTTAAAACAAGACATGTCGAATCTCTAGTAGACAACTTGAGGCTAACATTCGATAACCTCCGAACATACGACATCAAGCTCAACCCGGAAAAATGCGTTTTCGGCGTTCCAGCCGGAAAGCTCTTGGGCTTCATTGTATCCAGTAGAGGAATTGAAGCAAATCCAGCCAAGATCCGAGCTCTGTCACAATTGGATATCCCGAAGGACCGCAAACAAATACAAAAATTAACCGGATGCATGGCGTCTCTAAGCCGCTTTATCTCCCGCTTGGGAGAAAAGGCCCTACCCCTTTACCGCCTCCTTCGGTGCACCGAACACTTCGAGTGGACGGATGCAGCCACGGCCGAACTCGACAAAATAAAAGCCATCTTGGCAACAAACCCAGTACTGGCCGCGCCAAACATTGGCGAACCAATGCTATTATACATTGCAGCAACCCATCAGGTCGTAAGCGCAATGCTCGTCGTCGAACGAGAAACGGACGGACACAAATTCCCCCTTCAAAAGCCGGTCTACTATGTGTCCAATGTCCTTACTCCGTGCAAGTCACGGTACCCGCATTATCAAAAGATTGTGTACGCGGTCTTTATGGCATCCCGGAAGCTGCGACACTACTTTCAAGAGTGTTCAATAACAGTAGCCTCGGAAGTGCCACTTAACGATATTATAAACAACCGCGATGCGACGGTCCAGATTGCAAAATGGGCCATTGAGCTCCTCCCGTTCGACATAACTTACAAGCCACGGCGAGCTATCAAGTCGCAAGTTTTGGCCGACTTCGTCGCAGAATGGACGGAGGCTGAACTCCCTAAAGAATACGGCACATATTCAAACTGGGTCATGCACTTTGACGGCTCCAAAATGTTGGCCGGTCTGGGGGCTGGCGTCGTTTTCACGTCCCCCACAGGAGACACAGTTCAAAACGTACTCCAGATAATGTACATAGACTCCAACAATGCAGCCGAATATGAGGCCCTTTTACATGGTCTCCGGATGGCAGTATCCATGGGCATTCAACGCCTAGTGGTGCACGGGGACTCGAACCTCGCAATATCCCAAATAAATGGAGACTTTGATGCCAAGGATCCAAAAATGGCAGCTTATCGCAACGCCGTCCTAAAAATGTCAACTCGGTTCAAAGGGCTCGAATTTCACCATATAGCCCAGGAAAATAATCAGGCGGCAGATGTCCTGGCACGCATCGGCGCAAAACGCGATGTAGTCCCCCCCCCAACATCTTCTTGGAAAGGCTGTTCAAGCCATCCATAGTATGGGAAGGGGAACCCGGCAATAATAGCCCGGCCCCAACCGCACTGCCCGACACCGAACACTCTCACATAATTGGAGGCTCTGCCAATGAAATAACACCTTCAGCCCATGTAATAATGGTCGTCATCGCCCCGTGGATAGAACCATTCCTCGCCTACCTTACTAGGTAGGAACTCCCCGAGGATCAAAATGAGGCACGCTCCATAGTGCGGCGATCTAAAGCCTATAAAGTCCTTGAGGGAGAGCTTTATAAGAAAAGCACTACCGGAGTCCTTCAAAGGTGCATCTCCGGAGAGGAAGGGCGGAACCTCCTGGCTTAAATTCATGCTGTACTCGGCGGTCATCACGCTGCAGCTCGGTCCCTTGTAAGCAAGTCCTTCCGTACAGGCTTTTATTGGCTGACGGCCCGGGCAGACGCCCAGGACTTAGTCCAACGATGCGTCGGTTGCCAGCTTTTTGCAAACCAAAGCCATATGCCACCCACCGCCCTCCAAACTATCCCCATCACTTGGCCCTTCGCGGTCTAGGGCTTGACATGGTTGGACCCCTTAAAGGCGGAACCCACAAGAAAAATACTTACTGGTCATGGTGGATAAATTCACCAAATGGATAGAAGCCAAGCCTGTTAAGACGGCCGAATCCGGACCGGTGATAGACTTTATATCCGGGGTTGTACACCGTTACGGCGTCCCCCACGGCATCATCACTGATAACGGCATGAACTTTACGGCCGACGAGGTAAAACTCTGGTGCAAAAACATGGGCATCAAGCTCGATTATGCTTCCGTCTATCACCCACAAACTAACGGCCAGGTCGAACGTGCAAATGGTCTTATCATGAGCGGCATCAAATCCAAATTAGTGCGGTCCCTTAAGGAATCTAATACGCACTGGGTAGAGGAGCTCGACTCCATACTCTGGGGGCTGCGGACCACGCCGAATCGCACCACCGGATACATACCACTCTTCATGGTGTATGGTGCAGAGGCAGTTTTGCCATGCGACATATTTCATGACTCACCTCGAGTGCGCATGTACGAAGAAAGAGAAGCCGAGATCGATTGGCAGGACAGTTTGGACGCCTTGGAGGAAGAGCATGATGTGGCAAAAGCTCGTTCCACATTCTATCAACAGCAGGCTCGAAGATACCAAAGCAGAGAAGTACGGGCTAAAAATTACAACGTTGGCGAATTAGTTCTACGCCTGCCAGACAAAAAAAAGGACAAACTCAAGCCCAAGTGGGAAGGTCCCTTCATAATTGACCAAGTCCTGACTGGTGGAGCATACCGCCTGCGAGATGCATCGGATAACCGACTCGAGCCGAACCCATGGAACGCAGCCCGTCTTCGAAGATTCTATGCCTAGCGCCGGACTCTGTGATCGTCTCCTTCCTCTGTACATTTTTTATATACTTTCTGTCTTACATTTCTCTCCTTCTCCTCTCTCTCTCTCTCTCTCTCTCTCTCTTATAGCCTTTAAAGGCTCATAAAGTGACGCACTATCCGCGCTCATTAAACCTGGGGGCGTCTTTAAACAGAAGCTTATTTATACGGGCTTCATGCCCAACACATGCGTCACACTTCCGCATGTACCTTTTATTCACCATTATATGCATCGATATGACTTAAGTTTTGGCCAAGCTGGGTTGCCTGGCTCCTGTGCTTACCCCTACGTTCCCGATTGTTCGGCTAGGTGGTAAAGGGAGCACCTCTGCGATTGTTACTGCCAGGTCAGCCGGATGTGTACCTCAGACTGGGTGAAGCCGAAAGCTAGCGTTCTTAAGGGAATATTCGGTCGGTGAACTAAAGACGATCTTTTTTCACTTATTTATCTACACGCCCCCAGATGTTTTTCCTACGTCTCTTTTCGCAAAATGGACATGCACTTTAGGGCATGCCTCCCAGGGAAAGGAACCCCTAACGGAACTATTCTCCCTGGAAGATGTTTCTTACTAACCATGTAATATAACATAACTAGTTGGGCACTTGTCTGTTCAAGCACTAATGACCCCTACGCCTGGTCTCCATGCATACCCCGGTTCTTATATAATCGCGAGGGTATTCGGACACACTCCGGACCGTCAGGTCCTGAGGTTGAAGCGAAAAGGTCGGCCATGACAAACGATCTACAATCCGGCTAGAAGGCATTACACATGTCAATTAAAATTACATAGTCAATCTGACTGATTGTATTCCTCTTCAATACCATCTAACAGGCTGTCTAGCTTACAGTCCTGTTGGGAATACTTTGCGGCCAATTCTACTTGGCCGTATACTAAGCTCACATGGATCTCCTTCCCATCGGGCCCCACGGGTCCGACCTCAGCCATGCGGTTTGGGTCAGCCTTCGTGTACCGCATCTTCACCATGGCCCAGGCCTCCCTGGCGTATTGATGGCAGGCCGACATCTTCCACAATTGTAAGCGCCGCCGCGCTCCCTTCAGCTTCTCTACAAGCTATCCAAGGCCTTCGGGCATGGATACGGATGGCCACAAGGCCTGGGCGACGCCTTGCATCACCTGCCGAACTCGCTCGTGCAGTTGTGAGAGCTCGGGAAGAAGGTCACCCGTAGAACCGGGCATTTCCTCTGCAGGACGACCTGTTAGCATACCTACAGACATCACTCTGTTAGTCGACTTCCTCGCCGAACTCTTTTTTTCAAAGTTTGTTTAAGCACTTACTAAATATGCCGCGTCGAAGCCGCTGATTCTCCTTAACGGAGTCCAAAAGCTGGGCACGAACATCCTTCAGTTCAACGCCCAGCTTGGTGTTGGCATCTTGGAGATCATTCTTCTCCCGCCTCACCTTTGTCAGCACACTCTCACCAGCCTTAAGCTGGCGTAGGAGTTGTTGCTTTTCCGGATTTAATCCGGCGCCATCTACAATTTCATTTGTGAGATTTGCACCCACGCAGCACTTCGCAAAATACTTATCTTTCGAAGCGTATATTACCAGACGGAGTCTCCTTGGGCTCCCCTGCCGCGGCTAGTGCGGCCTCAAGTTGGGCTTTGCACTCTTCCAGCTCCTGGGATAGTAGGGTATTCTTTTTTGTAAGAACCTGCATAACAAATTATCCTTAAATCAGTTATTCTAACTGTTTCAAGTCTCAGGGCTACTGGTATATATATAATTACCAAAATTTTCTTACCCGTATGTCTTCTACATACTGCTCCGTGGCTCTGGCTAGACCATTTTTAGCGGCACAGAGGTACGCATCTCCCGAATTGAAGGCATCCAATGCCTCGTGGGAGAAACAAGCGGCGCGAAGAACTGTCTGGTGACGCCTGTGGTTCATGGCACTCTCCACCTCGGAATTAGTGGCAGACAGCCTGTCCGCATCCTCTATCGGAGGAGCGTCCAGTGCGCGCCTTGTGTTCGCCTCTGCTTCCGGACCAAGCTTTGGAGCCTGGCTGGTGGAGGCGCGATTGGCAACCCCTCCGGATATAGTCCGGCGAGGTCTCTTCGTCCTGAAGAGAGCACGAGCGTTAATATGCCTTGAAGGAATAACACCTGGGAATAAGATGGCGCGTTATACCTTTGCGCCGGCGTCTCAGTCTGAACCGCACTTCTTTTCAGCCCGCGGGGCCTTGCCACCCCTCGTTGGCTAGTCGCCGCAGGCTCGGCCTCCCGTCTCAAGGACCTCCCCTGCAAAACACGGTTGTCATACGGCAATCGAAAACAGGCGAGGATAGATCCCTTTTCAAAGTGCTGGGACTTCGGTCTCAGTTACCTGTGAGGCCGGGAGTAGCCCTGGGTAATCGGCCGTAATGGCCACCAAGGCGTTGTCCTTGCTTAATTGATGAAACACCCCATCAATCAGCTCCACAGATAAGTCCGAATCCTCTTGAGAGGCCGGGTCGAGAGACCGTCCCGGATCCTCGGGTTGTGCAGGAGGGCTGATTATTTCTTTAACAGCCAGGCGCAATTCCTGCGTTGATGTTGTTAGACTGAATATTTAACGATGGGAATATAAAATGGGTGGGCAAGTAAAAGTGTCCACTTACCCAACTTGGGGGATTGTACATAGAAAATCCACCCTGTGGGTTGACGCGGAGAAATTCCTCCTCTTCTCCCTTGTACAAAGCGGACAAGATCTTTATTAGAGCGGCAGCCGAATCCGGCCCCTTACGGCCGTGGCGGGTGGCGTCGTCCTCCCCGTTGAAGTCCCACATGGGGTGGCCTCTATAATAGAGCAGCTGCACCCCTCGCATGATGCATGCGGCCATGACCCCGATCATGGTCAGTCCAGAATGAGCTAACAATCTTATCCGGCCCATCAGGTAAAGAACGTCCTTGTCGCTTTCCCTCTAAGGGCTCCGTGGACGCCAGCTTAGGCGCTCCTTTAGGGGAGCACTGTCGAACTCAGGGAGGCCGATCTGGACAGGATCCGGTAGCGGGACGTCCTCTATATAAAACCATTCCGAAGGCCAGCCCTCGGACGCCTTCTTTGGGGTTCCGGATAGATATCCGGTCCCGGTGCGCCACACTCCGGCTCCGCTCACTTGATATATTGACCCCTTCTGAGAACAGGGCACAAGGCAGAATAGCCTTTTCCACAGCGCCAAATGAGTCTCGCAGCCCAAAAACAGCTCACAAAGGGCTACGAAGCTCGCGATATGCAATACGGAGGCAGGCATGAGGTTGTGTAGCTGGAGGCCATAGAACTCCAGGAGCCCCCGGAGAAACGGATGAATTGGAAATTCGAGCCCTCTTATTAAGTAAGGGACAAGGCATACCCGCTCTCCTTTGGAGGGATTGGGGGCGCTCTCCACCATTATAGGTGGCAAGTCCGGCTCGAACCGGGACCATATAGGCCGGGGGGAGAAATCCCTTGGTCTGGAGCGTCACTAGCTCGCTGTGCGGGATGGAGCATTTCTCCCAATCTCCAGGCTGAGGGCTGGAAGGGCGAGAGGAGGAGCTGCGGCGGCCGGCCATGATAGAATGACCTCTGTCAGATACGCTCTGATGAATACTCACGGGGGGGGGAGAAGGTGCGGTTTGGATCTAAATCCTCGTCCCCTTAAATAGGCGGCTCATTCACGTGGCTAGGGGTGTAAATATAAAAACACCCTGATTTTTCATATTCGTTTGACACGTGGAAGACAGCCATTATTGGGCGTAGAAGCCAAGGAGCGCTACATTTACAAGAAACCAGACATTATTCGACAGGTACACGGAATTTGGAGGAGAACCCGCCTTGCAATGCCGAAGACAATCTGCGCGCCGGACTCGTCGTCATTGAAGCCTGGTTCATGGGCTACTGAGGGAGTCCTGGATTAGGGGGTGTCCGGATAGCCAGACTATACCTTCGGCCGGACTCCTGGACTATGAAGATACAAATCGAAGACTTCGTCCCGTGTCCGGAAGGGACTTTCCTTGGCGTGGAAGGCAAGCTTGGCGATACGGATATGTAGATGTCCTACCATTGTAACCGACTCTGTGTAACCCTAGCCCTCTCTGGTGTCTATATAAACCGAAGGGTTTTAGTCCATAGGACGAACAACAATCATACCATAGGCTAGCTTCTAGGGTTTAGCCTCCTTGATCTCGTGGTAGATCTACTCTTGTACTACCCATATCATCAATATTAATCAAGCAGGACGTAGAGTTTTACCTCCATCAAGAGGGCCCGAACCTGGGTAAAACATCGTGTCCCCTGCCTCCTGTTACCATCCGCCTTATACGCATAGTTCGGGACCCCCTACCCGAGATCCGCCGGTTATGACACCGACACATTGCCTACGAGCTTTTCATATATTGTTCTTTGTTTATTTACTTTTCCGTTCGACTGTTACAATCATTATAAAACCAAAACTGGTACCGTTACTTTTTCCACCGTTACCACTACTATCATATTACTTTGCTACTAAATACTTTGCTACAAATATTAAGTTTCCAGGTGTGGTTGAATTAACAACTCAGCTGCTAATACTTGAGAATATTCTTTAGCTCCCCTTGTGTCGAATCAATAAATTTGGGTTGAATACTCTACCCTCGAAAATTTTTGCGATCCCCTATACTTGTGGGTTATCAGAAATCACCTTGCAAGCCAATACGCAAAATAGCCCAAATGGCAGGGTTATGACCAAGAATATGCATTTTCATCTTATGCTTCCATCTAGCAAAATTAGTACCATCAAAGTAAGGACCTCTACGATGGTAATTTCCCTCGCTAAACACCATACTCTCCTAGGTTGTGAAACCAAGGCAATGATCACCAAAGCTATGGAAATCAAGGAAAATGGAGACCAAAGCTCTGATACCACTTGTAGGATCAAAAGTAGGTCTAGAGGGGGTGACTGGACTACTTGACCAAATAAAAATCTAACATTTTCCCAATTTTAGTTGTGGGCAGATTTTAGCAACTAGCACAAGTCAAGCAATCAACCTACACAGGAAAATCTAAGAGTGTATCAACGGAAAGTGAAACATTGCATATGAAGGTAAAGGGAAGGATTTGGAGAGTGCAAACGCAATGAAGACATGGAGATTTTTGGCATGGTTCCGATAGGTGGTGCTATCGTACATCCACATTGATGGAGACTTCAACCCACGAAGGGTAACGGTTGCGCGAGTCCACAGAGGGCTCCACCCACGAAGGGTCCACGAAGAAGCAACCTTGTCTATCCCACCATGGCCATCGCCCATGAAGGACTTGCCTCACTCGGGTAGATCTTCATGAAGTAGGCGATCTCCTTGCCCTTACGAACTTCTTGGCACAACTCCACAACTTGACGGAGGCTCCCAAGCGACACCTAACCAATCTATGAGACACCACTCTCCAAAAGGTAATAGATGGTGTGTTGATGATGAAATCCTTGCTCTTGTGCTTCAAATGATAGTCTCCCCAACATTCAACTCTCTCTCACAGATTTGGTGTGGTGGAAAGATGATTTGAGTGGAAAGCAACTTGGGGGAGGCTAGAAATCAAGATTCTTGTGGTAGGATTAGTATATCTTGATCTCAACACATGAGTAGGTGGTTCTCTCTCAAAAAATATATGCAGGAAGTGTAGGCATGTTTTGATGGCTCTCTCACAAATGGAGAAAGGGGTGGAGGGGTATATATGGCCTCCACACAAAGTCCAACCATTACACACATTTGACCCAACTCGATCAGGCTGAATAGATGAACTCGGTGAGATCAATTTAGTTCAGAATGTGAACGTTAGGAATCTCGGTGGGACCGACTGGAACAACTTGGTGGGACCGATGTGCTAGGGCTTAGGGCAAACCTCATCTCGGTGGCGCCGATTGCATCAACTCAGTGAGACCAAAGTGAAGCAATAGGGAAACAGAGAGTTGGTCAAGCCATCTCGGTGAGACCGATAGATATTTCGGTGAGACCAAAATAACTGAACCAGGCAAGAAAGAGTTGGCAAGGCCATCTCGGTGAGACTGAGATCCGTATCGGTGTGACTGAACTATTTGGGTTTCTGGCTGTGGCTATGTCATATGAACTCGGTGGCTCCAGATAGGATGAATCGGTGGGTCCGAGTTGGAGTTTAGGGTTTTGACATATTTGGAATGAGAAAGTGGTTGAGGGATTTGTAGAAATATCACTATGCATTTGAACAAGCAAGCCATTAAGCAACATCTCATCCCCTTTTAATAGTATTGGCTTTCCTATGGACTCAATGTGATCTTGGATCACTTAAATTGAAATGAAGACTTGAGCTTTTGCCAATATGTGTCCTTAGCATTTTGAGGGGTCCACATCTCTAGTCCATACCATGCCATTCATTGAACTTTCTGAAATATTAAACTTGAATGGTTATTAGTTCAACAAGCTATATGTTGTTATAAATTACCAAAACCACCCGGGGATTAGTTGCACTTTCATAATAATAAACATGATGCTACTATGTCCATATTTTGTTTTTATCGACACCTCTTTCTCTCTAAACATGTGGACATGATTTTCGATATTTGCTTTCGCTTGAGGACAAGCGAGGTCTAAGCTTGGGGGAGTTGATACGTCCATTTTGCATCATGTTTTCCTACTGTTATTTATAATGTTTTTATGCATAATAATGCTTTTTGTAGTAATTCTAATGTGTTTTCTCTCATAATATGCAAGGTTTACACAAAGAGGGAGAATACCTGCAGCTGGAATTCTGGACCAGAAAAAGCTATGTCAGATACACCTACTCTGCACATCTCCAAATGAGCTAAAATTTTACGGATAATTATTTTAGAATATATAATAAATATTGGAGCAAATAACTACCAGAGGGGGGCTCCTGGTGCCCACAAGACACCAGGATGAGCCAGGCCCCCCAAGCGCACCCTAGTGGGTGGTGGGCAGCCCAGCCCACCTCTGGTGCCCATCTTCTGCTATATAAGGTCTTTTGACCTACAAAAATAAAGGGAGGACTTTTGGGATGGACCGCCACCGTCTTGAGGTGAAACTTGGGTAGGAGCACTTCTGCCCTTCGGTGGAGCAATTCCGTCGGGGGAACTTCCCTCCCGGAGGAGGAAATCAAAGCCATCGTCATCGCCAACAACCCTCTCATCTTTGGGAGGCCAATCTCCATCAACATATTCAACAACACCATCTCATATCAAACCCTAGTTCATCTCTTGTGTTCAATCTTTATACCGAAACCTCAGATTGGTACATGTGGGTGACTAGTAGTGTTTATTACATCTTGTAGTTGATTGCTATATGGTTTATTTGGTGGAAGATTATATGTTCAGATCCATTATGCTATTTAATACCCCTATGATCTTGAGCATGAATATCATTCGTGAGTAGTTACCTTTGTTCTTGAGGTCACGGGAGAAGCCACGTTGCAAGTAACACTACGAAAAAAGACACATCCATGACATTTTGGTCGAACGAATTTTTTTCCTATCATGCTTATGACACTTCTATGACGATAGTTGTGACAAAACCCGGTATCATCATAGATGTGGTGGGCTCCTACTTTTGTGATAAAAAATCATGATAGAAAATGGGCTTTTCATCCTCGGCGGGCCGGAGACGCAGCTGCATGACATTCTTTGGGCCATCCATGACGGAAAAACCCATGGTAGAAGTGAGGCGAGGAAAATATCAGGGGAATTCCCGGTTACGGTGGGTGGTCGGGGCCGAGCGATGCATGTTTCTCTCGTACGTACGTGCGTGTGTGCGAGGCGTTGTGCTCTAACTGAACCCAAGCGAGGCATTGGGCTATAACTGAACCCGGCCGATCGCACTACAGGCTCCGCGTTACTGAACCCGAGCAATCGATCAATCCCTTGTTGTTAACTGAACCCGAGTGATTCCTTCGCTACTACTGCTAACTGAAGCCGATCGATGTTGCCTCTGGATGAACAGTGGGTGTTGTTGGGGGAGTTTGGATGAACAGGACCCCGTGGTAGTAGAGGCCGTTGCCACTGGATGAACATGACCCCGATCGATCGAGCCGGTTGGGGTGGATGAATAGGACCCTGTGGAGGGCTGGATGAATAGGATGACCCCGTGGAGGGTTGGTGAAACAGTAGCCGGTGGAGGGCTGGATGAACAGTGGCCCATGGAGGGGTGGTTGAACAGGACCCCGTGGAGAGGACTGGTTGAACAGTAGCCGGTGGAGGAGCGTGTGGTGGAGGCTAGATGAACAGGAGCCCGTGGATGAACAGTCACAGGTGGAGGCTGGAGGAGGTCGATGGTGGATGAACAGTGGCCCATGGAGGCTGGAGGAGGTCGACGGTGGAGATGAACAGTATCCCGTGGAGTCCCATTTTGCGGTACGCCACACCCTTCCCGATCAACAGGACCCCCGTTTCGACCTTAGCGCTCCAACACAAGTCTGTTTCCTCTGTTCTGCGGTATGCCAAGCCTCGTTTCCATCGGCTGTTCCGTCCAAGCCAGTTGGTTCCCGATGAACAGCACGCGTTCCGTTGCCTCCTGATGAAAACGATGCATTTCGTTGCCTCCCCATGAACATGACGACGACGCAGTTTCTCCATTCCGACCCAACCATGTACACGAGCCCCGCCCGTATGTATGCGCGAGTAGGCGTTCGAGACCCCGCCTATATGTACGTACGTGGCCGTATTTTCTTTCTTGCACCCTGGTTGTACGTACGTGTACATGCTACGTGCGCGCTTCTACTACGACACGTGTGCGCCTCTACATCGACTAGTATGTACATACACGTTTGCGACCAGAATGACAACGCTGCGTATGCTTCGACCAGGTGGGTCCCGACTGTCAGGCATTTCCTTGCATGCGAAGATGTAGCTGGTGGGTCCCAGTAGTCAGGGGGTGAATCATTTTTTTGCCCGTAATATGGACACACTTCCTTGCGTGCAAAGATGTAGCTGGTGGGTCCCATTAGTTAGGGGGAAACATTTTTTTCATGAAATACGGTGGCCCATTCGGTGGGTCCCTACTATCAGGTGGAGGAATCATTATTTTCGCGTAATAAGGAGGCACTTCCTTGCTGCGGCCGTGGACCCAACTGTCAGCCTCTCCATGTACAGTACTCTTCCGATGGAAGTTGTTCCTTGACCACGTTGACCATGCCACGGCGAGAGCACCAGGGCGGTGGACGACGGCGAGGCCTAGGAAGGGGATGACGCGGAGCCGGGGAAGACACGACAGTCGAGGCCACGCGGAGAGGAGTACGAGGGTTCACTGGTTCGACTGCAGTGTAAGCCTGCCGTCGCCGCAGGGCCTGGCCAGCGGTGGGAGTAGTAGGGGGCGGTGAGGCCTCAATGGCAGCAAAGCCGCCCACTGGAGGTAGGAGCAGGCGGTCTCGCCGGCGCTGGTTTGGGCGGCTGGTGCAAGAAGAGCAGCGATTGAAGAAGCAATAGGACCGTTCGATTCGAATCCAATGGTCACTGCTGCTAGAATCGTTTGTTGACTAAGTAGACAAAGCCCTGCATACACGTCAACTTAGTAGGCCCACAGGTCAGCCTTCGAACCGGTGCGCCCCAGATGTCAGTGGGAGGAATCATTTTTTCACGTAATAAGGAGGCAGTTGATTGCGTGCGGCCAGGCCAGCAGAGGGAGTAGGGTGGGCCGGTGAAGCCTGCGCAGCATGACAGCGGGCCACAAGAGGAGGGAGCAGGCAGTCCCGTCGGCGCTGGTTTAGGCAGCTGGAGCGGGAAGATCAAAGATTGAAGCATGTCGGTCGTTGGATGGACATCCAACAGTCACTGCTGCTAGAATCGTGTGTTGACTGACAAAGCCTTGCATAAACAAGTGAGCCTCAAAATCCGTGGTGTGTACAGCCCATTTACTATTATTTTTATAATTTTTACTCATTTTCTAATTCATCTGGAATTTATTGCCGCCCATTTTCCATTTTTAGAATTGCTGCCCATTTTCTGGTTAGTACCAGGGTGAAAAAATTGAAATAAAAATGTGCGAAATTTTGAAAATTTGAAAATTTTTGCTGGGGAACAAAATATTCTTAATCCAAAAATTAGGAGCCATACAAAAACAAATTTAAAAATAAATTAGTACTATGTCATGTTAAAATCCAATGAAATATAAAATATCAGTGAAGAACAAAAACAAAAAAAGAAACTAATTTTCCCATTTACTTTTAACAGATACTGACCATACTCTTTGGCCAGGCCGGAATGCATCCCTCCTCATCTTGAAAGATTTGCAGCCCAGTAAGTCAGAGAAAACAAATAGGCCTAGCTTGGGCATTCTTCAAAAAGAAATAGTGGCCTACCTATTCTCCCAAAGAAAAACTGTTGGGCTGGTCATGTTGTTAGACGGGCCACAAAGACCGCACAACCCAGTTTATAGCCTACTCCTCCAAACAAATCCTCAAAAAAAAAGTTGTGCAATTCTGTCGTTAATTGACTATACGTTGAAAATGATGTGGGTTCCAGATATCAGCAGGGTGGATTAGAGTAAAAAACGAGGGGTGCATCTGAGTAGTAAAAGAGGCGCTTGCTTGTGTTCAAGAGTGGACCTGGTGGGTCCGTACTGTCATACTCACAACTATAGTCCTCTCCCGATTCACTATGATGACAGGGCCGGACGGCGCCGCCGCGGTGAGCGCACCAAGGCGGAGGATAAAGTGTTGTCGCCAATGTGCTAGGCTCGATTGGACATTCTAATTGAAAAATAAAAATGGACAGGAACTATTTACGACGTTGACTACAATTTGCATGGGTCCGCTGGTTGCAAGAAGAAAATGGTGGGGGAAAGAAGACTAGTCGCTATCTTTGCCTAAGAATTGTATCGACTGAATGTAACACTATCATAGGAAATAATATCCTCATGTTAAATCATGAATTTAAAGAACTAGCGCATGAGTATTTAGCTTTATTTATTTACTTATTTATGTTTAGGGGACCATGAGCATGTACCTGGGCCGGATTCATGTGAGAGCCTCCCTTCCAGTTAATTATGGGCTCCTCTATTGGGCCTTCATCAGTGGTCTACATGTTATCAACAAGTGGAAAAATTGTTCCATACAAAAAATAGTATGCGCTACATACGGTACAGGGCACTAAAGGATCGAACCATGCAACGACTTCCAAAATGTAGTGTTTGTTGTTCTAACAACACATTTATTCAACCAACAGACGAAATATACTACTAATTGTACAATGAAAATAGGAGCAGCAGCAACCATGGCTAGGGTGCAACAGAAGCAGTAAGCAGGCCAGAAGAGTAAAGACGCAGCTCTCTCTTCCAAACCAAACATCAGCCATCAAAAGGGCTACCAAAAAATAACAAGTGTATGCATCAAACTAAATAAAGATCCTACTAGACCAAGTGTACACATCTAACTAACTGGCTCAGTTATACGTCACTATTTATGTAACGCCCCGAGACCGTTGCGCCAGGTGTCTTCCAATTGTTCCATGTTGTTGCCTTGTCTTTTGCTTGCGTGTCATGCATTTCATACCATGTCATCATGTGCATCGCATTTGCATACATGTTCGTCTTATGCTTCCGAGCTTTTTCCCCGTTGTCCGTTTTGCAATCCGACGCTCCTATGTCCTCCGGTGTCCCCTTTGGCCTCTTTTCGTGAGCGGGTGTTAAACGTTCCCGGATTGGACCGAGATTTGTCAAGCGGCCTTGGTTTACTACCCGTAGACCGCCTGTCAAGTTTCGTGGCATTTGGACTTCGTTTGACACTCCAACGGTTAACCGAGGAACCGAAAAGGCCTCATGTGTGTTGCAGCCCAACACCTCTCCAAAGTGGCCCAAAACCCACCAAAACCCCCTCCATCATCTTGGTCGTTCGATCACGATCGCGTGGCCGAAAACCGCACCTCATTTGGACTCTCCTAGCTCCCTTTACCTATATATATGTGATCCCCTCCAAAAATTCGCGGTACAAACCCTACCATAACCTCCCCCGCTGCCGCCGGACATTTCATCCCACGGCGCCGGACATGTCCGCCGCCACCGCCACCTCACTCCGGCCTATCAGAGGCTGCTACATCAGCTCTGCCGCCCCTCTCCTCCACTCAGACGCCGCCACTTGTCACCGCCGCCTCCCACCACCGCGTCGGCCCGCGCAGCCCATCACGAGACCGCCCGGCCCGCGCAGCCCATCGCGGGCCCGTCCGCCCCGCCGCCTGGCTCCCCAGAGCGCCTCGCCGTGCCGCCTCTCACCGGCGACTTGCTCCGTCGCCCCGCTCGCTGGCCAGCGCCGCCGCCTCCTCGTTGTCTCGCCTCCTGGACCATCAGCGCCGCCGCCGTCCACGCAGAGCCACCCGAGCGCCGCCTCCTCTAATGCGCGCCGCCCATCGCGCCTTATCGGAGACGCCGTGCGCCACCGCGCCTCGCCGGAGCCCCTCACTGGCCGGATCTGGTCAGGTGGACCAGATCCACCAGTTCGGCCATCCAAACGCCTCCGCTCGTCCCCGCACATCTCCATCCCGGAACCCCGAGATCCAGTTTCCGGAGGGTAAAATTCCACCAAGTCCTGAGATCTGCATAATTTTTAGCATTCTTCATCGCATCATAACTTTGCATCCATGGCTCCGTTTTGGGCGTGTAGCATATCAAATTATTCGTCTCCATGAGTACTTCATTTCATTCTATTGCACCTTATTCATTTGAGCTCATCTTGATGCCCTAAATGCTGTTGCAAGAGTGCTATGTGATGTTAGTTTCAGATTCTTATCAGTAATTGGACATTTGTCTTTTTTGCCATGATTAATGTGTGCCTCCTATGATCTTGAGCCCTACATGTGTTTTGAAGTATGCCATGCCATCTTTATAGGGGTGTTTGCCATGTATTTTTGTGATCTCTGTGGTGACTAGCACAAGCATGCAAAGTAGCTCTCGTAATGTTGTTGATTTCAGGGACTTAGAATTTCTTCTAAGTCTTTGTCTGCTGTTATTTTTATGCCATGTATTCTTGCTGCTACAGAGTGATCCATGCCTCTTTTGAGCATGATTAGTAAGGATGTTTTGTAGATATTGTTGTGCTCTATCCATCCATGTCTTTGTTTCCAATTATGGAGCACCCTAGCTTGACTCAATCGAGCTCTACTTTTGCTATAAAATGTTCCTGGCACATTGTTTACATGTTAAGCAATTTTGCCGAGGTTGTTGTAGTTTATCCGTGCATGCTATGAGGTTGTTCTTGCCATATTTAGCTTCTATGCCATGCCTACTTGCTGGGTGTATGCTTAGTTTGTCATGCAATGCCTTGTGGTGAGTGCATCGAGCTCGCAAACATGCCTACTTAATATCTGTTTTGCCATGTTCCAGTTTTCTACTAAGTTTGAATCTGTTAACGATAGTTGCTATGTTCACATGGTTTCCATTGTATTTTCTGATCCCTTTTGGCTTATGGTCATTAAGGGACTTTTGTTGTATGCTTTGAGTAGCTTCATGCCATGCCTTGCTTTGCCATGATATGTTCCAGTATCATGTTGTTATCTTGCTCTAAACATTGCCTCCTGATGTTAAATTCCTGACAAGTTGTTATTTTCTCTAAGTTTGTAACCTGATATCTTTTGCACTTTTGGCATGCTTGTTTGAACCTGCTATTGAGTGAATTAGTCGTAGCTCAGTGTTCATCTTTTGTCAAGTATCTTGAGTGGATCCCTTCCATGTATTTTGTTGCTATGTTGGAGTGAAGTAGCTTGTTGTTCTTAATGCATTTAGATGGCCTCGTGCTGTTAATCACAGATCGGTGCCATATTTGTTTTGCTTGCCATTTGCAAACCGTGCATCCGATTCCGGTGATCTTTATATCAACTTCGACCAAAATCAACTCATCTTTCCAGTGGCACTCTTGGTTTTCCAAGTTGAGGCCAGGTTCAATCCTTCCTTTCCGAAGCATGCATATGCACCGCATATCGCATCCTGCATATCATGACATGTTTTGCATCATGTTGCTTGTGCATTGCACGTGGTTGATTGTGTCTCCCTTTGCTTGTGTTCTTGCTTTGGGTAGAGCCAGGAGACGAGTACTTGATTGAGGAGCCTATTGAGTATGTTTACGAGGATCAAGCTAACGTCAACTCGGAGAACTTTGCAGGCAAGATGACCATACCCTCGAAATCACTTCTATCTTTGCTTGCTAGTTGCTCGCTCTTTTGCTATGCCTATGCTGCGATACCTATCACTTGCTATATCATGCCTCCCATATTGCTAAGCCAAGCCTCTAACCCACCTTGTCCTAGCAAACCGTTGTTTGGCTATGTTACCGCTTTGCCCAGCCCCTCTTATAGCGTTGCTAGTTGCAGGTGAAGATTGGAGTTTGTTCCTTGTTGGAACATGTTTATTGTTGGGATATCATTATTATATCTTGTCTATTTTAATGCATCTATACACTTGGTAAAGGGTGGAAGGCTCGGCCTTATGCCTGGTGTTTTGTTCCACTCTTGCCGCCCTAGTTTCAGTCATACCGGTGTTATGTTCCTTGATTTTGCATTCCTTACACGGTTGGGTTATAATGGGAACCCCTTATAATTCGCCTTGAATAAAACTCCTCCAGCAAGGCCCAACCTTGGTTTTACCAATTGCCACCTAGCCTTTTTCCCTTGGGTCGGCCAACCCAAGGGTCATCTTTATTTTAAACCCCCCTGGGCCAGTGCTCCTCTGAGTGTTTGTCCAAACCGAGTAGACTACGGGGCCACCTCGGGGCAACTTGAGGGTTGGCTTTACTCGTAGGATGTCTCATCTGAGTGTGCCCTGAGGACGAGATATGTGCAGCTCCTATCGGGATTTGTCGGCACATTCGGGCGGCTTTGTTGGTTTAGTTTTACCATTGTCGAGATGTCTTGTAACCGGGATTCCGAGTCTGATCGGATTGTCTTGGGAGAAGGAATATCCTTCGTTGGCCGTGAGAGCTTGTGATGGGCTAAGTTGGGATACCCCTGCAGGGATTTGACTTTCGAGAGCCGTGCCCGCGGTTATGGGCAGATGGGAATTTGTTAATGTCCGGTTGTAGAAAACCTGAATCTTAACTTAATTAAAATGCATCAACCGCGTGTGTAGCTGTGATGGTCTCTTCTCGGCGGAGTCCGAGAAGTGAACACGGTGTTGGAGTTATGCTTGAACGTAGGTTGTTCTAGGATCACTTCTTGATCACTTCTAGTTCACGATCGTGCTTTGCCTTCTCTTCACGCTCTTATTTGCGTAAGTTAGCCACCTTATATGCTAGTGATTGCTGCAGCTCCACCTCATACCTTTTCCCTACCCATAAGCTTAAATAGTCTTGATCGCGAGGGTGTGAGATTGCTGAGTCCCCGTGACTCACAGATTACTTCCAAAACCAGCTTGCAGGTGCCGATGATACCATGCAGGTGACGCAACTGAGCTCAAGGAGGAGCTTGATGAAGACCGTGTTCGTTATGTTGTTTCCGTTTCCAGTTGATCAGTAGTGGAGCCCAGTCGGGGCGATCAGGGATCTAGCATTAGGGGTGGTCTTCTTTTATTTTGGTTCCGTAGTCGGACCTTGATTGTATCTGGATGATTGCAATGCTATATTCATGTATTGTGTGAAGTGGCGATTGTAAGCCAACTCTGTATTCCCTTTCTTATTCAGTACATGGGATGTGTAAAGATTGCCCCTCTTGCGACATTGCCTTCAATGTGGTTATGCCTCTAAGTCGTGCTCCAACACGTGGGAGATATAGCCGCATCGAGGGTGTTACAAGTTGGTATCAGAGCCTTCCCTGACTTAGGAGCCCCCCTGCTTGATCGAATCACTGGCGTTGTTGAGTCTAGAAAAATGTTTTGAGTCATTTAGGATTATATATATCGGAGAGTAGGATTCTTTTTACTCCTCAGTCCCTTCGTCGCTCTGGTGAGGCATCCCGGCGTAGAGTTTTGACCCTTCTCTTCTCAAATTTCACAAATAAAAATTAGGATCACGCGGGTATCTTGGAATCATTCTGATGGTTTTGTGACGAGAACATTGTTCTTGGTGCCTCCTGACATTTAGTGGTTGTGGCAGTGTCCCTGGGAGTTGAGCTCCGAGGTGTTGTCGTCACAATTTTATCGTTGCAATTCTGGAATACCTGAGTTTTCGCCGACATCGAAAATATCTTTTATGCAGTTGTTGGTGAGATAACCTCGACGCCACCCAGTACTGGGGCGGGAGTTTGGGAGTATTGCCATAACTTGTATAACGGATGCTTTTCGAAGGTTGAGATAAATGATTTCCGAAGGTTTCTTGGTTATGTGTTGAAGGATGGATACAGTTGGATGTAGGTATTGTTAGTTTGGGTGAGATATTATGCTTCCCCTGTATTCCCAACACCTGATTGCATAACCGGAAAGTTTCGGGAGTTTATAAGTGGGAATTCAAGTAGCTCTTAGGATATCATTCTGACAGATGTATGATATGAAATTGGGGTTCAACGTCTAGTGGTCCGCCTATCCACGATTGGTTTTACAGTGGTCTTGTTGTGTCTTAAAGAGTCCTTGGCTATGCTGACTCGGGGACGCTTCGTATGTCATGTGCACTGCCTTGTACGTGATGGTGTTGTACGATCGAGCCCGTGTAGGCCCCACCATGGAAACTTCGAACGAAATCTCTATCATATGTTTGTTCCGGCTTATTCTGCAGGCCAATCCTTTGTTTTGTTTTTCAGTTGTGGTATTCGAGTTGCTTCGAAGTCAAGTGTTGATTCCATACCTTTCCTAAACAGTGTTCTCATACTCCTATGTGAATACTAATTCTTCATGATAATCGAGATTGTCATGTCAATCCTTTTCAACCGGTGTTTCTCTTCAAGTGGATCCGATCATTTCAACTTTTGCAACATCCGGTCTTAGTTTTCGTCAACGGTATTTGTTTCATCCGTTCCCAAGTTGTATTTGTTTTTCCCACCCTCCCACCCTTTTTCTTCGAGGACTGAGATTTCTTAAATCAAGTGTTCTTTTATTGATGAAAGTCCCTCCATTTCTTTTCCGTCAATGTTCTTACCCGGTGATTCTCATGAAGATTCTAACAGAGCTTCAAGTTCATCATTCTTCGTTCTCTTTCTTCTCCGGTGGATCCAATTCAAGCTTTCAGTGTTGATCGTATTCCTTTCTTCGCTTCAAATGCTTTCCCATGCCGTTACACCTCATAATCATCCACTTCTCGCTATTCTATTGTTCTGGAGTGCTGAAGATATCGCAGAAGGCTCGTCTTGTCATTCAAGATCCGTTCAACCTATTTTCGAGGTTGTTATCTCATTCAAGCCGTTTAATTCAACCGGTGCTATCTCTCTTTTCAAGCAATCACTTCAATGGTGTTTCTCTTTAGTGGGCCCTAACCCATAGGTCTTTTCCAGGATCTTACCCGACTCTCCTAATTTTATCAGAGTTACTCTCAAATTCTTTCCCAAGTTTGACGTAAGAATAGTTTGTCATCAGTCAAATGCTTTTCTCCAAGATCTTTCAAATTCTTTTCATCATTGACTCAACATTTTCTATTCTTCATTCCAGAGTGCCTCAACAATTCTCGTTTGTGTTTCTCGTCATCATTCTTAGATTTGAAGACCAAAGAAGATTTTTCTCTCAATCATATCCGTTCTTTCAAAGATTAGTGATTCTAGCCTGATGCCATACTCTCATAATTGTTTTGATTGTGATAATTCTTTTCATCCTTCCGGAGCAATCCAGGAGTCTTTTCAGTCTGATTCTTCGGAGGACATCATTTCGGGATTATTCATTCTAGCTTTCAGCTCTCATCCTCCAAATCTTACCGGTACATCATTCAAATATCCTCTAATCAGTTCATGATCTCTTCGTTCTCTTGCATCTAAATTCCCTCAAGCATCTTCGTTCATTTGCTAATTCTTCCCGGTGTTTCTTTATCTTTTCTTCATTCATTTTCAATTCTTACGGTGGTTCATTCAAGATTCCTTTTCTCTTGGTATCACATCAATTTATTCATTCTTTCCAATCTTATTGGTGGTTCCTTGAAGTCTTTTCTCTAGGTTGCGCTATATCCATTTTAATCCTTTCTACGAGAATAAGTAGTATGCCAAATCTGTTGCATGTCGTCAATTTAAATTGGTGAAGGATAAGCATAATGTAATTCTTATTCTTGTTTCATCGAGTAAATTCAATTCCTTATTGCGGAGGTTCATCACATCACATTCTCGGTTCGAGATGCTTTATCTTTTCTTTTCCCGGAGTTCCAAGCTCTCTCATTTATCTCGTCGCAAAGCTCCATCTAAATCATTACAAGGTTTCACCTTGTGTTTTCAACTTCTCTTTCTTTTCGTTATCCTTTTGTTACCGGAGTTCTTCATGACGTTTCTACATGGTGGTTCAGCAAGGACTTAAATCCTTCTCAAAGTGTTCATCGAGATTCTTTTCAAAGGAGCTCAAGTATTCTTCATCTTGCAATCCTGAGTGCAATTCTTTATACCTTATCTTTTGAGGTGGTGATTATGTCATTCCTGACAATTTTCCCTTCGTGTTTTTCATGATTCACATGTTGGCAAGAATGAGATATTTTAAATCCATCAATCTCTTCATTGGAGTATATTGGGTTATATTTCACCTAAAGCCTTCCCTAAGGATTGTTGCTAATTATGGTGCTTATAACTGATCCAAGTTTTTCATTCATCCTCCCGGTGAGATAAGTTTCTTGTCTCCTTGTTCATATCAATCCAAATCCATTGTTTCCATAGCGGCAGAATTTCACCTCATAATTTTGAGATGTTCTCCATAAGCCCACTACAACCTTGTTCTTTTCATTGTTGGTTTTCCAACAATTCCGTTCGACCCTTCTCTTCAAAAGGCTTTTCAAGCTCATTTCAGGTAGAAGATGGTGTTTTATTCTCCGTTCTTTTGTTCCTATGATCCAACTTCTATTATTTCGTTCCAGAGGCATTGTGATATTGCTTCGTCAACCATCATCTCGTTTTATCAAAGATCATGTTCTTTCCTTTGCTTATCCAGTTATCCGGAGTATTGTGTCCTCTGTTCAAGTTATTTTCATCTTATAAAGTTTCTTGTCACTTTTCAACTGGAGTGCTGCCCGAATTTGTTCTTCCTTGTTCCTCTTTCCTAACGGAGTGTTTTCAACTTCGTTCATCTCCGTTGCATTCTTTCTTTCAATTTTCTCAACCTCGCGAGGTTCTTTGGTTACACTCCTTTGTCAAAGAAGCAACTTAGTTTTACCTCTTCTCTTTCTCTCCCGTTTTTTCCTTCGGTGCCATTCTAGATCTCAGGACGAGATCCTCTCATAGTGGTGGAGTGTTGGAACGCCCCGAGACCGTTGTGCCAGGTGTCTTCCAGTTGTTCGCTGTTGTTGCCTTGTCTTTTGCTTGCATGTCATGCATTTCATACCATGTCATCATGTGCATCGCATTTGCATACATGTTCGTCTTATGCATCCGAGCTTTTTCCCCGTTGTCCGTTTTGCAATCCGGTGCTCCTATGTCCTCCGGTGTCCCCTTTGGCCTCTTTTCGTGAGCGGGTGTTAAACATTCTCGGATTGGACCGAGATTTTTCAAGCGGCCTTGGTTTACTACCGGTAGACCACCTGTCAAGTTTCGTGCCATTTGGACTTCGTTTGATACTCCAACGGTTAACCAAGGAACCGAAAAGGCCTCGTGTGTGTTGCAGCCCAACACCTCTCCAAAGTGGCCAAAAACCCACATAAACCCCCTCCATCATCTCGGCCGTTCGATCACGATCGCGTGGCCGATAACCGCACCTCATTTGGACTCTCCTAGCTCCCTCTACCTATATATATGTGATCCCCTTCAAAACTTCGCGGTACAAACCCTACCCTAACCTTCCCCACCACCGCCGGACATTTCATCACGCGGCGCCGGACATGTCCGCCGCCACCGCCACCTCACTCCAGCCTATCAGAGGCTGCCACGTCAGCTCCGCCGCCCCTCTCCTCCACTCAGACGCCGCCACTTGTCACCGCCGCCTCCCACCACCGCGCCGGCCCGCGCAGCCCATCGAGGGCCCCGCCCGGCCCATCCGCCCCGCCGCCGCGAGCCCGCGCCCCGCCGCCTGGCTCCCTTGAGCGCCTCGCCGCGCCGCCTCCCGTCGGCGACTTGCTCCGCCACCTCGCCACCTGGACCATCAGCGTTGCCGCCATCCACGCAGAGCCGCCTGCGCGCCGCCTCCTGTGGTGCGCGCCGTCCGCCGCGCCTTACCAGAGACTCCGTGCGCCACCGCGCCTCGCCAGAGATGGCCCGCCCTCGTCGGAGCCCCTCGCCGGCCGGATCTGGTCGGGTGGACCAGATCCACCAGTTCGGCCATCCAAACGCCTCCGCTCGTCCCCGCACATCTCCATCCCGGAACCCCGAGATCCAGTTTTCGGAGGGTAAAATTCGACCAAATCCTGAGATCTGCATAATTTTTAGCATTCTTCATCGCATCATAACTTTGCATCCATGGCTCCATTTTGGGCGTGTAGCATATCAAATTGTTCGTCTCGACAAGTACTTCATTTCATTCCATTGGACCATGTTCATTTGAGCTCATCGTGATGCCCTAAATTCTGTTGCAAGAGTGCTATGTGATGTTAGTTTCAGATTCTTCTCAGTAATTGGACATTTGTCATTTTTGCCATGATTAATTTGTGCCTCCTATGATCTTGAGCCCTACATGTGTTTTGAAGTATGCCATGCCATCTTTACAGGGGTCTTTGCCATGTATTTTTGTGATCTCTATGGTGACTAGCACAAGCATGCAAAGTAGCTCTCGTAATGTTGCTGATTTTAGGGACTTAGAATTTCTTCTAAGTCTTTGTCTACTGTTATTTTTATGCCATGTATTCTTGCTGCTAGAGAGTGATCCATGCCTCTTTTGAGCATGGTCAAGAAGGATGTTTTGTAGATATTGTTGTGCTCTATCCATCCATGTCTTTGTTTGCAATTATGGAGCACCCTAGCTTGACTCAATCGAGCTCTACTTTTGCTATAAAATGTTCCTGGCAGATTGTTTACATGTTAAGCAATTTGGTCGAGGTTGTTGTAGTTTATCCGTGCATGCTATGAGGTTGTTCTTGTCATGTTTAGCTTCTACGCCATGCCTACTTGCTAGGTGTATGCTTAGTTTGCCATGCAATGCCTTGTTGTGAGTGCATCGAGCTTGCAAAAATGCCTACTTAATATCGGTTTTGCCATGTTCCAATTTTCTACTAAGTCTGAATCTGTTAACGATAGTTGCTGTTCACATGGTTTCCATTGTATTTTCTGATCCCTTTTGGCTTATGGTCATTAAGGGACTTTTGTTGTATGCTTTGAGTAGCTTCATGCCATGCCTTGCTTTGCCATGATATGTTCCTGTATCATGTTGTTATCTTGCTCTAAACATTGCCTCCTGATGTTAAATTCCTGACAAGTTGTTATTTTCTCCAAGTCTGTAACCTGATATCTTTTGCGCTTTTGCCATGCTTGTTTGAACCTGCTATTGAGTTAATTAGCCGTAGCTCAGTGTTCATCTTTTGTCAAGCATCTTGAGTGGATCCCTGGCATGTATTTTGTTTCTATGTTAGAGTGCAGTAGCTTGTTGTTCTTGATACATTTAGATGGCCTCATGCTGTTAATCGCAGATCGGTGCCATATTTGTTTTGCTTGCCATTTGCAAACCGTGCATCCGATTCCGGTGATCTTTATATCAATTTCGACCAAAATCAACTCATATTTCCAGTGGCACTCTTGGTTTTCCAATTTGAGGCCAAGTTCAATCCTTCATTTCTGAACCATGCACATGCACCGCATATCGCATCCCGCATATCATGACATGTTTTGCATCACGTTGCTTGTGCATTGCACATGGTTGATTGTGTCTCCCTTTGCTTGTGTTCTTGCTTTGGGTAGAGCCGGGAGACGAGTACATGATCGAGGATCCCATTGAGTACGTTTACGAGGATCAAGCTAACGTCAACTCGGAGAACTTTGCAGGCAAGATGACCATACCCTCAAAATCACTTCTATCTTTGCTTGCTAGTTGCTCGCTCTTTTGCTATGCCTATGTTGCAATACCTACCACTTGATATATCATGCCTCCCTTATTGCTAAGCCAAGCCTCTAACACACCTTGTCCTGGCAAACCATTGTTTGGCTATGTTACCGCTTTGCTCAGCCCCTCTTATAGCGTTGCTAGTTGCAGGTGAAGATTGGAGTTTGTTCCTTGTTGGAACATGTTTATTGTTGGGATATCATTATTATATCTTGTCTATATTAATTCATCTATACACTTGGTAAAGGGTGGAAGGCTCGGCCTTATGCCTGGTGTTTTGTTCCACTCTTGCCGCCCTAGTTTTCGTCATACCGGTGTTATGTTCCTTGATCTTGCGTTCCTTACACGGTTGGGTTATAATGGGAACCCCTTGACAGTTCGCCTTGAATAAAACTCCTCCAGCAAGGCCCAACCTTGGTTTTACCATTTGCCACCTAGCCTTTTTCCCTTGGGTAAGTGTCGGTGTCAAAACCGGCGAATCTCGGGTAGGGGGTCCCGAACTGTGCGTCTAAGGCGGATGGTAATAGGAGGCAGGGGACACGATGTTTTACCCAGGTTCGGGCCCTCTTGATGGAGGTAAAACCCTACGTCCTGCTTGATTTATTCTTGATGATACGAGTATTACAAGAGTTGATCTACCACGAGATCGGAGAGGCTAAATCCTAAAAGCTAGCCTATGGTATGATTGTATTTTTTCCTACGGACTAAAACCCTCCGGTTTATATAGACACTGGAGGGGCTAGGGTTACACAAGGTCGGTTACAAAGGAGGAGATATCCATATCCGTACTACCTAGCTTGCCTTCCACGCCAAGTAGAGTCCTATCTGGACACGGGACGAAGTCTTCAATCTTGTATCTTCATAGTCCAACGGTCCGGCTAAAGGATATAGTCCGGCTATTCGGAGACCCCCTAATCCAGGACTCTCTCAGTAGCCCCTGAACCAGGCTTCAATGATGATGAGTCCGGCTTGCAGTGTTGTCTTCGGCATTGCAAGGCGGGTTCCTCCTTCGGATACACCACAGAAGAGTTTGAATAAAAGGATAGTGTCTGATCCTGCAAAATAAGTTCCACATACCACCATAGAGAGAATAATATTTCCACAAATCTAATCTGCTGACACGTTTTGGCAACATGACATCATGCCATGGCTCGGTGATTATTCAAACCGTTTTTCTTTAACTAGCCCCGCACATAATGCGAGGTGGTTTCTTGACAGTTCTTGTCAAAGCAGAGATCGTGTCCCCTTTATTACGGGATTCTCATCAATACGGGCGTGGGTAACCCAACCGCTCCTAGGACTCCTTGATTTTAGGCATGTCCCAAATGGACACGAGGAGGACGCTTGATATTCATCCTCTTTATAAACGGACAAGGCTTTTACTTTTTCCTCCTGTGCTCAATCAAATCCTTCCCCCGCCTCGAGTTCTAACACCCAAAGCCCAGGTCAGGTGCTTTGGACCTTCAATCATGTCCGGATCCAGCCTCTAGGGCCGGTGGATTCCCTCCTCCGTCACGGAAGAGGATATCAAGAAGTTGAGGGAGGCAAGATACCTGACCGCCAAAGTTTCGCATCGGCTGCCTGCCGGAGGGCAGGTCGTCCCTACTCCTGAACCCAATGAAGACGTCGTGTTCATCTCCCACTTCCTCCGAGGACTAGGCCTCACTCTGGATCCCTTCGTTAGGGGTTTGATGTTCTATTACGGGCTTGATTTCCATGATCTAGCCCCGGATTCCTTTCTCCATGTCTCAGCATTTATTGTCGTATGTGAGGCCTTCCTCCGCATTACCCCTCACTTTAGCCTGTGGCTCAAGACCTTTGATGTGAAGCCGAAGACGGTCGAGGGGCACCATGCAGCGTGCGGAGGTGCATTAATAAGCAAGATCGCTGGAGCTCCATGGCCAAAGGGTTCCTTTCTAGAGGTATCCGGATTATGGCAACGAGAGTGGTTCTACGTCACCGCTCCCAGAAGTGCCAAGTGGGTAGCTTCCTCCGCCTTTCGCTCGGGTCCTCCACCACAACTGATGTCATGGATCAACAGGGGGTGAGTTGCGGTCCAGCCAAGGATGTGCTCTGACACCCCAAAATTTTGACCTTGTTATAATGGATTAAAATTTTGCCAGGAATTTAAAACTTTTATTTTCTGGGCTCCCTTTTGATTTTTGAACCATTTTCTCCCTTGTTGTTATGGAGTTTTTCCCCAGAGTGAAAACCTTTCAAATATGTTATTGGATTTGTTTAACCCCTCAAGAAAAACTTTTCCTTAATCAGCATGACTAATTACATAATTAATTTACTTGATCTGCTTTTCTTGAAAAAAATGGATTTATTAAGGTTTTATGGCCACATTTGCATTAGAACCACTTGATAAATTCACTCAAAACTCCCACAAAATTTGGAGATGTCATGTGATGTTTTCAAATCACTTTTATGCTAAAAGATCTTTTATTCTTATAATATTTTGGACTCTCCAACCAAATTCTCTTCTCTGGTCCAGAGTGCAATTTTGCACTACAACCCTTTTAAATATTTCTTTCTAGCCTTCACCAAAATTATGGGATGTTGGTAATAGCCTATGATTCAACTTTATGCAAAACCTAGTGTTGTTCTTTGAAAATTTTGAGTGAATCAACCTCTTTTCCATTCTGGTCCAACTTGAGGATTTGTACAGCAACCACATTTTTAGTTGCTCCTTTATCCATGATTCCTTTTCCTACTTGTAGTCCTCCCTGCTAAGCCTCTAAGTCCAGGAGCATGCACCTATTGGATCATTTTTGGTTCATGTAATGATGCCATTTATTCCCTGTCCAGAATTGAAGTTCAGCAAAACTTGCTCTAACAAGTTTCTGCTTTTGACAAACTGACCTTACCACCCTCTCTTTCATCTAAAGAGACCCCACTCTGGAAGATTTGGCCACTCAAAGGAATGCCTAAGTGCCCTTGGCATTTTATCAAACACCTTATGGGCATGATCTATTTCGACATGAGTTTTTATTTGCACTGTGACCCTGATCCCCTAAACAAACCAGCATGTCCAATGGTTTTGCCCTAGCCTATAGCCACACCCTGCTAACCCTCTTGTAGTTTGGAGCCCTCTAGCATGCAATGGCATTCCGTTGAGCACGTTCCGTGCGTGCTCTGGGCGCGAGCAGAGCACGCGTTTTGCACGTGCCGCGCCCGAGCCGACGCGTCGCACCCCTGGGCTCTGCCCGCCCTGAAGAGCCACGCCACTCACTCCCCTTCTCACCGCAACACGCCAAGAGCCCTCGCCATGTCCCCGACAGGCCAGGAGCTAGCCGCCACGGCCGCCGATAGCCCCTGCTCAGTTCAGCGCCGCCCAAGCCTCTCCCGCTCGCCACCTGGCCCCTGGAGCAGCACGAGCTCATCCACAAGCGTGTCCACTAGCGCTCGTCGCCGCCACGACGCCCTAGCTACAGAATGGCGGTCGCCGGCGACCTTATCCGCGGCCACCATCGGAACCGACCCAGATCGCCTACTTAAGGAACCCCGACCTTGTCCCCGCACGCAGGCAGGCCTAAGCCATCACCCTAAGACCCCCATTGGCAGCCAATCGACCCGGGGAGGTCTCCTTCCCCATATCCGGCAACCGCAGCCACCGCCAGTGCCCCGGCCATTCCGGCGCCACCAGTGCCTCCCCCTCTCATTTCTCTTCACCAGGAACCTTCTCATACTCCCGTGAACCCGTTCCCCTGCTCGATTTTGATCGGGAGTCATCGTAGCCCCAAACTCACTTCGCCCCCGAAACCTCCTCCGCCGCGAAGCTCGCCGCCGGCAGCTCACTCCGTCCCCGCCGACCCATCGACCACCGGGAGGACCGCCCCGGTCTCGCGGATCCATCCAGACCCTCTGGAACCCGCGGGGAGCTGCCGTTCACCGGCGTTGATCGTCGTTGCCTCGCCGCCGTTTGGGCAGAGGAAAAGGAGGGAGAGAAGACCAGTCAAACCTGACCAGTGGGCCAGGCGGGCCCACTGTCAGTGACCCACGCGCGGTCCATGCTGGATAAGTGGAAACGTATTTCCAGAATACGCTTTCGACGTGTACGTATCTATTCGAATCGTTTTTCTTTTCTGATTTATTTGTTTAAACAGATTTTGACCACGACTTTGACTGGCTATATCTTTTTAATTATAACTCCAAATGAGTTGATTCTTTTTCCTACCTCTCTCAAATATTGTCTAGTTTATTTTAAGATTTATTTGAAAAATTTCAAACAACTTTTTTGTGCTGTTTTGAAAATGTGTGTTAATTCAAAATATTTTTAAATAGGATTTTGAAGAGAGAGGAGAAAACTTTCAAAAGTTTTGGAGTGCGCCCTGCCTTTCCACACCATGAAGGCAAGCATTCTGAACCCTGGCATAATATTTTTGGTGTGTTAGTTGACACGTTTATAACACCACCTTATTTCGGAGAGCTCGTTATTTTATGTGGTGATACGATCATTTGCATGAATGCATATTAGTGATTTCCTTGCTATTGGAAATGAATATACGTGTGATGGTAATCATCCTCATGTGCCTTGCATGCATGCCGGAAAGGAATCCGGGAAAGCCTCTGCCTTGGGTAGGCGTGAGCTTATCGCCGGTCTCCGTTGGGACGGTTATGTCCGGTATGGCATGGTAAGGTATATTGAGTGGTGATTTTGTTGGTTGAAATATATTTGTTATACGTGGCATGCAGGGAATTTATAAACCTCCTGAGTCAACCGTAGACCGAGTCTTGTTCCAGTAACCCCCATACTTGTTTTGTACTACCACTTGTCCCTGCCGCAGGTAGGGTATGGTTCAGTAAGTCGTCAACCCCTTTCAAGCACACACAGTACAGAGAGGCCATGGTGGAAGATACCGGTTCTAGCCGGTAAGCAAGACACCTGGTCCGGGGGCATGGGTGTTTTCGGTTGGGACCGAGAGGGGAGGCCACCCCTTAGAGCGCGCGATATAAATTTGATCCCATGCTATGCGAGGTTGTAGCCTCCCCACTTAGGGTTTTGCTTAACAAGTGTCGTGGGTGATTCCAGACACCGGTGAGTTAAGCTGGTGTGTTCGAGTCAGGTGTGTTTTCAATTAAAAGATCGTAGATGGAATTAGTCCTGATGGACTAAAGGAATCCGTTACTAGTGGGTAAAGAGTACACCCTCTGTAGAGATATTAAACCTATTTGAATAGCCGTGTCCATGCTTAAGGATTACAATCTGGGATGGGTCAAGTGTTGGTCTTAGTGTCGGTCTTTGGAGGAGATATTGTTAAACCAAACTTGGATACTGACTGGTGACTTGTGAGGACCGTGATTATTATTTTGTGATGGACTAACCCGTTGCATTATTTGTATTATCGAGTATCCCTGGGATGGTTCTACCTCCTGGATATTCATTGTGATTATTTATTTTATGAGCCCTTTATGTGGTGTCGCTGAGACGCCCGACTGTGGCATTGCTTGTTAATTATTTACTTTATAAGCCCTTTATGTGGTGTCGCTGAGACGCCCGACTGTGGCATTGCTTGTTAATTATTTATTTTATAAGACCTTTATGTGGTGTCGCTGAGACGCCCGACTGTGGCATTGCTTGTTATTTATTTACTTTATAAGGCCTTTATGTGATGTCGCTGAGACGCCCGACTGTGGCATTGCTTGTTATTTATTTACTTCATAAGCCCTTTATGTGGTGTCGCACAGACGCCCGACTGTGGCATTTTATTCCCACTCCATTATTGCTTATTCATGTTGCATATAAATAACATGCTTGCATGCATAATAGATGTTTTATTTATGACTAACGATGTGATCATAGAATACTTTAGTGCATGGTTATCAATTATATTATCCCAGTGTTCATAATGTTTGCGAGTACATTCAAAGTACTCACTGGCTTGTCCCTGGCTATTGTCTTGGCCAGATTTCTGCATGGAGAGGAGCGTTGCGGTGACAGCCCCGGAAACTAAGCAACGGTGATAGCAGCCTCACGAAGATAGGAGTTGACCTGGTCAGCTGTTCCTGTGGGAAATGGAGTCCCATAGACACTGACGACTCACAAACCGCTTCCGCCATCGACCACTAGAAACCCAATTGTTGTACTCACAGGCCAGAATGGTCTTGTACTACATATTTTGTATTTTTGCTTGGAATTTCTGTATCAAGTTGGTGCCTCATCAGCTAACAGTAATCCTGGGGCTGGTGAGCACGACGGCCATTTTATGGAAATTTAATACCCGGAAAACCCGGTCGCGACATGTGCCCATACTGCAGAGCCGCATCCGAGATCACTTCGAAGGAGATTTTAGTTTGGTTATGGTAGTGCAAGTCATGCTGGTTCGTCGAGTCCAGCCTTGCAAACGCCGGCCCCTCCGTATGTGGGAATTCAACCCGGAAGGACCGCGCACTATCCAGAACTTCCTCGGCCTGACGTGCGAGGAGTTGTACAAATCATTCTTCGGACCGCAAGCAGAGTGTTCGAACACTACCGAGGACGTGGGCCTAAGCAGCAACCGCACCGCGGCCCAAGTAAGTAATCCCACGGCCGAACACACCATCTTTTTATTTATCATGACATCATTCTGAAGAGTCGCTCTTTGACCAGGACTAGATGGCAAAGGCGAAGATGATCTGGTGTTCGGCCCCCCTTCCCGAAGGCTTGGATAATCCGGTGCTGGAAAAGATGCTCGAGCCAGCACCCTGCCCGGTGCCCTCAAAGGAAGATGAAGGGGGAATAAAGAGGGCGAAAGCGGGCCTCCACCGCTACCTATTCCAACCGAGGGAATGAGCGCCTCCGTGAGGGAGGATAACCAAGGGGAAGAATCTGACGTTCCCTCGCCCCGGGGAGGAAGAGGACTACCTCTGAAGATCCAGAAACCAAAGTTTCCAAACAGGAGAAGAAAACTTCATTGGAGGGTCCTACCTTGGAGGGTGCTCTTGCCGCACAAAGTCCGCACGGGGATCAGCCCTCTAACGAGCTGTAAGTAATCAAAAAGTACTTAATAGTGAAGATATACTACCTTACCTTTGAGGAAAATGACCGAAGCATTTATCTTGCAGTTCGGATCTCAGTCCTTCTCAGCAGAGCTCGTCTTCAGGGGATCTTCTTCCGGAGATGATGGAGAGCGAAACGCCTCCCCCGGATTCCCCGGCTCAAGAAGCGGGCGACCTTGAAGTGTCGTCCGCGGAGGGTCACTCCGGATCTGGTGAGGCTAGAAGATAATCCTATGGTCGCCCGAAGTCCCCAGTATCCGGCTCTTGAAGAGAGCAACCAAAAGAACCCGGCATCGTCTGGTATGCGGTCGGACGCACTGAGGGATCTGCTAGAACGAGCCACTATCTCAGAAGAGCACTGTACATTGATGGGTACGGTGATTGAAAGGATTTCGTCCGCCGAAAGCGGGTTGCATGAAGCCTTTATGAGTCTACTGACGGGCTTTGAGGTATGTGAAATGATATACATTTGTGGTAGTACCGCACATTTTTAGGTGTGCCCTGTGTAGATAGTAGCCCCTGAGACTCTGGTTGTCGTCGAGAACAGCGGCGAACAGAGGATCATAGTCCCAGGTAATAACCAGACCGCCTTTATGTGCAGGTGTCTGAAGCTCCGGTGGCTAGCCGGACCGATGGGGTTGCCGAACTAGAGCGGCGACTGGATGCGGCGGATGCCGACATCGAGCTTGTTAACAAGTGGCTTGACGAGGCACAGGGTAGGTGATGTTTATAGTGAATGTCACATAGTAAGAGTAGCGTGATGCCAGTATCTTTAATATGTTGTGACTGCAAATGGAGCAGCCACCATGGAGGCCCTGCGGATGGAGCTTGCCCGAGCCAAGGAGCAAGCAAGGAGTAGTAATGCGGCCGCTTTGAAGGCGGCCGAGGAGTTGAGAGCTGAGAAGGCTGCGCATAGGAGAGCAAAGAGAAAATGGCCAAAATGGCTGTGAAGTTAAAAGACACTGCCGACTGCTGCCAGTTTCTTGAAGAAGAAAACCGGGCGAAGGCTACAGACCTTGAAAAGGCCACAATGGCGACCAAAGACACCCGCTCTGCAATGAGAGCAAAGAAGGAGGAACTGCGTGAAACCGGGGACATTGTGGCTACGGAGGAAGTTCGGCGATCCACGGTATGCCCCTCTGGATCGGCTGTGGAGTTCGGCCGACGCACATCTGGACTTGGCGGCGAGCGCTGTCGATGCGGCCGAATACTTCCGAGATCAAACAGATCGTGAGGTGGACAAGCTGTTCTGGTCACAATTTAACGTTCCAGAGCGTTCGCTTCCATTGACTGATCAGCGTGCCGAATGGGCCGAACTCAATAGATTGTCCGGACTCGCCATGAGGTCTGTCCTGGATCATCTGTGGCCGGAAAGGCCAAAGCCGAATAGCTATTTTAGCTTGGTGCAGCAGTTCCTTGGTGCGGTGCCACGCATTAATGCGATGAAGAGGTCGGCATGCATAGAAGGCTCACGGATGGCCCTTGCCCGTGTCAAAACATAATGGACGGAGATGGATGCCACCACTGTCATGGCGCAGGGTTTGGCCATAGGCCGAGTGGCTGCCGAGCACTATTTTGAAGAAGTTCTTGAGGGCACTCGTTCGATAGAGGCCCAGTGCTCGAAGAATATTATGTTTGAGTGACATGTATTCCCATTGTAAAAACAACGTTTTATTGAATTTATCAAGGCTATATTTATACTTTTGCCCGAAAGTATTGTGATGCCTCATGTGCGGCCATTTATGTATACATGTATATAACCTGAAAGATTGCAGCCGTCGGCTTCAGCCCCCACGCATATAATGCGGGGGTGTTCGCAGAAGATGCGTATTCCCACTTAATCCAACGTCTTGGTCCTATTAAGGAGGTGATAGCGTAGCGAACTAGGCAGCCGAACTATAATGCTTTAACACTTTCACTTAGCCAGAGGAGTTTGACACTGGGGCTACTATATAGCCCCTGGTGGCTCCGCACTCGTCTGGATTCGGGGTGCGTACATGCCTGGCCAGGAAATGGCCCTTCGTTAATGCGGAGGAATCCCGAAGATTCCAATAGGTCATCGAGTGGTTGACCAGTCTCATGCCATATCATGACAGTCAGTTTTCGGCTTTCTCTACTGAGGTGCTTGTCCGGATGAACCAGGGCACAATCGCAGTAGTTCTCCTGGTGCCGCCTTAGCTGATAGAGCGGAACGTAAGGCAGCAAAACACAGGAGCCGGGCAAACCCAATGTTTGACCAAAGACATGATTCGGAGCTGATGCATATAAGGCCAAACTCGCGACACCGAACACTCCCTAAGGTATTCGGTCTTTATGGTGTAAACCGGGTCTAAACAGTACCCTTTGTAATAAGCCCCTAATGTCCAGGTACGTGCATTATTCTAGCGTGGCCACATGCCAAGACGTCAGCATCCTTCTCGATTGTACTGAGAATCCGAGGGATGTGAATCAACAAGAGACAGTAAAAAAGGTTTACGCAGGGTCTTAATCTACAAAGAATCCTTGGAACGGGTCCCTGCTGCACGTCTGCGCCTGTGTCTCCATTGTGCCGTATCCTAGACGGGTGTAGCACGATGGTCATCTGAAAAAGAGAGGAACTTAATTGACAAGTTGCCGTGCAAAAGTTAAGTTATACTAAATAAACAATATATAGTTCAAAATGAGTAAAGGTGAGCCTTATTGCCACTTGTGCGCGCGTGTTGAGCCCCTTGTATTGTAATAGGGGTATAGCCGTCAAACCTGTATCAATTATATATAGCTATACCGGACTTGTCCAACCGTGTCCGTGGTCTTAACGACCTGTCAGATACTTTAGTTGGTGAGGCCGTTTACTGTGCGGCTGCCAATGCAGCCGTACTGTCTTCGGCGTGCAAGGAGCGCTCAATATTTCCATTTACTTTGATGATGCCGCGTGGACCGGGCATCTTAAGCATGAGGGAAGCGTAATGCGGTATTGCGTTAAAGCGAGCGAAAGCTTCGTGTCCGAGAAGTGCTTGATAGCCACTTTGGAACAGAGCGATGTGGAAGGTTAAATTTTCGCTGCGGAAGTTATCGGGGAAGCCGAATATAACCTCTAGTAGCAGGGAGCCCCTGCAATGGGCCTCTGGGCCTGGCATTACTCCTTTAAAGGTAGCATTGCTGTAGCAAATTTTTGTTGGGTATATCCCCATTTTGTGGACTGTGTCCTGATATATCAGATTTAAACTGCTGCCGCCGTCCATCAGGACTCGTGTGAAGTGGTATCCGTCAATTATTGGATCTAATACCAAGGCAGCCCATCCTGCACGCCAGATACTTGCCAAGTAATCCCGATGGTCGAAGGTGATCGGTTGGGACGACCAGTGGCGGAGCTCTGTGGTGATAGGCCCTCCGGCATGTCTTTCTAGGGGTGCCGCTTTGTTTTCCCCCTTTAACACCTGTAACACGTTGACTGTTTTGACTTCTGGTGGGAATTTCTTCTGTTCCCCTATGCTTTGCTTGCGAGGCTCATCCTCGTCTTCACTTGGTGTATCCTGCCCCTTGTGCTCGGCGTTGAGCTTGCCGAACTATTTGAAGACCCAACATTCTCTGTGGGTATGATTTGCAGGTTTATCAGGGGTGCTATGGATCTGACATATTTGGTCCAGAATTTTGTTTAGGCTGGACAGTTTGTCTCTGTTGCCTTTGGAGGGCGGCTTCTGCTGACCTTGCCGAGAGCTCCTAAATTCGGCGTTTACCGATGTGCTCTTCGGGCTGTCTTCTTTATTCCGGCGCTTATTCTTGCTGCGTCGTGATCTCCCGTTTTCATCCGTGACTTCGAATGTACTTGGGTCACTGGTGCTGCATCGGGCTAACCAGTTGTCCTCGCCCACGGAAAAACGGGTCATGAGGCTTGTTAATGCTGCCATTGTTCTCGGTTTTTCTTGACCGAGGTGTCTGGCAAGCCATTCGTCTCGAACGCTATGCTTGAAAGATGCTAAGGCTTCGGCATCCGGACAGTCGACTATTTGGTTCTTTTTAGTGAGGAACCTATTTCAAAGTTTTTGGGCTGACTCACCGGGCTGTTGAGTTATATGACTTAAATTCGTCTGCATCCGGTGGTCGGACATATGTCCCTTGAAAATTTGCCCAATAAGCGTCTTTGAGCTCTTCCCGGTTTCCGATGGAGTTTTCAGGGAGGCTTTTAAGCCAGTGCCGAGCTGGCCCTTTGAGCTTGAGGGGTAAGTACTTGATGGCATGGAGATCATCTCCTCGAGCCATATGGATATGGAGGATGTAGTCCTCAATCCAGACCCCAGGGTCTGTTGTTCCGTCGTACGCCTTTGTGTTTACAGGTTTGAATCCCTCTGGAAATTCATGGTCTAGCACCTCGTTGGTGAAACATAGGGGGTGTGCGGCACCCCTGTATTTGGGTGGACCATGGTGTTCGGATGTTTGTTGTGTTGCATTGTATGTTGGAGCGCGCTTGTGTGGTCCACAGATGGATCTCGTTGCGCCGTCCTTTTGATGCGAGCCCTTGCGTGGGTCGCGTATTGGCTTAAGTGCGGTGCCGTTTGCCACTATATATTGGCCACGAGGTCGTCTATCCGACCGGATGGCCATTTTATTTTTTAGTTGCGGAGGATCTAAGGCCTCCTCATCGAATTCAGGTAGCAACTTTCGCTTCGGGTAGCTCTTGGGGTGGTGATTACTACCGTACTTCGCTGTTGTGTTGAGTACTTCACTCCATCTGATTTTGAGGGTGTCTTGTGCAGCCCTGAGCCTTTGCTTCTGCTTTTTCAGACTCCTCGCAGTGGCAACCAGCCTTTGATGGGCGTTCTGTTGCTCCGGGAGCCTGTCTGGTGTGATGTCGTCCGGACTGTTATCTTCGACGGAGTCGGGTTGTTCGGTTTGATTCTCTGTGTTGCCCTGGTCGGGCGATGGTTCACCCTGCTCTATCGCTGGACCTATATGGCCGTTGTTTCTGCCGAGGCGGGGTTTGGAACAGCGCTTGCGCCGCTGTTTTGACTGCTTCTCAAGGGGACAATCCTTCATTGCGTCCTTCCGTTCCTCGTCGTCATTTTCTTTGGGTGTGTCCACCATGTATACATCATATGATGAAGTGGGCGTCCAGTGCCCTGTGGGTGGTGGTTCCTGTTCGTCTCCTGCATCGTCGTCCATACCATCGATATCTTCGGAGTCGAAGTCCAGCATGTCGGATAGGTCGTCGACAGTGGCTATTAAGTGGGTGGTGGGTGGGCAGCGAATTTCTTCACCATCCGCATCCCAATCCTGCCGAAGGTAGTTCGGCCAGGATTCTACTAACAGGGAGAGAGACCTTAATGAGTTCAGTACGTCGCCGAAGGGCGAGTGCTGAAAAACATCCGCGGAGGTAAACTCCATGATCGGCGCCCAGCCGGATTCGACAGGCACAGGCGCAGGCGGTTCGGAGTCCGTGGCCGGAGAAGGATCCGGTAGTTCGGCAACACGGCTCTCGTGAAACGTAAGGTCATTCCTTGGCTCGATCACCGCTGAGAGTACGGCCTCCATAGCGGGGTCTATCCACCCGTCCATGGATGGTGCGATTGGCTCTGAATTGAGGGTCGGAGCAGTCGCTAGTGCGATATCCTGAGTACTGTCTGACGGCAGAGCTAAATCATGCTCATCGAGACCGTACAGCGCACTTGGCAGGGGTTCGAATCCGTCGAAGATCAAGTCTGCGCGGATATCGGCCATGTAGTTTAAGCTTCCAAACTTGACCTGGTGGCCAGGGGCGTAACTTTCGATCTGCTCCAGATGGCCAAGCGAGTTGGCCCGCAGTGCGAAGCCGCCGAACACAAAGATCTGTCCGGGGAGAAAAGTCTCACCCTGGACAGCATCGCTATCGAGGATCTTAGGAGCCATCAAACCTAACAGCGACGACACAGAGGAACTCTCAATGAAAGCACCAATGTCGGTGTCAAAACCGGCGGATCTCGGGTAGGGGGTCCCGAACTGTGCGTCTAAGGCAGATGGTAACAGGAGGCAGGGGACACGATGTTTTACCTAGGTTCGGGCCCTCTTGATGGAGGTAAAACCCTACGTCCTGCTTGATTTATTCTTGATGATATGAGTATTACAAGAGTTGATCTACCACGAGATCGGAGAGGCTAAACCCTGAAAGCTAGCCTATGGTATGATTGTATTTTTTCCTACGGACTAAAACCCTCCGATTTATATAGACACCGGAGGGGCTAGGGTTACACAAGGTCGGTTACAAAGGAGGAGATATCCATATCCGTACTGCCTAGCTTGCCTTCCACGCCAAGTAGAGTCCTATCCGGACACGGGACAAAGTCTTCAATCTTGTATCTTCATAGTCCAACAGTCCGGCCAAAGGATATAGTCCGGCTGTCCGGACACCCCCTAATCCAGGACTCCCTCAGTCGGCCAACCCAAGGGTCATCTTTATTTTCAACCCCCCCCCCCCCTGGGCCAGTGCTCCTCTGAGTGTTGGTCCGAACCGAGTAGACTGCGGGGCCACCTCGGGGCAACTTGAGGGTTGGTTTTACTCGTAGGATGTCTCATCCGAGTGTGCCCTAAGAATGAGATATGTGCAGCTCCTATTGGGATTTGTCGGCACATTCGAGCGGCTTTGCTGGTTTAGTTTTACCATTGTCGAGATGTCTTGTAACCGGGATTCCGAGTCTGATCGGATTGTCTTGGGAGAAGGAATATCCTTCGTTTGCCGTGAGAGCTTGTGATGGGCTAAGTTGGGACACCCCTGCAGGGATTTGATCTTTCGAGAGCCGTGCACGCGGTTATGGGCAGATGGGAATTTGTTAATGTCCGATTGTAGAAAACCTGAATCTTAACTTAATTAAAATGCATCAACCGCGTGTGTAGCCGTGATGGTCTCTTCTCGGCGGAGTCCGGGGAGTGAACACGGTGTTGGAGTTATGCTTGAACGTAGGTTGTTCTAGGATCACTTCCTGATCACTTCTAGTTCACGATCGTGATTTGCCTTCTCTTCTCGCTCTCATTTGCATAAGTTAGCCACCTTATATGCTAGTGCTTGCTGCAGCTCCACCTCATACCTTTTCCCTACCCATAAGCTTAAATAGTCTTGATCGCGAGGGTGTGAGATTGCTGAGTCCCCGTGACTCACAGATTACTTCCAAAACCAGCATGCAGGTGCCGATGATACTGTGCAGGTGACGCAACCGAGCTCAAGGAGGAGCTTGATGAAGATCGTGTTCGTTATGTTGTTTCCGTTTCCAGTTGATCAGTAGTGGAGCCCAGTCGGGGCGATCGGGGATCTAGCATTAGGGGTGGTCTTCTTTTATTTTGGTTCCGTAGTCGGACCTTGATTGTATCTGGATGATTGTAATGCTATATTCATGTATTGTGTGAAGTGGCGATTGTAAGCCAACTTTGTATTCCCTTTCTTATTCAGTACATGGGATGCGTAAAGACTACCCCTCTTGCAACATTGCCTTCAATGCGGTTATGCCTCTAAGTCATGCTCCGACACGTGGGAGATATAGCCGCATCGAGGGTGTTACAATTTATTAAGCTGTGGAGATTGGCTGATGGCTTGAACCAGATGGGTGCCTGATGGGGGAAACTCCAGCCAACATGTCGAAATCTGATACTTGCGACCCTCTCTCCTACTTTGGGCTACCGAGCGTGGAGGCACATATCAGGGTATGGTGCATGCACAGACGCATGGTACGCTGTGTACACACAGTTTTGCCTCATGAATGAAACCGCGCTGCCATCATGATCCTTGCCATCGGTTATCTCCTAGTTAATCGGATAATTCAGTCCGAGAAACAAAGAGCGTGTACCAAGGCTACTTACCAGCCTCCAGTCAAAAATTCCTGAAGGCCCAGAGAAGCTGGGATCCTGCTCAAAGACCTTGCAGTGACTGTGATTGTATTCCACGAAACAACACGTCCGATACGTGCGAACGATCATCAATCGTTTGCCGTTGTCTGGTCGAGCCAGGAACCACCTGCAACTGCCATGCCGCTTTTCTTTGAAAGCTTCTGGTATTAGGAAGGATAGGGACACCAGGCGGCCTACAACATCATATCAAGCTGGAGTCAAATAAAAAGGGCTCTTAATGTAGTCAATCTTAAGAATAGCATGTTACGAGCATGAATATTTTTTCAGTAAATGTTGACAGTAATATAAGCAAGCCATCATGATATCATAGGAAAGTAACATACTATTGTAACAGCCTTTTGTAGCGATGACTGGAGTAGGCCAGCAATACGGCCAACCATAGAAGGAGTCGACATCGTAAATGAAGCCCTTGTGTTCAATGGCATCAGAGAACCATGGAGGATGGATGATCCTACGATGGACGTGCAGATTTATCCACTTACCATAGTGACCTGTCAGATAGGCGAGACCGCAATTGAAGAACGCAATTAGCTTGAAGTCTTTGTAATTCACAGATCTTGTGGGCACTTGGCAGATTACAACCTTGAGCAAATCAAACTTGGTATCATGTTGGCTACTGTAAGATTCTGAGTATTCTGGGCCGCGGGGCCAAAGCAGTGTAGTGTTAATCGAAGGAAGGGGGGTCAATCGCCAGGTGTAGACCTCCACGAGCATCCAGCTATCGCCACCACCGACGAGCACCTTCCAAGACGTTTTCATGCCGACCCAGTACATACCGTTAATGTAGTTGAGGGTGACGGGGATCGGATTGCAGTCAAGAGGGTTGATGCTCGCCACCCTACGATCGTTATGCTGCATGACACGCCGTTTTTAAGATCAGGCGGCATCAGCAAGCAAGGAGCTGGCTTAAAAAGCTCCGGCCTGGGGGCTTTGAGTAAACGGTACAACCCCAACGAGCACGCGGTGAGTGGCATGGTACTGAGATTGTCCACACGTGGAACAATGAGCTTTATTACCTCTGTGGGGAGCGAATTCCAGCCACTCTTTTGGCGGACGCTGCTCGGTTCTACCATTGTTAGTGCTTGGGTTTCAGAAGAGGGGGGAGGCGCCTTAGCGGGAATGGAAGATTGGACGATTATGTGCGGACAAGGATGGAGAAGCAAATATGTGCTGCAGGAAGTTCACAGGTGATGATGACTACAACACGCCGCTTGACTTATGAGACACATACCAGCAACGTAGGGTCATATCAATGCCAGACAACTTGCTTGAGTGATCACAGTACTAGTACTCCCTACAGTACCTACTACTATGCCCTAACTTGCTTGAGTAGAGTAGTAGTGGAGTAGGATTTTGCTCTACTACTAGCATTGGAGTTTTAGTATATTCTAATCTAAAATAGTTACAAACTTCAATTCCCGAGCGTGGAACAACTATGAACCGCCATCGGTGCTAACTCCAATCCCCATAAAATGTTCGCTGGCATACATGGCAGTTGCAAACGCCCGCGATGTAGTTACAGTACGTGTGTAAGGGTGGCGGTTTTGTCAAATACTATGGCTTAAAAACAGGCCACCATCGGATGGAAATCTGACGGTTATGTGCGATTCGCCATAATTGAGCTCGTGGTGAACAATCGCCAGATATCATTACTAAAAAAAGGTTAAAACACCCGGGGCTATAACTTGCACCGGCTGACCACTAACAATGATACTAACATAGTTGTAAAATGGTCAAAGACCGTGTCTACGTGGTGTTTGGAATTATATGAAAAAAAACTAGCAAGATGCACGTGCATTGCATGGAACATCAAGATGCATTTTTTTACAAAACACCTGTTGTGATTGACCCATGCAGGAGTAATCCCATGTGTAAAAACTAATGATATCTTGAGAATTTTATCAGAAACATGTTATCTCGACCATTTCATAAAAAATGATATCTCGAGAAAGATGATTGATAAGGTGGTGAGGAGTGGGGCGTGGTGGTGACTGGTGGTCGGACTGGGCGGAGGCATGGGGATGGACGGCGCCGGTAGCGGCCACCATGCCAGACTGTTCCAGAGACTTCCTTTTTTAATTGCTCAGCAATGAGGTTGTGAGAGATAAGGATGAACGAGGCAAGACTTGATCTGTAAATGTGAAGAGAGGTGCGGGTATCTTTTGTAAAAATCTCATAGATTGCTTGGTTTATACTATAAGATGGTAGGCACACCATCATCACTAACTCGGTTTTTTCTCTACTCCTACTCCTATATTACTTACTCCTATAAAAGACTCAGCTGGTGATGATGGTGTGTCCACCATCCGCATTTCTGACCATTAGATCTGCATCTAACGGTTGTGATGTAAGTTGTGGCCTTTTGCAACAATTCCCACTTCTCTATTCCAGTTTACACAAACCCCTTAGTATCTTGAAACCAACCACATTCCTCCCTTACCTCATCAAAACAGCCCAAAGAATATATTTGGAGTGAAACATAAGATATTTTTAGTGATATGTATATCAAAACTAAATTATTTTCTTTCAAATTTGTGAATATGTATTATTCTACATTGGATCCGTTGCAACGGACGGGCTCATTGCTATAAAGGTTTATCTCCTGTATCATCCGCAACGAACACCTGGTGTACTGGTCCGGGCCGGATGCTTGCAGCGCGATGGCCTGAGTTCTAATTCTGTGCTAAACTATAGCTTTTTATATATTTTTTAATATATACTTCTTTCGCTACTGTACTAGGAGTGGAACCCACAGAGTACTTAGAATACAAGATTAAGGATGGATTTGTTTATTTCTAACTTTCTGTACAAATCTGTAGCCAGCCTGCAAGTCATGTACATTGTACTGACAGTGGAACCCACAGAGTACTTAGAATACAAGATTAAGGATGCAATTAACTTTTTATAGAGGAAGAATCATACACGCAATTAACTCAAATGGATTGGACATGACTCTATTATTCTCCAACGACAACCGGCAAATTTCCTCCCGCGTGCCGGGTAGGTTTCTCGGTTTGCATGCAGGTTTAATAGAGGGGTTTGATGGAGGCGAGGAGGCGTGTTCAGTTGGGCGTGCAGCGGGCGGCGTAGTACTATTCGGTTTGATAGCTACTAGTATATTATAAAAAAGAAAGAAGAGTAGTAGAGATATAGATAAGAGTAGAGATAGAGACTAGGGAGGAGCACCATCTACTGCTTCGTGTGCTACTCCTGTGCTCCATTGGGCGGCCGCAACGTCCCCTACAGCCACTCCCTCCCGCGCAACCTATTCCTCAACGACATGGGCGACAACCTCAACGCCAACGGTGCTGCTCCCGTTGCACCGTATGTGTTTCTGTCCTTCCTGTTCGAAATCATGGTAGAATTCATGTTTCTAGTCTATGTCCTAGATTCGATCTGTTCATCTACTATGATAGTCCACATGGTTAGTTTAATCTCTGTTATAGCCGTCATGATTTATTTTGTGCTTATTCGGACCAAATCTCGTAGTAACTTGCTCATATATTCAACTGGCACAACGTCTCCTACAGCCACTCCCGTTTCATGGACGGCCTGGTCGATGCCTCCAAGGAGCCCTTCGTCTACTACTATGAGTTCTCGATGCCGTTTTGGGGCTCGCCGGCAGACATCGTGCATCACCTCACGCAGGCGTCCGTCTATCACTACTGGCCCACGGCGAAGAACATCAAGTACAAGACGTGCTACCCGTTCATCATGCCGGAGTCGCTGGAGGATCACTGCCGCCTACTAGTCTCGGAGGAGGACGATGGCGTCTTCCTCTTGATCGTGGGCACCGGCGAGGCTCGCACAGGCCACCGCCTCGTCTTTGTAGTGTGCGTCAGGGGCGACGCCACTAACGCTGACACTGACACGAGGCCGATGTATGGGTGCGTGCTCACTGTTACTACTCCTCAGAGGTATGTGGGCGGTGACACTGGCTACATCAAGCTGACTAGGACAGTGCCGAGCTGGGACCTTCCCGTCGATGTGGACATGGAAGACGCATGGTATGATTCCCCCCCCCCCAAAGTGGTGCACGGGGACTCCAAGGAGGTTCACCTGGACATATGCATTACCAAGTTAAATGTTGATCATTAGTCTTCGCTCAATGTAATCCGATGTCTATGCATGTGGAGACTTCCATGCATGATCTTGCTCTATTGGAGTATCGCGCATGAATAAAAGTGTATCCATTTATGCTTTAGTCTAGAATCTTCCATGTATTAATTTTTACTACAGTACTGGTGAAAGACTTATGATGAACCATTTCTTACATCTCCTCTGCCCCCTTCCAAGTCATCCTGATTTAATCCCTCCGTCTAGGTGTATAAGGGCATGGTTAATACTTAATAGTATAGCCAATTGTTGACTATAAGAAAGTGCCATGTCATCTGTAGCCAACATCTATAACAATCGATACTCAAAAACTAATTCTTAAAGATCATTTCTTGCAAAACACAATAAGTGTTATTTCTTCACAAGTTTTGGATGCAGGTTGAACAGTTGAACGCTTTTGTTTGCAAAAGATACTTTTTTATCTATTTCACCCGGATGTTTGTGAGCTCTAGAGATGAAATAATATCTGAAGAAACCTATCGATACCCATTACACATGAGATGAACCCCACATCCTTTGGCAAAATAAACAACTCCTCGATCAATGCATTTCACTGTTCCGTGCAACGCATGGGCACCTTACTATAGATTAGTATGACCAAAAATTGAACTAACACTATATATAGTATGATAAATGTTGATGCATGTCACCTAAAATTATATCATTGAAAACTATGTTCAAATATGAATCCAACGATATAGTTTTTGTTGACATGCACTAACATTTTGTCAGCCAAATACAATGGGGGACTAATAAACCACAACCAATGTAGTACTAGTGTAGAGGGCGATGCTGCACGCGAGTCTCACCTCACTCGTGGCGCGGCAGTAAAGCCGTCATATCATAAAACCCAACCACTCCCAGTAATAAGTGGCCTGGTAAAATAAACGGACAAGCAACCATCACATCCCTCCGTCTTTTTTGCATTTCATCTCTCTGCATTTACTTTCTCCGGTTCATCTCGCACACTCAATCCCTAGCTACTACTCCTAGTATCCCTAGCTATTACTCCTAGGGCCGGTTCTTTTGGCGGCTTAAAAAATAAGCCGTCTCTTCCCCAGCTTTTCCCATAAGACTAGTCACAGTGGAGAGTAACATTAAGGCACCTCACTCATTTTTTTGGGCTTCTAAACTACTACTAGTACCTCTGTCCTGGTTTATTCATCACCATTGTAATTTGTGCCAAATTTTGACCAAAGATTTAACTGATAAAATGTTAGTGCATGTGACATGCACAAACATTTCATTAGTTAAATTTATGGTCAAAATTTGACACAGATTACAATGGGGACCAATAAACCAGGACGGAGGTAGTAGTTATGGGATTACTACTAATCTAGAAGCCTAAAAGAACTGGCCCCTCGTACTCCTAGTAGTAGTACTCAAGTTGGAATTCCAATTGCATGACAAAACTTGTTAGGCAAAAAAATCGATACAAGGTGTAGGAAGTGGTTTGGGAATTTGCATGCCTTCCCGACCAGTGAGATACTACTCCATACAAAGTACAATAGAGAAGTAACCACAGAGAAGGAAGCTAAAAGTAAACAATGAAACAAGCATATTTTCATTTGTTTTGCATTGAATCGTATCACAAGCTTGACTAGTGTTGTTTTTCTTTTTTTACAAAAACCGCATCGTAATGTTAAAACGTGCATTTGCATGTACATAAGTAATAGTAGTACTCCCTCCGTCTAGGTGTATAAGTCTTCCCTCCTTGGTCACGGTGCACAACCAAAGATGAGTTATTCACCTGGACGGAGGGAGTAGCACAGTCTGCAAGCATATATAGAGAGAGACGTGTAGTGTGATAGTATATAGTAAAGTTTGTGCTATATGCACATACTTAAAAAATGCGTACAGATACACAAGGTTTCCAAACTTTTCCTTTTACATACTTAATTAAGGACGCTAATAATTCCCGAACATTCGGGATTTATCATTTGCGTCCCAAAACTAATGATATCGCCTTACGAAACTAAATTATATTCCTAATAAAAGCCACGGCGCTCGCAGGAGTGCTTGTGCCGTGCCACGAGCGCCTTGGTGTGTGGCCGTTTCCCAGCGCGCCGACACAACACCTCTTCCTCAGCCTCACAACTCGCGAGGTGCTGATTGGCGGCTTGCCGGCGGGCGAGCACGATCTCACCGGTGTGGCGATCCGGCGCCAACAGGTACTCCACCTCGCTGGAAGCGTGCACCCGGTCCACATACCGCCAAGCGTAGATGAGGCACTTGGGCCCGACTGCACTCAGGGCTTTGGCACGGGCATCCTCCGCCACCCTCATGGCCCTCGCACGAGCCTTCTGCCAAAGAGACAATTGCCTGACTCTCGGATGCGACATAGGCCTGCCAGGCAGCTTGCCCCGCGGCGCGCTTCTCTTCCTCGGCCTTCTTCTCCGCCTCTATTTTGGCGCGCTCTGCCGGAGGCAAAGCCTCCCACAAGGCGACATCCATTTCTTTCCAAAGCTCCTCAAGGCTGGGAGGGCTCGACGGGCGGCGCGGCTGTAGCGACCAGACCTCAAACAGTCTGATCTCTGTGCTTCGGTGTCATCCCTGGATCAGTAATGCTGACACCACACAGTACTCGGAGGATTTATAACAGAGTTGCAATCACACACTTATTACATCGAGTGTCTCCATAGAGAACTTATTACAATAAATATGGCTTAAGGCCATCTAATAACGATAACAGCGGAAGGCTTGGAAGATAGGTGAGTCCATCAACTCCAACGGCATCACTGAGTATAGAACCACGACCTAAAAACTCCTTAATCGTCGTCTGAAAAGTCTGCAACATTAACGTTGCAGCCCGAAACGGGTCAGCACATGGAATATGCTGGCAAGGTAACACATGGAGACTAATGGAATGAAATAGCTACACTATATGCATATTTGGCTGGTGGAAAGCTCTATGGTTACAGTTTTGCGTAAAGCCAATTTTTCCCTACTGCAAAGGAATAATTTTATTTAACTATCATGGTAGTTGTTAAACATTGAGAATGGTTGACAGCATTCTCAATCCCAATTAAGATAATGTCATTAAACAAAACCCAACAAAATTAATTTAGAGTAACATGTTGAGATTCACATGATAATCCAAGTACTAGATACTTAAGATGTCCATAACCGGGGACACGGCTAATCATGATTAGTTTGTTACACTCTGCAGAGGTTTGCACACTTTTCCCCACAAGACTCGATCTCCTCCGTTAGTTTTCTCGCACTACATGGTGTTTGAGAAGACGGATGACCGAGACATAGTCTTTCAGAAGCGCTAGCACCTTACGATGGATAGACCGTTACACCTACTTTCCCCTACATCTGCTAGTCTACCCTGTAAGAGTTCGCACGACTTAATCAACTACGCCAGAGCCCATAATGGCTTGTGGCTGCACATGGAAGTTTCTAGTTTGAATAATCTCATGATCCCTTTGAGCCTGGGTGGCGGTCCAAAAAAACAGGCAATCCTGGAATACCCAGGTACCTCAATCCACCCAGATGTGTGTTTAAGTTGACACCTTAGATAAACCATTAATTAACAATACTCACATCTGTCATGGATATCACTCACCCAATCCACGTCTACTAGCATAGCATGGCACAGTAAGCGAATGTAGAAGTAACTCCCAAAGGTTTGATAATAAACAGGTAATAGGTTCTACCTCATCTACTCTCCAAACCCATAATTTAATTAGATCCTAATCATGCAATGTGTGAGGATTGATCTAATGCAATAAAACTGGGTAGTAGAAAAGGTATGATCAAAGTGTTACTTGCCTTGCTGATGATCCGGGAAACCTAGTGATTCAAAGTAACAAGCGGCGCACTCCGGGTACTCTATCACAAACAAACAAGCATACAATAAGTACTCAACTAATGCACAGGTAAAACTCAAATAAGAGATCTAACCAGAAGGTTCAACTTAAGAACTCCAGTTTGCAAAAAAATCAAATCGAACGAAGCAACGAAAGTCAAATGGCGCAAGAAAACAACTTTGTTCTACTAATCTGGATCTAGGGCAATTTTTACAGTAGCAAAAACTTGTTTAAGTTGGTTAAACGGATAGAGGGTGTCGAGACGAAACTTCGGGCGCTTGAATCACCGGATTCCGATAAACGAGCGAAAAGTTATACTAAAACTAAAATCAGATCAGGAATCGCGATCAGAAAAATTGCGGGTTTAATCCGAGAAAACAAAAAACGATGACCGTTCGCTAGAACGAACGAACAGACGAACGCTCGCTATTTAAATAAATCGGAAAACCGATCTATTTAAAAAAACCAAAACTAAAAAAATCGACGAAAACCGATGGAAAAACCGAACGGTTTTTTCGAAAAAAAAACGGCGCAGACTTCGAGGCGACCTCGGCGGCGGGTGGGCGAGCCGGCGGGCGGCGGCTCCGACGACGACGCGGCGGCGGCGGCGGGCGGCGGCGGCGACGCTGGTGGCGGCGGCGACGGGTGGGGCTTGGGGTGGCTCGGGGCTAGGGTTCGGCCCGGGGTGGGCCGGCTTATAAGGGCGAGTCAGGCCGGAGTCCCGGTCGGACACGGCCCGTAGGTCGGTTCTTTTTTTTATTATTATGCGCGGAAGAAAAATAAAAAGAAGTACTAAACGGACTCCAAAATCCTGAAATAAATTTTCCCGGGCTTCTAAAATCAAGCCACACAAGGTGAACATTTATTTGGGGCTTAAATGCAATTTTGAAAAACGCACATTTTTCCTAAATTCAAATAAAATAACGAAAAACTCCTAAATAAAATCTTATTTGATTTTATTATTAAATCCTCAATATTTCTTTATTTTGGGAAAGTCATTTTATTCCCTCTCTCATATTTTTGTAATAGAAATAATTGATAATAAAATAATAAAAATCAAATGATCCTATTCTCAAAATTTGAGAAAACTCAAATATGAAAATAAAGAATTTCCCAACTCTCTCCGTGGGTCCTTGAGCTGCGTAGAAATTCCTAGGTTCAAACCAAAAGCAAAATAAAATATGATATGCAATGATGATCTAATGTATAACATTCCAAATTGAAAATTTGGGATGTTACAGCGGCGTTCTCCTCGTAGCGGGGAGCCGACGCGTCCTCCAATGCGTGTGCTGGCGAGATTGGGAATGCCGACGCATCCACCTCGACGTGTCGCGGCAAGGAGCGGAACGCCGACACGTCCTCCTCGACTAGTGGCGGCGAGGAACAGAACGACGACACATGACCGTCTGCATGGTGCAGCGAGGGGCTCCTAGGGCTTCGGAGGGGGGATGCCATGGTAGCGTTCTTCGACGTGAGAGGGAGGGAGAGGAGATAGCGATGAATGAGAGCGTTCTTCTGAATGCCCTGGGAGGCACAATATTTATAGCGAGTAATGGCACACCTACGTAATATATGGACTGAACTTCACTGACTTAACTACAGGTCTAGTTGCGTCACTGACATGCAGGCCAGGTGCCTGTTGGGCCCACATGTTAGTGACCCAATGCACCTGTAGTTAAGTAACTGAAGCAGCTACGTGGGCATACTTGTTGAAGTAAATTACGGGTGAGGGAAGGGGTGGAAATATTGCTGGTCATAACGGATTGGACGAGCGCGGGGGAGGAGAGTCATGTGTGCAGATTTTTTCCACACATGGTGGAGTGGTGGGACTGCTGGAGGGAGAAAGAGAGTCAAGCAGGCGTTCAGATTTCAAGGTGCACTAAATTATTCCATGCGATGATTAAGGCTGGCCATAGTGGTGGTAATGTGGTACTCTCTCCTTTCCGGTTTATAGGGCTTAATTTGAAAATCTCTTCAACCAAGGTAGATGATGAATGGTGGAATTAATTTTGTAGTTTGCAAAAGTACTTAATTAGTACTCTTGTTTTTCTCAAAAATTTGTGTAAACCGATGCATTAATTACACCACATGCATGCATGACCACTCCTATAAAAATCTTAGTTTTTGGTGATGGTATGTCTGCCTCTGGACAACGTGAGTCGTTCGATTTACTTGGAACCAACGGTTGAGATGTGTGTGCATAGAGACATGGCCTTGCCACCAGAGGTACTGTATAGCAGATATTTACCCACCTCTGCCACTTTATAAAATACGGAACTACTCATTCCATCCTCATTTCCTTTCTGGTTCATCTCCTTGCATTCTTGCCGACGGCGGCGAATGTTCCTGAAGATGGAGTCTAGACTCTAGAAACCACTACAAAAACTATTCCACCACCTCTATCTTAGTAAGAGTAGGTGAAAATTTTGAATCGAGCCGTTTAAACTAGAAGGGAGGTAGTAGTACTCTAATAGCTAACCTTGTTGTGATGACTAGATAGGACATGGCACGCACCTGGATGGAGGAACTAGTCTGCATTGTGTATTTAAGTTTTGTCTGAAGTCAATGTACCTCTACTTTGACCAAACTTATAGAAAAATGTACATCAACATTCACAATGTTAAATCAATATTTTTATACTCATTATAAAACATAGTTTTAATACTCATTATAATCGGTATTGTAGATATTGATATTTTTAGTATAAATTTGGTCAAAAACTTTGCAAACGGTTAACGGAAGTAAAAAGGACCAGAGGGAGTATCATGCATGCGGAGTAAGAAAAAAATTGCTCATTTATAGCCGGTCGAAGTCTCAAAGGGCGCGACCGCGCGAGGGAGGCGAAGGTCGTGGGAGGCGCGAGGGCTGAGGGAATTAAGTGAAGTTACATCCAGGCGTCGGCATTGCGTGCGAACAGGCAGAAGCTACACCGTCAGGCCTACGATATGGGTCTAGTAGACATGACATCTAGTGGGCCCCACATAGTACTCGAGAACTCTTTGGGGGCTTGCAACCGTTTATCCACCGCACAAGCCAACAACAACACGCCGTTCGCACACCCTACTCATCCCCGTCTTCTACCTTACAATAGTTCGCTCCCAGTCGTCCCGTCCGTTCACATTACACCAGTTCAACTTCTCCTAACCCTTCTCCAAAATCCATGGCCTCCCAAATCTCCATGGTCGCCGCTGAGTACCAGGTTAGAGCCATCACCGGCGATGAGTTCATCATCATCTACACCCATGGATCCGCGACGGTGAAAGCATGCCCTGCTTGCTTCCTACGCATGTTCAACAGTTCAAAGGATGAGTGCGTCGTTGGGCTAGATGTTGAGTACACCACAGTCCTGGAAAGCGAGAAGATTCTAAAGGAGGCAGAGAAGAAGAAGCCCGCTGTGATCCAGGTTTGCATACATAACATGTGCTTGGTCTACCACATATGCCATGCCGACATTGAGTGCCAGGATTTTAAGAACTTCCTCAAGGACGAAAGAGTGAAATTCGTTACTGTAGACTTTAGGAACGACAGGGATGTCCTAGGTTGGATAGGCCTCGTTGTAGACCATCCCTTTGATCTCTATAAGGCAAGCCTAGTGTCCTCCTCTCAGCCTTCAATGCTGACCATGGCAGCAGCCATGATTGATCCTTCGTACGCTAAACTGAAGAAACCTCACCACGAGTTTCATCATGCATGGGAGTCGAAGGCAATATATGAAGATCACATCATATACGCAGCAATGGATGCCTACCTTTCTTTAAATATCTACAAGGGTTGGATGAAGAAGCAGAGCCCAGTGCCCAGTTCAAGCAAAGACGCGGCGGTGATGAGGAAAAGGAAGAGGGACGAGGACGAAGTCGAGGCCGTCGACTCGGACTCCGAGTAAGGTGGCAGTGCCGTCGCTCATGTCGGCTCTACTACAGTGTCAAGCAGACTAGTTTCTTAGTTTTATTTCAGGGATGTGTTGTGCTGAGCCCCCAGCAGAACTATGTTTATGTTATTTCTCGTTATTTGAACTTTATGTTCTTTTTCGTTATTTGAACTCTTTAGTACGTACAGTAGTACTAGTACTATGTCTTACTACTGTTCTTCCCGCAGTTGGTACTACTGCTCGTAACTTCATGTTCCTACTATACTTAATACGTTCGTACTAGTAGTATCATTTGGGTCAGTCGATTTGTGAAAGAAGTTCGATGGAGCGAAGGAAGAATACGGCAGAGAAGCTGCCCCAGTATTATATTAGGGTGGCAGGGTGCCCATGATATATCTTATGAGTGTTGGGTGTGGAATGCAGTTCGCCGGAAAAATGGATCGTGTCCGGGGTTAAACGGATGGCAGGGGTGGGGGGAGCATGGCGGTGGCAGGCGGTTCAGGGGAGGGCGGGGCGGCGGCGGCAGGCGGTTAGGCGTGTGGCGGGCCGAGAAGATGAACAGTGCATCAATTTCGGAGGTTGAAGAAGCCCCTTCTAGCCATCCATGTTGCATCCAACGGCTTACAAGAGTTGACTAACCCAAATTGCTCCTTCAGATTGCAGGATCCATGTGGCATTCAAGGCCTCGAAGGTAGATTCCGTGTCCGCTCCCGATTTGCGGGCTCGGCGCGGGCGCGATCGGCTTCCCCCGCGGCAGCCACCATGCGCGCCTCCTCCGCGCGGGCGGAGACAACAATGACACGCTAATTCCTCCTCACCGGCGTGCTGGAGCACGCGCTCATCCTCCTCTTCATACACTGCGTGCATAGACGCGGCTCCACTAGCTGCTCGTGTGCTTGGCAGTGCGGCGGCATCGCGAGGAGGGACTGCAGACGACGTGAGTGGGCGAGCTTCGGCTTCATGGTACAGGGATGGCGGCGACACGGCGGTGATGGGCGAGAAATGGTTGGCCAGAGCAGGCGGGCACCGGCATGCGCAACGGCGGCGGCATATTGATGAGTGCGCGTATGGGAGCTTAGTTTAGTTTTATATAGGGTTGGTCAAACTTAAAAGAAAACCATACTAGCACACGTAAACATTAGACTAAGCCAGCGCTTATATTAGTTACCATAGCCATGATAGGAATCATGTGCAAGCGCGTGAACCGCGGCCGCACGGTCGATCGAACGGTGCGTCACCATGTCGCGCTCGAAGGATATCCACCGAACCTTTTTGTGTGTGTGAAAACAATCCCCAAATATTAATCAACTTTTTTTCCTGGAAAAGTTCTTGACGCTACAATATTTTCCATATATTTGAATTTAGCTCCAGTTCGTGTTTATTTGGATTTGGACATTTTAGGTGCGCCCTAGTTTTTTAATACTGATTTTGTGTGTGCAACTGAGAGAGAATGTGTGTATGTGTCCATATGTGTGTTGTGGCGGAAGGGCAATGTGGAGACGGTGCGCGTGTGATAGAGACGTATAGAGGTGTGAATGTGCAAATGATCATGCATGAGTGAGACATAGACAGATGTCGATACATTGTGTATACATGAGAGAACGGTCTTCTATTTGTACTTGTGTGTGAGAGAGAGAGGGAGATGAGCATCCGTAAAATAACAACCATCTCTCTCGATTCGTCCGTACCTCACACGATCGCATGTAACATATGCATCAACGCACACATTTTGACACCCTCACCCGGCCCCTGCCCACCTCAAGGCCCACACATCGCTCTCTATCTCGCACGCACAATCTCTTTGTGAAAACCCTATTTGGCATGTAGCTTTCCGTCACATACACACACATTTCTGTCCATAGGTTTGATTTCTCTCAATACCTCACACACACACACACACACACACACACACACACACGGCACACACACTCGCCCTCCCCCGAGCACACAATTCATCCCCATCAAAGGCTGTATGGCGACCACTCTCTCTTGTGCTTCTCTGCACCCCAGCATGCACAACATCTCAATCTTAAAAGAGGGCATCGAGGAGATCGAAGACGGCGACCACACTGCACTAGAGAATACGAGGCCATTTGGAAGCAGGAGATGTGACGACGGGTGACTGACTCCCCCCCCCCCATCTCTCCCGCACAAAATTACTAATCCATCTCTCTCCCGCACAAAATTATCAATCCCTCAACCCACGAGATCATTCCCCTCTCGTCCATGTTTTTCCAGCTCTCTCATCAAACCTGTTGTCTCTTCTCCTTTCACGTCTACAGAATCCGGATGCACACATATCTCACGTATATTACATGTCTCCATCTTTCTCACATACCTAACTTCTTCCTCTCTCTCTCTCTCTTTCTCTCTCTCCCTCTCTCTCTTTCGTTAGGTTTGTCTCCTACTCTCTTGTTCACATACACACAATCTTTACCTAGAGATGTTGCCCACTCGGCCACATACACACAATCTTTACTTTCCTATCTATATCATAAAAATACAAAAAATATTTATCTTATTATTTCTATCAAATCTCACTCTCGTAAGTGACCATGAAGGGCTTGACAACCCCTTTATCGCGTTGGTTGCGAGGTTCTTATTTGTTTGTGCGGGTACGAGGGACTTGCGTGTAGTCTCCTATTCGATTCTTGGTTCTCAAAAACTGAGGGAAATACTTATGCTACTTTGCTGCATCACCCTTTCCTCTTCAAGGGAAAACCAACGCATGCTCAAGAGGTAGCACTGCCATGGCCGAGTGGGTGGTGGATCTAGAGGCGGCCAAAGCCGCACAGAAGGAGCGGAAAAAGCAGAAAGCAGTCAAGAAAAGAGAGTCCCGCTGCCGCACAAAAAAAGAGGCCGCACGCCGTGGTGAGGAGAGCTTGGTGGAGATCGAAGCACGGTGGGTTGCCGCCTACAAGGCCGGGAAGGAGAACGCCGGTATCCGGCCAGCAGGCCCTGATGGCAGCATGTGAGAAGTAGTTTAAGTTTGTAGTATTAGAGCAAATTACCAGTAGTACTTTAAGTTTATAGTATTAATGTACAATGTCGGTAAGAGCATCCTTTGAGGGCTTTGAGTGTTCATTAGCATGTGTGCCTATGTGCGTTTTTTTGCGTTAATCATTAGAACATCACAAAACACACGGTTTCTATGTTGTACCCGTCTGCATTTTTTGCGTTAATAACCCATAAGTCAGTTACATGTGCGATGTTTCCTAATAAACCACGTGTACCATTGAGTGAAAAAACTCAAGTACATGTGTACATTTTTTTGGAGATGGGATCTGCCAACTTTCTTTTTTCTCGCACACGAGTATTTTACGCGCTTCGTCTACGTTGTGTGTTTCCCCCGCTCAAGTTTCAAGTTTCGCACCGAAATTTTCATTAGGTGCGCGATTTCAGAATTTATTCCTCCAACCACATCCCCTTCCCCTCAGTATCCCCCCTCGCTCGCGCCTCTCCCTACTGACATCTCAAACCACCGCCGCCGCAACCACAGCTTCAACCACATCTACGTTCTACTCGGATCCAGTCAGGTAACCCATCGATCTCTATCACATCCCCGGCCTGATTGCTTAAATGGCGCCTGCCAAACATCCTCATGCCTCCAAATCCCCCTCCCCCGCCAAGAGTTGATGGCGGTCCGTGGCGCGATGGTCGCTGTGCGTGTTGACCCGGAGGAACACCTCGCTGCCGCCGACATGGTGCAGGCTTTGGCCCAGATGAAGTCCCCCAGCGACTACCCCCCATGACTTAACATGTAAGATTTGACCAGCTAAATCTTACCAATACCACTTGTTGGGGAACGTAGTAATTTCAAAAAAAATCCTGCGCACACGCAAGATCATGGTGATGCATAGCAACGAGAGGGGAGAGTGTGATCTACGTACCCTTGTAGATCGACAACGGAAGCGTTTGGTTGATGTAGTCGTACGTCTCCACGGCCCGACCGATCAAGCACCGAAACTATGGCACCTCCGAGTTCTAGCACACGTTCAGCTTGATGACGATCCCCGGACTCTGATCCAGCAAAGTGTCGGGGAAGAGTTCCGTCAGCATGACGGCGTGGTGACGATCTTGATGTACTACTGTCGCAGGGCTTCGCCTAAGCACCGCTACAATATTATCGAGGACTATGGTGGCAGGGGGCGCCGCACACGGCTAAGAATATGATCACGTGGATCAACTTGTGTTTCTCTAGGGTGCCCCTGCCTCCGTATATAAAGGCTCAAGGGGGGGTGCGGCCGGCCAAGAGGTGGCGCGCCAGGAGGAGTCCTACTCCCTCCGGGAGTAGGATTCCCCCCCCCCCCAATCCTAGTTGGAATAGGATTCGCGGAGGGGGGGGAAAGAGAAAGGGGGCCGGCCCCCTCTCCTTGTCCTATTCGGACCAAGGGAGGGCAGGGGCGCGCGGCCCATCTTAGGCTGCATCTTCTCTTTTCCACTAAGGCCCACTAAGGCCCATATAGCTCCCGGGGGGTTCCGGTAACCTCCCGGTACTCCGGTAAAATCCCGATTTCACCCGGAACACTTCCGATATACAAACATAGGCTTCCAATATATCAATATTTATGTCTCGACCATTTCGAGACTCCTCGTCATGTCCGTGATCACATCCGGGACTCCGAACAACCTTCGGTACATAAAAAACGTATAAACTCATAATATAACTGTCATCGAAACCTTAAGCGTGCGGACCCTACGGGTTCGAGAACAATGTAGACATGACCGAGACATGTCTCCAGTCAATAACCAATAGCGGGACCTGGATGCCCATATTGGCTCCTACATATTCTACGAAGATCTTTATCGGTCAGACCGCATAACAACATACGTTGTTCTCTTTGTCATCGGTATGTTACTTGCCCGAGATTCGATCGTCGATATCGAATACCTAGTTCAATCTCGTTACTGACAAGTCTCTTTACTCGTTCCGTAATACATCATCTCGCAACTAACTCATTAGTTGCATTGCTTGCAAGGCTTAAGTGATGTGCATTACCGAGAGGGCCCAGAGATACCTCTCCGACGATCGGAGTGACAAATCCTAATCTCGAAATATGTCAACCCAACATGTACCTTTGGAGACACCTGTAGAGCACCTTTATAATCACCCAGTTACGTTGTGACGTTTGGTAGCACGCAAAGTGTTCCTCCGGCACACGGGAGTTACATAATCTCATAGTCATAGGAACATGTATAAGTCATGAAGAAAGCAATAGCAACATACTAAACGATCGGGTGCTAAGCTAATGGAATGGGTCATGTCAATCAGATCATTCAACTAATGATGTGATCCCATTTAATCAAATGACAACTCTTTGTCCATGGTTAGGAAATATAACCATCTTTGATTAACGAGCTAGTCAAGTAGAGGCATACTAGTGACACTCTGTTTGTCTATGTATTCACACATGTATTATGTTTCCGGTTAATACAATTCTAGCATGAATAATAAACCTTTATCATGATATAAGGAAATAAATAATAACTTTATTATTGCCTCTAGGGCATATTTCCTTCAGTCTCCCACTTGCACTAGAGTCAATAATCTAGATTACACAGTAATGATTCTAACACCCATGGAGCTTTGGTGCTGATCATGTTTTGCTCGTGGAAGAGGCTTAGTTAACGGGTCTGCTACATTCAGCTCCGTATGTATCTTGCAAATCTCTATGTCTCCCACCTAGACTAGATCCCGGATGGAATTGAAGCGTCTCTTGATGTGTTTGGTTCTCTTGTGAAATCTGGATTCCTTTGCCAAGGCAATTACACCAGTATTGTCACAAAAGATTTTCATTGGACCCGATGCACTAGGTATGACACCTAGATCGGATATGAACTCCTTCATCCAGACTCCTTCGTTTGCTGCTTCCGAAGCAGCTATGTACTCCGCTTCACATGTAGATACCGCCACAACGCTTTGTTTGGAACTGCACCAACTGACAGCTCCACTGTTTAATGTAAACACGTATCCGGTTTGCGATTTAGAATCGTCCGGATCAGTGTCAAAGCTTGCATCAATGTAACCGTTTATGATGAGCTCTTTGTCACCTCCATATACGAGAAACATATCCTTAGTCCTTTTCAGGTATTTCAGGATGTTCTTGACCGCTGTCCAGTGATCCACTCCTGGATTACTGGTACCTCCCTGCTAAACTTATAGCAAGGCACACATCAGGTCTGGTACACAACATTGCATACATGATAGAGCCTATGGTTGAAGCATAGGGAACATCCTTCATTTTCTCTCTATCTTCTGCAGTGCTCGGGCATTGAGTCCGACTCAACTTTACACCTTGTAACACAGGCAAGAACCCTTTCTTTGCTTGATCCATTTTGAACTTCTTCAAAATCTTGTCAAGGTATGTGCTTTGTGAAAGTCCAATTAAGCGTCTTGATCTATCTCTATAGATCTTTATGCCTAATATGTAAGCAGCTTCACCGAGGTCTTTCATCGAAAAACTCTCATTCAAGTATCCTTTTATGCTATCCAGAAATTCTATATCATTTCCAATCAGTAATATGTCATCCACATATAATATCAGAAATGCTACAGAGCTCCCACTCACTTTCTTGTAAATACAGGCTTCTCCGAAAGTATGTATAAAACCAAATGCTTTGATCATACTATCAAAGTGTTTATTCCAACTCCGAGAGGCTTGCACCAGTCCATAAATGGATCGCTGGAGCTTGCACACTTTATTAGCTCCCTTTGGATCGACAAAACCTTCCGGTTGCATCATATACAACTCTTCTTCCAGAAATCCATTCAGGAATGCAGTTTTGACATCCATCTGCCAAATTTCATAATCATAAAATGCGGCAATTGCTAACATGATTCGGACAGACTTAAGCATCGCTACGGGTGAGAATGTCTCATCGTAGTCAACCCCTTGAACTTGTCGAAAACCTTTTGCGACAAGTCGAGCTTTGTGGACAGCAATATTACCGTCAGCGTCAGTCTTCTTCTTGAAGATCCATTTATTCTCAATTGCTTGCTGATCATCGGGCAAGTCAACCAAAGTCCATACTTTGTTCTCATACATGGATCCCATCTCAGATTTCATGGCTTCAAGCCATTTTGCGGAATCTGGGCTCACCATCGCTTCTTCATAGTTCGTAGGTTCATCATGATCTAGCAGCCTGATTTCCAGAACAGGATTGCCGTACCACTCTGGCGCGGATCTCACTCTGGTTGATCTACGAGGTTCAGTAGTATCTTGTCCTGAAGTTTCATGATCATTATCATTAGCTTCCTCACTAATTGGTGTAGGTGTCGCAGAAACGGTTTTCTGTGATGTACTACTTTCCAATAAGGGAGTAGGTACAGTTACCTCATCAAGTTCTACTTTCCTCCCACTCACATCTTTCGAAAGAAACTCCTTCTCCAGAAAGTTTCCGAATTTAGCAACAAAAGTCTTGCCTTCGGATCTGTGATAGAAGGTGTATCCAATAGTTTCCTTTGGATATCCTATGAAGACACATTTCTCCGATTTGGGTTCGAGCTTATCATGTTGAAGCTTTTTCACATAAGCATCGCAGCCCCAAACTTTCAGAAACGACAACTTTGGTTTCTTGCCAAACCATAGTTCATAAGGCGTCGTCTCAACGGATTTTGATGGTGCCCTATTTAACATGAATGCAGCCGTCTCTAAAGCATAACCCCAAAACGATAGCGGTAAATCAGTAAGAGACATCATAGATCGCACCATATCTAGTAAAGTACGATTACAACGTTCGGACACACCATTACGCTGTGGTGTTCCGGGTGACGTGAGTTGCGAAACTATTCTGCATTGTTTCAAATGTACACCAAACTCATAACTCAAATATTCTCCTCCACGATCAGATCGTAGAAACTTTATTTTCTTGTTACAATGATTTTCAACTTCACTCTGAAATTCTTTGAACTTTTCAAATGTTTCAGACTTATGTTTCATTAAGTAGATATACCCATATCTGCTTAAGTCATCTGTGAAGGTGAGAAAATAACGATATCCACCACGAGCCTCAATATTCATCGGACCACATACATCTGTATGTATGATTTCCAACAAATCTGTTGCTCTCTCCATAGTACCAGAGAAAGGTGTTTTAGTCATCTTGCCCATGAGGCACGGTTCGCAAGTACCAAGTGATTCATAATCAAGTGGTTCCACAAGTCCATCAGTATGGAGTTTCTTCATGCGCTTTACACCGATATGACCTAAACGGCAGTGCCACAAATAAGTTGCACCATCATTATCAACTCTGCATCTTTTGGCTTCAACATTATGAATATGTGTATCACTACTATCGAGATTCAATAAGAATAGACCACTCTTCAAGGGTGCATGACCATAAAAGATATTACTCATACAAATAGAACAACCATTATTCTCTGATTTAAATGAATAACCGTCTCGCATTAAACAAGATCCAAATATAATGTTCATGCTCAACGCTGGCACCAAATAACAATTATTTAGGTCTAATACTGATCCCGAAGGTAGATGTAGAGGTAGTGTGCCGACCGCGATCACATCGACTTTGGAACTGTTTCCCACACGCATCATCACCTCGTCCTTAGCTAATCTTCGCTTAATCCGTAGTCCCTGTTCCGAGTTGCAAATATTAGCAACAGAACCAGTATCAAATACCCAGGTGCTACTGCGAGCATTAGTAAGGTACACATCAATAACATGTATATCACATATACCTTTGTTCACCTTGCCATCCTTCTTATCCGCCAAATACTTGGGGCAGTTCCGCTTCCAGTGACCAGTCTGCTTGCAGTAGAAGCACTCAGTTTTAGGCTTAGGTCCCGACTTGGGTTTCTTCTCTTGAGCAGCAACTTGCTTGCTGTTCTTCTTGAAGTTCCCCTTCTTCTTCCCTTTGCCCTTTTTCTTGAAACTAGTGGTCTTGTTGACCATCAACACTTGATGCTCCTTTTTGATTTCTACCTCCGCAGCTTTCAGCATTGCGAAGAGCTCGGGAATACTCTTATTCATCCCTTTCATATTATAGTTCATCACGAAGCTCTTGTAGCTTGGTGGCAGTGATTGGAGAATTTTGTCAATGACACAATCATCTGGAAGATTAACTCCCATCTGAATCAAGTGATTATTATACCCAGACATTTTGAGTATATGCTCACTGACAGAACTGTTCTCCTCCATCTTGCAGCTATAGAACTTATTGGAGACTTCATATCTCTCAATCCGGGCATTTGCTTGAAATATTAACTTCAACTCCTGGAACATCTCATATGCTCCATGACGTTCAAAACGTCGTTGAAGTCCCGATTCTAAGCCGTAAAGCATGGCACACTGAACTATCGAGTAGTCATCAGCTTTGCTCTGCTAGACGTTCATAACATCTGGTGTTGCTCCTGCAGCAGGCCTGGCACCCAGCGGTGCTTCCAGGATGTAATTCTTCTATGCAGCAATGAGGATAATCCTCAAGTTATGGACCCAGTCCGTGTAATTGCTACCATCATCTTTCAACTTTGCTTTCTCAAGGAACGCATTAAAATTCAACGGAACAACAGCATGGGCCATCTATCTACAATCAAACATACATAAGCAAGATACTATCAGGTACTAAGTTCATGATAAATTTTAAGTTCAATTAATCAAATTACTTAAAGAACTCCCACTTAGATAGACATCCCTCTAATCCTCTAAGTGATCACGTGATCCAAATCAACTAAACCATGTCCGATCATCACGTGAGATGGAGTAGTTTCATTGGTGAACATCAATATGTTGATCATATCTACTATATGATTCACGCTCGACCTTTCGGTCTCTGTGTTCCGAGGCCATATCTGCATATGCTTGGCTCGTCAAGTATAACATGAGTATTCCGCGTGTGCAACTATTTTGCACCCGTTGTATTTGAACGTAGAGCCTATCACACCCGATCATCACGTGGTGTCTCAGCACGAAGAACTTTCACAACGGTGCATACTCAGGGAGAACACTTCTTGATAATTCAGTGAGAGATCATCTTATAATGCTACCGTCAATCAAAGCAAGATAAGATGCACAAAAGATAAACATCACATGCAATCAATATAAGTGATATGATATGGCCATCATCATCTTGTGCCTGTGATCTCCATCTCCGAAGCACCGTCATGATCACCATCGTCACCGGCGCGACACCTTGATCTCCATCGTAGCATCGTTGTCGTCTCGCCAATCTTATGCTTTCACGACTATCGCTACCGCTTAGTGATAAAGTAAAGCATTATAGCGCGATTGCATTGCATACAATAAAGCGACAACCATATGGCTCTTGCCAGTTGCCGATAACTCGGTTAGATAACATGATCATCTCATACAATAAAATTCAGCATCATGTCTTGACCATATCACATCACAACATGCCCTGCAAAAACAAGTTAGACGTCCTCTACTTTGTTGTTGCAAGTTTTACGTGGCTGCTACGGGCTTAAGCAAGAACCAATCTTACCTACGCATCAAAACCACAACGATAGTTTGTCAAGTTGGTGCTATTTTAACCTTCGCAAGGACCGGGCGTAGCCACACTCGGTTCAACTAAAGTTGGAGAAACTGTCACCCGCAAGCCACCTATGTGCAAAGCACGTCGGGAGAACCGGTCTCGCGTAAGCGTACGCGTAATGTCGGTCCGGGCCGCTTCATCCAACAATACCGCCGAACCAAAGTATGACATCCTGGTAAGCAGTATGACTTATATCGCCCACAACTCACTTGTGTTCTACTCGTGCATATAACATCAACACATAAAACCTAGGCTCGGATGCCACTGTTGGGGAACGTAGTAATTTCAAAAAAATTCCTACGCACACGCAAGATCATGGTGATGCATAGCAACGAGAGGGGAGAGTGTGATCTACGTACCCTTGTAGATCGACAACGGAAGCGTTTGGTTGATGTAGTCGTACGTCTCCATGGCCCGACCGATCAAGCACCGAAACTACGGCACCTCCGAGTTCTAGCACACGTTCAGCTTGATGACGATCCCCGGACTCCGATCCAGCAAAGTGTCGTGGAAGAGTTCCGTCAGCACGACGGCGTGGTGACGATCTTGATGTACTACTATCGCAGGGCTTCGCCTAAGCACCGCTACAATATTATCGAGGACTACGGTGGCAGGGGGCGCCGCACACGGCTAAGAATATGATCACGTGGATCAACTTGTGTTTCTCTGGGGTGCCCCTGCCTCCGTATATAAAGGCTCAAGGGGGGGTGCGGCCGACCAAGAGGTGGCGCGCCAGGAGGAGTCCTACTCCCTCCGGGAGTAGGATTCCCCCCCCCCCCCCAATCCTAGTTGGAATAGGATTCGCGGAGGGGGGGAAAGAGAAAGGGGGCCGGCCCCCTCTCCTTGTCCTATTCGGACCAAGGGAGGGGAGGGGCGCGCGTCCCATCTTAGGCTGCATCTTCTCTTTTCCACTAAGGCCCATATAGCTCCCGGGGGGGTTCCGGTAACCTCCCGGTACTCCGGTAAAATCCCGATTTCACCCGGAACATTTCTAATATCCAAACATAGGCTTCCAATATATCAATCTTTATGTCTCGACCATTTCGAGACTCCTCGTCATGTCCGTGATCACATCCGGGACTCCGAACAACCTTCGGTACATCAAAAACGTATAAACTCATAATATAACTGTCATCGAAACCTTAAGCGTGCGGACCCTACGGGTTCGAGAACAATGTAGACATGACCGAAACATGTCTCCGGTCAATAACCAATAGCGGGACCTGGATGCCCATATTGGCTCCTACATATTCTACGAAGATCTTTATCGGTCAGACCGCATAACAACATATGTTGTTCCCTTTGTCATCGGTATGTTACTTGCCCGAGATTCGATCGTCGGTATCCAATAACTAGTTCAATCTCGTTACCGGCAAGTCTCTTTACTCGTTCCGTAATACATCATCTCGCAACTAACTCATTTGTTCCATTGCTTGCAAGGCTTAAGTGATGTGCATTACCGAGAGGGCCCAGAGATACCTCTCCGACGATCGGAGTGACAAATCCTAATCTCGAAATACGTCAACCCAACATGTACCTTTGGAGACACCTGTAGAGCACCTTTATAATCACCCAGTTGCGTTGTGACGTTTGGTAGCACGCAAAGTGTTCCTCCGGCACACGGGAGTTACATAATCTCATAGTCATAGGAACATGTATAAGTCATGAAGAAAGCAATAGCAACATACTAAACGATCGGGTGCTAAGCTAATGGAATGGGTCATGTCAATCAGATCATTCAACTAATGATGTGATCCCGTTTAATCAAATGACAACTCTTTGTCCATGGTTAGGAAACATAACCATCTTTGATTAACGAGCTAGTCAAGTAGAGGCATACTAGTGACACTCTGTTTGTCTATGTATTCACACATGTATTATGTTTCCGGTTAATACAATTCTAGCATGAATAATAAACCTTTATCATGATATAAGGAAATAAATAATAACTTTATTATTGCCTCTAGGGCATATTTCCTTCACCACTTGCAACGGCTATGATTTGTACGGTTGATGTATTATAGCATGTTCATGCCTTGTTTATTTCAGTACTGCACACTGTGTGATGTTCAAATATTACTGTGTCCAGCTCAATTTCACCAATACCAGCAACAAACTTACAATACATGACTCAGGATATCACTATAGATGTTGCCCATTTGCTATTTTTAGTGGATGCTAACCCGTTGTACTTAACATGCCTGTCCATGTACTTACGCAGGGTCATAATGGCTAATGCTTTTGTTAGCCGTCGAGGTGAGCTACATCCCATGTCTTACAGTATTTCACATAATTTGTGCAATTGCGGTTTAACTTCTACCATTTACTGGTTGCCTGTAGGTACACATGTCAGCGGCACTGATCCATGCTTCGACCCGGAGGAATAGTTCGCCTCAGCCATCGCTGACTTTGGGAGAGCTCTGGCCAAGATGAAGTGCCCCAGCAACTACCTCTCAGGACTTACCAAGTATGTACTCTCCAGTTCATTCTTACCAATACATGTTGCAATTAATGGCTATGTTCTGTATGGTCGATGTATTAAGTATGTTCTAGTAAACATGCCTAACACATTTTCGCTACTTTCCCTACCTTTTTATAGACATCTGGGCCATTCTCTGCTCTCGCAGCACCTGCCTTGTGATGTTTAACTATGCCAATTGCATTTTTATCAGTATCGGTTTCAATATCTATTAAGCCTATTGCAATTAACAGTTGAATCCATTTTTAAATAGTTGTATTTCAATGGCTACAAACTTACAAAACATGACTTAGGATGTTGTTAAGCCTGTTGCAATTAACAGTTGTATCCATTTTTTAATCTGTCCATTTACTACCATGCTACTCTCCACAATGAAGATATACTAGAGATGCTGCCCATTTGCTATTTTTGGTGGATGCTAACCCTGTTGTACTTAACATGCTTGTCCATGTACTTACGCAGGGTCATAACGGTCGATGTTGTTGTTTGCCGTTGAGGTTAGCTGCATCTCATGTCTTATAGTATTTCACATCATTTGTGCAATTGCAGTTTAACTTCTACCATTTACTGGTTGCCTGTAGGTACACATGTCAGTGGCACTTATCCACGCTTCGACCCGGAGGAATAGCTCGCCTCCGCCGCCGCTGACTTTCGGTGGGCTCTGGCCAAGATGAAGTGCCCCAGCAACTACCTCTCAGGACTTACCAAGTATGTACCCACCGGTTCAATCTTACCAATACCATTTGCAATTAATGGTTATGTTTTGTACTGTCGATGTATTAAGCATGTCGTAGTAAACATGCTAACACGTTTTAGCTATTTTCCCTACCTTTTTATAGACAACTGAGCCATTATCTACTCTGACAGCACCTGCCTTGTGATGTTTAACTCTGTCAATTGCATTTTTATCAATACCGGCTTCAATGGCCATTAAGCCTGTTGCAATTAACATTTGTATCCATTTTTAAAGTGTTGTATTTCAATGGCTACAAACTTACAAAACATGAATTAGGATGTTGTTAAGCCTGTTGCAATTAGCAGTTGTATCCATTTTTTAATCCGTCCCTTTGCTACCGTGATACTCTTTCGAAATGAAGATATCACTACAGATGTTGTCGTTCTATTACCATTTGCTATTTTTGGTGGATGTTAACCCTGTTGTAGTTAAATTGGCTTTCCATGTACTTACACATGGCTACAATGGGTGATGCTGTTGTTTGCCGTCGAGGTTAGTTGCATCCCATGTATTATACACCATCTATTCCTAAATATAAATATTTTTAGAGATTCCAATATAGACTACATAAGGAGCAAAATGAGTGAATCTGGATTCTAATCTAAACTATATCTATAATTCTATATACATCCGTATGTAGTTCATATTGAAATCTAAAAAAATACTTGTACTTAGGAACATAGGTAGTTGTATTTTACATCATTTGTGCAATCTTAGTTTAGCTTCTAACATTTACTAGTTGCTTGTAGGTACATATATGAGCGGTACTAATCCATGCTTCGATCCCTTTTGCGTATGGGGCAATGAGATATTCATGAACAAGCGTCAAGTGAGGAAACTAAGAAAGATTGTTAGGTGAAAGAAATGGGTGATTGGAATTAAGCTCTTTATTTACACTTTGTCGAAGATAACGGTGAACTTTAGGATGGTAAGTAATGTGTTGCCTTTCCCCCTGCCCACAAAAGGTTACTCTATTAGACCTCAGTATCTAATATTTTTCTCTTTTCAGTGGTTTCCGAAGCTATTTACTGATGATTACCTTGCAAAGTACATGACCAGAGTGGAGGCAACTAAGGTTAAAGTATATAGTTCATGCTACCATGATAATGCTCTAGAAGTCTTCCTAAAGGCGGTGAAGGATGGGCGGGCGATCGTCACAAGGGGTTGGACAAAAGTGGTTCGTGCCTATGGCATGCAGGAAGGCACATTATGGGCATTCCGCTTCTTCAACACCGTCGACAGTCAAAATGATTTACACTTGTCTCTTCACCTTTACCGCCTTTAAATACTATGGTTCATCATTGTTAATTGCTGCCTAATCTTGTAATTACTGAACATATTGTACTGGCAATTTCACTTATGGATTCTTTGTTGAACCATTGTGCTGAGAATTTGAATTGCATGTTTCATATTTCAATATTTCCAATTAGAATAATAAATTACAGGCAAAAATAAAAAGAGAACAGACGGTCATGGAACTTTGCAAACGGTTCTGGCAGTAAAAGCGCTTGTTATGGATAGCCCAATGCCACACAATTTTCTACATCAAATCATGTGTGATGTAGTTAATGAAAGCAAACAGTTAACCAAAGCAGACCGTGTGTGGTAGTTACACCTTTCACACACGAGCGTATACATAAAACTGTGTGTGATGTACATACGAACGGAAACGTTTTCCCTGGATTGACTGTGTGGGATGTACATAAGAACGGAAACGTATTCATTGGATTGACTGTGTGTGATATACATACAAACGGAAATGTTTTTTGGGATTCACCGTGTCGGATATACATACCTATGGAAATGATTTTCTCGGATTACTGTGTGGGATATACATACCAACGGAAATGATTGGGTTTCGATGCCTCGCCTGATCGCACACGGCCCCATCCTGGGTCCCAGGAGGGCCTATCCCCGACGATTTCTGGTTCATGTGGGAAGGACACCCTATCGCACACACTCACTTGGCGACGGTTCCAAATGCCATCGCGGAAAGGGGTTAAAAACCGTTTGTTTAGGACCGATGCGTACCAGTGTTTGTTCACTATATTTGCACTGGTGGCGAATTTTGATGCCCAGTGGATGTAATATTTGTAATATCCTGGCATAGTTGCTTGCTTATTTATTTCCTTGTATATTTTTTTGCTGGTAGTCGATGCAGTTCTTTTTCCACGGTAACCTTTTTATTTAGATGTAGTCTTGTTGCCTGCTGAAGTGGGCCTCCTAAGGTCCGTATGATCCATGTGCCTTCTACAGGCCGTAGATTCAATGGGACTTCTATGGGACGTATGATCGACTGGCCAAACATGGGCCATTCTTTCATGGACAATTAACGGACCGCAATATGGGTCGTAAACGGACTATAAAGGGAATCGTCTGTTTATGGGCTGTTAACAGGCCCATGTGTACAACAGGCTTAATTCGAACAGCGCGCATAACAGGTCGTTAATGGGCCATATGTGATGACGCCATGAAAACGGACCAACAACTTAAAGGGCCACAGACGGGCCAACTTTAACCACGGGTTGAATTTAGCCCACAACCGGAACATGCCAATAACGGACCGTAAGTAATCGAATGCCAGAAATGAGCCCAATAATAAATGGGCCCTTAGAAGGCCGAAAGATAACATGGGTTGAAACGACCCAATGGAATAATGGGCCGTTAATGGGTATAAAGCTATATACTACTCATTATAGGCCAGTTTCACCACGGGCCGTTTAGGGGCCAAGATTTAGAAAGGGCCTCATACGGGTCGAAAGACGTCATGGGCCATACATGGGCTGAAAGTTACAATAGGCTGGAATCATATTGGACGGCTCATATGGTGCTACTGGGCCTAATTCGGATAGGCTATAACGAGTCGTGAGTTAGTGGGTTGTAAATGGGCTATATGCGAATATGCCGTTAACATGCTTTTCGTGGGCCGGCCTGCTACCTTTTGACCAAGTTAGATGGGCCGACATTTTCACCTGAATGGGCCTCTATTGGGCTGAGCCACGTGTCGACTTATCATAGGCGCGTCCCATCCATTGGCTAGATGACATCTATCCCGAGGCTGAGCTGACACGTGGATCCTCCGGCGTATCAGAATTTTACACGTGGAAAATCCCCATTGGTCAAGGCTGTTAACAGTTTATCGGATCCAAACCGGACCCTGATAGCTTAACGGCGACCCGTTACGGTGGATGCCACGTGTCGGTTACCCTTGACGAAAGCACTTCTATGACGCGCGATTTATCGTCATGCTTTAGTGATAATTTTGGTAATGTCATGGAACACTTCTATGACAGCACGAGTATGCCTATCTTCATTCTATCATAAAATCATCATGGATGTACATGCATGACAGAAAATGTGACCTACTGTGACAAACACGTATCATCATGGAAGTGGTTTTTTTGTAGTGATGATTGAGTATGTGGAGCTCTTACTTAGACTTTGTTGAGAATAAGTTGAATTGCAATTGTTTGGTGACTAAGAACATAGGTTGTTAAGTTTCAAGAGAAGGCATTGTTTGAACCATAACATGTGAATTGATTTCTACTTTATCATGATGAGTTTTATGAGAAAGAGTTGTTGTTATGATGCTAGGAAAAGTGATTGAAATTATCATTGATCAAACTTATGCATTATGCTAGCATTCACACTTCATAAATTATTTCTTTTATCATTTACCCACTCGTGGACGAGCAAGAATTAAGCTTGGGGATGCTGATGTGCCTCCAACGTATATATAATTTATGAAGTATTCATGCCATGTTTACAACAATTTTATATGGTTTGAGTGCAATTTTATATGATTTAAATGAAACTAACCTGGACCGACGCTGTTTTCAGCAGAACTACCGTGGTGTTGTTTTTTGTGCAGAAGTCAAAGTTCTCCAGACGCAGTGAAACTTTTTGATGATTTTTTTGGAAAAAGAGGCATTAGAAGCTTCGTGTGAGGGCCAGGAGAGCCAGGAGGTGGTCACTACCCACCTGGGCGCGCCACCCCCTTCCGATGTGTGCTGGTGGGTAGTGGGCCCCTCGAAGCCCATCTTAGCGTGAGACCGACGCAAAAAATCCTATAAATATAGAAACCCCTAGAAATAACCCTAGATCGGAAGTTCCGCCACCGCAAGCCTCTATAGCCATGAAAACTCAATCGGGAGCTCATTCCAGCACCCTGCCGGAGGGGGAAATCATCACCGAAGGCCATCTTCGCCATCCTGACGGCCACCATGATGAGGAAGGAGTAGTCCACCCTCGGGGCTGAGGGTTTGTGCTAGTAGCTATGTGTTTGATCTCTTTCTCTCTCTCTCTCTCTCTCTCTCTCTCTCTCTCTCGTGTTTTGGCATGATTTTGATATATCGTGAGCTTTGTTAATATAGCTGGAACATATGGTGTTTTCCCCTCTCCATCTTGTTGTGATGGATTGAGTTTTACCTTTGAGATCTCATTATTATCGGATTGAATACTTTTATGGATTTGAGAACACTTGATATATGTCTTGCTATGAATACCCGTGGTGACAATGGGGTATCATATTGATTCACTATTGTATGTTTTGGCACTCAACTCGTTGATTCCCGAGGTGACACTGGGGTAATCTATGCATAGGGGTTGATGCACGTTTTCGTCTTTGTTTCTCCGGTAGAAATCTTGGGACATTTTTTGAAATTCTTTGTGTTGGATTGAGTATTATGAATCTGAAGTTGTTTGATGCATATCGTATAATTAACTCACGGATACTTGTGGTGATATTGGAGTATCTAGGTGACATTAGAGTTGGTTGATGTGTATCATATGATCTTATTTTAGTACGAACTCTTGGGCTATTTGTGACACTTATAGGAATAGCTCGATAGATCGATTAGAAAGGATAACTTTAAGGTGGTTTCGTACCCTACAAACAATTTCGTCTTATGTTCTCTGCCGGATAAGAACTTTGGAGTGATTATTTATTGCATGTTGAGGGATTGCCATATGATCTAACTATGTTAGCATTGTTGAGAGATTGCACTAACGAAAGTATGAACCCTAGGCCTTATTTCAAGCATTGCAATACCGTTTGTGCTCACTTTCGTTACTTGCTAACTTGCTGTTTTTTATTGTTGCTATTACAAAAATCAATATCTACTATCATTGCTACACTTGTATCACCGTCTCTTCGCCTAACTAGTGCACTATACAATTTACCATTGTATTTGGTGTGTTGGGGACATAAGAGACTTTTTGTTATTTGGTTGCAGGGTTGTGTGAGAGAGACCATCTTCATCCTACACCTCCCACGGATTGACAAACCTTAGGTCATCCACTTAAGGGAATTTTGCTACTATCCTAAAAAAAATTCTGCGCTTGGAGGCCCAAAACGAGTCTAGAAGAACAAGTTGTGTAGTAGACATCACGAGGATGGGAGGGGAGGGTGGGGGAGCCCACCATGGCCAGAATCTCGTAAGGAGGTGGCGCCGACGGTCGGGTAGAAGGGCCTGGTGCTCACCAAGAACACCGACTGAGGAGCGGCAAAGAGGGTGGAGAAGAGGCGGCAACGATGATGTCGGGGACGCACAGAGCGTGATCGACGTCTTTGCCCGTGCTGCAGTCCAAGGAGGAGCAGAGTGCATGAGCTGCAGCGTCCACTCATCCTAACAACACTGATGCACGGACTTGACGGAGGAGCAGCGGCCCGAGCGAGACCGGGCCTCTCCTGGCAATGGAGGAGAAGGAGGAGCGACGGGGAAGGGGCGGCGAGACGGGAACAGATGCTAGCGGGTGGCGGCGGTGGCACCGGCGTGAGTGAGAGGGATAGAGAAGAATGAGAGGAGAGAGACCAAACCCTAGCATCTCCCTTGATTGGGGATGGAGCAGCGCATCGGTGTAGGGCGCGTCACAATGGATCACGCGAAATACCACTCGTACCCTTGGCGGGGCATGGAAATTACATGCGGTGGCACATGATATTTTTGCTGGAGAGTGCACTGTTCATTGATATAGTGCTTAGTTTTTTATCCGGCGGAAGATCGATCAGGAGGGGGATCCTACAGGTCAAAACGCATCAAGCAAACCGATCCGACGGTTAAAATGCTTTAAGACTACCTAACATAGGTGGTAACATCACTTATTTAAAAAAATAGATGATGTGGCATGTAATTAATGAAGAAAGAGAGGCATGTGGTAACATAGTAGTTACTGTAACATCACACATATCAAGAAAAGATGAGTCTAGAAAAGAAAGGCATGTGGTAACATAGTAGTTATTGTAATATCACACATATCAAAAAAAGATGAGTCTAGAACCTAATAAATGAAGTTATGCATGACACAACACACATGTTGCTGCCCACTGTGGAGGTAGTAACATACGCATGTTACTACTCTAAGTTACTCCCCACCATGACTAGTCTAAGCTCTGAGAGAGCCCAAGTTCTCCTGCGAGTCTTATTTTTGGATGCTACCATCATATATAGGGGTGGACTAACGAGTAGCTTGGCTCGTTAAGCTCGTACCTCATTAAGCTCGTGCTCGTTAAGGCTCGGCTCGTTAAGCTCGTTAAGATTAACGAGCAGAAAACCTTGCTCGGCTCGGCTCGTTTGAAGCTCGTTAAGCTCGTGAGCGCTTGTTAAAAGATTATAATGTGTTATCATATACAAGATGAATGTGTAGGTGTGGTTTTCAAGGTGAAATATGGTGACTACAAAAAGGAATGCACTAGTTTGTTGCCTCATATGTCGATTAAATTAAATTGATGGGCTGAGGTGCTATAAAAATTTGTCACATAAGATGAAAATATGTGTTATGTTGTTATTAACGAGCTTAACGAGCTACTCGTTAAACTCGTTAGCTCGTTCGTTAAGCTCGTTAAGCTTAACGAGTTGAAATCAATGATTGGCTCTATTCATTAAGAAATGAGCTTTGAGCTTAACGAGCCGAACTATCGAGCGCTCATTAAGCTCGCGAGCTACGAGCTTTTGGTCCAGCCCTAATCATATAGCGCTCCCCGATAAAAATTAAGTCAACAAGCTAATAAATACTTCTAAGAAAAAGAAAAAGAAAAGGTTACTTCAAAAAAAGCCTAAGGTAGCAAAATCCGGGGCCCACGACCGCCCCCTCCTTAACCCCCTGGACTCGGTCCATGCGCATCAGCGCCTGACGCCTTCTGGTCCAATTTGAGCACCCGCCGTCCCTGACTAATTTCCATCTGCAGTCCCTGACCAAGTTGGCCGTCGCACTCCTCGCAGCAAAGCTTCTCCTCTCCTTCCCCGCGAATTGATAACACAGCTGGAGTCTGCAGACCCTTCGAACTCCCCGCCTGTCTCGCGCAAACGACCAAGCGATCCCTCCAAAACCTTTGGCCGATCTCGTTAACTCCAGTGCAGACAAATCAAGTAATCATCCCTTCTTGTTCCAATCTTAACATAGTACTAGTTGCGCCTAGCGGCTGGGTGCTTTAGTTAGTACTACGTACTCTTCCACGTGCTACGTACACCAGCATGCGGCCGCAAGGGCAATTGCCGCCACCACATCCGTTGCAATTGCAACGGCCGCAGCAAGCGACCGGAGCAGATATGGACCCGCCCGCCAGGATGCCGGACCCGGTGCCGTCGCCGATACTGAAGCACTCGCCGTCCGTATCGCGCTCGCTGCGGTCCGCGCCAGACACCTCGCCCGTCACCTTCGCGGCCGACTTCCGGTCGCCCTCCAAGCCGGAATCCACCTCGCCGTCCTTCGACAGCTTCCGGACCGCCCGGTCGACGCCGACCAGCGTCTCGCGGTCGTCCACCAGGCGATCCGCGTCCGAGCGCGCCGGCTCGCAGCGGGACCTCCGCGACGAGGACGCGCGGTTCGTCTACATCAACGACGCGCCGCGCACCAACGCGCCGCCGGCCATATTCCCGGACAACTCCATCCACACCTCCAAGTACTCCGTCCTCACCTTCATCCCGCGCAACCTCTACGAGCAGTTCCACAGGGTGGCCTACATCTACTTCCTCGTCCTGGCGGTGCTCAACTTTGTGCCGCAACTCCTCGTGCTCTCCAAGGAAGCGGGCGTTCTGCCGCTGGCCTTCGTGCTCGGCGTCACGGCAGTCAAGGACGCGTACGAGGACTGGAGGCGCCACCGGTCAGACGAGAACGAGAACAACCGCACGGCGTCTGTGCTCGCGGACGGCGTCTTCCGGCCGAAGCGATGGAAGGACATTCAGGTCGGCGACGTGGTGCGTCTCGTGGCGAACGAGACGCTGCCGTGCGACATGGTGCTTGTGTCCACGAGCGACCCCACCGGCGTGGCCTACATCCAGACCATCAACCTCGACGGCGAGTCCAACCTCAAGACGCGCTACGCCAAGCAGGAAACCATGTCCACGCCGCCGGAGGCGCTCGCCGGTGTCATCAAGTGCGAGAAACCCAACCGCAACATCTACGGCTTCCTCGCCACCGTGGACCTCAACGGCCGCCGCGCCATCTCCCTCGGCGCCTCCAACGTCATGCTCCGTGGCTGCGAGCTCAAGAATACGGTCTGGGCCATCGGAGTGGCGGTGTACACCGGCCGGGACACCAAGGTGGTGCTCAACAGCTCGGGTGCGCCATCCAAGCGCAGCCGCCTCGAGACGCACATGAACCGCGAAATCATCGCGCTGGCCGTGGCTCTGGTCGTCCTCTGCTCGGTGGTGTCTCTCCTCACCGGCATCTGGATGGGTGACCATGTGGACCGGCTGGGCATCATCCCCTTTTTCCACAAATACGACTACTCTGGGGCCGCTGAGCACGGCCACGGGAGGTACAACTGGTACGGCACGGGCGTGCAGGTGGTGTTCACATTCATGTCGGCGGTGATACAGTTCCAGGTGATGATCCCCATCGCGCTCATCATCTCCATGGAGCTCATCAGGGTGGGGCAGGCATACTTCATGGTGCAGGACGACCACATGTTCGACGAAAAGAGCCAGGCCAGGTTCCAATGCCGGGCGCTCAACATCAACGAGGACCTCGGGCAGATCAAGTACGTCTTCTCCGACAAGACCGGCACGCTCACGCAGAATCGGATGGAGTTCCGCTGCTCCAGCGTGCAAGGCCGCGACTTCAGCGAGACCGACGGCGGCGAGGAGGACGGACATGCCGTGCAAGGTAAGCAAATGTTTGTTTTGGTTGAAATTTTCACCAGCGGTAAGCTTGGTTGACTAATCACCGATTTTGAGCGGCGGCGTTGGCATTATCTGACCGTAAGAAAACTAATACTAGAAGACATGTCACTCGCCAGTGTGTTGCGTGCTAGGACGATCGCCATGGTTATTTCGGGTACACGTATGCAGAATTTGAAGTTTCTGCATCCACACGCCGAACCAGAAACGAGCACGCGAGTTCTGCAAACACGCAAGATACAAGCACTGACACATTTCGATAGTTAGATGACCGGTGAAAAGAAACAACATCTTTTGATGGTTACATGACAAGTACGTGCAATGGTACTGTTCATTACTGATTAGTAATGCCACTGATCGAGTCAAACTTCTGAATGAACTTTCCTCCCCCTTTTTAAGCCCAAAAGGCAAAAGCGAGCTGTTCCACTATGCAGAACATTTAATCTACCGGGCCCTGAAAATCCTGTAGTAGCTTGTGTTGCCATTTGACTCTTCTAGCGAATGATACAACCTCGAGTCACTGATCAGGGTTGACAGCCATCTGGCCCAATAAGGCTGGTCATAGTGGGAGTAACATAGGTAGTAACATAAATGTCACATAAGTAAAAATTATGAGATGGCAAGTAGTTAATGAGGAAAGAGACAAATAGAGTAACATAATATGTTACCATCATATAGCGCTTTCCAATGCAAAATGAGTCTACATAGTAATAAATGAAAATATCTATGTTACCATAAATATGACACTACCCATAAATGAAGGATGCTTGGATACGTTTTAGTCCCATGACTAAAAATAGTGGGACTAAAACTTGCTAGCCTTACTCATGCTTGGATCCAAATACTAAAGAGACTAAAATCAAATTATTGAGCATTTATTATCCTCCAAACCATCCGATCCAGAACTCGCATGTGTTAAAGTAGAGGAATTAAATGAGGAGAGAGAGGACTAATACATATTTTAGTAGGTTTTCTATGACTAAAAGTTTTTAGCGTCAAGACTAGTCCTAACCTCTCTTTAGTCAGGGGTGCTTGAAACTTTAACCTTTAAAAAAGATTATTTTTAGTCGGACTAAAAATAGTCCCTTGAATTCAAATACCCTCATAAACTAGTAACATATGCATGTTATTAGTCTAAGTTATTCTTCATTATGACCAGTCTAAGCATAGGATTACGGGACATCAACAACCAACATTCTTTCGGATTTCAATTTGAGACTGACAGGGTGTATCGATAACGATGAATCCTCACTATCCATTTTCCTGGGATGAGAGCCCGACACGACACACCTTCGTTTGACAACCCAGTTATTTTTCTAAGTAAAATTCAACACCCAATCAGGAGGAGAAACGAATCTGATCTGGTCCATGTTTGGTGGGACATTCTGTTTGGGTGCAGCTGACGGCGTGGTTCTGAGACCCAAGACGGCGGTGAATACGGACCCGAAGCTGACGGCGCTGCTCAAGGACGGGACGGGCGCCAAGGCCAGCCGCGCCCGCGACCTGTTCCTTGCGCTGGCGACCTGCAACACCATCGTGCCCATCGTCGAGGACACGGCGAACCCGGCGGCGAAGCTGGTGGAGTACCAGGGCGAGTCCCCCGACGAGCAGGCGCTGGTGTACGCCGCCGCGGCGTACGGCCACAAGCTCGTGGAGCGCACCTCCGGCCACATCGTCGTCGACGTGTTCGGCGCCAGGCAAAGGTACGAGCTCAACACCCCGCCCGTCTACTGCAAAAAAATCTTTGCTTCTCATAGCATTGCCGGCGTTTGACGTTGGTGAAATTGATTTGTTTTCTGTTAGGATTTGACTGCATTGTTTGTGGGTGAAATTTCTGTTTGTTTGTTTGTTGCCATAACGATAAATATGCGAGGTTGTGATGCGATCGACATTGACATTTCCATAGGCAGACGTCATATAGGAGTAGGAGGAGAGACGTTAGTGAGACAAGGGGAAAACTAATGTGTCCAGTTGGTGTCACGAAATCCTGGGTCCGGCGGCTAATGTGATACTCCTACGTCGCTCCGACCATCTGGGCGCACAAAGCGAAACCGTCAACTGCTCCACTTCCGTGCAAGCCACAGGGCAGGTGTGGCTGCTCGTTGGACCAGATACTATTTTAGGCATGTCAAATCTGATGTTTTTCAGGCATGTGAAATCTAATGTTTTTCACAACAATTTATTGTCATGATAATGACAAATTTAGTTTGCAAGCATAATAGTTTTCTGACAATATAATTGAACCGAGATGGATTTGTCATGTTTGCCAGGTAAACTTGCCATTCTCGAAGAACACCATTTATCATTAAAAATGTTTGGTTTTCCATGATAAAAACTCTGATGGCAGATTTGTAGTGCAGTCTTTAATCCTAGCCTGCTCAAGCTTTCAATCGAGAGTATATTGAGTATTTAACAAAAAAATACAACATTCCAGGTTCCGATCCATAGAACTATCACTTTCAAAACGGCAACAAAAAATAAATAGATAAAGCTAGTTTTTGCAAAAACTAGCATTTTCAAATAGTGATTGGTTTGAACGATTTAGACACGTTTATAACAGGCAGGACCTATCCATCAGAACTAATGTGGCAAGAAAGTCAACTCTTTTTATTTTGACCAGTAAAAGTATCAGTAGTTGGACTTTGCAAATCCGGCCCTTCAAATTAGCCATTCTGCATCCGAGTCTCTCATATTTTAACCCTTACATTCATATAAAGCATGCAAAAGAAATCATACGTACTATCTTAGCTAATGTTCGTCGTCGAAGATGTCCACGACGTTGGTGCTAGGCGCATAGGAGGACTTTGGCTCATCCTCCTCCTGCTCGACCTCATCCATGTAGGCGAGCATCTCCGACTTCTCCGCGGCCTCCATCTCCTGCCGACGATGACGGCTGGCCTCCGCAGCCGACTCCGAGCGAAGGGGATCTAGGATGGCCTGCTGCTCCGTCCGTAGATCCACGTCGCCAGCGTCCCCCACATCCTCCTCCTCCTTATTCGGTTCATCCTCCTCCTTCTCAACCTCCTCCTCTTCGTCGTCGTCGTCGTCCTCCTCCTTCTCCGGTGCATCCTCCTCCTCCTCCTCCTCCTCCTTCTTTTCGGCCTCCTCCTCCTCCTCCCCCAACTCCTCCTCCGGATCCACTGCATCCGGAGGTAGCCGCGCGGCGATCCAGGCTTCACACCTTGCCCGGATCTGCTCAAGGGGCTCCAGCCGGCGCTCCAGCGTTAGACATGGGGGGCTCCTCACTCGGCGGCATGGGGGCATGACTACTAGGCGAACGGGGAGTGAAAAGTGGCGGCGACCGCGGACAGGCGGAGGAAAATGTGGATGATAGGATTTCGATGCCGATGGTCGACTTAAATAGCCGGCTAGGCACTACGCGGCCCGGCGGAGCAGCGCCACGCGACGACATCGGTCTGATGGAGGAGACAAGTTTTGGACCGTCGGGTTTCTAGGCGATTCCGCGTTGGACCCCACCGTCAGTCCGAGTGGCGGGCACGCCCGGACGCCCCCATATCAGCTCCATATTTAGACTGGATATGAGGGGTAAGGCCCGTTTAAGACGTCCGTCTGGGTCAGATTTTCATGATCGGGCGGGCATTCCAGTCGTTTGAGCCCGGTTTAAGGCACCCGACTGTAGATGCTCTAAGTAGACCGTTATGACAGATGAGGCCAACACGTCAGCATCAACTCTCTTCTTCCTCCTCCTTCTCCTCCCTCTCGTGCATCACACTTCTGCCAGAGTGCATCACCCTTCTTATATTAGGGAGTTCCGTAAGTTGAATTTGTGATGACCTAGTAGTTGCCGTCAGGGAATGCAATCCTTGGCCTGAACCATTTTTCCAGGCATGACTGGACCACCGGCTTAGTTATTTGGCTATCCAAAACCATCAACTTGTTCCAGACGATCAGCAACATCTACTAAATCCTAGTTTCCCGAAGCCTACGTGGCAAACAGAATATTCAAAGTCGAGACCTTCTAGCCTCTCTGACCAACTGCGATGCTCGTGTCTAGTGGCAACCATGAAAGCGATATAAGAAGTTTCCCAGATGAATATCCATCCGCGTTTCCAATCAGAGGCGTGGCGTAGAATTGTGAACAATTTACCTGAATTTTCTTTCTTTTACAATCTTCTTCTAGCAAACGATCATGCCACGAGGCTTTGACGTAGGAAGCTAGTATTTGCATGTACCACACGTAGGGGCAATCAGAGCTGACTATTCTTGGCGGGGAAAATTATGCGATGGTCGGATGTGAGAGGTCTCGCAGTAGACCAACTGCAACGATCAATTCCCGATTGTGTACGGGAATATGATGAATGCAAATGCAACCCCGTCTAGAAGCCGAGAGACTAGTACTATCCGACATGGACACTCGTACGTGTCAATTAATGGAGGGAAGAAGAATTAAGTTGAGAGAAACTCCATACTGGGTGTGCGCCCGAGCCCCGAGCGCACAAACCACGCCGGACTCGTGTGACATTTCACATGTGTTCCGTGCTGTGTTGGACTTGGACCTTCCCATATGGCTTGCAAGCAGTATTATCCCACAGCCCCTAGAAGGTCAAAATTAAGCACAAGGATGTTGCTCACTTTTATCCTTCTTGTTTTTTTCTTTTTCTTTTGAGGTGTTTTTACCCTTCTTTGGTGATCGGGACATTATTGTCGAGTTGAAGATCCAGCGAAACAAGTCGATCCATCACATCACGGTCATAGCCCCAGAGGCCAGAGCGTGCGCGGCGGCACTCGTCCCGTGCTGCCCAAGGCACGTGGGCCCGTGCCTGGCCCAAAGAGGCCAAACCCGGCGGCGCCTACGAGGCTTCCAAAATAGACTTCCATCGTCCTGGGCGGCGCCTAGCCTGGTCGGCCCACCTGCGCGGACGTGGACGTGCGCGGCCGGGTGCCATATGTCGGACACAGCTTCAGTGACTTTATGAAGCTAAGTCTCATTGTAACTTAGCCCCCTCTATCAGCCGTCCATTGAAAATCTAACGTACCAGATTGATCCATATTTCGAACAATTTTTTTGTAAGTGTTCAGAAAAAATTGAAAAAATTTCAATAAATCATAAATGTTTCGTTTTGTATTCTGGGAAAGTTTCAACCCATTTGAATATATGATTTGTGATTAAATAGCCTTTTGAGCTCAAATAAATAAAAAAATGTGTATTCACAAACGATACATCCAAATGGATTGAAATTTTCACATAATACAAAACGAAATATTTATGATTTATTCGATTTTTTTCAATTTTTTCTGAACACTTCTGAAAAAATCATTTGAAATATGAATTAATATGGTACGTCGGATCTTCAATGAATGGCTGATAGATGGGGCTAAGTTACGGTGAAACTTAGCTTCAACTAAGTCACCGAAGCTGCGTCCCCATATGTCGGGCCCCATGGATCGCATGCGAGCCATCTTGATGACCCTACCCCTGGCCTAGCCTAGCCGGCCGTGCAGGGCGAGGTGAGACGATCGCGACGCCTCGAGAATGACTGGCACGATACCACCATCGCACGCTACCCTCCCCTCTGCTCAAGCTCAACTAGTGCGTCAAAAGGGTCTCCGTGCCATGGATTTATACAGCTGCTGTGGGAGCTTTTTCCGCGCTCATGGTTATGGACGGGATGGAAAATGGGATTCTAGTGGAATACTTTTACTTGTTTGTATCAGTGAACCATGCCATGGATTTACAGCTGCTGCGAGTCTGCTCCATACTACGTGATTACTATCAATGAACCATCTAACTCATGTGCATGCGGAATACTTTTACCTGTTTGTATCAATGAACCTTCTATCTCATGTGTGGAAAACTACTTTTACTTGTTTGCGCATGGCATGACACAGACTTTTGCACGAGAGTCCGCTCCCATTCTTCATATGTGTGGAATACTAATTTTTTTAACTCATCCAAAGGATTTCAATCATGAATAAATCTTATAAAATTCCTTTCAATCAAAGAAGCCCTTAATACCTCCGTCTAGGTTCAAAATATGACGATGACTTAATAAACCGGTAGTAGTTTGTTTATGTATCTTTTCTTTATAATATAGATAGACAAAAATGTCAATGTAAATGGGCTACTCTAATGAGAGTGCCTGGCGCATGGATGGTTGGTTAGAACGGCAGCCCAGCCGTGGCGTTGTTTAACGGAGTTGAGTCGATCTAACTAATCTGGGATGGAGCCTACACGATACCAATGGATCCGTATCCCATTTAGACTAACTACACCGTGTGACCCTAAACGGATGTCCGTTTTATCTTATTTTTATCCCTTTGGATAAGGATTTGGAATCGTGTATGAGCCTGTTCTGAGATGCGGTGGCCGTGCGCCCACTGTGCGGACGCATCCTTTTGCCCCATCCTGTCCGCGTCTATTTTTAAAAAAGGGACGTTTTAAATGCCAAACCCCAGTTCACGACCCCAATTCATCACGCCGGCAATAAAGCCAGCGGCCTACACGACCATCGTCGGCAACACAGCCAATCTCTAAAATGAATAGTTGTCCTCGCCGGCAACACAGCCGGCGACCGGCAACACAGCCGGCCTCCAAAGTGAATGTTTTTTCGCCGGCACACTGCCAGTGGCCCAGCGGGCGGGCGGCACCCATGCCAGCCTTCAAAAAGAACGGCCATGCCGATCTGACGACCTAATTTAGGCCTTCGGCGTCGAGCGTCTCCTTCTGCTTGGCCTCGAACCAGGCCCTCATCTTGTCGCTCATCTTCGACAAGCCCACGCTCATGATCGCAAGGGCCACCTCCTTCGCTTTGGTGGCGGCATTGGTGGCCTCGATGTCGAGCTGCCTCTGCCTAGCCTTGATGTTGTCGGCCTCGATGTCGAGCTGCCTTTGCCGGGCGACCTCTTCCATGTCGAGCTGCCTTTGCCGGGCCGCCTCCTCCATGTCTATCTTCCTCTTCTTGGCCGCCTTCTCCATCTCAAGCTTCTGTCTTTGGAGGTCTAGGTATTGCTTCATTTGCTCGTCCTTGCTTTGCCGCTTCTTCTCGTCTTTCACATCCTTATGTGACATCATGCCATGCAAAGTCTCATGCAAGGCCATGGTTGAGGCGTCACGTATGTCGTCCACCTTGGAGTTGGTCTTGCCCCTCGGCCTCTTCAACGCCTCGCCATCCCCACCTCCGGCGAATTTGGCCGTTTTCTTGCCTCTCTTCCTTTGAAGTTCACGGTATTGATCCTTGAACTTAGGGCAATTGTTGATGAGCGTCCAACAATGCGTAAGAGTGAATGGCTTGTCATTGTGCCGGGCCTTGAATGCCTCCAAAGATTGAAATGCCTACACCACATGATCAACAACAAGTGAACATGTAAACATATACACGGCCGAAGTATCATGGCCGTAGCAATGAAAGGGCTAGAAAGAGAAGAGCATACCATGTCCCCAACGCCGAGACCACTCACGGGCCGTGCTTCAACGCTCTCAAATGCGGCACAATACTTGTTGCACTTTTGTTGGATGAACAACCATCTTTTTTGAATCGAACCAATGCACGGTTGCTTGTAATTTGGTAGGGCTCAAACATCTTTCTTTCATGGAATGTTTTATGGACTCTCGTCCAAAAAACAATGCCCTTTTGTTGCGCGCTGGTTCTTGGATCTTGGCTAATCTCCATCCAACATTGACAAATCAACTTGTCCTCATCTTGTGTATATGAACCGGTGCGAATGCTCTTCCGCTTCTTTTGTGCTTCCGCTCTTTGGGTGAGCTCGTCTATGAATAATGGAGCGCCACTAATATCAACATCATTGGCTTCATCTTCATCTTCACCTTCGACATAGATGTCGTCGTCTTCATGCCACGAATCACCATGGTCGTAGTCAGCACGGTCGTCGGCCTCCTCATCGGGCACGTACCGGGCGCGGCCATCCTGACTTTGGGTCTCCTCGGGATCGTAGGCACGGCCATGCCCACCCTGGAAGATCACGTCCTCCATGTACTGGTTGTAGAAGGGGTCGTCCACCGTCGGCGTTGAGGTTGGCATTCCGTCAAACAACACGCGAGGGGCCGGCATGGTGCCCGTGAACGGTGCACGCGCCTGCTTTCTTTGCATCTCGACGGACGGCCGCCCGCCGCTGCTGGACCCAGGCGTGACGTTGAGGTCGATGACGGCCGCGGGGCGTGGTGTGGACGGCGCGAACAAGCCCACGTCCGGCGACGCCGAGAAACGGGTCTGGCCGTCGTGCCTGGGCGAAGGAAAGCCGGGCGACATGGGCGCGGCGCGCGACATCGGTGACTGGCAGTGCGTAGGCCGGGCGACCGACGAGCCTGTGCTCGCCGGGCCGACGGCCGCTGCATGGAACCCGCCGGACGGCCCATGCCAAGCATGAGGATGACGTGCGCTTTGGTGACGAGGTCCTCCTTCTCGTTGGCAGCGGCCTTGCGCCGCGCGGCCTCCAGCTCCTCGCGCCGGGCGGCGAACTTGGCCCCGGCGGCATTGATCTTGACGGCCGCTCTCCATTCACTCCTCTTCGCTGATTCCGCGTCCAACTTGGCGATCTCCTCCGGCGTGCACTCCGACCGCGGCTTCCTTGGCGCCTTCTTCTTCACCTTTGCGGTCGGGTCGACGGTCAGGCCGCCGGAACTCGGCGGGGCGTCAGCCATGGACGGGGGAGAGAGGGGGCGGCGGGAGGGACGTGGGAGGGTTTGGGGGAAATGGCGCCAAATGGGCGTGAGGTTGGTTTCTCCCACCGACAGGCGGGCCAGGGGAGGACAAGCGCGCGCGTCCCGCCCGTCCGCGCGCTGTCCGTTTCACCCCAAAACCGGCACAACTTTGGGCCGGGGATGGGTCGAAAGCGGACACAAAGCGGACAAAAGTCCGTTTGCGCCCGCGCGCTGGGCCGTCTCGTTTATTCCTTTTACCCCAAACGGACGGGGACGGACAGGATACGGTCGCGTGGTGGAGTTGGCCTCACGTGGCTGCCTGTCTTGTATTTTTCCATCTCAAATGGTCAACTTTAGACACCTAGACACGGGAAAAATATTCCATAAACCCCTTTTCGGTCACTGTCTGGCCTTCATACACAAGAAATCTCGTCTCCACTGAGTTGATGAGAACACGCATAAATGATTACTGTGCCAAAACTCGTTTGGTCAAAGGCGTGCACCCTCAAAATACCTACTCGTGAAGAGTGAAATTCCTTGGTAGTCAAAGGCATGCAACCCTCAAAATACTTGAAATTTCTAGGTTATCTGGAAGAGATATAGTACAAGAATTGATCCAGTCAGGTTCGGCATAAAGTGTGGAAATACAAAGGAAAAAGGGAAGAGCAACTTTGTCCTCTCCTGCGAGCTCCTACGAACCAGTACTCTGCCTACTCTACTTTCCAAGGACAGATCACATCCAATTATAAAATAAAATACTCTTTTTCTTTGTCCTAGTCAAATCCACTGTGCGAGCGATATGGCGTGGTCACTTCTTCAATCCATCCATGAACCGCGACGAGAGAGCTCTGAATTTTTGGACAATGCTCCCAGTTGGACCTCTTTTTCCAGTTCTGCCATGCTCTGCGCACGCCATAGCTCCTTCCTTTTTTACTACTAGCTGAGAAACTTCATGCTTTCGTGGGAAGGCCTAAAATGTTTTGACCAGTTATTAGTTCCGTCCCTCTGTGCCTAAATTTATATTATGTGGAAATACATTTGATAATGAATCTAATGATGTTGATTTCTTATTGTATATGTTAATATTTTTGTCTACAAACTTTGTCAAAATTTATAAAGTTTGACTTTGATCAAAGCTAATATGCGGAGTAAATAAAAACGGAGGGAGTACATCCCAACATCTGCAAATTGCGACACTGAATTTAAAAGCTTGGAGACGAATAGGAACATGTGGGAGCAGCGTAGGTAGAGCCAAGACCGGTGCAGGAGCAGCCTAGTTTAGGCCTTCCCGCAAACGTAGCTTGTGGGTTTGGTCACCGGATTGGACGATGGCGCATGCGCTATCGTCACGCATGGGTTTCTTTCTAGAATTCTTTACAGAGTCCGTCCGTCCGTCCGATGACTCGTCGCCATGTTTACCAAAGCACATGCCGTGGTTTACGGGGACTTTTGAGTCGAGGGTTTGATGTCAACTCTTACATATTGCGCGGAGGTTGAAAGCCGGCCTTGCCAACATTTATGGCCTCCATCTCCATGCTCTGCTCCTGAAGCAAGCAGAGCAGAGCTATCCTCTGTCAAGATTCTTCCGGGCTAAAATATGATTGCGTCCAACAATTAGGTTATTTATTATGAAGGCACTTGTTCATTGCGAGCGTTGACTTGATTCGAAACTAAGCTCTGAAAAAAATGCAGCAGCCTTGGCGTAGCGAAAAGTCATCAAGTCAGAGATGCTAGTATTTCGTGATTGCCGTGCAAGTAATGCAAATGAAATGACTTTTCTTTCGCTCTTGGTTTACGTGGGCTTAATATACTCCTACCGGACACGAATATTAAATCTTAAATCTCGCCCAAAATATGAAGGCCGAGGGGACTCCAACAGAAACCGAAGCTTCGCCCAGCACACGGTTGCAAACTGTTCGCCTGTAATTGGGAGGGAGAGGGACCCATGGGTCGCCGGCACACCATGGATGACCGAAGAAATGAAGAAGCGTCATCGATGATCGAGCCATCTGCAATCCATTTGGCGTTTCTGGAAGCTTCGCCATCTCCGCCAGAAAGAAAGAAAGCCGGCACCCCAAAGTACCAACCCGGCGAAAATGACAAGCTTGTTTAGCGAGTCGCCGTCACCGTCTCCCCACTTTCGGAGGCCGTTTCTATCCACCATTTCTTGACCAGCTATAAGCTACCGGCTGCGCTACTCCGAGTCTGTCTACGTATGACAGCTTTGTTTCTGCACTAATTAAACCACATTATTAAGTTATAAGCCGCCTATAAATAAACAAAATTAACAGCTCAAATAGTTGGCTTCATTCCCTTGTCTCCTGTCTTCTCCATCGTCTCCAAATGAAATCCTAATCAAATTTCTACTTGCCTCTCTGATGACTTGACTAATCCGATAACTAGTATCGATTACTTGTTAGACTTTTATTCCTAGTCTAGAATCCCTTGCTTGTACAAGATAGACTATTGAGGAGGGTTGAGTCATGAGACATGAGAGGAGCAGCCCCTAAACCCAAAGCCTACAGGTCTCTCCCTCGCTCGCTCATCCAAACGGTGCTTTTGTCCTCACCAACTCCCCTCTCCCAGATTTTAAGCGCCATTTCAAGCCCTCGGCAAGATCGCGTATCCTTTCTCTTCTTGCTTCCGCTTCGTCTCCTTCTCCCCCCTCAAATAAAAATTCCTCTGCAGCAGCAGCCCATCTTTAATGCAACACTCGCCGTAGTTACTCCCAGGCATCCACTTCAACCCAACGCTCTGCTCTACTCTGCTTCGCTTCCTTCCTTCCTTCCTCCCCTGTTTCTGTTTGTTTCTTGAACCCAAACCCAGCTTGTGCCCCGGTCAAAATCGCACTTTGGGATCACCATGGGCGGGGATTCGAGGTTCTCCCACTGACGCGGCTGGTCCGGCCGGTCGGCGACAGCGCACGCCATGGCCGAGGACCATGGATCGTCGCGGCACATGTCGTCCATGTCCATGTCGCACAAGGAGCTGGGCGACGACGACGCGCGGGTGGTGCATGTGGGCGACCCGGAGCGCACCAACGAGCGCCTCCAGTTCGCCGGGAACGCCGTGCGCACCGCCAAGTACTCGCCGCTCACCTTCCTGCCGCGGAACCTGTTCGAGCAGTTCCACCGCCTCGCCTACGTCTATTTCCTCGTCATCGCCGTGCTCAACCAGCTCCCCCAGCTCGCGGTCTTCGGCCGCGGGGCCTCCGTCATGCCGCTTGCCTTCGTCCTCGCGGTGACCGCCGTCAAGGACGCGTACGAGGACTGGCGCCGCCACCGCTCCGACCGCGCCGAGAATAACCGCCTCGCCGCTGTCCTGTCCCCCGGCGCGGCCGCCCAATTCGTCCCCACCGAGTGGAAGCACGTCCGCGTCGGCGACGTCGTGCGGGTCGGTGCCAACGAGTCGCCCCCGGCGGACATGGTCCTCCTCGCCACCAGCGACACCACCGGCGTAGCCTACGTGCAGACGCTCAACCTTGACGGCGAGTCCAACCTAAAGACTCGCTACGCTAAGCAAGAGACGCTGACGACGCCGCTCGAGCAACTCGCCGGCGCCGTCGTCAGGTGCGAGCGCCCGAACCGCAACATCTACGGCTTCCAGGCCAACCTGGAGCTCCAGGGGGAGGGCCGCCGGATACCGCTGGGCCCGTCCAACATCGTGCTGCGCGGCTGCGACCTCAAGAACACGTCCTGGGCCGTGGGTGTGGTGGTCTACGCGGGGCGCGAGACCAAGGCGATGCTGAACAACGCGGGCACGCCGACCAAGCGCAGCCGCCTGGAGACGCACATGAACCGCGAGACGCTCTTCCTCTCCGGCATCCTCATCGCGCTCTGCTCGGCCGTGGCCACGCTCTCGGGCGTGTGGCTGCGCACCCACCAGACCGACCTGGAGCTCGCGCAGTTCTTCCATAAGAAGGACTACCTCAAGGTCGGCAAGGAGGACAACGAGAACTACAACTACTACGGCATCGCGGCGCAGATCGTGTTCAACTTCCTCATGGCGGTCATCGTGTTCCAGATCATGATACCCATCTCGCTCTACATCTCCATGGAGCTGGTGAGGCTCGGGCAGGCCTACTTCATGATCCGGGACGCCAAGCTGTACGACGCGTCGTCCGACTCGAGGTTCCAGTGCAGGGCTCTCAACATCAACGAGGACCTGGGGCAGGTCAAGTGCGTCTTCTCCGATAAGACCGGCACGCTGACGCAGAACAAGATGGAGTTCCGGTGCGCGAGCATCGACGGCGTCGATTACAGCGACGTCGCACGGCAGCGACCTGTCGGTAGGGCTAGCTTCTCTCTCATTCTCAGTAAATTCTATCCAGTGGAGGAGTCTGGGCTGGGGTTTGATGGCCTTTGATTCATGGCAGAGGCCGAGCCGGCTTGGGCGCCAAAGGTGCCGGTGAAGGTCGACAGAGAGGTGATGGAGCTGGTGAGGAACGGGGGTGCTACAGAGCAAGGGATGAACGCCGGAGAGTTCTTTCTTGCCCTGGCAACGTGCAACACCATTGTTCCTTTGATCCTTGATGATGGCCCTGACCCAAAGAAGAAGGTGATTGACTACCAAGGCGAGTCGCCGGACGAGCAGGCGTTGGTTTCTGCCGCCGCGGCCTATGGCTTTGTGCTCGTGGAGCGAAGCTCCGGGCACATTGTCATTGACGTCCTTGGTCAGAAGCAGAGGTATACATCATCATTCATGATAGATTTGCATGGGGAACAAGGACAAATTGACCATGGGAATTTTGCTTTCATTTCATGATATACAGTTTGCCGTTAGTTTGTGTCTTCTAGTACGTACTAGTTGGGGAGGTTTCGTTGGTTTCTGGCCGTTGCTTGCATCTCTTTTTTTGGGCCTGCACGGCATGTGCTTCAGTCCATTTGTGGTAGTGCTAGCAAGGCAACCGCAGAACTTCAGATATTGCTTCACCTAAACTAACATTGGTTGATGACTGCAATAGGTTGAGTTGGTTTCCTTAATTTTTTCGTACATTCAGAATGTGCAACATACGCTTCGTTTTGCTTCAGTCCTATGTGCATCTGGCCATTACTAATAACTTTCACAAAACATTTAATCGCCTTTACCGGAATTATTGTGCAGGTTTGACGTCCTTGGTCTTCATGAGTTTGACAGCGACCGCAAGAGGATGTCAGTTATAATTGGCTGCCCGGACAAGACTATCAAGCTCTTTGTAAAAGGCGCAGATAGTTCCATGTTTGGAATCATCGACAAAACACTGAATCCAGATGTTGTCCAGGCAACTGAGAAACATCTCCATTCATATTCGTCAGTCGGCCTGCGAACCCTCGTCATCGGCGTGCGGGAACTTAGCCAGTCAGAGTTTCAGGAGTGGCAAATGGCTTACGAGAAGGCTAGCACTGCATTATTAGGCAGAGGCAATCTCCTACGCAGTGTGGCCGCCAACATTGAAAGGAACATGCGCCTGCTGGGAGCCTCCGGTGTCGAAGACAAGCTGCAAGATGGAGTTCCTGAAGCAATTGAAAAACTAAGGGAAGCAGGGATTAAGGTTTGGGTTCTGACAGGTGACAAACAAGAAACTGCCATCTCCATTGGCTATTCCTGCAAGCTTTTGACAAGGGACATGACACAGATTGTGATCAACAGCAATTCAAGAGAGTCGTGCAGAAAAAGTTTGGATGATGCAATCTCCATGGTAAACAAACTCCGGTCACTGTCTACAGACTCCCAATCTAGAGTTCCCCTCGCTTTGATCATTGACGGTAACAGTCTCGTCTACATTTTTGACACAGACCGGGAGGAGAAGGTATGCAATCACACTAGCATCTCTATAAGTGCAGTGATTTTCCCGCAAAAGGAAAAACAGAGTCATTTTCTTATAAATAACCCATGAAATGTCAATTTTCCAGCTTTTTGAAGTCGCGATAGCATGCGATGTTGTTCTATGTTGTCGAGTGGCTCCTCTACAGAAGGCTGGGATTGTTGATTTAATAAAGAAGCGAACAAGTGACATGACTCTAGCTATTGGAGATGGTACATTTTTTGTTTCAAACTAGTTCAGCACTTTCATCTTTTTCTCTGAGTTATTTGTTTTTTGTTATTAATCTGAAGAAGAATCATTTTTCAGGTGCAAATGATGTATCCATGATCCAAATGGCCGATGTTGGCATTGGCATCAGTGGTCAAGAAGGAAGGCAAGCTGTGATGGCTTCAGATTTTGCCATGGGGCAATTTAGATTTTTGGTCCCACTGTTGTTAGTTCATGGCCACTGGAACTACCAGAGAATGAGCTACATGATCCTATACAACTTTTACAGAAATGCTACTTTTGTCTTTGTGCTTTTCTGGTAAGTGCATTCCTTTTATTACCAGGTTCGTTCAATCTGCACTTAGAAATATACCTAAACCACGATAATCATTGCAGGTATGTACTTTACACTGGTTATACCCTGTCAACAGCAATAAATGAGTGGAGCAGTGTGTTATACTCTGTGGTCTATACCTCTGCGCCGACTGTCATTGTCGCCATTCTCGACAAGGATCTGAGTCGAAGGACATTGCTGAAATACCCCCAACTCTATGGTGCGGGGCAGCGCGAGGAGAGTTACAACCTAAGACTGTTCATTTTCATCATGGTGGACTCCGTTTGGCAGAGCCTCGCAGTTTTCTTCATCCCTTACGCCGCATACAAAAACAGCGCAATCGACAGCGCTAGCCTGGGAGACCTGTGGACGCTGTCTGTTGTCATTCTTGTCAACATTCACCTTGCCATGGATGTCATCAGATGGACTTGGATCACTCATGCAGCAATATGGGGCAGTATTGTGGCGACATGGATTTGCGTCATCATCATAGACTCCATACCCACCTTGCCCGGTTTCTGGTACATACTCATCCTTATTGATCCTTATTATTTGCTCGCCTATTGGAAAAAAGGAAACCTACATGCTCTTCAAATTTGAAACAGTATCCCACATGATTTCTGATTCTCTAACTGAACCACAGGGCAATCTACGAGGTGATGGGAACTGCATTGTTCTGGGCGTTGCTTCTTGCGGTGATTGTGGTTGGAATGATCCCTCATTTTGCCGCAAAGGCCATCAGGGAACATTTCATGCCCAATGACATCCAGATTGCGAGAGAGATGGAGAAGTCGCAAGATTCTCGTGATGCTAATCATCCAGAAGTCCAGATGAGTACATCCACTCGAGCTTAGGAGTAGGGGATCTTTGTTCATTCGCGTAGGCTAGAGTTACACCTTTCTCTTTCTGAAGAAATTACACCTTTTCCTTGGTTCTTTTTGTTGTGTGTATATAAAGCAATTCTTTCGGCAGTGAGCATGCTTCTTGTTGCTTGCTACCCTGTCAACTATCCAAAGGATAGATTTCTTGTAGCCATGCTGTGCGTCCGCCTGCATTTTTTTTGTTAATTTATATGAAAAGAATCGTACAGGAGTTAACTGTACATATTCAGGGACTGATTTATTTTATGAAGATTCTGAAACGGATGATACTGATTTCCGAGAGCTAACGTAGAAGCATTGCGTTTGTTGGGTGCACAAATAGACATGGGGAACAACAATATGTTTTTATCTGTCTAGCAGATCCCTCATATCGCGATACTATAAAATCAATTTATGGTTCCTTGTAAACTGTTTTTGCATTATGAAACTGACTCGGCTCGAACAGATACTAAAAACTGTACTATAAGCAAAAGAAATACGAGAAAGCTAAGTACCTGCCGACTAGTGGTTAGCGACAGGCACGCACGCTTCCGTCGTCCTCGGTTGTTGGCTCATTTTTTCAAAAAAGTAGCGGCAAAACCCCGCACCTACAAACTTTGACTATACCTGGTGACCATCTCAGCCAGCCACATGTTTATGTTTGAAGGTGGGCTAATTTTGTAGATACTTGATTACCGCGAGTAGGCCACTGCTATAGTGCAACCCTCCATCTATAGTGCAGATCTGGCGAACATAATTTATCATTTTTCCCTCTCCAGATCCTTTTGTTCGCCAGATCCGATTTTCTTGCTCTCCTTCCGATCCATTTTTTCCCTCTCCAGATTTTTTTTCGTTCAAGATCTTTTCACGCAAAAATTAGTGTGAACAAGAGAGGATTCAATCCTTGCACCACTAGTGAGCCAACTCAACTAGCCTACCACCTGACCTACAATTCCTTTCTTGAACAAAAGAAAGTAAATGGGCTATTTAACATGTCTCCGCTACTACGTATGCATAAAAAAGAGTTAATTTAGTGTTCGATTTTTTCCGCGCTTAGGTACCCCGTTCCTGCTAACTTTACCGACCGGGGGGGGGGGGGGGGGTGATGAAATATCCTCCGTTAACTTTCGTGTAAATAACATGATGACTCAAAATTCATAGACCTGATAACTTATGTACCCCGGTCCTAAAAACTTTATCGGCGAGGGTGGAGGTGGGGGAGTTGTTGAAACATACGACGGTAACTTCTGTGCAAATAACATGATAACTCAAACATGGCGGACCTGATAACTTATGTACCCCGGTCTTGATAACTTGGTCGGCGAGGGTGGGGGTGGGGCAAGTCGCTGAAACATGCCATGGTCACTTCTGTGCAAATAACATGATAACTCAAACATGGCGGACCTGATAACTTATGTACCCCGGTCCTGATAACTTGGCCGGCGAGGATGGGGTGGGGCAAGTCACTGAAACATGCCAAGGTAACTTCTTTGCAAATAACATGATAACTCATACACGGTAGACCTGATAACTTTGTCGAAGGGGTCGGGGTGGGGGTGTCGTTGAAACGTACGATGGTAACTTCTATGCAAATAACATGATAACTCACACATCGTAAACATGATAAATTATGTACCGGTCCTGGTAACTTTGTCGGAGGGGCCGGAGTGGGTGAGTCGTTGAAACAAACATACCATGATAGCTTCTATGCAAATAATATGATAACTCACACATCATAGACATTAAATTATGTACCCGGTCCTGTTAACTTTGTCGGTGGGGTTGGGGTTGGGGGGGGGGGAGTCATTGAAACATACCACGGTAACTTCTATGCAAATAACATGATAAATTATGTACCCAATCCTGATAACTTTATCGGCGGGGGTAGGGTGGAAGGAGTTGTTGAATCATACCACGATAACTCTTATGCAAATAACATGATAAATCACACATCGCAGACTTGATAATTTATGTACCCGGCCCTGGTAAATGTGGCGACTGTGACGAGGGATGGGGGGGGGGGGGCAATGCCGGTAATTTATATGTAAATAGCTTGTTAATAGACACATATTAAGCTGATAACTCACATACAAATGCCATTATAATTTTTTGACCTGAAATTTTTTTGTTGAAAAATATACACCCGGTAATTTCTATGTAAAAAGCATGATAATGTATACATCACAGATTTGATAACTAATATCTTACATTTTAAACACCATGGTATCTTTCATCCAAGGGAAAAAGTTTTTTAAACATTTTCATCGGTAATTTATGTGTTAAATTACCATACTTCCTCATGCCTTAACCTTCTCGTACTGTAGTTATCAGCCTTATCATGGTATAGTTATCATGTTGCTCATACCGTAGTTATCACGCTGGTCATGCCAAAGTTACCAAGCCAAACTTTATTTTTTTCCTGATATGGCAGAAATAAGAAAGGTTCAAATAACATTGTTTATCTACAATAGACAACAACAAAAGATGGTTTAGTTGGTTATTAGGCTCAATAGGTGTTGCATAGACCTAGGTTTGAATTCTCTTTTAAGCACTTTTATTTTATTTTCATATTATGCGATGAAAAACCAGAAAAAATCACAAGCGATTTACCACGGTTTTTGAGAGAAGGAAAAAAATCAGTGGAAAGCGAGCGTGGGAAGATAGCGATCACGTAGGAACTAGTCATGCGGATCTGTCGCTAACGACCAGTCGACTGGTCGTTAGCACAGTCCAAAGAAATATTATAATTTCCTCTCCTTTTTTGAGTTGTATAATTTCCTTTCCTCTTCCCCAACGTCCGCCACCGGCCAGACGTGGCCCAAAAGTAGCCGCCCCACGCTCGGCCGCCGCCATCAGGCCAGCCCACCTCCTGCGCCCGCGTCCCTGGTCGGTCGCGTCTCCTATGCCACTAGCGTTTCTAACGGCCGCCCATGCTGCGTGCCACCACTTGCGTCCAGGCCGCTTACTCAGGCGCCGCTCGGGTCGGACGCTGCCGAGGTCCTTCGCCTGCTCCCTGCTCGCGAGCTGCGCCGCCAGACCACCTACTCCGATGTTGGTTCGTTTACGGTTGACCTAAAAATCAACTCAAAAACTACAAGTATGAGGTATATAGGTAATAATATGCGGTGACCTACAAAATATTTATTGGGATCTGCCGTGTATTACGGGATCTATTGGGGTTTCTTCAACTAAAACTACAAATTTAAAGGTTTGGCCATTTTCACTGGATCTGCTAAAGAGCATCTCTAATCGATTCCTTATAATTTATAGGAGTATATGGCATCTTATACTTTAGAGGAGTATATTTGCTCCTCTAAAAAATTGTGGTTTCTAACAGAATCACTAAACTTAACTCTTTGAAAAAATTGAACACAAATTCAATGCAAATTTGATTCAAAATACTCCACGAAACTTGATTTGAACTCGACTCAACCTTGCATAAACTCTTTTACATAACATTTTTGAAGCATATATGTGGATTGCCTAGCTCTTTTCATCAGTTCAGATTTTTGGTTGCGTTGGCTAGTGCATGAAGCTTAATGCTATTTGTGAGATGCGTTGGAATTTTCCCTGAAGAGGAAGGGTGAATCAATATAGTAACTGATAAGTATTTCCCTCTGCGTGAACCAAGGTTATCGAACCAATAGGAGAATCACACAAACCCTAGTGAACAGTGTTAAGTTTCATGCACTAGCCGCCACAACCAAAAGTACGAACTGATGTAAAGGGCTAGTGCAATCCACATATATTGTAACACCCCCTCTCACGTGTGATAACATGGACACAAAGGGGGCTACCAGCAATTTTTAATAAATTGCAAAAGTCAGTATTTGAACTTAAGACCTTAGCTCCAATACCATGTTAAGCTTCATACACTAGCCAACGCGACCAAAATTCCGAACTGATGGAAAGGGCCAGTGCAATTTACATATAGTGTAACAAACAACATCTGCACACGTAAAAACAAATACTTGCACCCAATACGGACAAGAGGGTTGTCAATCCCCTTCAACTCGTTACTTGCAAGGATCAAATCTTGTATAGGTAGATAGATAAATTGCAAAACAAAATAAAAGGAGTAAAATTGCAGCAAGGTATTTTTGTTTTTAGTAATATGATTAAAGCAGACCCGGGGCCATAGTATTCACTAGAGGCTTCTCTCTCTAGAAACAATAGCATACGGTGGGTAGACAAATTACTGTTAGGCAATTGATAAGAAAACACATAGTTATGATGTTATTCATGGCAATAATCATGTATATAAGCATCACGTCTGTGACAAGTAGGCCAAAACTACTCTGCATCTACTGCTATTACTCCACTTCGAGAGCGCTTCTATGCTTGCCTCTCCAGGTATTAAGTTCATAACAAACAGAGTAACGCATGAAGTATGATGACATGATATAGACAAAGTAAACTCGAGTAGTATGAATAAACCCCATTGTTTTATTCTTAATGCCCACAATACAAATACGTGCCTCGCTACCCTTTCTATCACGAGGTGAGGACACCACAAGATTGAACCTATTACAAAGCACCTCCCCCACTAAAGATAAATCAATCTAGTTGGCCAAACCAAACAGATATATCAGAGAGAATACAAAGTTATAATAATCATGCATAATAAAGTTTAGAAAATAATCAATTACTTTCAATGAGTAATCTGATCATAAACCCACAATTCATCGGATCCCAACAAACACACCGCAAAAGAAGATTACATCGGATACAACTCCAAGACGATCGAGGATAACATTGTATTAAAGATCAAAGAGAGAGAGAAGAAGCCATCTAGCCACTAGCTATGGACCCGTAGGTCTGTCGTGAACTACTCACGCATCATTAGAAGGCAGCAAGGGTGATGTAGAAGCCCTCCATGATCGAATCCCCCTCCAGCAGAGTATCCAAAAAGGCCTTCAGATGGGATCGCGGAAGAACAAAAGCTTGCAACGGAGGAAAAAGTGTTTCAAATGGGTCTTTATTGTTTTTGGGAATATTTGGGAATTTACAGAGGTGGAATTATGTCAAACGGAGTTGCATGAGAGTCACGAGCTAAGGGGCACGCCCACCCCCAGGGCGTGCCATGTGAGCTCGTGGCTCTCCCGTAGGTCTTCTGGCCTCCTCCCGAACCTTCTAGGCTCCCTTTTGGTCCACAAAAATCACCGTAAAGTTTCATTGTGTTTGGACTTCATCTGATACTGATTTTATGAAAAGCCAGAAGCAAGCAAAAAATAGGAACTGACAGTGGGCACTGGGTTAATAGGTTAGTCCCAAAAATGATATAAAATAGTATAAAAATGCATATAAAGCATCCAAGATTGATAATATAACAGCATGAAACAATAAAAAAAATTATATATACGTTGGAGACGTATCAGCATCTCCGGAGACGTATCAACATCTCCAAGCTTAATTCCTGCTCGTACTCAAGTAGGTAAATGATAAAAACAAAAATTTTGATGTTAAATGCTACCTAGCATTTTTATCATGTAATCTCTTTACGGTATAAAAATTGAGAAACGATGAAGTAACAATATCAACATAATAATATCCATGAATATAAGAAGCATAATCATTACTTTTTAAAAATATACGATCCTTAATGAATGTTATCCCTACTAATTTTATCAAGTTAGCATAGGATGACTCTGCATATATATATATATATATGTATATATATATATATATATACATACACACACACACACACACACACACACACACACACACACACACACACACACACACATATATATATATCATGAGCACCCTGGTGACAAACCAGGCAATTGGATCGTACTTCTAACGTGCCTCAGCATTTTCAACCCCACACAATACATTGCGTGAGTGATACGTCTCCGTCGTATCTACTTCTCCAAACACTTTTGCCCTTGTTTTGGACTATAACTTGCATGATTTGAATGGAACTAACCTGGACTGACGCTGTTTTCAGCAGAATTACCATGGTGTTATTTATGTGTAGAAACAAAAGTTCTTGAAATGACCTGAAACTTCACGAAGCAACTTTTTGGAAAATATAAAAAATACCTGCAAAAGATGAAGGCCAGGGGGCCCACCACCTGTCCACGAGGGTGGGGGGCGCGCCCCTACCTCGTGGGCCCCCTAGAGCTCCTTCGACTCCAACTCCAACTCTATATATTGTGTTTCAGGGAGAAAAAATCAGAGAGAAAATTCATCGCGTTTTACGATACGGAGCCGCTGCCAAGCCCTAAAACCTCTCGGGAGGGCCGATCTGGAGTCCGTTCGGGGCTCCGGAGAGGGGAATCCGTCGCCATCGTCATCATCAACCACCCTCCATCACCAATTTCATGATGCTCATTGCCGTGCGTGAGTAATTCCATCATAGGCTTGCTGGATGGTGATGGGTTGGATGAGATCTATCATGTAATCGAGTTAGTTTTGTTAGGGTTTGATCCCTAGTGTCCACTATGTTCTGAGATTGATGTTGCTATGACTTTGCTATGCTTAATGCTTGTCACTAGGGCTCGAGTGCCATGATTTTAGATCTGAACCTATTGTGTTTTCATCAATATATGAGAGTTCTTGATCCTATCTTGCAAGTCTATAGTCACCTATTATGTGTTATGATCCGTTAACCCCGAAGTGACAATAATCGGGATACTTACCGGTGATGACCGTAGTTTGAGGAGTTCATGTATTCACTATGTGTTAATGCTTTGTTCCGGTACTCTATTAAAAGGAGGCCTTAATATCCCTTAGTTTCCATAAGGACCCCGCTGCCACGAGAGGGTAGGGCAAAAGATGTCATGCAAGTTCTTTTCCATAAGCATGTATGACTATATTCGGAATACATGCCTACATTACATTGATGAACTGGAGCTAGTTCTGTGTCACCCTAGATTATGACTGTTACATGATGAACCACATCCGGCATAATTCTCCATCACCGATCCATTGCCTACGAGCTTTCCATATATTGTTCTTCGCTTATTTACTTTCCCGTTGCTATTGCTATCATCACTACAAAATACCAAAAACATTACTTTTTACTACTGTTACCTTTTGCAACCGTTACCACTACTATCATATTACTTTTCTGCTAAATACTTTGCTGCAGATACTAAGTTTCCAGGTGTGGTTGAATTGACAACTCAGCTGCTAATACTTGAGAATATTCTTTGGCTCCCCTTGTGTCGAATTAATAAATTTGGGTTGAATACTTTACCCTCGAAAACTGTTGTGATCCCCTGTACTTGTGGGTTATCAAGACTATTTTCTGGCACCGTTGCGGGGGAGCATAGCTCTATTCTTTGAGTCACTTAGGATTTATATCTGCTTATCATTATGAAGAACTTGAAAGATCCGAGAACTAAGATTTATCCCTCAACTACAAGGGGAGGTAAGGAACTGCCATCTAGCTCTGCACTTGATTCACCTTCTGTTTTGAGTAAGCTCGCGACACCTAAACCTGCTTCTGCTATTTGTTCTGACATGTCGCATGTTATTGATGATGCCACTTCTGCTATACATGATACTTATGATGAAACTACTTCTATGCTTCATACTACTGTGCCACTTGGTGAAGTTCTTGATGAATAACTTGCTAGGGCTAGAGAGATTGAAAATATTGAATCTGATAATACTGATGAAATTGATGATGAAGACTTGCCTGCTATTCCTGAGGGTTGTGTTTTTGATAAAGAAGCTTCTTTAGCTATTTTAGCTTGCAAAGATAGATACTAACTCAAGAGGTTATTAGCTAAATGGAATAAGCAATATCTAAATGCTAGAATGAAACCTGACCTTGCTTTTGCTACTTCACCTATCTGTGTTACTGATAAGGATTGTGAATTCTCTGTTGATCCTGATATAATTACTTTGGTTGAATCTGATCCTTTTCATGGCTATGAATCTGAAACTGTTGTGGCACATCTTACTAAATTAAATAGTATAGCTACCCTGTTCACTAATGATGAGAGAACTCGCTACTTTTATATCCTTAAAATATTTCCGTTCTCATTAAAGGGTGATGCTAAGATATAGTTTAATTCTCTTGATCCTGGTTGTGTGCGTAGTCCCCAGGATATGATTTATTATTTCTCTGCTAAATATTTCCCTGCTCATAAGAAACAAGCTGCTTTAAGGGCTATATATAATTTTGTGCAAATTGAAGAAGAGAGTCTCCCACAAGCTTGGGGGAGGCTTCTCCAATTACTTAATGCTTTGCCAGATCATCCTCTTAAGAAAGATGAAATACTTGTTATCTTTTATAATGGACTAACCGATGCCTCCAGAGATTACCTGGATAGTTGTGCTGGTTCTGTTTTCAGGAAAAGAACACTGGATGAAGCTGAAATTCTATTGAATAATATGTTGACAAATGGAAATAATTGGACACCTCTGGAGCCAATTCCTGAGCCTATTCCTAAACCAACTCCGAAGAAGAGGGGTATTCTATTTCTCAATCCTGAAGATATGCAAGAGGCAAAGAAATCTATGAAAGAAAAAGGTATTAAAGCTGAAGATGTTAAGAATTTACCTCCTATTGAAGAAATACATGGTCTTAATTTACCGCCTGTTGAAGAAACATATGATCTTAATCCATTACCTATTGAAGAAACTTATGGTCTTGATAACCCGACACAGGTAGCAAAGGTAAATTCTCTCTATAGATATGATAAAGCTAAAATCCCATTTACTAAGTTTGCTAGCCCATGCTTAGATGAGTTTGATAAATTTATGGTTAAGCAAGAAGATTTTAATGCTTATTTTGGTAGACAATTGGAATACAATTCAAATATGCTTGAACACTTGGGTGATTATATGGCTAATGTCAAAGGTGAACTTAAACTTATTAGTAAACATGCTTCTATGGTTACCACTCAAGTAGAACAAGTACTTAAAGCTCAAAATGATTTGCTCAATGAATTGAATAGTAAGAATAATGATAATGTTGTTAGAGTTATGACTAGAGGTGGTAAAATAACTCAGGAACCTTTGTATCCTGAAGGCCACCCTAAGAGAATCGAGCAAGATTCTTAGAGAAATAATATAGATGCACCTAGTCCTTCTAAAAGGAAGAAAAAGAAAAATGATAGGACTTTGCATGCTTCTAGTGAACCTGTTATTGAAACATGTGAGAATCCAAATGATATTTCTATTTCTGATGCTGAAACTCAATCTGGTAATGAACCTGAAACTAGTAATAATGTTAATGATAATGTTCATGATGATGCTAAACCTAATAATGATAATGATATAGAAATTGAACCTGCTGTTGATCTTGATAACCCACAATCAAAGAATCAACATTATGATAAGAAAGACTTTGTTGCTAGGAAACATGGTAAAGAAAGAGAACCATGGGTTCAGAAACCCATGCTTTTTCCTCCCAAACCATCTAAGAAAAAGGATGATGAGGATTTTGAGCGCTTTGCTGAAATGATTAGATCGATCTTTTTGCGTATGCAATTAACTGATATGCTCAAAATGAATCCTTATGCTAAGTATATGAAATATATTGTTACAAATAAAAGAAAGATACCGGAAGATGAAATTTCCACCATGCTTGCTAATTATACTTTTAAGGGTGGAATACCAAAGAAACTTGGAGATCCCGGTGTACCAACTATACCATGCTCCATTAAAAGAAACCATGTTAAAACTACTTTATGTGATCTTGGAGCCGGTGTTAGTGTTATGCCTCTCTCTTTATATCGTAGACTTGATTTGAATAAGTTGACACCTACTGAAATATCTTTGCAAATGGCTGATAAATCAACTGCTATACCAGTCGGTATTTGTGAGGATGTGCCTGTTGTAGTTGCAAACGTTACTTTTTTAACGAACTTTGTTATTCTTGATATCCCCGAGGACGATAGTATGTATATTATTCTTGGAAGACCCTTTTTGAATACTGCAGGGGCTGTTATTGATTGCACTAAAGGCAATGTCACTTTTCATGTTAATGGTAATGAGCATATGGTACACTTTCCGAGGAAACAACCTCAAGTTCACAGTACCAACTCTATTGGAAAAATTCCATCGATTATATTTGGAGGTTTTGAATTTCCTCTTCCTACTGTCAAGAAGAAATATGATATTATTATTATTGGGGATGTGCATATCCCTGTTGAGGTAACATAGTGTTATTCAAAATTTCTCCAGTTCCATGTTATTCGGAATGAGTTCGTTAACAAGACTTGATGAACCTTGTTAGTGGACTCCTTTTGATGATCATGAGATGGATTAAACTAGAAGGCACAACCTTCTGTACCCTCCTTTTACTTTCTGTTATTTATATTAAATAAAATAAAAATAAGTATTTTCTGTCTGTTATCTGGTTATCCATGCAATATAAAAATACCCCAAAAATAAAAGTTCTCCAAATGCCCTGAAATTTAAATATGATTTTTTTCTGGAATATTTGAGAATATTTGGCACTGAGAACACAACAGGGGGTCAACCACCTGCCCACGAGGGTGGAGGGCGCGCCCTACCCCACTGGGCGCGCCCCCTGCCTCGTGGGCCCACGGTGGCCCTCCTCCACTTATCCTTTCACCCACACACTCCTTCTTCCTCCCCCAAACACGAATATCCAGCTCAAACCTGAGTCCAAGCTCATTTTGCTGCCATTTTCGATCTCCTTGCTCAAAGCACCTCTCACAAAACTGCTTGGGGAATTGTTCCTTGGTATGTGACTCCTCCATTGGTCCAATTAGTTTTTGTTCTAGTGCTTTATTCATTGCAAATTTTTGCTGCTTAGGTGACCCTGTTCTTGAGCTTGCATGTCAAATTTATATGGTCAAAAGTAGTTTTGATGCATGATATAGGCCCTAGGAACTTGTAGGAGTAGTTGCTATCAATATTACTAAGTTTGGTTTACTTTTATTTTGAAGTTACTAAAAATTTTCAGAATTTTTCAGAGGAAGAAAAATGCTTAGGAAAATGTTCCAAGGTGGTTCCTCAAGGAAGCAAGGACCCAGGCTTGCAATGCGTGATGCTGATGATGAGCCACCAAGAGACGCTCCAGTGCGTCCTTGTGAGTGGCCTTCTGAAAACTTTATGGATCGAGCGGGAATTAAGGAAGAATTCAACGCATATTTGCGCAACGCTGATCTTGTGAGCTTCGAGGAAGAGAAGTGCGGCCAGTATCACAATCTCACTAGTTCCTTTGTGAGGAGATTTGAATTTTCATCTTCACGTAATTCTCCAACTGTCCGGTTTGATCTTTATGAAAATTCTTATACTATGGACTTAGAGGATTTTACCATTGCGTGCAAACTTCCACAATGGGGTAGTATAAGGGATCCTCGCAAATCTGAATTTAGAGATTTTCCTGCTAGCATAACTGTGGGAGAATCTAGAGATTTTACACAAGCTACCATAGGGAGCATTCACTTTCTTGCTATACATTATTTTGCTCTCTTCATAGGTAGATGCATTAATGGTAAAGATGAGGCATGTCATATGTGTGTCCCTGACCTCAGTATTCTTAGGAGTGCTGTGTTAGGAGATAAATCTTATAATTTGGGAGCCATTGTTGCACGTAGGTTGCATCTTAATAGATTTAATGGAGATTTCTTTGGAGGAATTTATGCAACCCGCATAGCTAATTTTCTTGGTGTAGACATACGCGAAGATGATATTGAATTACCCCTGCTTACCTAGACTTTAATGCTATGGTTCACCACCAGTTTGTCGAGAGGAATGAATCACCTCTCCAGTATCGACTAATCTTTGACAGACGCCGTGCTGTCCATATTACTCTCCCTGCTCCTGCCTTCTTTGATCACCAGGCAAAATGAAGATATGTTATTACTAGAGAGGAGGCAGATGTAATGCCCCGTGATCGATGTGCCAGGTGTCCTCTAGTTATTCGCCATTGTTGCTTTGTCATTGCTTGCGTATCATGCATTGCATATCATGTCATCATGTGCATTTCATTTGCATACGTGTCCGTCTCATGCATCCGAGCATTTTCCCCGTTGTCCGTTTTGCATTCCGGCGCTCCGTTCTTCTCCGGTGGTCGTTTCTACCTTTCTTTCATGTGTGGGGATTAAACATTTCCGGATGGGACCGAGACTTGCCAAGCGGCCTTGGTTTACTACCGGTAGACCGCCTGTCAAGTTTCGTACCATTTGGACTTCGTTTGATGCTCCAACGGTTAACCGAGGGACCGAAAAGGCCTTGTGTGTGTTGCAGCCCAACACCCTCCCAAAGTGGCCCAAAACCCACTTAAACCTCCTCCATCATCTCGGTCGTTCGATCACGATCACGTGGCCGAAAACCGCACCTCATTTGGACTCTCCTAGCTCCCTCTACCTATAAATATGTGGCTCTCCCCGAATTTTTCGCGCAGTCCAACCCTAGATCCAACTCCCTCATCGCCGCCGGACAAAATCTCGCCGCGCCGGACATGTCCGCCGCCCCGCCGCCACGTCGCCTCAACCAATGGGGAGCCGCCACATCATTGCGCCGCCGCCCTCACCCAATCGGTGCCCGCCACCTCAGCCCACTGCGCCGCCCCACTTTGCCGCGGCCCGTGGAGCCCATCGCGGGCCCGCGCAGGCCCGCGTGCCACCGCCGCTCGCCCGCTGCGGCCCGGATCCCCCGCCGCCTGTGCTCCCGCACCGCGCGCCACCCGCCGGTCCCCGGAAGTCACCTCCGCCGTCGCCTCGTTCTTCGCCTCCGACGAACACCTCAAGCTCCGCCGCCATGTGCCTCGCCGGCCTTCCCCGAGAGCCCGCGCCTCCCCGCCTGCCTCGTCGGCGCGCCTCCCCGCCTTGCCTCACCGGAGCGCGGCGCCGCGCAGCTGCCTCGCCGCACCACCTCGCCTCGCTGTTCGTGCCTCGCCTCGGCTTCCGCGCCTCGCCGGAAGTTCGCCGGAGCTCATTCGGCCAGATCTGCCCCGGTGGATGAGATTCACCGGGAGATGAACCAAACGACCATCCCGAACCGGATCCACCTCGTCCCGGGTTGACTTTTGCGAGGTTAAAATTTCACTAAGTCCCCGAGATTTCCATGTTTCATATGCCCATTTTCATCATGTCGTAACTCCGCATCCGTAGCTCCGATTTACACATTTAGCATATCAAAATGTTCATCTCACAGAGTACATCATTTCATCTCATTGCATCATTTTCATTTGAGTTCATCTTGATGCCCGAAATGCTGTTAGAAGAGGGCTACTTGAGATAATTGTCAGATCTGCTACTCCATTTAGATATTTGTCATTTTTGCCATGATTAGTGTGTGCATGATATGCCCATGAGCTCTACATGTATTTTGTTATATGTTTTGCCATCTGTCTAGAGGTGCAACCCATGTATTTTTATGATGTGTGTGGTGACTAGCACAAGCTTGCAAAGTGGGGCATTCGTTAATGCTGATTTCAGGGACTTAGCATTTCCACTAAGTCCTTGAGCTGTTTATTTCATATGGCCATATGTTCATGTTGTTTCCTAGTGATCCGTGCCTCTTTTGAGGAGGATTAGTAAGGAAGTTTTGTTAATCTTATAGTGCTCTATCCATCCATGTCTTTGTTTGCAATTATGGAGCATCCTAGCTTGAGTCAATCGAGCTCTACTTTTGTCATTTCGTGAATCTGGGCAGATTGTCTACTTGTTAGCAATTTTGCCAAGCATGTTGTAGTTGATCCGTGCATACTATGTTAATGTTCTTGCCATGTCTAGCTTGTATAATGTGTATTCTTGATGGGTGTATGCTTAGATTGTCATGACTTGCTCTGTAGTGAGTGCATCGAGCTCGTAAACATGCCTACTTGATATCTGATTTGCATGCTCCAGTTTTTCACTAAGTCTGTAACCTGATTATGTTTTTGCCATGTTCACATGCTTGCAATTGTATTTTCTGATCCCTTTTGGCTCAAGGTCACTAAGGGACTTTTGTTAAGCTCTTTGAGTAGCTTCATGCCATGCCTTGCTTTGCCATGTTAAGTTCCTGTAGCATATAGTTTTCTTGCTTCAAAGTGTGCTACCCGATCTGAAATTCCAGGCTTGTGTTAATTTCACTAAGTCTGAATCCTGTTTACCAATTGCTCTTTTGCCATGCTTGTTTGAACCTGTTAATGGATGAATTGGCCGTAGCTCAGTGTTCATCTTTTGTTAAGCATCTTGAATGGATCCCTGCCATGTTTGAGTGCTGTAGCATGTTTAACTTGTTGCATTTTGATGGCTACTTGCTGTATATCGCAGACCAGTGCCATATTTGTTTTGCTTGCCATTTCCAAACCGTGCATCCGATTCTGGTGATCTTTATATCAATTTCAACCGAAATCACCTCACCTTTCCAGTGGCACACTTGGATTTCCAAGTTGAGGCCAGGTTCATTCATTCCCTTGCAAATCATGCATATGCATCGCATTCCGCATCCCGCATATCATATCTTGTTCATGTGTTGGTTGTTTACTATGTTGTGTGCTTCTTTCCGGTGTTTGCTTCTTCGGGTTGGTTCCGGTAACATCGCGTTTGTGAGGAACCGTTCGTCTACGTCCGTTTGTCTTCTTCATGGACTCGTTCTTCTTCCTTGCGGGATTTCAGGCAAGATGATCATACCCTCAAAATCACTTCTATCTTTGCTTGCTAGTTGCTCGCTCTTTTGCTATGCCTATGCTGCGATACCTACCACTTGCTTACCATGCCTCCCATATTGTTAAGCCAAGCCTCTAACCCACCTTGTCCTAGCAAACCGTTGTTTGGCTATGTTACCGCCTTGCTCAGCCCCTCTTATAGCGTTGTTAGTTGCAGGGGAAGATTGAAGTTTGTTCCTTGTTGGAACATGGAGATGTTGTTCCTTGTTGGAACATGTTTATTTGTTGGGATATCACAATATATCTTATTTAATTAATGCATCTATATACTTGGTAAAGGGTGGAAGGCTCGGCCTTATGCCTGATGTTTTGTTCCACTCTTGCCGCCCTAGTTTCCGTCATATCGGTGTTATGTTCCCGGATTTTGCGTTCCTTACGCGGTTGGGTATAATGGGAACCCCTTGACAGTTCGCTTTTAATAAAACTCCTCCAGCAAGGCCCAACCTTGGTTTTACCATTCGCCACCTAGCCTTTTTTCCCTTGGGTTAGGCCAGCCCAAGGGTCATCTTTATTTTAACCCCCCCGGGCCAGTGCTTGTCTAAGTGTTGGTCCGAACTGAGTAGACTGCGGGGCCACCTCGGGGAAACTTGAGGGCTGGTTTTACTCGTAGGATGTCTCATCTGGTGTTGCCCTGAGAACGAGATATGTGCAGCTCCCATCAGGATGTCGGCGCATCGGGCGGCTTTGCTGGTCTTGTTTTACCATTGTCGAGGATGTCTTGTAGAACCGGGATACCGAGTCCGATCGGAATGTCTCGGGAGGAGGTCTATTCCTTCGTTGACCGTGAGAGCTTGTCATGGGCTAAGTTGGGACACCCCTACAGGGATTTGAACTTTCGAAAGCCGTGCCCGCGGTTATGGGCAGATGGGAATTTGTTAATGTCCGGTTGTAGAAAACTTGAAGTTGACCTTAATTAAAATACATCAACCGCGTGTGTAACCGTGATGGTCTCTTTCCGGCGGAGTCCGGGAAGTGAACACGGTGTTGGAGTTATGCTTGATGTAGGTTGTTCTAGGATCACTTATTGATCATACTTTTATCGACCGTGCTTTGCCTTCTCTTCTTGCTCTCATTTGCGTATGTTAGCCACCTTATATGCTAGTCGCTTGCTGCAGCTCCACCTCATACCTTTTACCCTTCCTATAAGCTTAAATAGTCTTGATCGCGAGGGTGTGAAATTGCTGAGTCCCCGTGACTCACAGATACTTCCAAAACTAGCTTGCAGGTGCCGATGAGTCCGTGCAGATGACGCAACCAAGCTCAGGAGGAGCTCGATGAAGATCTTGTCCTTTGTGGTGTTTCGTTCTAGTTGATCAGTAGTGGAGCCCAGTTGGGGTCGATCGGGGACCTTGTCGCATTTGGGGTTCTTCTTTTATTTTGGTTCCGTAGTCGGACCTTGATTGTATTTGGATGATGTAATGCTTTATTCATGTATTTGTGTGAAGTGGCGATTATAAGCCAACTATGTAACTTCTTCCCCTATTTTTATTACATGGGTTGTGTGAAGATTACCTCACTTGCGACATTGCTTTCAATGCAGTTATGCCTCTAAGTCGTGCTTCGACACGTGGGAGATATAGCCGCATCGAGGGCGTTACAGCAGATGAGTACGAGAGGAGAGCGGAGGCCGCTCGTCGCCACGCTGCAGCTCAGGAGGCGATATCCGCTGCAACTCAGTACGACCCCAACTATTATTATGGATATCCGCCAGGCCAGCCGTGGCCATAGACCAACTTAGGCCAAAAGCCTAAGCTTGAGGGAGTACGTATTTCTCACCTACACTACATTTATGTTCACACACTCATTGCTAGATATCGGTGCTCATACTTTTTCATTGTATCATCCATGCTAGTTTATTTTCTTTTTATGCTTTCTTTTTGTGTGTTTAATAAACCTTAAGAAAAAACCAAAAAAAATAGTTGTAGCTTCTAATTAGTTTACTTCCAATGCTTGTAGTAGTAACTGAAAAGAAAACCCAAAAAGATTTCCTGTTCTTCTTTTGCTTGTTGGGAGCTCTCCCGTGTAAATAGTTTTATTCCTTTTCTTTTCTTTGGGGGTCGATAGGAGAAGACCTTAATTAAATTGTTGAAGTGGCTCTTGTATGCATAATTGTTGATCTGACAAAAGAGCCCATATTGCCTTGTCTTATCCTGTTTATTGAATGCTTGAAGATTCCAGCTTAGTCCAATGCACATGCACTATTATTATTATACACATCATTTGGTCGTGGAAGTGAAAGGCAATTATGACGATATATGATGGACTGACTGAGATGAGAAAAACTGGTATGAACTCGACCACTTTTGTTTTTGCAAATATGATTAGTTCATCGTTCCTGATTCAGCCTATTATGAATAAACATGTTTGCAATGACAACTAGAGATCATAGTTTCTTGAGCCATGCTTGATTAGCTATGAGTTATAATGGTTTACCTTGCGTGCCAACATGCTATTAAAATGGTTGTGATGTGGTATGATAGGGTGGTATCCTCCTCTGAATGATTTAAGAGACTTGACTTGGCACATGTTCACGCATGTAGTTGAAACAAAATCAACATAGCCTTCACGATATTTATGTTCGTGGTGGATTATATCCTACTCATGCTGGCATTCGATGTTGACTAATTTTAATGCATGCTCATGACTGTTGTCGCTCTCTAGCTGGTCGCTTCCCAGTCTTTTGCTAGCCTTCACCTGTACTAAGTGGGAATACTGATTGTGCATCCAATCCCTTAAACCCCAAAGTTATTCCACATGAGTCCACCGTACCTACCTATATACGATATCTACCTGCCGTTCCAAGTAAATTTGTATGTGCCAAACTCTAAACCTTCAAATAAATATCTTGTTTTGTATGCTCGAATAGCTCATGTATCAACTAGGGCTATCTGTATCTTCCATGTTAGGCGGGTTATTCTCAAGAGGAGTGGACTCCGCTCCTCACTCATGAGATAAATGGCTGGTCACCGGGATGCTCAGTCCCATGCTTTATGCAAATAAAATCAAAATAATTGCAAACAAAACTCCCCCGGGACTCTTGTTAGTTGGAGGCACTCGTTGTTTCGACAAAGCCATGGATTGATGCTTTTTGGTGGAAGGGGGAGTATAAACTTTACCATTCTGTTTGGGAACCGCCTATAATGTGTGTAGCATGGAAGATATTGCCATCTCTTGGTTGTTATGTTGACAATGAAAGTATACCGCTCAAAATTTTATTCACCTCTATTTCAAAATCGAGCTTTGGCACCTCTACAAATGCCTGCTTCCCTCTGCGAAGGGCATATCTATTTACTTTTATGCTGAGTTATCATCCTCTTATTAAAAAGCACCAGTTGGAGAGCACCGCTGTCATTTGCATTCATTATTGTTATTTTACATTGAGTATGACTTGACTGGATCTCTTTTACCATGAATTACAATGTCTAGTCAGTCCTTGGTCTTTAAAGGTGCTCTGCATTTATGTTTTGCGGTCTTAGAAAGGGCTAGCGAGATACCATCTTGTTATATCATATTATGATTGTTTTGAGAAAGTGTTGTCATCCGAGATTTATTATTATTTCTCGCTAGTTGATTATGCTATTGATATGAGTAAACTTGAGACCTAAGCGTTATTGCGAATGTGGTTAGTTATAATCTTTGCTGAAACTTGAATCCTGGCTTTACATATTTACAACAACAAGAGCAAACAGAGTTTGTAAAAGTTTTTCTTGATCACTTTCAGTTTGTCAACTGAATTGCTTGAGGACAAGCAAAGGTTTAAGCTTGGTGGAGTTGATACGTCTCCGTCGTATCTACTTTCCCAAACACTTTTTCCCTTGTTTTGGACGATAACTTGCATGATTTGAATGGAACTAACCCGGACTGACACTGTTTTCAGCAGAATTACCATGGTGTTATTTATGTGCAGAAACAAAAGTTCTCGGAATGACCTGAAACTTCACGGAGCAACTTTTTGGAAAATATAAAAAATACCTGCAAAAGATGAAGGCCAGGGGGCCCACCACCTGTCCACGAGGGTGGGGGGCACGCCTGCCCCCTAGGGCGCACCCCCTACCTCGTGGGCCCCCCTGGAGCTCCTCCGACTCCAACTCCAACTCTATATACTGTGTTTCGGGGAGAAAAAATCAGAGAGAAGAATTCATCGCGTTTTATGATATGAAGCCGCCGCCAAGCCCTAAAACCTCTCGGGAGGGCTGATCTGGAGTCCGTTCGGGGCTCCGGAGAGGGGAATCCGTCGCCATTGTCATCATCAACCACCCTCCATCGCCAATTTCATGATGCTCACCGCCGTGCGTGAGTAATTCCATCATAGGCTTGCTGGACGGTGATGGATTGGATGGGATCTATCATGTAATCGAGTTAGTTTTGTTAGGGTTTGATCCCTAGTGTCCACTATGTTTTGAGATTGATGTTGATATGACTTTGCTATGCTTAATGCTTGTCACTAGGGCCCGAGTGCCATGATTTCAGATCTGAACCTATTATGTTTTCATCAATATATGAGAGTTCTTGATCCTATCTTGCAAGTCTATAGTCACCTATTATGTGTTATGATCCGTTAACCCCGAAGTGACAATAATCGGGATACTTACCGGTGATGACCGTAGTTTGAGGAGTTCATGTATTCACTATGTTTTAATGCTTTGTTCCGGTACTCTATTAAAAGGAGGCCTTAATATCCCTTAGTTTCCGTAAGGACCCCGCTGCCACGGGAGGGTAGGACAAAAGATGTCATGCAAGTTCTTTTCCATAAGCACGTATGACTATATTCGGAATACATGCCTACATTACATAGATGAACTGGAGCTAGTTCTGTGTCACCCTAGGTTATGACTGTTACATGATGAACCACATCCGACATAATTCTCCATCACCGATCCATTGGCTACGAGCTTTCCATATATTGTTCTTCGCTTATTTACTTTCCCGTTGCTATTGCTATCATCACTACAAAATACCAAAAACATTACTTTTTACTACTGTTACCTTTTGCTACCGTTACCACTACTATCACATTACTTTGCTACTAAATACTTTGCTGCGGACACTAAGTTTCCAGGTGTGGTTGAATTGACAACTAAGCTGCTAATACTTGAGAATATTCTTTGGCTCCCCTTGTGTTGAATCAATAAATTTGAGTTGAATACTTTACCCTCGAAAACTGTTATGATCCCCTATACTTGTGGGTTATCAGTGAGACATGGATATAACACTATAGATGTAATAGAATGTGGTGGTAGAGATCAATAAGGGAAGTCAAAAAGGAAGAAAGTCTCGCATCAGCGCTGCTGATCAGCGGGCAATGGAGAGGCCCACCAATCGATATCAGTGCGAGGAGTAGGGATTACAATGCAACGGGTGCACTAAGAGCTATAAGTGTATGAAAGCTCAACAGGAACTAATTGGGTGTGCATCCCACTTGCTTGCTCATGAAGACCTCGGGCATTTGAGGAATCCCATCATTGGAATATACAAGCAAAGTTTTATTATAAAAAAAATCCCAGTAGCATATGAAAGTGATAACTTAGGAGACTCTCTATATGAAGAACATGGTGCTACCAACATCCTCTGAAGCTTGCCGCCAGATGCCGATCTGGAGGAGCTCAAGGCCCTTGTCGCACCTATTGTGGACAGGGTGAGCGGAATCAGGAGGGTCGAAGGTGACCGCATAGACTAGGCCATCCATCTTCTTCTTTCCTTGTCGCTGTCAATCATGTCATGAAAAACAGTCTGTTAGAGCTGCGACAAGTTATTTCTGTAATATACTCTATCCTGGGTAGTAATGACTATGTTATTTCCTTTACTTAATTCCTTCCCTTGTATGTTTTTACCCTACGCTTTTAGGGAACTTGCCGGCGTGAGCACCCTTGCCGCGAGCGCTGAGTGCGAAACGTCAGCAGCCCGCTGGTGGTGCCGCAGCCGACAAGAAACCTTGTCGCGGCTAGTCGCAGCTCACTTAAGTTGTTGAGCGGACTCGAAACAACAGTAAGGGCGCAACTAGCTACGAGTTGGTTCCTCCGCGCACAGGTTTTCCATACAAAGCACGGTCGTTCAAGGAAAATAACTCTATAAATTTAAGAATCTGATTGCTCAAACTTTGGCAAACTTATCTTTTCTGTTGTTTGCTTCCCGGCAAGGCGAAACCTTCTTGAACGACGCCTGGTCCATGCCGTATCTTCTCCTTCCCCCCGGCAAACTTGTGCGCGAGAGAACCTTCTTTTCCTTGCGAAAAAGAAAGTGGACGAAATAACAGTATGGAGCCTTATGGCTCGTTGTTGCTGACCGGGTGTAAGTGCTGCACAAAGTGTCAGATAACACATGCAAATAATAAAAAGCATGAAAATCGACAAGGTGTGCTGAGCATTTGATATTTATGCACGGGATCTGCGCCCGGCTTTGTACAAAGGATTACATGCAACAGCGGCAAGACTTGTACAAAAGGTGGTTGCCGGAACGGGTTCCGGCAACCGCGCCCTACGGGTAAAACTTGCGAAGATGCTCAATATTCCAGGAGTTGCTCACTGGGATGCCATCTTCGGTCTCTAGGCGGACAGCGCCAGGCCTAGTGACTCATTTTACCCAGTAAGGGCCTTCCCACTTCGGCGTCAACTTGTTGGAATTCTTGGCGGACTGAACGCGCCGAAGAACAAGGTCGCCTTCCTCGAGACTTCTGGCGTTAACTTTGCGGCTATGGTAGCGGCGCAAAGCTTGCTGGTAGCGAGCAGCTCGCACAGCAGCCTGAAGACGGTCTTCCTCAAGGAGCAGCGCGTCATCTTGCCGCAGCTGCTCTTGCTCAAGCTCATCATAAGCGAGCACTCGAGGCGACCCGTATACGAGTTCCGTGGGGAGAACTGCCTCCGCTCCATAGACTAGAGCGAAGGGTGTCTGGCCAGTGGCTCGATTTGGCGTCGTCCTGATCGACCAAAGAACCACCGGCAGCTCCTCGATCCAGTTTCTTCCGCACTTGTGCAGCCTGTCAAAAGTTCTGGTCTTGAGCCCGCACAGCACTTCAGCATTTGCCCTCTCCGCTTGACCGTTGCTTCTCGGGTGAGCAACAGAAGCGAAGCAGACCTTGGCGCCAAGATCTTGGACGTACTGCATGAAGGTGCGGCTCGTAAATTGCATACCGTTATCGGTGATTATCCTATTAGGGATCCCGAAATTGCAAACAATCGACCTGAAGAACTTGACCGCTGACTGTGCTGTCACCTTCCTCACTGGGTCCACTTCCGGCCACTTTGTGAACTTGTCGATCGTAACGTACAAGTACTCAAAGCCCCCGACAGCTCGGGGGAAGGGGCCGAGGATGTCGAGCCCCCAGACCGAAAATGGCCAGGATAAAGGGATCGTCTGGAGAGCCTGAGCTAGCTGGTGTATCTGCTTGGAATGGAACTGGCACGCTTCACACTTGGTTACTTGTGCAGTTGCATCCTGGAGGGCTGTCGGCCAGAAGAAACCTTGCCGGAATGCTTTGCCGACAAGTGCTCTTGCGCCAATGTGGTGACCACATATGCCTCCATGTATCTTTGACAATAGCTTTTGTCCATCTTCCCGGGGAATGCACTTCAATTTCACACCGTTGAGTCTTCTTCTGCACGGTATGTTATCGACAAACTGGTACATACTAGACTGCCGGGCTACTCTTTCCGCTTCTTCTTGCTCTTCGGGAAGTTCTCCTGTCTGAAGGAAACGGACAATCTGCTGTGCCCATGTTGGAGCTTGCGGCTCGACAACGAGGACTAAAGGCATATCTGCTGCTGCGGGAACATCCGCTTCTACGGCAGGAACCTACGGCTCTGCCGGAGCTTGACGTTCCCCGGCAAGCTTGCCGGAGCAAAACTTGTCGGGAGCGTCTGCTTCAACGGAACAAACCCTGGGATTTGCCAGAGCAGACTGTTCCTCAGCACTGTTGGTGTTGATCTTGGGGACCTTTTTGGTGGCGGCTTCGGGAAGATCTGCCGGAAAATAGTCGCCAGAAATCAACTTCCTCTTCTTGCTCTGTCCAGTTGACGGTGTTACGGACGGCTGAGTTAATTTGAGCACAAAAATCCCTGGTTCCATAGGTAATTTAAGTGCAGCGCACTTTGACAGGCCATCGGCAATGTCATTTTGAGCTCTCAGGACATGCTCCATCTGCAGGCCGTCAAAGTGCTCTTCTAGCTTTCTCACTTCGTCAACATAGGCTTCCATCAAAGGACTCTGGTAATTCTTGTTCACTTGGCGGACGACAAGCTGCGAGTCACCCCTGACAATGAGCTTCTTAATCCCATGTTCTGCCGCGATCCTGAGACCGGCAAGCAAGCCTTCATACTCTGCAGTATTGTTTGTCGCTTGCTCCTTGGGAAAGTGCATCTGGACTATGTACTTGAGGTGCTCTCCGGTGGGTGCGACAAGCAATACACTAGCACCGGCGCCTTGCAGCGAGAAGGCACCGTCAAAGTACATGAGCCACTCTTTGTTTGTTTCCTTGGCGGGGATGCTCATCTCCGGAATTTCTTCGTCTGGTGTTGGCGTCCACTCTGCTATGAATTCTGCCAATGCTCTGCTTTGGATAGTTGAAGTGCTCTCAAACTTGAGGCCAAAGCTTGACAGTTCCAATGCCCACTCGACAAGCCTGCCTGTCGCTTCTGGATTCTGCAGTATCTTTTTCAGCGGAAAGCGAGTGACAACTGTGATCTCATGTGCCTGGAAGTAATGGCGCAACTTTCTCGAGGCCATAAGAAGGCCGAAAAGCAACTTCTGCACACCAGAGTACCTTGACCTAGCCCCCTGCAGAAGGGAACTGACAAAGTAGACTGGGCGCTGCGCCATTCTCTTTTGCACCTCTTCGCATGCCTGTGCAGATCCATCCTTGTCGGGACCAGAGCTTGTCGGGGGAGCCCCCTGCTTGTCGCTGGATGCGCTTGCCGCAGTTGCTGGCTCGTCATCTGCCTCCCTCTCTGCCACTAACGCAGCACTAACCACTTGATTGGTGGCCGCAATACACAGCAACAACTTCTCTTGCGGTTTAGGTGCGACAAGTGTTGGAGTGGAGGACAGGTATCTCTTCAAGTCCTGCAGCGCAGCCTCCGCTTCTGGAGTCCATTTCATTGGACCTGCCTTTTTCAAAATTTTAAAAAATGGCAGGGTGCGCTCAGCAGACCGAGAGATAAACCTGCTGAGAGCAGCCACGCAGCCGGTAAGTCTTCGTACATCCTTGACGCGCTTTGGTGCTTCGATCTGCTCGATGGCCTTGATCTTGTCGGGATTGGCTTCAATTCCCCGCTGAGACACAAAGAACTCGAGAAGCTTGCTGGAAGGGACTCCAAACACACACTTCTCGGGGTTGAGCTTGAGGTTGATCTTGCGCAGATTTGCAAATGTCTCGTCTAAATCTTGAATTAGAGTTGCCCTGTCTTTGCTCTTGACCACTATGTCATCCATGTAGGCTTCTACATTTCTGTGTATCTGTGGCTTCAAAGCGACATGGACCACTCTTGCAAATGTTGAACCAGCATTTTTTAATCCGAAAGGCATCCGTATGAAGCAGTACGTGCCACATGGAGTAATGAATGCGGTTTTCTCCTCATCCTCTTCTACCATGAAGATCTGATGGTATCCTGAATGTGCGTCAAGAAATGAAAGCAAATCACATCCGGCTGTGGAGTCAACAATCTGGTCAATGCGCGGCAAGGGAAATGGATCTTTGGGACAAGCTTTATTAACATCAGTAAAGTCAATACAAAGCCTCCATTTTCCATTCGCCTTGCGCACGACTACAGGATTGGCCAGCCACGTGGGATGGAGCACTCCTCTGACAAGGCCTGCTGCTTCCAATTTCTTGATTTCTTCTGCTATGAACTCTTGGCGCTCCACTGCCTACTTCCTGACCTTCTGCTTGATGGGCCGCGCATGAGGACAAACGGCAAGATGGTGCTCAATTACTTTCCTGGGAACACCGGGGATGTCAGACGGCTGCCACGCAAACACGTCGACGTTCGCCCGCAGGAAAGCAACGAGCGCGCTTTCCTATTTAGGGTCAAGCGTGGCACTGATGGTGAAGGTACCACCAGTGCCGTCCTCCTTGGCGGACACCTTCTTGGTATGTGGTGGAGCTGCCATTGCCTTCTTACACTTGCCGGTGGAGCTCAATGGTGCCTCCTCGACGGCAGCGCAGCACTCCGGGGAGGTGCGCTTGCCGGAGTGGGCATCAGAGCTCTTGCCGGACTTGGTCTTCTTCTTCCCTCCGGGAGCTTCAGCGGCAAGTGTCTTGCGATCTGTTGCAGCTGTTGCTTCCCTGTAGATCTTGTCGGCGTAGATAAGGGCGTCTTTCTTGTCGCCAGGGACAGAGATGACGCTTATCGGGCCTGACATCTTGAGCATGTTGTATGCATAGTGAGAGGCTGCCATGAACTTGGCGAGTGCTGGACGGCCAAGTATCCCATTGTAAGGCAATGGAAAATCGGCAACGTCAAAAGTGACCTTCTCCATTCTGAAGTTCAGCTCGCTGCCAAATGTTACCGGCAACGTGACCTTCCCTTTCGGCTTGCTCCTTCCCGGGTTAATTCCTTGGAACGTGCCGGTCTCTTCGAGCTCGCTATCAGGGATCTGGAGTTTCTGGAGCACAGCGGAGGAGATCAAATTTAAGCCGGCCCCGCCATCAACTAGCATCATAGTGACTTTGAGGTTGCAAATTGTTGGCGAAACCAACAACGGCAAGCACCCGACCGCAGTCGTGCGATCAGGGTGGTCCTCAATGTCAAAGATGATAGGCGTGCTGGACCATTTCAGAAGTTTGCGTGATTCGACAGGTGGTTCTGCCGCATTGACTTCCCGCGCCCATTGCTTGAGTTGGCGGTGGGAAGTATGCAGAGAAGCACCGCCGTCAACACACAAGACTTCTGTAGCTTTCTGAAACTCCTGCTCACTGTTCTCGACATCATCCATGTCTTCGTCGTCGTCTTCGTCTTCATCCTTGTCGCGGCCGCGGGGAGGTCTGTCTCCTTGCCGCTGCTTGGCCTTGCCGCGGCGTCCTCCTCGGCCGGCGCATTTCTTGCCGGCTTCTCCACCGCCTCCTTGGGCCCTCTCCTTGTCGCGCCGCTCATACTCAGCCTTTTGCTGCTGGACAAGCTGCTCGACCTTCTTGCAGCTCTGGAGGTCATGGCCTTTGGTGCGGTGGATCTTGCAATACTGCTTGTCGATGCCGTCCTACTTGTCGGCAGCTGCCACAGCCTGGCAGTTGGTGCACGCGGCAACCTCCTTGCCGGAGCTACCAACTTTGGCTTGCTTGGCGCCACCGTCGTTGCCGGACTGCTCAACGAGTAGCACCTCTTTGTACTTCTTCTTCCTGTTGCGCCGCCGGTTTTTCTTTGCCCGGGCGACATCCTCACTATCAGATCCTCCTGCTCCTGTAGTCTCTCCAGGGAGTTTCCTCCCTTCCTCAGCGCGTGCGCACTTGTCGGCCAGGGCATATAGCTCACTGACGTCTCTGATCCTGCTCATCGCCATCTCCTCCCGCATCCCGCGATTACGCACGTTCTGATGGAACGCGCTAATAACCGCGGCAGGGTGGATATCTGGGATGTTGCGCTGTACACGGCTGAATCTCTGGATATACTTGCGCAGGGGCTCTCCTTCCTTCTGGGCGAGCAGGTGAAGGTCACTCTCTTGGCCATGAGGTTTGTGGCCGCCTGTAAAGGCGCCGACAAACTGATGGCACAAGACCGCCCAAGAGGATATGGAGTTGTCCGGCAAGTGCATGAGCCAGGACCTGACTTCGGGCTTGAGCACCAGCGGGAAGTAGTTGGCAAGGACCTTGTCGTCTCGCCCCCGGCAGCTTGCACCGCAATGGTGTAGATGCTGAGGAACTCTCACGGGTGCGACTTGCCGTCGTACTTCTCTGGTACGTCTGGCTTGAAATGCTTCTGGCTGGGCCACTGGACTTGCCGCAGCTCACGAGTAAACGCAGGGCAACCTACCGCGTACGGCAAGTCGCCTGGTTCTCCGGGCACATGCATGTCAACAGAGGGCCCAGCGCGCAGGTCTGATTGACGCCGTGCTTCTCTTCGGCGCTCGATGCGTGTTCGAGCGTCTTCTTGCTGTTGTTCATGAAGAACTTGGCGCTGATCGCGACGAGCTTGCGGATCTGATGACGCGGTGGAGTCGCTGTCGAGGTGGATCCGGCGAGTCGGCGATCTTGGCCTTCGAGGCGGAGAGTGCACAGTTGTTGCACCCTCCCCGGTCTTGTCGCCACCGGCTCGCGCCTGACTGATTTGCCGTGACTGCGATGCGCTCGGCTGCCGTGGGTTGTCGCCGTTGGCGAAGCTGATGAGGCTCTGGATAGTGGCCCTCCAGTCATCGATCTTCTCTGGTGCTGGAGGGTAATCTAGGAGCAGCTGAGCTCGTGCCAAAGCTTCTGCCGGAGTGGCGGGCGGTGGCGGCGAACGGCGCGATGAACGGGATATGCTCGGACTTCTAACTACGTTAGAAGGAGCAGCATCTCGTCCAAGCGACCGTGCCCCGCTCGCGCCGGCACGCTGGCGTGCATGCTGGTCTTGAGCACTCCGGGATCCGCCAGCTTGATCTTGGCCCAGCAAACGTATGGTACCATGAGTACCATGACGCTGCTGGTCCTGCGCCTCCTGAGATGGGCGCGGTGCGTGTACGGACGCCGAGGTCTTAGAGTGCGCTCGGTCGTTGTGGGAGCCGACTACGCCGCCGATGTGCAGCGCAGTCTTGTCCTTGGACCTGGCAGCACCATGAGCCTCCTCGTCGGCGCCCGTTCTCCCGCCGGTGTTTACTCCACCAGCCGTTCGCTCTTGCGGTGGTGGGCTCGGCGCAGACGGAGCAGCTGCCTCCGAAGCCTTCTTCTTCGGCGGCATGTTGATGAAGATGATGAGGATTCGGCTCGTGCGAACGCAGGATCAGATTCACGCAACCTCGACGCACCCCCTACCTGGCGCGCCAAAGATGTCGGGGGGACTGATCCCACGGACACCTATGGGACCACGGCGGACCGGGGCCCCTTTCGGTTCGGCAGGGGGGCGGAGAGTGCACAAAGAGCAGATCGAGGCGAAGCGCACGAGCAACGCGATCAGTTTACCCAGGTTTGGGCCGCACGGATGCGTAAAACCCTACTCCTGCTTTGTGGTTGTATTGATTTCTTGCTCGGGAGCGATGAGTGCTACAGTACACTCAAGCGACTAGTGAGACCGAGCGTCCGAATGATCGTCCCTCCTCTACGTTGCGCATGGGCCTCCTTTTATATGCCAAAGGGGTCACCGACAGGTGGCAACATAGATGAGGGTAAAAATGGAAAAGACGTGGTGGTTGGCACCACCGCCTACTATAGTGTATCATACCTAACCTAAGCGGCAGGGGACAAAGGCATTAAATGCCTGTCTGCATCACCTAGACGGTGCAGAAAGGGACCGTCAGGGGCGCCACCGCTTGCCACGATGGCAATCTTGTCAGCGCCGCTCGCCACCATGTACCTCTGGCTGCATAGCCTTCCGCCACGTACGCCTGGAAGGGTCCCAGAGCGACACGTTGGTGGATGTGCTGGAGCGCAGGTATAGGATGGAAGCTTGCCGCGGCAAGCGCCTTGTCGCGGTTATTATCTTGTCGTGTCCAGGAGCTAGTCGCTCATTGGGTCTTGCCGGGACACATGGTGCGCTACGGCAAGTTCCTTGAGATGCCTTGGTTGACCTCCCCGGCAAGCTCGTCTTGCCGGGGTCTTGTCTCCTTCCCGGCAAGCTCCTCTTGCCGGGGTCTTGTCTCCTTGGTTTGGATACTTTGTTCTTAGGTGCAGAAAGGGATCACGGAGGATCTTGGCGGTCGCCTGGCAAGCCTTGCCGCGGGATGCTACGACTGCCCGTGCACAAGTTCGGGATACTAAGGTACCCCTATTTTAGTACACCGACATTGTATGTCAATCATGTGTTAAAAAATTCAGGATTTTATCACATTCCAGTGAAGTACAGTAATTCAGCACTGAGCACAAAAGTTTCTATTTTTTCACAGAAACAAGTCAACTATTATCCAAATCACCCCAAAGGCTTTACTTGGCACGAACACTAATTAAAACATAAAAAATCAATCATTACAGTAGCAAAAATTGTGTGAACACACAAAAATAGAAACTAAAAACAAAAATTTAAGATAAATATTGGGTTGCCTCCCAACAAGAGCTATTGTTTTATGCCCCTAGCTAGGCGTAATGCATAGTTTCAAGTGTTGCTAAGGTAAATCATAAGGGAGCTCATCCATATTCATCTCATATTCCCTTCTTTTAGCAACAATATTTCTAATTGGTAAGCAAAAATAATTGAAGGGGCTAAATTTTATAGGGTAACGATCCGTGAGACCAAGTTTAGGAGGAGGAGGAGGCTCCTCTTTAGGCCCCTTACAAGTGATGGTTATTTCTTCATTATACAAGTTTCATTAGAGGTATTCCCTTAGCTTTTCCATAAGCACACAATCCAATCCAAGATTTCCTACCACATATTGGTCATTATGTTCAGAAATTTTATCAACCAAAACAATTGGGGGAACCTTTTTTCTAAGATTCTCACTATAAGCAGCCTAATCCATTGATTTTAATTTCCTTACCTCCTCTTGATCATAAAGAATTTCTTCTATAGTGAGAAAATATTTCTCTTGCTTATCTCATAACATGGCTAAATTCATGAACTAGAAATATAGTAGCTAAACGCTTAGTAGGACGATCATGAATACTGGAAAATTATAGAGACAACCATTGTATACAAGGATCCATGTGCACAGATTGTCTCTCAAATTCAAGTATAAGCAAAGATATGGCATCTGTAAGAGTATTAGTTCTAGTAAGAATTGATCCACCTATCACAGGTAGCAAGCCAATACAAGTAAAGAAATCTTGGATAACACCTTTTCTAATAATATTACCACTACCTATATGAAATATTTTTGTATGCATGATAGTGGGCTCTTCTTTATTAGGATCATCACCGGAAACATTATCTAGTGTTTCTTTAGCAACGTCATCGAAGCCTCTTTTAGTGTTTTCATTTAATGGCAAAGCTTGATGATCAAGAGGTTTTGCACTAGTGGCGGGAGCATCATTATCTTTTTTCAAACTCAGACATGATAGCAACTTCAAGCAAACCAAGCAAACAAAATAATAATTTTGTGTTTTTGACTTTTAGATAAATGGAGGGAGATGAAAAAGAGAGGCAAATAAAAACTAGAGCAAGTAGATGATAGTTTGAGTGAAGGTACTTTTAGTGATTTGATGATGTCTCCCCGACAATGGCGCTAGAAATTATTTCTGCTACTTGTGAGTTGTGTTGGGATTTCCCCTGAAGAGAAACTTGATAAGTATTTCCCTCTATGAGAATCAAGGTTATCGAACCAATAGGAGAATCACGCAAACCCTAGTTAATAGCACATGCGCACAAAAAAGAAAATACTTGCACCCAACGCGGGCAAGAGGGTTGTCAATCCCCTTGAACTCGTAACTTGCAAGGATAAAACCTTGTATAGGTAGATAGATAAATTGCAAAACAAAATAAATAGAGAAAAATTGCAGCAAGGTATTTTTGGTTTTAGTAATATGATTAAAGTAGACCCGCGGGCCATAGTTTTCACTAGAGGCTTCTCCCTCGAAACAATAGCATACAGTGGGTAGACATATTTGTTAGGCAATTGATAGAAAAGCACATAGTTATGATGTTATTCATGGCAATGATCATGTATATAGGCATAACGTCCATGACAAGTAGGCTGAAACTATTCTGCATCCACTACTATTACTCCACTTCGACAATGCTTCTATGTTTTCCTCTCTAGGTATTAAGTTCATAACAAATAGAGTAATGCATGAAGTATGATGACATGATGTAGAAAAAGTGAACTCAAACAATATGAATAAAGCCCACAATTTTATCCTTAATGGAAACAATACAGATACGTGGCTTGCTGTGCCTTCTAACACGAGGTGATGACACCGCAAGATTGAACCCATTACAAAGCACCTCCCCCACTGAAGATAAGTCAATCTAGTTGGCCAAACCAAACATATAGATCAGAGAGAAATACAAAGTTATAATAATAATGCATAATAAAGTTTAGAAAAGAATCAATTACTTTCAATGAATAATCTGATCATAACCCACAATTGACCGGATCCCAACAAACACACCGCAAAAGAAGATTACATCGGATAGAACTCCAAGAAGACCGAGGAGAACATTGTGTTGAAGATCAAAGAGAGAGAATAAGCCATCTAGCTACTAGCTATGGACACATAGGTGTGTGGTGAACTACTCACCCATCGTCGGAAGGCAGCAAGGATGATGTAGAAGCCCTCCGTGATCGATTCCCCCTCCGACAGAGTATCAAAAAAGGCCTCCAGATGGGATCGCGAAGGAACAAAAGCTTGCAAATGGCGAAAAAGTGTTTTGAGTGGCCCTCTGTTGGTTTGGGAATATTCGGGAATTTATAGAGGTGGAATTAGGTCACACGGAGTTGCGTGGGAGTCACGAGCTTAGGGGACACGCCCACCCCTCAGGGCGCACCCTGTGAGCTCGTGGCTCTCCCATAAGTCTTTTGGCCTCCTCCCGAACCTTCTAGGGTCCCTTCTGGTCTAGAAAAAATCACCATAAAGTTTCATCGCGTTTGGACTTCGTTTGGTACTAATTTTCTGAAAAGCCAAAAACAAGCAAAAAAACAGGAACTGGCAGTGGGCACTGGGTTAATAGGTTAGTCCCAAAAATGATATAAAATAGCACAAAAAATGCATATAAAGCATCCAAGATTGATAATATAATAGCATGAAGCAATAAAAAATTATAGATACGTTGGGGACGTATCACTTAACATGCTATCAGAGCCTAAGGTCTTGAGTTAAAGTCCCGCCTTTTGTAATTTATCCAAAAGTTGTTTGTCGGATTTCGGGTTCCGGCAGACCCTTGAGGTTCGAACACTCGGGTGCGCGCGGAGATTTCGCCTCCTACCTACCTGCACCCCTCCGCCTCGCTAAGAGCTAAGCTAGGGAAAGAACAACACAAGAGACACAGGGTTTATACTGGTTCGGGCCACCGTTGTGGTGTAACACCCTACTCCAGTGTGTGGTGTGGTGGATTGCCTCTTGGGCTGATGATGATGAACAATACAAGGAAGAACAGCCTCGCGAGGGTCTGTTCTTGGCTGGGGCGATGAACTGCTGGGAGGAGTTCAGTCACCCTTCTCTCTCTCTAAACCTCTCTAAAAACTCTCTCCTCTCTAGCTGCCTCCATCATGCGGGTGGCTGGTCCTATTTATAGAGGCCCTGGTCCTCTTCCCAAATATCGAGCGGGAAGGGAGCCAACTATGGCGGGCTGATTTGAAAGGGGACAGCTAGTACCAGTTATCCTGACAAAAGTAGTCTTCGCCTGCACAAAGCTCTGGTGGTGACGTCGTCTTGGGCTCCACGATGACCTCCGTCTTGCAGTCCTCTGGGTCTTGGCCTTGTTGCACCGAAATGGCAACCTTTGCCTGATGCCTTGGTACTCCGCGGCTACGCTTGCCCCCTTTGCACCAAAGGGGAAAGGAGGACACTGCGCGGGCTGGCACCCGCCTGGCGCCCTTGGTCATCATGGCTTGCGTCACGGGCACCTCGTGAGGTACCCCGCCTTGATCTCTCTGCCTCCTCGCGAGCCATCCTGATGAGGCCGTGCCTGAGGAAGCTCCGCGTCGTCCGCCCCGCGAGGCTTGGCCCCTCGCGAGGGTCTTGGGTCTGTGTTGGTGAAGATGGGCCGTGCTGGGCCCCCCTTTGAGCCACGCTGCAGGCCGCAGGCAGGCAAGTCTGTGGACCCCCGTTCCCAGAACGCCGACAGTAGCCCCCGGGCCCAAGGCGCGCCCAGAGTTGGCCGTGCAGGGAGGCAAAAGGGCAAGAGCGAAGCGCCGCAGGCCCTAACAGCCTGCCGCCTTGGGCGCCGCGTGGCGGCTGATTGGACGTGGGCGCCTTAGCAACCGCGCGAGTTGATAAAGGAGCGGCATCCGCCTAGGCCTTGCTTCTTGCTTTCCCCGGTTGCTGCTCAGATCCCCTTTCTTGCGCCTCTCCTTCCTTCCTCCAAAATTTCCAGATCTGCTCCGACCGTGTGACCCAGGAAGCCATGGCGCCTCGTCAGCCCCTGGCCGTAGCTTGGTACTCGTCTGCCCTGGACTCACCGAACGTGTTGGAGGCGAGCCTTGCCCGGTTGCGCCGGATGGCGACGGCGCGGGGCATCAACGGGGCGAAGGTGTTCAAGGCCGGCTCTGCCACCCCTGAGGGTCAAGGGAGCACCTTCTATCTGTTCTTCGTAAGTGCCATTGCCGCTGGCCTGGTGCCTCCCTTCTCCGAGTTCTTCTTCTCTGTCCTCCGCCATTATAAGCTACAGGCTCTGCATCTCCATCCCAACTCCGTCCTTCTCCTGGCAATCTTCGCCTATTATTGCGAGGCTCACGTTGGGGTGCAGCCCTCAGTGGCCTTGCTACGCCACTACTTCTACCTCCGGACCTCTCGCGGTCCTGCTTCCGCGTGCGCGAGCTTCATCACGTACGATGGAGCCATTGCCATCTCGAACCCCGGGAAAAGGATTGAGGGCTTCAGGAGCAAGTGGGTCTTGGTGGATGCTGGGCGCATCCACCCTCGGCTGATCTTGCCCACGGAGCAGCCCACGAGCTCCAGCGATTGGGGTCGAGCGGAGCTCGCGGACCCCCGCGTGAAGCTGGTGTTGGAGAAGATGGACGCGGATCTGAGGCCGGCCAACATGGCGGCGGCAAAGCTGACCGGCGCGTCATTGCTGAGGGAATTCCTGGAGCACCAGCTGGCTCCGCTTTGGCAGTACTCACTTCCGATGTGGAGGCCCCATCCGAGCCCCGCGGCCTTGGCCGACGGAGATCTGGCTGCGGTCCTCCAATCTCTGGTCGGGGGCGATGTGGCGAGGTTGGAGGGCGGTCCTACGCCCTTGTTCCTCCGTGATGACTGGGAGCAGGTAGTGGAGTCCATGCCCGTCTTCAACGGGGATGGGCCCGTGCCCATGGAAGCTCCCGAGGAACCCGTGGACGTGCCCTCCGACGACTCCAGCGAAGAGGAGGAAGGAGGGGAGCGGGAAAAAGGGCCTGACTCCGAGGCGACTGACGGGGAGTCGAGGGCTCCCCTCCCTCGGCGCAGGTCCCGTGTTCTCCTCCTTTCTCCGAGCGATGATGACGAGGATGACGACGAGCAGGAGGCGGGAGCTTGCCCCCGATCCCGAAGAAGGACAGGACCGGGCTGATCTCCCGCGGGTCTGCCCCGGCCCCGAGGCGGACCGCAGACGCACCTTCCGCTTCCAAGCTTCACGAGGTTGACCCTTCCAGCCGGCTTTCAGGCTTTAAATTTGGCCGGAGGCCGCTTGAGCTCACTGGCGATGACCCGTAAGCATTTGATCCTTGTCTTTATTTCTTGCTCTGCTTCTGAGGCTTGACGTCCGCATCTCTTGGATAGGCTGGCGCCCGCAGCAAAGAAGTCAAAGGGAGCTCCTGAGGTTCCATCCGTGGCAGCGCCTCTGCCAGCGAAGGAGGATGACCGCGACGCACAGGCTTCTCCTGCCCGGTCGTCCTCGCGAGGCCTGGCTGAGCTGGCTGGGGCGAGCTCAGCCCCCACGGCCTAAGTGACTCCCGAGGTGTCCTTGCCTGCCGCCGCCACTACAGCCATTGAGGCGTGGCAGACTCCGCCTCAGGATGATGTGGCCGCGCTGCCGCCTTCTCCTCCTACTCCACCAGCTGCTGTCTCTCCGACTCCTTCTACCGTTCTGGATCGTGCTGTTGCTGAGCTGGACGGACTGCGACAGGATCTTCTTGGCGCCGACCCTCGCTTGGTGGCCGGGCGCTTGGAGCTGGCTTCAGGATGGGTTCGCTCCGGCGCTTTGATTCGGGCGGCGCTGGTCCAGGCCTCGACGGCTTGCAATGAGGAGAAGCAGGCCGTCCTTGAGGCGAAGGCTGCTCGTGACGCAGCCCTGGGGGAGGTGGTCGGCGTCCGTGGTCGTTGCAAGGCGCTGGAGGACGAGCTGCAAGGCCTGCAGGACCAGCTCGCGAAAGAGGTCCGCCTTTGCCAAGAGCAGGAAGAAGGCGTGAAGGCTCGCGAGACGACCGTCAAGGAGAGGGAGGTCAAGCTCAGGAAACGCCGCGACCGCCTAGGCGCGCTGGAGCAGGAGTTGGGGGCGAGGAAGGCCGAGCTGGACGACAAGGCCCTGGTTGTTGCCGAGGACCGCGTGGCCTTCACGGAGATGGAGGCGAAGGCTCGCTCCTTGCTGAGGACGCTTTACGACAGCGGCCTGGAGAGCCCGCTGGCTGGCGCCGAGGACGGCCCCGCCAAGCTGCTTCCCTTCCTGGTTCGCGCTCTTGAAGATGTCGCCCCTGGACTTGGCCCGACGGCCGAGGCCGAGGCGCGTGTCCTGTCTTCTGCAGCACTGACGCGGGTCCTCACCACGTCTACCTTCGCGATCCCGGCGTCGACCTCGACAGCCTGCCGGAGCCAGTAAGCGGCGAGCGTGCCGCTGCCAAGGCTGTGAAGGGTCGCACGGAGGCTCTTGTAGGGAAGTTCCGGGCCTTCAGCACCAAGCCGAAGCAAGGCGCTGCCGACCCCACTGCTCCATGAGGCGGACCCACTCCGCGCTGCTCCACCGCCGACAGGTGACTCCGTTGTGGCTCCTGTCCTGCCTTTAATTCCTGCACATGTATCATGCCTCGGGGAGGCATTTAAACTTGCGTTTGGCATTGAGATAACAGTGTGGACTATAATATTTGCTTTTGAATTCCTTGAAATTTGCGCTTTTCCTTCCTACTTGCTTATGTTCTACGCCGGCAGAGCCCGGCCCCGCGCATGCCTCACCCAGCGTTGGTCCCGACCGAAAACCAGGACGGGGCCAAGGAGTGATGGGCTACGTGACAAGTTAGGCTCCTGAGTCGCAATGCTTAGGAGTCCCCCTTGGCGCACGAACAACAAGTAGAGAGGTGTGATGTGGGTGGATCTACCATTCTACGTCTGCAGAGCCCGGCCGCGCACATACCTCAACCGCCGTTAGCCTTTCGGAACTAAGGAGTGAGGGGCTACATGACCCGTTAGGCTCCTGAGTCGCGATGCTCAGGAGTCCCCCTTGACGCTCAAATGGCCTTCGTACCTTGGCTCTGCTCGGGGAGAGACGTGCGACGAACCAGGCCCAAGGGACCTGGCTGGGCGGCGTGCGTCTGGGTGTGACCTAGGCGCAGCCCCCGTGCCCAGCCCCCTCACGCGGCACTCCCGAGGGGAGGCGTTACGATGAGGCTAGACACTGAGCTCTGGGCTCCCTGAGGTTGATGCGGCCCGGGGGCCACCCTTAGTTGTTTATCACCAGCGCGGAGCATAGCGCTTCCGTATGTGTACGGGCATAGCCGCTCCTCGGCAGTGTCGTAAGCCAGCGCGGAGCATGGTGCTTCCACTGGTACGTGGGAGGGGGCCCCCCTCCGAGAGGATCCCCCGGGGCATGTACAGCCCCGCCCTGACACCTGGCTGGCACGGTAGGGCCTGGTGAGGTGTATCTGGGCACCCGTGAGCCAGCGCGGGACTCACGGGGCCCTACCTCTAGGCGGGTTGCGCCTGGAACTAGGCCTTATCTTGTGATGTGTCCCTGCAAATTTGGTTAGATGTCGACACTCTACATCCTCGGGTCCCGGACCTCGAGCTGGTCTCAGCCGTCGCTGGTATGCCAGGTCGCGATGCCGTGGACAAGGCCAGAGGGTGAGGGCTGGAGAGCCAGTAAGAGCCCTGAGTCGCGATGCTCAGGTACCCCCTCTTTAACGTGCAAGTGGTCGGCATGGAGAAGAAGAGGTGCCGTGGACCGGCATCAAATAATCATGCATGGTGGTTCTAACGCATAACCGGAAATAAACGCAAATGGGATACATGCCGCTGGGCCTGGCCCGAGCGACTTGGGGATCATGCAGCCCGAGGGGCGCCCCCAACATGGTAAGCTAACAACATGAAATAAAAGGGATACACGCCGCAGGGACGGACCCACGCGGCCTGGGAATAATGTAGCCCGGGGGGGGGGGCGCTCCCAGTTGGAAATGAAACTTGAAAGATGTCACCTGATGACATTGAGGACGAAGGAGTGTTGGTGTAGCAGACTGGGTGGGCAGCGAAAGCCGATCCTCACGAGCCCCCAGGCCCAGGGGCCTCGGGAGGCTCCGGAGGTGCTGGCGGCTCCTCGCGGACCATCTCCATCTCCACCAGGGCTGCGGAACGCCTGGCCTCTTGTGCCTCTGTGGCGCCCCTCATGAGGCGCTGTTACGTGGCAGCCGTGTTCGGCAAGCCGTAAGGCATGCGAACGTAGCTGTGGGGTGGACCTCCGTAGCGCCCCACTCGCGAGGGCCAGAGGAGCTCCAGAGAGGTGACTCGGTTGAGCCCTGGTATGTTGATGCAGACGCGCAACCCACCATCCTTGCCTGGATGGGGAGCCACTGCTGGTAGGCGGCGGCCGCCTTTCATGACTCTTGACTCCTGTAGCTCCTGAATGGCCTCGCTGACGAACTCCTGAGGGTCTGGCTTTCCTTGCCTTGCTCCTTCTTGAGGGAAACGTGCTTCGAAACACGCCTCCATGTGGTGCCCAAGCGCCTCCTTCGTGACCCTAGCTAGGTCGGTGGCCCTCCTGGGGAGAGCCCCCGAGCCCTGCCTGAGGAGGGCGCCGGGCGCGCTTTCCTATGCGATGGAAGGAGGTTCCCCCTGGGCAGGCACGGGCCCAGAGGGGCCTGCCTCCTGAGGGGCCGGGCCAGATGATGTCTTCTTCTTCTTGGGGGCGGTCTCGGGAAGCCTCCTGCTTCCGCGATCCGGGTCTTCCAGTGACGCGGCCTGAAAGGCTCGTTCCAGGGAACACACTGCGTCCTTCTCTTCACAGGGCACCGTGATGACGCCGCCACTTCCTGGCATCTTGAGGACGTTGTAGCTGTGGTGAGCTACGTCCATGAACTTGGCCAGCGCTGGGTACCCACGGATGGCGTTGTACGGCAGGCGAATGTGAGCGACGTCGAAGTCGATGAGCTCGGTGCGGTAGTTGTCGCGTGCCCCGAAGGTGACAGGGAGGCGGACCTGCCCAATCGGGACCGTGGAGCCGTCGGTGATTCCGGAGAAAGGCTTGGTTAGCTGAAGTTGGCTGTAGGACACTTGGAGATTGTTGAATGTTTCCACGGACAAGACGTTGAGCCCTGCCCCGCCATCGATGAGGGTCTTGGTGACCACCATGTTGCTGATGATTGGGGAACAAAGCATCGGGAGGTCTCCGGCTATAGCCGCACACTTGAGCTGATCTGCTGAGCTGAACGTGATGGCGCACGCCGACCACCTGAGAGGGCGCGTGGCTTCGAGCCTGGGGAGGACTGCATTCACTTCGCGGGCGAACTGCTTGAAGATGCGTTGAGAGGCTGGGGCTTGAGCCCCGCCCAGGATGCAGGCGATTGCCCGCGGCTCCTGGAAGCCCCCAGCCCCCTCGTCCTGGTGGCGGTCCTCGTTTCTCCTTGGCTGCGGCGGTAGCGGAGGGAGGCCTGCGTTGCCTTGTGGGTGATCCTCGCGAGGCTGATCCCTCCAGTCTCCCTCGTGAGGCGGGTCTTGCCAGCGATCCTCGCGAGGTTGATCGCGCCACCCTTGGCGCGAGCCACGGTCTTCCCAGCGTCCTGCGTTCCTTCCTCCTCCTCGACCGTAGCCCCGGTCACCGCGGTCGGGGCGACGGCCGATCCTTCCTTCTCGCATGGCTCGGAGTTCTTGACATTCGTTGGTGTTGTGGGTGTGGAGGTCGTGGTACACACAATACCGGGTGCCCTTGGAAGGTTCGAGCTGATCTCTGCCCCGCTTGGTGTCTGGTTCTGCCGCGAGCACGACAGCCCCCTTGCGCTTCACATCATTGGCCTTGGGCTTTTTCTCTTCTGGGTCTGCGGCAGGTAGCTCGAGGAGGGAGAGACGCCCTTCCTCAGCCCTGGCGCACTTGGTTGCCAAGTTGAACAGCTCCAAGGAAGTGCACATGTCTTCATGCATCGCCAGCTCCTCCTTCATCTTGACATCACGCATGCTATCGGAGAATGTTTAGATGATGGCCTCCTCAGTCACCTTGGGAATCTTGAGGCGTGCGTTGTTGAAGCGCTGGATGTACTTCTGCAGGGTCTCCCCGGGTTGTTGCTTGATGCGGCGCATGTTGCTCACGGCGGGTGGCCGGTCGCGAGTACCTTGGAAGTTGGCGATGAAGCGGGTGCGCATCTCGTCCCAGGAGGAGATCGTGCCTGGAGCCAGGTTCAGGAGCCAGGTGCGGGCCCCGTCCTTGAGCGCCATGGGAAACCAGTTCGCCATGACCTTCTCGTCTCCGTTGGCAGCTTCGATGCCCAGCTCGTAGAGCTGGAGGAACTCCGCAGGGTCAGCCGTGCCGTCGTAACGAGGAGGTAGTTCTGGCTTGAATTTGCCGGGCCACGCGACGCTGCGTAGCTCGGTGGTGAAGGCGCGGCAACCTGCTGTGGCCAAGGGAGGCCTTGGGTGACGGAGAGCTTGGTCTTGCATGTCCCCACATGCTGCAGCTGGGAGCAGCGCATGGTCTTGATGTGCGGGAGCAGGAGCATGGTCGCGACGTGCTGGAGTAGGGAGCGCCCGGGCAGCTTCTTGCGGGCGAGGGACTTCTTGGCAGCTCTGTTCTTGCCGCGCTAGCACCTGACGGAGTGGGTTCCGCCCAGGGACCACGCGCCTTGGAGCCATGGCGCCTTCCTGAGGAGGAGGCGGCCGAGGCACCGCCGGAGCTTCGTTGCCCGCGCGAGGCGGGGTGCGGTGCAGCGGAGCGGACGACACATGAGAGCCCCCTGCGGCACGGACGAGCTCGGCGACACGGTCGAGCCATTCTTCGTAGACGTCGTCGACAGGCCGGTAGCGCAGGAGCTCGTTTGCCGCGATGAGCGCAGCTCGAGCCTCCATGGGTGCGCGAAGCGCGCGGGACGAAGAACCAGCCGGGGTGAGCGAGGGAGTTGCGGTGCGGCCGTCTTGCCGCATGGACGGATGCTGAGACGATGCTTGCTGCTCGTCCCCCACCGGGCCGGTGGCGGCGTTGATGGCAGGTGACGGGGAACGGCGAGGACGCCCGCCGACAGGGGCCGTCTGGGCGACGCGGGAAGTGAGAGCGGCCCGGCGCTCGGCGCGGGCGCGACGAGCGTCAGATATGGGCGCAATGGTCGGAGGAGAACGGGGTGGTGGAAGACGAATTCCGGCGCACCCCTACCTAGTGCGCCAAATGTCGGATTTCGGGTTCCGGCAGACCCTTGAGGTTCGAACACTGGGGTGCGCGCGGAGATTTCGCCTCCTACCTACCTGCACCCCTCCGCCTCGCTAAGATCTAAGTTAGGGAAAGAACAACACAAGAGACACAGGGTTTATACTGGTTCGTGCCACCGTTGTGGTGTAACACCCTACTCCAGTGTGTGGTGTGGTGGATTGCCTCTTGGGCTGATGATGATGAACAATACAAGGAAGAACAGCCTCGCGAGGGTTTGTTCTTGGCTGGGGCGATGAACTGCTGGGAGGAGTTCAGTCACCCTTCTCTCTCTCTCAACCTCTCTAAAAACTCTCTCCCCTCTAGCTGCCTCCATCCTGCGGGTGGCTGGTCCTATTTATAGAGGCCCTGGTCCTCTTCCCAAATATCGAGCGAGAAGGGAGCCAACAATGGCGGGCTAATTTGAAAGGGGACAACTAGTACCAGTTATCCTGACAAAAGTAGTCTTCGCCTGCACAAAGCTCTGGTGGTGACGCCGTCTTGGGCTCCATGATGACCTCCGTCTTGCAGTCCTCCGGGTCTTGGTCTTGTTGCACCGAAATGGCAACCTTTGCCCGATGCCTCGGTACTCCGCGGCTGCGCTTGCCCCCTTTGCACCAAAGGGGAAAGGAGGAGACTGCGCGGGCTGGCACCCGCCTGGCGCCCTTGGTCGTCATGGCTTGCCTCACGGGCACCTCGTGAGGTACCCCGCCTTGATCTCTCCGCCTCCTCGCGAGCCAGCCTGATGAGGCCATGCCTGAGGAAGCTCCGCGTCGTCCGCCCCGCGAGGCTTGGCCCCTCGCGAGGGTCTTGGGTCTGTGTTGGTGAAGATGGGCCGTGCTGGGCCCCCCTTTGAGCCACGCCGCAGGCCGCAGGCAGGCAAGTCTGGGGACCCCCGTTCCCAGAACGCCGACATTGTTGCTGCCCCCTTTTGATGAGGAACAAAGCATGAGAATCAAAAAGAAAAATCTATGGAACACCCAAGATCTAATCTAGGATATGCATAGCAATGAGAGGGGAGTGTATCTACGTACCCTTTATTGGTACAACGACGTGCTATACAAACGGATTTTAACCCCTTTCCGCGACGGCGTTTGGAACCGTCACCAAGTGAGTGTGGGCGATAGGGGGGTCCTTCCCACATGACCCAGAAACCGTCGGGGATAGGCCCTCCTGGCTCACAGGCTGGGGGAAAATGAGCTTGTGTGCGATCTGGCAGGGCATCGAAACCCAATTGTTTCCGTTCGTATGTACATCCCACATGGTGAATCCCCGAAAATCATTTCCTTTCGTATGTACATCACACACAATTTTTTGTGTGGAAATGTTTGTGCAAGGTGGCCTAACGCAAACAGTTCTCTGCCGGAAGCCGTGTGTGATTGTTAGTTGATCGAACACACCTACTTTCTAGAAACCGTGCGGGTTGTTTGAGTTCATCGCCCATGGTGTTGTCTGAGTAACCGTCTGTAATAGAAAACCCCAATAAGCAGGGTAATTGCCTATTATTGATAATCCATGTACTACTCAAATTGATATTTCTTATAAAACGCACCAGATATTCCATATCCATATAACAGCAACCAGGATTTCATAATTGAATTACATTAGATAGCTTTGACACTCAGTTACGCCATTACACAACAACACCAAGTTTCACATGCAACATCAAAAACCTTTGGAAAGTAGCATCATACATGGTAAATAGACAGATGAATCTCATCTGGGAAACTACAGAAGCGGAAGGAAAATTGTGAGCCATCAGTGATGTTGAATGTCCTTGCAACTTTAGGCCGGTGGCTATGGATAATTGCCCGCCCAACCTTCATCCTCTTCAGCAAGACTTCAATATTGTACCATGGGTGTTGAATGAATACCTTCCTCGCCTCTTGACCATGCAGGTGGTTTGAGAGGTAATCATCGGTGAACTGCTTTGAAAAGTACTGAAAACAAAGATATGCATAAATTGCTGTTATAAATTTTGAAATGGTGCAAGGGGTAAAAACAAGGTAAAAGAGTTAGTAGCATCCTATAGTTGACTGATGTCTTCTTCATTGTGCAAACAAAGATCTTGCTGTTATTTGTCGCAAGTTTCTTCATCCTAACATTCTTTCTGAGTTTCTTGACTTGACTGGTATTCATGGACATCTCATTTCCCCATATGCAAAATGGGTCAAACAGCGGGTCTAAGCCTCTAACAGCAGGACCTACATGTGCAAGACCAAATTGTAAGAAACCTAAATATTAGAATGATTCCTGCAACTACACAATAATGTGCTATTAGCCAAAGGACCATGCTTGAACAAACCTTGATGGTAAACCGCAGTGTCTCCCATTGTTTCCCTGCAACACACATAAGGAAGATCTTGATCAGGTTAACTGAGAGTTGCCATACTATCAGTAGAATATGTATTGAGTACAGCCAAATTCGATTTATTTCACATGCATAACAATATAAAATTGTACCCATAGCAAATGAAAATCAAATTGCAGAACTGAACCAAACAATAAATAGACAGCATACCAAATGAACCAAAATAGTTAACTAGCACGACATTGCAGAATAGAAACATGTACTAGAAGATAAGACAGTTAACAAAACAAAGAATGCTTGAGAACAGTACTATGAAATGTAGCAATTGTTGGACAAAAGTGTTAACTGAACATTACATTTTAGAGGACCAAACTGTTAACTAAACATCAGATTGCATATTAACATTACAGAGGACAAATCACTAGAAGGCACTGGCGGTGGCCTCGAGAAAACAACACGAAATGTATTTTAAAGTAGACAACCGCGTGGCGGTGTCGACGATGGCCTCGAAGATGAGCTGCTCCTCCAAGATCTGGCGGTCGACATGCATGACAACCATAGCGACCTCGTGCGTGCATGCGGCCGCATGCTGCTGAGCTCCATGTTATACTGCATGCAAAATGGTTGTGGGCGTTCCTTAATTGGAGGAGGGGGACAGTGATTTCGGTGGAAGGCGTAGCGCCGTCGGTCGGGGCATGTGGGCTGGGAAAGGAAGAGGATGGTGTGGGTGGGGTGTTGATTACCTGACCATATCGACGAGGCCGCGCAACAAGAAGAAGGGTTGGCGGCGAGGAGGCCATGCAACAAGAAGAAGGGTCACCGGCGAGGAGGCGGCGCTGCAAGAAGAAGGGTCACCGGTCAGGAGGCGACGCTGCAAGAAGAAGGGTAGCCGGCGAGGAGGCGGCGCTGTTAGAAGAAGGGTTGCCGGCGAGGAGGCTGAGCTGCCAGTAAGCAGCATTAATGGTTTGAACTTGGAAAGCAAGGAGGAACAGTGGAAATGTGGCTTTTGGTGGGAGGGAGGGGGCGGGGAGATAGATATTTCCGCGGTGGCAAGAAAATTTTGCTCGGTGCCGCGAGAAACTGGCGCGCAAGTATGGTTCGAGCGGGGGCAGTGGACTGTAGACGAGGAGGCTTCCTGCATAAGCCAGACAAGACGGTGCGCCAACATATTTTATATCGCATCCCGCACGATTCTTTCTAGTAAACTGTTTGTGGTATACCTGATTTTTTCATTATGTTTTGAAAGACAAAATGGTGTTACAGAGGGAAAGGATGGTGTTTGAATTGCTAGAACATTTACATACAGTGAACATGCAACTAGTATATGAGTGTCATGTTTAAATTTGGAATTATTCCTGGTTCGTTTGGCATTTTTATGCATTAATTGAGTTTCTGGGCATTTAATGTGCATACTTCAAATTTGAACTACAAGGACATGCTCTAGTGCACCAAAGTTTGTTGAAAAATCACATGTGTGTCTTTGGGTGAATTTATAGGTCTGATGCAAGAATTGGGAATGGAATTCAAATATCTGGGCGTCGTGGCTCGGCCGGAAAGATTGAGAAACTTGTTTTTTTTTAATTCCTATAAATACATAACACGCATGAAAATCATGAAACTTGGCATGGTGTCATGACATGGCACCAACATGCTGCGGTAAATTTCTAGGCCGAATTGGGACAAGCTTTGGCATAAGCTTTTTGCAAACCGGAGCTTCCCTTAAGAAGGCTTGTGGTTCTGAGAGAGAACGTGTCACCTTTGTGTGCGAAACGACATACGTACACTGCCTTCTCCCGCCTTAATTTTTTACACAGGCAGATTAGACCAAATAGAAGTATCGTGCTAAATTTTGGAATTTCCGGATTCGTTTGGCCTTTTTATACATTAATTGAGTTTCTGGGCATTTAATGTACATAATTCAAATTTGAACTATAAGCACATGCTCCAGTGCACCAAAGTTGGTTGAAAAAACACATGTGTGTCCTTGGGTGAATTTCTAGGTCCCACCACTACTGCAGGATGGTCCAAACACGGCACTATGATCAGAGACCCTTCGACGATACTGTGTGTGATGCCATAATCGCAAACAGTGGTGTAAAAACCGTCAAAAAGGTGCAAAACATTTGCGATGATGGATGCATCAAACACGGTTTTAATTTTAATTGCACGTGCGTTGTAGGGCATACAGTTTAGTTCAATGAACTGTTTGCGATGAGGCGGAACAAAAGAAACATGCAGCTAGATGAAGGCGTGTGCGATATACATCATATGGTTCACTCGAATGAACTGTTTGTGACGAGAAGGAACAAAAGAAACGGGCAGCCAAATGAAGGTGTGTGCGATATACAACATGCGGTTCACTAGGATGAACTGTGTGTGACTAGGAAACACAATGGAAATGGTTCAACTGAACAAGATGTGTGTGATACATGACAAACAGGTCCGTAATCAGAAATGTGTGCGAAGACCAATAATAACATAGACGATTGCTGCTAATATGCCGTGTGATTTGCCCTATTTACAAAAGAATAACATGTATATATATATATATATAACTGAAATAATTATCCAATTACATAAGTGACTATACAGATCATTCGCACACACCTCAATAAACAATTGCATGCATTCTAAAGTAGGAGAAACGATCGTCTAGTCATCTACTTCTTGTGACGCTCCCGCCACTGCTATGTGGCTTGATCCCTCGTCTGGGACAGGAAGAAGACAGTTCCTCATGTTAACGATCCACCTGTACATCTCGTAGCTTGTGTACGCGTCCTTGGCTGCGTACTTGATGTGTTCTTCATCCATTCTCTCATGCCAAACACTATGCCAGGCATTCTTTTCCTTCTTGCTCTCTTCATCTTCACGTAGTAGGGGTCGATGATGGCCGAGGCGAGGTCAACCACGGAGTTCAGTTTGTTGTTGTCGCTCCCCCAGACCTTGTAGTGGTGCCGGATGTTGACAAGATCCGGGCATTTCAAGCCCGAAACCTTGAGCGCTTTTAGATCGTTGGTGGTGTCCATCGTAGTGAAACTATAGTCGAAGTTGTTGATAGACCTGGAGAAATGCTTGCAAGGCCTTGTGGCCAGGTGGTAGTGGTAGACGAGGATGTCATGTCGCACGCACAACTGGGCGACGACAACCCTTCGATCGTGCCCGGCACGACCCATGGTGTACTCGAGGTTGAAGCCGACCACTTGGTACTTGTCCTCGGCAAGGAACCGCTCCATAGTTTAGATGGAGCCCTCCACTGAGACCGGATCGTTCGTGTACACCACCGAGAGATCCTTCCCCCTCATGTGGGTGTCCATGACGTGTTGCGTGGTGAAATGCCCGCCGTTGTCGTCGTCAGCCGTTGGGAGCACCATTGGAGCCACGGGGAGCACCATTGGAACCGCTGGATGTCCTCTCTGTATGTGTCCTCGTGGGTGTGCTTATTATGTCGTGTGACATGAGAGATGAAGGTAAATGGCCGCAGGAATAAAAGGAGGCCGGGTGGGCTGGATTCTCGGCGCGTCTGCATGGAAGTTTTTGCAGCGGGTAACTGCATCGTCGCGCTGCGCCCGGTGCAACCGCATGCACACGAACATGCGTGATCGTGTGCCGGCCCCAAACACTGGCAGCGCGCATGGAGGGATGAGGGAAGAGCACCCGGAGGGACGCGAAAGCAGAGCGCGCGTGGCGGGACGCGAGCAGAGCGCACCGCGGCCGCCTCAACCGCAAGCAACCACATGCATAGAGCCATTGAACACACGGGAAACGGTCGCCTACAAGCCGGCCGACAGTTGCGTCGCTACGTAGAGAGCGGCCGTGTGCTACTACCTCCGTCTTGGTCTATAACCCCCTTTATATTCTGTTCCATATTTTGCCCTTAAATTTAACCAACAAAATGTTAGTGCATGTTATAAAAATTATATAATTGGAAACTATGTTCAAATACAAATCCAACTATATAATCTTTGGCGACATGCATTCGTATTTTGTTAGTTAAATCCTACTTATAAACCAGGATGGGAGTATAGTAGGTAATTAAACCACAAACGTTTTTTGTATTAACCGTATGTGTATGTGTCCTTTCGTCCTCCTCTCGCACGTCTTGTCACCCCGCTGTCATAGACGACTTACACCGCAAGCTTGCGCAGCGCGCGGGGGCGTTCTTTTGGCCAAACAGTGGCGCCAATGAATCGTCGGTGGGCCTGTTCCCGTGAAACATCGTAGGTTCCCGCGCAAGCTTTCCGCCAGACTCAGTGAAACCCCCCAAAATCCCAATGCTTACCGGCCTGCTATATAAACCCTCATGGCCGGCGAGTCCCGTGTCGCATTTTTCCTCCCCTTCCTGTAGCTTATCTTGTTTGCTTCTCCCACAATCGCCAATGGCCCCGGTCCATCGTCGTCGCTCACCCACTCCGCCGTCATCAGAGGACAGCTCCAGCTGGGAGGCTACAGCGTGGCGGCGGTCCAGTCCCTGACGTAGTGTAGTGCGTGTGGCGTCCCTGTTGGGTGTGCGCGGAACACCCACCACACGCTCTACCGCCGCTGGCTGTCGGCAGCTGTTGCCGGCTGCCGTTGCCGCCACACCACCGTCGAAAGCTAGGGCCATCGCCCGCTCCGCCTCTGCGGCCCAAAGGTGGGAGGTGGCCGTCGTGGCCGCCACCCCACTGCCGGCCACCGTGCCCATCACCCGCTCCACCACCGCGGCCCGAAGGCGGGAGCTGGTGGTCGTGGCCGCCACCCCATCGTCAGCCGCCGTGACTACAAGCCCACCGTTGACCACCGGGGTCATCACCCACTCCGCCACCGCCGCCCGAAGGCGGGAGGCGGGGGTGAGTGCCCAGACGTGCGTCAGCGACCTTGCGCGCTACACCGAGTTCCTGCGGGAGGAGGAGGAGGGCCTCGTCGAGCACACAAAGAGCCTTACCGCCGCCATGGCCGCGACACACGCCGCCTTAGAGGCGAGGAATCAACAGATCTATGAGGAGAACCACCGCTTCGAGAGGGGTCATCCTGAGCGGCAGAGGGCGTTCGAGGTGAGCGTCGCTGAAGCTGCAGCAATGACAGGCACCGTATTGCGGTTGCCCAGCTCATCGGTAGGCTCCTCCTCCTCTTCCTCTAACTGAGCGCTCTCGGCAGAGGAGATGCAGCCAGAAGTAGTACAAAGCCCCTCCATAGTAGTAGTATTTAGGGGCTATTTTATTCAGTTCATCTGACTATATATAGATGTGGTGGAACTGTACAACGTACTTAAAATTAGCTAGTATATATAGTTGAACTAGCTATTTCAGTATGTGGTTGGCAACAATTGTGGAAAAGTTTGGTCGGTTCAGCTGTCGAGTTGAACTGTTTGTATAAATTAAGAACGACTGCTTAATCTATGAATGAAATCTATGGTTAATTACTGAATCTTAGTTGCGCAAATTAGATACTGCTAGTGATTTTTAGCTTCATATTTTGACAAATCGCAGTGTTACAAGGATTGACAAATGGCAATGTTACTAGATCGACAAATGTCAATCTTTCTAGTTTGACAAATGGCAACATACCCAAATTGTTTGTAAGTGGTTGCACATGGGTCATCCAAAAGAACCGTTTGCGTTGAAGAGATGCACAAATCCTGTTCTCACTTTGCATACGGGTGTTCTATCTAAAACGTTTGCGATCAAGTGCTGTACAAATCCTGCTCGGCTCATTTTCCCTTGGCTTCCTGGGGAAGCTGTCGGTTTTTATACGGGTGTTCTAACTAAAATGTTTGCGATGAGTGTTTTATATTTAAAAACCATTGACGTTTTTTCAAAAGAAAATCGTTTGATAAGTCTGTACATTAAGAGAGAAAAATGCAAGTTCGCCGAAACCATATCTTTCATTCAGTCATACTGCGAATTTATATTCATATGATCGAGATATAGTATTAAACCCAAGAAAAAGAACTATTTCCGGCGACGGCGGAGGCGGCATGCCATGCTGTCGTTGTCGTCCTCTCGGATGCCATTGTTGAAGTAGTCAATGCAGCATAGAATGTTCTTCACTTGTAAATCAAACATCATGTCATCGCGCGGTCGATGGGCGGGGCGCGGGAGGTAGCGGTTGACGGTGGTGTCCCATGCCACTGAGGGGTGCGCACGCACGGGCATGGGTGTGGCGGGTGCAGCCAAACGCATTGGGACTGGCATCGCGATGGGTGGAGGGGCGCGCACGGGCACGGGTGCTAGCGCTGGCATGTACACGAGCTCGCGCGGGTCCGCGAGACCTCGCTGACGCCCGCGGCTTCCAGTGATACGTCTCTAATGTATCTATAATTTTTGATTGTTCCATGCTATTATATTATCTATTTTGGATGTTTAATGAGCTTTAATATACCTTTTTATATTATTTTTTGGATGTTTAACTAACCTATTAACCAAAGGCCCAGTGCAAATTGCCGTTTTTTTGCCTATTTCAGTGTTTCGCAGAAAAGGAATATCAAACGGAATCCAAACGGAAGGAAATCATTGGGAGAGTTATTTTTGGAACAAACGTGATCCAGGAGACTTGGAGTGGACGTCAAGAAAGAAGCGAGGAGGCCATGAGGCAGGAGGGCGCACCCCCACCCTCATGGGCCCCTCGCAGCTCCACCGACATACTTCTTCCTCCTATATATACCCATATACCCTGAAAACATCCAGGAGCACCACAAAACCCTATTTCCATCGCCACAACCTTCTGTACTCGTGATATCCCATCTTGGGGCCTTTTCCGGTGCTCCGCCAGAGGGGGAATCGATCACGGAGGGCTTCTACGTCAACATCATAGCCTCTCCGATGATGTGTGAGTAGTTTACCACAGACCTTCGGGTCCATAGTTATTAGCTAGATGGCTTCTTCTCTCTCTTTGGATCTCAATACAAAGTTCTCCTTGATTCTCTTGGAGATCTATTCGATGTAATTCTTTTTGCGGTGTGTTTGTCGAGATCCGATGAATTGTGGGTTTATGATCAAGATTATCTATGAACAATAGTTGATTCTTCTTTGAATTATTTTATGCATGATTTAATATCTTTGCAAGTCTCTTCGAATTATCAGTTTGGTTTGGCCTACTAGGTTGATCTTTCTTACAATGGGAGAAGTGCTTAGCTTTGGGTTCAATCTTGCGGTGCCCTTTCCCAGTGACAGCAGGGGCAACAAGGCATGTATTGTATTGTTGCCATCAAGGATAAAAATATGGGGTTTATATCATATTTCTTGAGTTTATCCCTCTACATGATGTCATCTTGCCTAATATGTCGCTCTGTTCTTATGAACTTAATACTCTAGATGCATGCTGGATAGCGGTCGATGTGTGGAGTAATAGTAGTAGATGCAGAATCGTTTCGCTCTAGTTGTCGCAGACGTGATGCCTATAGACATGATCATGCCTAGATATTCTCATAACTATGCGCTTTTCTATCAATTGCTCGACAGTAATTTGTTCACCCACTGTATAATTTGCTACCTCAAGAGAAGCCACTAGTGAAACCTATGGCCACCGGGTCTATCTTCCATCATATTATTTTCCTGTCAATTTGCTATTTCTATCATTGTTTATTTTGCAATCTTTACCTTCCAATCTATATCATAAAAATACCAAAAATATTTATCTTATTATCTCTATCAGATCTCACTTTTGTAAGTGACTGTGAAGGTATTGACAACCCCTTTATCGTGTTGGTTGCGAGGTTCTTGTTTGTTTATGCAGGTACTAGGCGACTTGCGTGTTACCTCCTACTGGATTGATACCTTGATTCTCAAAAACTGAGGAAAATACTTATGCTAATTTGCTGCATCACCCTTTCCTCTTCAAGGGAAAGCCAACGCATGCTTAAGAGGTAGCAAGAAGGATTTCTGGCGTCGTTGCCGGGGAGGTTGCACCAAGTCAAGTCAAGATTTGATCTCCCGTCAACAAGCCATTTCTGGCGCCGTTGCCAGGGAGATCTACGCACAAGTCAAGACATACCAAGTACCCATCACAAACTCTTATCCCTCGCATTACATTATTTGTCATTTGCCTCTCGTTTTCCTCTCCCCCACTTCACCCTTGTCGTTGTATTTGCCCTCTTTTTCTGCTCGCCTCGTCTTCGTTTGCTCTTTTTCTTGCCTTTTGTGTGCCCGTTCTTTGTGTAATTTGCTGCCATCATGTCTGAAATTGGGGAGGTTATCATTGATAAGGATAGTGGTAATAACATGGAGAACTTTGATGCTTTTGATGATCCTCATGAAGAACTTACTATTTTACACACTAAAAAGTTTCAGATTGGTAGTGGTAATATTATTGGAAAAGGAGTTATTCAAGATTTGTTTACTTGTGCCAGTGCTTTGCCCACCATGAGCGGGTCTATTCTTCATAAAACTAGTAGTCTTGCGGATGCTATACCTATGCTTGTGGTTGAACTTGAAAGACAATTTATCCATATGCATCCTTGCATGCAGAGGATCTTTCTAGAATTTTCTAATATTGAGCATTCTTCTGTTAAGCGAGCAACTACCATCTTATTAGCTCATGAGTTTAGATTTATAATAAAAGAGGCCCATGAAATTTTTGCGCATTATAGGGTGGATGCCGCCATCCTCCCATAGAAGCAATCCTTTTGTTATCAAGAGGACATAATGCGCTTACGATCTTTAGATCATGTTTTTTTAACGAAAACCTTAGAAAGAAGGTTCCTACCGATGTTCTTGTTGACAGGATCTCTGAACTTAATGATAATTTTGCTATCCAGAACAATGGGTTAGGTTTTTCCCTTGAACAAAGGCTCATGACTTTTTGCCAAAAGAATGCTTATAATGATGAATTGGTTGCGCAATATGAGGGGCCAAAGGAGGAATCAATACCTCCTGAGCTTGATCTTGGGGATTTTTGTCCCATTAAAATTTGCCCTTTTGATTACTTTTGCTTTCCACAAAGAAAGCTTGCTGTTGAACGTAGGGAGTATGAGATGAGTTTTCGCGATTTACCTTATCATTATCATAGCCCTTTTTATTACTTTTGCTTTCCACAAAGAAAGCTTGCTGCTGAACGCAGGGAGTATGAGATGAGTTTTCGCGATTTACCTTATCATTATCATAGCAACACCTAGATCTATTCTTGTTTTTATGCCTAGCTAGGGGCGTTAAACGATAGCGCTTGTTGGGAGGCGGCCCAATTTTATTTTTGTTTCTTATTTTTTTGTTCCTGTTTAGTAATAAATAATTCATCTAGCTTCTATTTAGATGTGGTTTTATGCTTTTAGTTAGTGTTTGTGCCAAGTAGAACCTTTGGGAAAACTTGGGGGAAGTCTTTGCGATCTTGCTGTAAAAAACAGAAACTTTAGCGCTCACGAGATTTGCTGTCATTTTTTACTGGAGAGTGTGATTAGGTTGATTCTTTTTGAAGATGATTAATGGACAAATTATTCACATCCACCAGTTTATTTCAGAATTTTTGGGGTTACATAAGTATTCTAAACCTACAGATTACTACAGACTGTTCTGTTTTTGACAGATTCTGTTTTTCGTGTGTTGTTTGCTTATTTTGATGAATCTATGGCTAGTATCGGGGGGTACGAACCATAGATAAGTTGGAATACAGTAGGTTTAACAACAATATAAATAAAGAATGAGTTCATTACAGTACCTTGAAGTGGTGGTTTGTTATCTTATACTAACGGAGCTCATGAGATTTTCTGTTGAGTTTTGTGTTGTGAAGTTTTCAAGTTTTCGGTAAAGATTTGATGGATTTTGGAATAAAGAGTGGCAAGAGCCTAATCTTGGGGATGCCCAATGAACCCCAAGGTAAAAATCAAGTAAAACCAAAAGCCTAAGCTTGGGGATGCTCCGGAAGGCATCCCCTCTTTCGTCTTCGTCTATCGGTAACTTTACTTGAGGCTATATTTTTATTCACCACATGATATGTGTTTTGCTTGGAGCGTCTTGTATGATCTAAGTCTTTGCTTTTTAGTTTACCAAAATCATACTTCCTGTACACACATTTTGTAGAGACACACATGAATCGGAATTTATTATAATACTCTATGTGCTTCACTTATATCTTTTGAGCTAGATAATTTTGCTCTAGTGCTTCACTTATATCTTTTTAGAGCACGGTGGTGGTTTTATTTTATAGAAATTATTGATCTCTCATGCTTCACTTATATTATTTTGAGACTTTTAGAACATCATGGTAATTTTCTTTGTCTATAAAATTAGTCCTAATATGATAGGCATCCAAGATGGGTATAATATAAACTATCATAAAAAGTGCATTGAATACTATGAGAAGTTCGATACTTGATAATTGTTTTGAGATATGAAGATGGTGATATTAGAGTCATCCTAGTTGAGTAGTTTTGAATTTGATAAATACTTGTTCTAAAGTCTATGATTCCCGTAGCATGCACATATGGTGAACCGTTATGTGATGAAGTCGGAGCATGATTTATTTATTGATTGTCTTCCTTATGAGTGGCGGTCGGGGACGAGCGATGGTCTTTTCCTACCAATCTATCCCCCTAGGAGCATGCGCGTAGTACTTTGTTTCGATAACTATTAGATTTTTGCAATAAGTATGTGAGTTCGTCATGACTAATGTTGAGTCCAGGGATTATACGCACTCTCACCCTTCCACCATTGCTAGCCTCTCTAGTACCGTGCAACTTTCACCGGTACCATACACCCACCTTATACCTTCCTCAAAACAGCCACCATACCTACCTATTATGGCACTTCCATAGGCATTATGAGATATATTGCCATGCAACTTACCACTGTTCCGTTTGTTATGACACGTTACATCATTGCCATATTGCTTTGCATGATCATGTACTTGACATCGTATTTGTGGCAAAGCCACCGTTCATAATTCTTTCATACATGTCACTCTTGATTCATTGCACATCCCGGTACACCGCCGGAGGCATTCACATAGAGTCATATTTTGTTCTAGTATCGAGTTGTAATTTTTGAGTTGTAAGTAAATAAAAGTGTGATGATCATCATTATTAGAGCACTATCTCAAGTGAGGAAAGGATGATGGAGACTATGATCCCCCCACAAGTCGAGATGAGATTGGACGAATTCTATAAAAAAGGATAAAAGGAAAAAAAGAGAAAGAAAAACATGAGAGAAAAAGAGAGAAGGGACAATGCTACTATCCTTTTACCACACTTGTGCTTCAAAGTAGCACCATGATCTTCATGATAGAGAGTCTCCTATGTTGTCACTTTCATATACTAGTGGGGATTTTACATTATAGAACTTGGCTTGTATATTCCAATGATGGGCTTCCTCAAAATGCCCTAGGTCTTCGTGAGCAAGCGAGTTGGATGCACACCCACTTAGTTTCTTTTTGACCTTTCATACACTTATAGCTCTAGTGCATCCGTTGCATGGCAATCCCTACTCACTCACATTGATATCTATAGATGGGCATCTCCATAGCCCGTTGATACGCCTAGTTGATGTGAGACTATCTTCTCCTTTTTGTCTTCTCCACAACCACCATTCTATTCCACCTATAGTGCTATGTCCATGGCTCATGCTCATATATTGCGTGAAGATTGACAAAGTTTGAGAACATGTAAAGTATGAAACAATTTCTTGGCTTGTCATCGGGGTTATGCATGATTTAAATACTTTGTGTGGTGAAGATAGAGCATAGCCAGACTATATGATTTTGTAGGGATAACTTTCTTTGGCCATGTTATTTTGAGAAGACATGATTGCTTTGTTAGTATGCTTGAAGTATCATTATTTTTATGTCAATATTAAACTTTTGTCTTGAATATTTCGGATCTGAACATTCATGCCACAATAAAGAAAATTACATTGAGAATTATGCTAGGTAGCATTCCACATAAAAAATTCTGTTTTTATCATTTACCTACTCGAGGACGAGCAGGAATTAAGCTTGGGGATGCTTGATATGTCTCCAACATATCTATAATTTTTTTATTGTTCCATGCTATTATATTATCTATTTTTGATGTTTAATGGGCTTTAATATACCTTTTTATATTATTTGTGGGACTAACCTACTAACCAAAGGCCCAGTGCAAATTGCTGTTTTTTTTGCCTTTTTCAGTGTTTCGCAGAAAAGGAATATCAAACGGAATCCAAATGAAATGAAACCTTCGGGAGAGTTATTTTTGGAATAAACGTGATCCACGAGACTTGGAGTGGACGTCAAGAAAGAAGCGAGGGGGGTGGGCGCGCCCCCACCCTCGTGGGCCCCTCGCAGCTCCACCGATGTACTTCTTCCTCCAATACATACCCATATACCCCGAAAACATCCAGGAGCACCATGAAACCCTATTTCCATCGGCGCAACCATCTGTACCCGTGAGATCCCATCTTGGGGCCTTTTCCGGCGCTCCACCGGAGGGGGAATCGATGACGAAGGGCTTCTACATCAACACCATAGCCTCTCCGATGATGTGTGAGTAGTTTACCACAGACCTTTGGGTCCATAGTTATTAGCTATATGACTTATTCTCTCTCTCTTTGGATCTCAATACAAAGTTCTCTTTGATTCTCTTGGAGATCTATTCGATGTAATTCTTTTTGCGGTGTGTTTGCCGAGATCCGACAAATTGTGGGTTTATGATCAAGATTATCTATGAACAATATTTGATTCTTGTCTGAATTCTTTTATGCATGATTTAATATCTTTGCAAGTCTCTTCGAATTATCAGTTTGCTTTGGCCTACTAGATTGATCTTCCTTGCAATGGGAGAAGTGCTTATCTTTGGGTTCAATCTTGCAGTGCTCGATCCTAGTGACAGAAAGGGAACCGACATGTATTGTATTGTTGCCATCGAGGATACAAAGATGGGGTTTATATCATATTGCTTGAGTTTATCCCTCTACATCATGTCATCTTGCCTAATGCGTTACTCTGTTCTTATGAACTTAATACTCTAGATGCATGCTGGATAGCGGTCGATGTGTGGAGTAATAGTAGTAGATGCAGAATCGTTTTGGTCTACTTGACACGGACGTGATTCCTATGTTTATGATCATGCCTAGATATTCTCATAACTATGCGCTTTTCTATCAATTGCTCGGCAGTAATTTGTTCACCCACCGTAATATATGCTATCTTGAGAGAAGCCATTAGTGAAACCTATGGCCACCGGGTCTATTTTACATCATATTAGTTTCCCGTCAACTTATCAATTTCTGTCGCCGTTTATTTTGCAATCTTTATTTCCAATCTATACAACAAAAATACCAAAAATATTTATCTTATTATCTTTATCAGATCTCACTTTTGCAAGTGGCCGTGAAGGTATTGACAACCCCTTTATCGCGTTGGTTGCAAGGTTCTTGATTGTTTGTGCAGGTACTAGACGACTTGTGTGTAGTCTCCTACTGGATTGATACCTTGGTTCTCAAAAACTGAGGGAAATACTTACGCTACTTTGCTGCATCACCCTTTCCTCTTCAAGGGGAAACCAACGCTTGCTCAAGAGGTTGCACGCATCCAAGGTGGTGGACGACAGCGTGGCCCCGGACAGCAACGAGCCAGAGATGGGAAGACACGGGAGTGGAGTCATAGACGGAGAGGTGTACGAGGGTTAACTGGTTCTGGTGGGGTGTGGCTCGATAGTTGGTGGAGAAGAACAGGAGCTGTGGAGGGGTGGCCCGGCCGGCGGTGGGTAGCGCTTCACAGCGAAGCATGCTAAGCAGAGCTGCTAGCAGTAGGAGGCAGGAGCAGGTGGTCCCGGCAGCGCTGGAGAAAGAAGACGAGGGATTGAAGATGGATGCCGGTCGTTGGATGTAAATCCAACGGCTAACAATGTCAGAATCATTTGTTGACTAAGTTGACAACGACTTGCGTTGGCGTCGACGTATTGGCCCACATTTCAGCCTCCAAAAATGTGGCACGTAGTCAACCCATTTTTTCAGAATTTACAGTCAATTTGTTTTTTTATAATTATAGTCTGTTTGCTGGGCTGGGTGAACAAATAATGTAGCGTCTATGCGGCCCATTTATTTTTTCCCTAAAAAATTACAGGCCATTTGTACTTTCTCAAAATACACGATTTTGATGGGTTGATTCTAATTATAATGTTGGGTTGGGCGCAACAATGTTATCAAAAAATAAATAGGGGCTGAGCATTTTGTTATAAATAAATTTAAATAATAAGTGATTCATTATTACATTGGTCCTTAAATCTCACCAAGCTTTTGTACACAATCACCAGGATTTTTGTTGCCAAAAAAATCCAGGATTTATTGTTAAGAAATTATTTTTTTAAGTTAATAAGATGGGTGATATTGTTTTCTTACATATGTAAGTATCTGTTAAATATATGATGACAATAACAATAATATTTAATAACATATAAAATAATTTAAATATATATAATATAGTTAGAAGGGAAACATAAGTTGGACCAGGCATTCCTATTCTTATATAGAAATAGAGTAGACCTCTGTGTTTTCTTCAAAAAAAATGCATAAATTGGGCTGCTGATGTTTTAGAAAAAATAAAACCTCGGATGGGGGGTCCACAGGCCGGTCGATACATGACGGCCCTCAAGAAAATACAAACCGGCATGTCGTGGCCTACGCATGTTAAAAAAGAAAGCCTAGACGGGGCAGCCCACAACCCAGCTGATACTTGCCGCCCCAGTGATAATAAATGATACCTTCCAGCTCCTCGGCTTCATTGTGAATTTATCTCCTTTAGTAACTACGTTGAAGCACCTAAAAATGTAACTATGTTGACAAACCCGTGGGCCCCAACGTCAGTATAGCACTAGGAGGAAGTATTTTTTCAATGCGGCACTTGCGTGCGTACGGCCATATACCTGGTGGGTCCCGACTGTCCGCCTCTCCACATATAGTCCTCTCCAGATTCCTCTTGTTTGTTCAGCATGTTCACAACAGCAGACAGCGGCGCTGCGGCGAGCGCACAAAGGCACAGGAGGAGATTGGACCACCTGAGGCAGTGCCTTATTTGTAACGAAAGTACCGAACTAGCCCAGTGGCCAAGTGACACTACCGACAGCTGTGCCGCCTGGGTTTGATTCCACCTGATACAGGGAAAATATCTCCAATTTTTTTTGCCTCTGCCATTATTGACATGTGGGTCCCCATTGTCATCTATGCACACCACGTCCAACACTTACCAAAACTTCGTCCCTTGTTTTCTCTACTTTTCGCACACTCGACATTGTGTGGGCATTTTGAAAATAGCATATCTTTTTGACTGTGCATCCTATGAAGATGTGCTATGCATGAATGTTGATCAACATGATGTTAACTGGCTGGTAATTCCATTTTCGACCATGAATAAAACTTCCAACATGATTTTATCCCTGTTTGAAAAGGCCGTGTTAATATAAATGCTTTGCCTATGAAAGTTGCAGTTTCTTATCTGAAACTGAACTTGCAGTTTCTTATCTGAAATTGAACTTGCTGTTTCTTATGTGAAACTAAAACTTGCAGTTTCTTCTCTGAGAACCACATTGTCTGCACTTTTATACTTCTATGAAACTACATTTTTAAGTGCCAAAAATAGATCTCTAGAATTCATAAAATACTTCATATGCTCAATACTGCAAATCTGAAATTGAAAAGACATTCATATCTAAAAGTACTCTCAAAATACACAACACAAACCACAATTCACAACCTGCAAATACTGACAACCCTAAGATCCTCCTGACAATTCACAACATGCCCGACTATTGGACTGGGGGGCAGTCCCCTCCTATTCCTCGGTGGTAGACAGCCGCCCCGTGAGACGATGTGAACGGCGAGGGAGAGGGTGGTGGGGAAGCGTCGTTGGGCCAATTGCTTTTCTCCTCTTGCAGTTGGGTTCGGTAGATGAAGACTCCACCGGCTCGCTCTGGCATGACATCCTCACAAACGGCACCCTATAGATGCTCGATCCTTCAATCTCTGGTGGATGCTCCATCTGGGATCGATACTCCCACCGCCGCTCCCTCACGATCTGATTCGATGAATCTGTTTGCTCCATGGCCCAAAGGAGCAGCTCTATGTACTTCCGCGCGACTGCCTTCGGGAGTATCGCTACCTTTTCACTCTATTACAGATATTTGGCCATGGATGTCGCCGTCACCGCTAGTTGGTCCTTTTTGTCAAACCAAGACTGTATCTCCAACATCGTAGCTAGCTTCACAGGGTCGCCGTCTGCGATCCTCACGTATCGGTTGTACTCCTCCATCGATCTACTTCTCCACAACACCTTCACTCGCCGGCGGTGGTTTTTTAATGGAAGAGGAGAGGAGCAGCGCTGGTTTTGGACTAGAACGGGAGAGGAGCGACGCTGGTTTTGGATTGGAACAGGAGAGGAGGGGTTGTGGTTTTGAAATGGAAGAGGAGAGGAGCGGCACTGGATTTAGATTGGAACAGGAGAGGAGCGGCCCTGGTCTTGGAAGTATTTTTTTTGTTTTGCGTATTTTGGGTCAAAGTTTGACCACGTACTGTATTTGACAAGCAAAATGTGAATGCATGTCACCAAAAATTGTATCATCATTTGGTTCATATCTGAATGTACTTTCAAATTATATTATTTTTGCAACGTATAACATATATTTTATTTGTGAAAATCACGGTCAATTATGACCCGGAATAAAAGGGAGACTAGTTAATGTGGGGTCAATTTCTTAATTGAAGGGTAAATTGATTTACATTTTGATCCAGTCACAGTGTGCCAGCCCTCTTGTCCAATCCTAAATCGCTGCCGCACACTCCTCCCCCTCTTCTCCATTTCAAAACCACCTCCTCTCCTCTCCATCATCTCCATTCCAAAACCACCGTCTCGCCTCTCCCTCTTCTCCATTGCAAAACCACCCCTCTCCTCTCCATCATCTCCATTCCAAAACCACCGTCTTGCCTCTCCCTCTTCTCCATTGCAAGACCACCGTCTCTCCTCCCATCTTCCAAAGCTAGCACCAGACCACTTAGAAGGACATCTATGGAGAGGATGCAGCAACGCATCAGGTTGATTGCCGGCGGCAACCAGGCAAAGTTAGCCAGGTTGAAGGAGATCCTTACTTGGTTTGACAATGAGTGGGAGATTTCGAGGACGGTGAGGGCCATGTGGCAATGTATGCGAAACAGCGAGACGACGGTGATGTACTCCTCGGCGGAAGTCACACTGCAGTCCTTCGAGTTCATCAAGTATCTCCCCTCGGCGATGGAGCAGACAAATTCGCCAGAGGCAAAAGTCAGGCAGATGTGGTGGGCGTACAGGTCGAAGGTCGAGCACCTAGAGGATAACGAATCGATCGAGTATGGTGTCCCGTTTGTGAGGGTGCAGAGCCAACCGGAGCCATTGGAGTATTCGTTCTCCCACCGGAAGAGGAGACTGGATGGCGCGATGTCGCTTCCCTGACGTTCTCCACGGTTCCCTCGATGCTCGCCTCATTTCAACGGTGGCGCTAGGGTTGAAGGTAAGCTTCGCACTAACCTAATCTTCCATCTGCTCATGCTTACAATCAGTGTGATAGCTAATGAAAATCATGCTTACAATCAGTCTCCGAGTACTATGCCAATCACCCTAAAACAGCTCTGGACCTTTGGGTCAAAGTTGTGACACTGTGTACAAATAAATAAAAATAGACTCGTGCTTCTTTTAGAAAAGAGTACTCCCTAAAAACTATCAATATAAGTGATACGTTGGAGTAATTTTTGATTGCTCCATGCTATATTATCTACTGTTTTGGACTATATTGGGCTTTATTTTCCAATTTTATATTATTTTTGGGACTAACCTATTAACCGGAGGCCCAGCCCAGAATTGCTATTTTTTTTGCCTATTTCAGTGTTTCGGAGAAACAAAATATCAAACGGAGTCCAAACGGAATGAAACCTTCGGAAACGTGATTTTCTCATCAGATAAGATCCAAAAGACTTGGACCCTCCGTCAAGAAAGCCACGAGGCGGCCACGAGGGTGGAGGGCGCCCCCTGCCTCGTGGCCCCCTCGAAGCTCCACCGACGTACTTCTTCCTCCTATATATACCTACGTACCCCCAAACGATTGGGGACGGAGCCAAAAACCTAATTCCACCGCTGCAACTTTCTGTATCCACGAGATCCCATCTTGGGGCCTGTTTTGGAGCTCCGCCGGTGGGGGCATCGATCACGGAGTGCTTCTACATCATCATCCAAGCCCCTCCGATGAAGTGTGAGTAGTTTACTTCACACCTACGGGTCCATAGTTAGTAGCTAGATGGCTTCTTCTCTCTTTTTGGATCTCAATACAATGTTCTCCCCCTCTCTCGTGGAGATCTATTCGATGTAATCTTCTTTTTGCGGTGTGTTTGTTGAGACCGATGAATTGTGGGTTTATGACCAAGTCTATCTATGAATAATATTTGAATCTTCTCTGAATTGTTTCATGTATGATTGGTTATCTTTGCAAGTCTCTTCGAATTATCAGTTTGGTTTGGCCTACTAGATTTGTTTTTCTTGCCATGGGAGAAGTGCTTAGCTTTGGGTTCGATCTTGCGGTGTCCTTTTCCCAGTGACAGAAGGGGCAGCAAGGCACGTATTGTATCGTTGCCATCAAGGATAACAAGATGGGGTTTTTTCCATATTGCATGAAACTATCCCTCTACATCATGTCATTTTGCTTAAGGCGTTACTCTGTTTTTAACTTAATACTCTAGATGCATGCTGGATATCGGTCAATGAGTGGAGTAATATAGTAGTAGATGCAGGCAGGAGTCGGTCTACTTGTCTCGGACGTGATGCCTATATACATGATCATACCTAGATATTCTCATAACTATGCTCAATTCTATCAATTTCTCAATAGTAATTTGTTCACCCACTGTAGAATACTTATGCTCTTGAGAGAAGCCACTAGTGAAACCTATGGCCCCCGGGTCTCTTTCTCATCATATCAATCTCCATCACTTTATTATTGCTTTGCTTTTACTTTGCTTTTACTTTTTACTTTGCATCTCTATACCAAAAATACCAAAAATATTATTTATCATCTCTATCAGATCTCACTTTCGTAAGTGACCGTGAAGGGATTGACAACCCCTAAGCGCGTTGGTTGCGTTGAGCTATTGTTTTTATGTAGGTACGAGGGACTCGCGTGTAGCCTCCTACTGGATTGATACCTTGGTTCTCAAAAACTGAGGGAAATACTTACGCTACTTTGCTGCATCATCCTCTCCTCTTCGGGGAAATCCAACACAGTGCTCAAGAGGTAGCAAGAAGAATTTCTGGCGCCGTTGCCGGGGAGTCTGCGCAAAAGTCAACATACCAAGTACCCATCACAATCCCTATCTCCCGCATTACATTATTTGCCATTTGCCTCTTGTTTTCCTCTCCCCCACTTCACCCTTGCCATTTTATTCGCCCTCTCTCTCTATCCTCCCTCTCTTTCTCTATTTGCCTCTTTTGCCCGTTTGCTTTTTGTTTGCTCGTGTGTTGGATTGCTTGTTTGTCGCGATGGCTCAAGATAATACTAAATTGTGTGACTTCACCAATACCAACAACAATGATTTTATTAGCACTCCGATTGCTCCTCTTACCGATGCTGAATCTTGTGAAATTAATGCTGCTTTGCTGAATCTTGCCAGGAAAGATCCGTTCTCCGGCCTTCCTAGTGAAGATGCCGCTACCCATCTTAATAGGTTCGTTGATTTGTGTGACATGCAAAAGAAGAAAGATGTCGATAATGATATTGTTAAATTGAAGCTATTTCCTTTTTCGCTTAGAGATCGTGCTAAAGCTTGGTTTTCATATTTGCCTAAAAATAGTATTGATTCATGGAACAAGTGCAAAGATGATTTTATCTCTAAGTATTTTCCTCCCGCTAAGATCATCTCTCTTAGAAACGATATTATGAATTTTAAGCAACTTGATCATGAACATGTTGCACAAGCTTGGGAGAGAATGAAATTAATGATATGCAATTGCCCTACTCATGGTTTGAATTTGTGGATGATTATACAAAATTTTTATGCCGGATTGAATTTTGCTTCTAGAAATCTTTTAGATTAGGCCGCGGGAGGCACTTTTATGGAAATCACTTTAGGAGATGCTACTAAACTCCTAGATAATATTATGGTTAATTATTCTCAATGGCACACTGAAAGATCCACTAATAAAAAGGTGCATGTGATAGAAGAAATTAATGTTTTGAGTGGAAAGATGGATGAACTTATGAAATTATTTGCTAATAAGAGTGTTTCTTATGATCCTAATGATATTCCCTTGTCTACTTTGATTGAGAATAATAATGAATCTATGGATGTGAATTTTTTTGGTAGGAACAATTTTGGTAACAACGCGTATAGAGGGAATTTCAATCCTAGGCCTTATCCTAGTAATCCCTCTAATAATTATGGTAATTCCTACAACAATTCTTATGGAAATTATAATAAGATGCCCTCTGATTTTGAATCTAATATTAAAGAATTTATTTCTTCACAAAAGAATTTTAATGCTATGATTGAAGAAAAATTGCTTAAGATTGATGATTTGGCTAGGAACGTTTATAGAATTTATCTTGATGTTGATTCTTTAAAGCTTAGATCTATTCCTCCTAAGCATGATATCAATGAGTCTCTCAAAGCCATGAGAATTTCCATTGATGAGTGCAAGGAAAGAACCGCTAGGACGCGTGCTATGAAAGATGCCTTTATTAAAGCGTGCTCTTCTAGTTCCTATGAAAATAATGATGAAGATCTAAAAGTTATTGATGTGTCTCCTATTAAATCTTTGTTTCGCAATATTAATCTTGATAATAATGGGACTGAATATGATCCACCTTTACCTAGAAGGTGTTCTAAAAATTCGGAGTATTTAGATCTAGATGATGAAATTGATAAAAGTGGGATTAAAAGAAATAAAACCCTAGATGATGCTAAACCCACTATATTGGATTTCAAGGAATTTAATTATGAAAATTTCTCTTTAATTGATTGTATTTCCTTGTTTCAATCCTTTCTAAAATCTCCTCATGCTTATAGTCAAAATAAATCCTTTACCGAACATATCGTTGATGCCTTGATGCAATCTTATGAAGAAAAACTTGAGTTGAATGTTTCTGTACCTAGGAAACTTTATGATGAGTGGGAACCTACTATTAAAATTAAAATTAAAGATCATGAGTTTTATGCTTTGTGTGATTTGGGTGCTAGTGTCTCTACTATTCCCAAAACTTTGTGTGATTTGCTAGATTTCTGTGATTTTGATGATTGCTCTCTAAACTTGCATCTTGCGGATTCCACTATTAAGAAACCTATGGGAAGAATTAATGATATTCTTATTGTTGCAAATAGGAATTATGTGCCCATAGATTTTATCGTTCTTGATATAGATTGCAATCCTTCTTGCCCTATTATTCTCGGTAGACCTTTCCTTAGAATGGTTGGTGCAATTATTGATATGAAGGAAGGGAATATTAGATTTCAATTTCCATTAAAAAAGGGCATGGAATACTTCCCTAGAAAGAAAAAAAAATTACCATATGAATCTATCATGAGAGCCACTTATGGATTGCCTACCAAAGATGGCAATACCTAGATCTATTCTTCCTTGTTATGCCTAGCTTGGGGCGTTAAACGATAGCGCTTGTTGGGAGGCAACCCAATTTTATTTTTATTCCTTGATTTTTGCTCCTGTTTAGTAATAAATAAATTATTTAGCCTCTGTTTTTGTTGTGTTTTTTGTGTTTAATTAGTGTTTGTGCCAAGTAGAACCGTTGGGAAGACTTGGGGAAAGTCTTGTTGAACTTGCTGTAAAAAACAGAAACTTTAGCGCTCACGAGAACTGCTGTAGTTTTTATTTGGAAAGTGCTATTTAGTTAATTCTATTTGCATATGATTAATAGATAAATTCCTCACGTCCAGCAATTTATTTTAGAATTTTTGGGGTTCCAGATCTTGTGCTAGCTACAGATTACTACAGACTGTTCTGTTTTTGACAGATTCTGTTGTTCGTGTGTTGTTTGCTTATTTTGATGAATCTATGGGTAGTAAAATAGTTTATAATCCATATACAAGTTGGAATACAGTAGGTTTAACACAAATATAAATAAATAATGAGTTCATTACAGTACCTTGAAGTGGTATTTTGTTTTCTTTCGCTAACGGAGCTCACGAGATTTTCTACTTTAAGTTTTGTGTTGTGAAGTTTTCAAGTTTTGGGTAAAGATTTGATGGATTATGGAACAAGGAGTGGCAAGTGCCTAAGCTTGGGATTCCCATGGCACCACCAAGATAATCTAAGGACACCTAAAATCCAAAGCTTGGGGATGCCCCGGAAGGCATCCCCTCTTTCGTCTACTTCTATCGGTAACTTTACTTGGAGCTATATTTTTATTCACCACATGATATGTGTTTTGCTTGGAGCGTCTTTTATGATTTGAGTCTTTGCTTGTTAGTCTACCACAATCATCCTTGCTGTAAACACCTTTTGAGAGAGCCATACATGATTTGGAATTTGATAGAATACTCTATGTGCTTCACTTATATCTTTTGAGCTTTATAGTTTTGCTCTAGTGCTTCACTTATATCTTTTAGAGCACGGTGGTGGATTTATTTTTTAGAAACTATTGATCTCTCATGCTTCACTTAGATTATTTTGAGAGTCTTAATAGCATGGTAACTTGCTTAAAATCCTAATATGCTTGGTATGCAAGATTAATAATAAAACTTTCTTATGAGTGTGTTGAATACTAAGAAAAGTTTGATGCTTGATGATTGTTTTGAGATATGGAGGTAATAATATCAAAGTCATGCTAGTTGAGTAGTTGTGAAATTGATAAATACTTGTGTTGAAGTTTGCAAGTCCTGTAGCATGCACGTATGGTAAACGTTATGCAACAAATTTGAAACATGAGGTGTTATTTGATTGTCTTCCTTATGAGTGGCGGTCGGGGACGAGCGATGGTCTTTTCCTACCAATCTATCCCCCTAGGAGCATGCGCGTAGTACCGAGGTTTTTGATGACTTGTAGATTTTTGCAATAAGTATGTGAGTTCTTTATGACTAATGTTGAGTCCATGGATTATACGCACTCTCACCCTTCCATCCTTGCTAGCCTCTTCGGTACCGTGCATTGACCTTTCTCACATTGAGAGTTGGCGCAAACTTCGCCGGTGCATCCAAACCCCGTGATATGATACACTCTTTCACACATAAACCTCCTTATATCTTCCTCAAAACAGCCACCATATCTACCTATTATGGCATTTCCATAGCCATTCCGAGATATATTGCCATGCAACTTTCCATCATTCCGTTCATCATGACACATTCATCATTGTCATATTGCTTAGCATGATCATGTAGTTGACATAGTATTTGTGGCAAAGCCACCGTTCATAATTCTTTCATACATGTCACTCTTGGTTCATTGCGTATCCCGGTACACCGCCGGAGGCATTCATATAGAGTCATCTTTGTTCTAGTATCGAGTTGTAATCATTGAGTTGTAAATAAATAGAAGTGTGATGATCATCATTATTAGAGCATTGTCCCAAGTGAGGAATAAAAAAAGAGAAATGCCATAAAAAATAGAAGTCCCAAAAAAACAGAAAGGCCATAAAAAAAGAGAAGGCCCAAAAAAATGAGAGAAAAAGAGAGAAGGGACAATGTTACTATCCTTTTACCACACTTGTGCTTCAAAGTAGCACCATGATCTTCATAGTAGAGAGTCTCTCATGTTATCACTTTCATATACTAGTGGATTTTTTTCATTATAGAACTTGGCTTGTATATTCCAACAATGGGCCTCCTCAAGTGCCTTAGTTCTTCTTGAGCAAGCAAGTTGGATTCACACCCACTAGTTTCTTTTGTTGAGCTTTCATACATTTATAGCTCTAGTGCATCCATTGCATGGCAATCCCTAGTCCTTGCATTAACATCAATCGATGGGCATCTCCATAGCCCATTGATTAGCCTCGTCGATGTGAGACTTTCTCCTTTTTTGTCTTCTCCACATAACCCCCTCATTATATTCTATTCCACCCATAGTGCTATGTTCATGGCTTGCGCTCATATATTGCGTGAAAGTTTATAGGTTTGAGATTACTAAAGTATGAAACAATTGCTTGGCTTGTCATCGAGGTTGTGCATGATGAGAGCATTCTTGTGTGACGTAAATGAAACATGACTAAACTATATGATTTTGTAGGGATGAACTTTCTTTAGCCATGTTATTTTGAGAAGACATAATTGCTTAGTTAGTATGCTTGAAGTATTATCATTTTTATGTCAATATGAACTTTTGTCTTGAATCTTTCGGATCTGAATATTCATACCACAATTAAGAAGAATTACATTAAAATTATGCCAAGTAGCACTCCACGTCAAAAATTCTCTTTTTATCATTTACCTACTCGAGGACGAGCAGGAATTAAGCTTGGGGATGCTTGATACATCTCCAACGTATCTATAATTTTTGATTGCTCCATGCTATATTATCTACTGTTTTGGACTATATTGGGCTTTATTTTCCACTTTTACATTATTTTTGGGACTAACCTATTAACCGGAGGCCCAGCCCAGAATTGCTGTTTTTTGCCTATTTCAATGTTTCGGAGAAACAGAATATCAAACGGAGTCCAAACGGAATGAAACCTTCGGAATGTGATTTTCTCATCAGATAAGATCCAGCGGACTTGGACCCTCTGGCAAGAAATCCACGAGGCGGCCACGAGGGTGGAGGGCGCGGCCCCCCTAGGGTGCACCCCCTGCCTTGTGGGCCGCTCAAAGCTACATCGATGTACTTCTTCCTCCTATATATACCTACGTACCCCCAAACGATCGGGGACGGAGCCAAAAACCTAATTCCACCGCCGCAACTTTCTATATCCACGAGATCCCATCTTGGGGCCTGTTCCGGAGCTCCGCCGGTGGGGGCATCGATCACGGAGGGCTTCTACATCATCATCCAAGCCCCTCCGATGAAGTGTGAGTAGTTAACTTCAGACCTACGGGTCCATAGTTAGTAGCTAGATGGCTTCTTCTCTCTTTTTGGATCTCAATACAATGTTCTCCCCCTCTCTCTGGAGATCTATTCGATGTAATCTTCTTTTTGCGGTGTCTTTGTTGAGACCGATGAATTGTGGGTTTATGATCAAGTCTATCTATGAATAATATTTGAATCTTCTCTGAATTCTTTTATGTATGATTGGTTATCTTTGCAAGTCTCTTTGAATTATCAGTTTGGTTTGGCCTACTAGATTGGTTTTTCTTGCCATGGGAGAAGTGCTTAGCTTTGGGTTCGATCTTGCGATGTCCTTTCCCAGTGACGGAAGGGGCAACAAGGCACGTATTGTATCGTTGCCATCGAGGATAACAAGATGGTTTTTTTTATCATATTGCATGAAACTATCCCTCTACATCATGTCATCTTGCTTAAGGCGTTACTCTGTTTTTAACTTAATACTCTAAATGCATGCTGGATAGCGGCCGATGAGTGGAGTAATAGTAGTAGATGCAGGCAGGAGTCGGTCTACTTGTCTCGGACGTGATGCCTATATACATGATCATACCTAGATATTCTCATAACTATGCTCAATTCTGTCAATTGCTCAACAGTAATTTGTTCACCCACCGTAGAATACTTATGCTCTTGAGAGAAGCCACTAATGAAACCTATGGCCCCGGGTCTCTTTCTCATCATATCAATCCCCATCACTTTATTATTGCTTTGATTTTACTTTTTACTTTGCATCTCTATACCAAAAATACCAAAAAATATTATTTATCATCTCTATCAGATCTCACTTTCGTAAGTGACCGTGAAGGGATTGACAACCCCTAAGCGCGTTGGTTGCATTGAGCTATTGTTTTTGTGTAGGTACGAGGGACTCACGCGTAGCCTCCTACTGGATTGATACCTTGGTTCTCAAAAACTGAGGGAAATACTTACGCTACTTTGCTGCATCATCCTCTCCTCTTTGGGGAAATCCAACACAATGCTCAAGAGGTAGCAATAAGCTACTAGTATTTGGTTAGAGGATTTGCTGCCGAGAAAGATCCGTCCACAGAGAGCGCCACACATCCCACTAGTGGTGGTGGATGCCAATGCGTGCATGGAGCATAGTTGGTGTCGGTAATTTTTACTTGGCACACCTCGCACTCTACATATATGCCGGTTCCATCCGTACATTTGTGCAGTTCCACCAAAATGCAGCTAAATCTTGTTTCCACGGATAATGAAAAAGCGTGATTACATTATAGTGGCACTAGTTGATGAAACATACACTAATAAATAGAAGAAAATATTGCGATAGTATCATAGTATTCCATACTGTGAGGGTAAGATGGGCCCTGCGACGCCTCATATGGTACGCCCCATACTGGAAATCGACCCAAGTCTCCCCAATACACCTTCTGCTAGTGGTGAACATCAATGTACAACGGTAATACAAGGATGGGCCTTGAGACATTCCAATCTCTATTTTTTTGCAGATCAACTAAAATTAAGCACCCCAGTTTGCAGAAACGCTTAAACATTAACAATGGGACTAGTTGATGAAACATATACTAACAAAGAGAAGCACTTTCTTTATCTACATTAGAAATGAAATGATAGAGAGGACACTCGCTCTATTTTAAGTGTATTATTACTTCATTTTATCAGTGGCACTAGGGTCGACCAGGTGGCAAACGAGGTGTATCGTGCGTCTCAAGGATGGAGGCCGGGGGTGCTTAGTCTGGGATGCTGAAGCTGGCTCTATCTTCCCCCCTGATGTTTTTGTAGTAGCATTTGGGTTGTACTCCAAACTTGGTCGAGCTGGTGTTGCGTTCCCCTACCTGCCTAGCTTATGTGGCGAACATGTCTCCTCCTAGTACTCAGTCCGTTCTAGTAGTAGTTGCATAACTGCCTGTTTACACTGAGATGTTGTCGGATAATGGTTGTCTATGGTAGGGTTTCTTTAATGAAATCGGAGGAAACCCCCTCTTTCGATATATATAAAAAAATCAGTGGCACTAGCGGTGCTAAAACATTGCCTCAGATTAATAGTGCCACTAGATTAAGGTGCAAAATAATAACATTACTGCTTTATCATGGCAGTGCCAAAATAGTAGCACAAGAGCATACTCAACATGCAGGATCTTTGGTAAATGGTTAGACCAAAAAGGAACATACCTCATGATGGGAACCATATTTGCAGTCAACACCATCGTAGAAGGGATGACACCAGTCACCAACATGGATGATTCAATTCATGGGACCTTTTGGTGTAGTTCACCTAAAATGAAGCAATGTCCCATGAGCTAGCAACTTCTTCATTTTTTAAGAAAAGGGCTCCAGCCCCGGTTCCATTTCCATCAGAAAACAGAACACACAGAGCTTCTTCTTCATGAGTTGCAATAAAATTGAGCAACATCAAGGTTGGTTGTGAAGCTCCTGTAATGTTCAACTATAATTTGGATATCATTTGTGCAGTTCAACTAAGATCAAGCGTGAAATGTATATCTCTATTTGCAACAAAAAGGTGGAAAGGAGGGTGACTAACAAGTGATGAAACATACACTACTGCAGGTTGCTGCTAACGCGACACTACGATCAGAGACCCTTCGACGAAGCAGTGTGCGATGCCATAATCGCAAACGGTGGTGTAAAAACCCGTCAAAAAGGTGCAAAAAAATTGCGATGGAGGATGCATCAAACACGGTTCAGATTTTAGTTGCGTGTGCGATGCAGGGCATACGGTTCAGCTCAATTAACTGTTTGCGATGAGGAGGAACAAAGGAAACGGGCAGCCAGATGAAGGTGTGTGCGATGTACAGCATACGGTTCACTCGGATGAACTGTTTGTGATTAGGTAATACAAAAGAAATGGTCAGTCAGATCAAAGGTGTGTGCGATATACATCATGCGGTTCACTCAAATGAACTATTTGCGTTGAGACATGAGAGCAGAAACGGTTCAAATGAACAAGATGTGTGTGATACGAGGCAAACAGGTGTGTAATCAGAAATGTGTGCGAAGACCGATAACAACACAGATGATTACTGCTAACAAGCCGTGTGTGTTGTGAGCAAACGATTGCTGGTATACAATTGTGAGTGATTGATGAAAACATCACGGACGGGTTACATTGTTTAGTCCGTGTGCGATGTGATTTTATTTCTCCGCACAACATCTATGCTCTGTCTACAGAGCATCAACATATATACTTAAAAAGATAGCATTGCATAACCAAATTAAGCATACAATTACACAAGTGACAACACACATAACATTTCCACACACCAAAGCAAGCAATTACATGCATACTAAAGTAGGAGAAACGAGGATCTAATCATCTACTTATTGTTGCGACGGCGCTTGCCATTGCTCTGCTTCTGGCTGGATCCCTAGCCATTTTGGGGAAGGAGGCACTTCCTCATGTCAATGATCCGCCTGTACATGTCGTAGCTTGTGTACGCCTCCTTGGCCGCGTACACGACATGAGATTTGTCGAGTTTCTCCATCCAGGCCGAGTGCCAGGCAGGCTTGTCCTTGTTGCACGAATCCTTCGTGTCTCTGTATTAGGGGTCGATTATGGCCTCGGCGAGGTGAACCAGTGAGTCCTTCTCATGCTCCTTGCTGCCCCAGATCTTGTATTGGCCCTGGATGTCGACAAGATTCTGGCAGGCAATGCCCGAATTCTCGAGCGCCTTTACATCATTGGTGATGTCCATCGTAGTGAACATGTAGTGGGGGTTGTTGACAAACCCAGCGAAACGCTCGCACGACCTTGTGGCCAGGCAATAGTGGTAGACGAGGACGTGGTGAAGCACGCACATCTGGGCGACGACGACCTTGGGACGAGACCCGGCACGAGCACAGGTGTACTCGAGGTCGAACCCGACCACCTTGTACTTCTTCGTGGCAAGCAACAACTCCATGATGTGGATGGAGTGCTCCACCCAGACCAGGTCGTTGGTGTACACCATCGAGAGGTCCATGAACCTTCTATGGGTGTCCACCACGGCACGCATGGTGAACTGCTACTCGTCATCGGCAGCCGCTCGGAGCGCCATTAGAGCCGCGCAGGATACCCTCTAAGAATTTATCGTGGTGGGTGTGCTTCTTGCAATGGTGGGGCGCGATCGAAAGGTTGAAGAGACACAAGGGTTAAATGGCCACTGTAATAAATGGGGGCCGACCGGCTATTGGGGTACGTAGTAATTTCAAAATATTCCTACGCACACGCAAGATCATGGTGATGCATAGCAACGAGAGGGGAGAGTATCGTCTATGTACCCTCGTAGACCATGAGCGGAAGCGTTATGACAACGCGGTTGATGTAGTCATACGTCTTCATGATCAACCAATCTAGCACCAAAGATACGGCACCTCTGGGATCTACACACGTTCAGCTTGGTGACGTCCCTCGAACTCACGATCTAGTAGAGCTTCGAGGGAGAGTTTTGTCAACACGATAGCATGATGACGGTGATGATGTTGCTACTGGAACAGAGCTTCGCCTGAGCATCGCTACGATATTACCGAGGTGGATTATGGTGGAGGAGGTGATACGTCTCCAACGTATCTACTTTTCCAAACACTTTTGCCATTGTTTTGGACTCTAACTAGCATGATTTGAATAGAACTAACCCGGACTGACGCTGTTTTCAGCAGAATTACCATGGTGTTATTTATCTACAGGAGCAAACGTTCTCAGAATGACCTGAAACTTCACAGGGACACTTTTCAAAAAATAAGAAAAATACTTGCCAAAGATGAAGGTCAGGGGGCCCACCGTCTTGCCACGAGGGTTGGGGGCGCGCCTGCCCCCCTAGGGCGTGCCCCCTACCTCGTGGGCCCCTTGTTGCCTCTCCGACTCCAACTCCAGCTCCATATATTGAGTTTCGGGGAGAAAAAAATCAGAGAGAAGAAATCATCGCGTTTTATGATACGGAGCCGCCGCCAAGCCCTAAAACCTCTCAGGAGGGCTGATCTGGAGTCCGTTCGGGGCTCCGGAGAGGGGAATCCGTCGCCATCGTCATCATCAACCATCCTCCATCACCAATTTCATGATGCTCACCGCCGTGCGTGAGTAATTCCATCGTAGGCTTGCTGGACGGTGATGGGTTGGATGGGATCTATCATGTAATCGAGTTAGTTTTGTTAGGGTTTGATCCCTAGTGTCCACTATGTTTTGAGATTGATGTTGCTATGACTTTGCTATGCTTAATGCTTGTCACTAGGGCCCAAGTGCCATGATTTCAGATCTGAACCTATTATGTTGTCATCAATATATGAGTATTCTTGATCCTATTTTGTAAGTCTATAGTCACCTATTATGTGTTATGATCCGTTAACCCCGAAGTGATAATAATCGGGATACTTAACGGTGATGACCGTAGTTTGAGGAGTTCATGTATTCACTATGTGTTAATGCTTTGTTCCAGTTCTCTATTAAAAGGAGGCCTTAATATCCCTTAGTTTCCGTAAGGACCCTGACACGTCTCCGTCGTATCTACTTTTCCAAACACTTTTGCCCTTGTTTTGGACTCTAACTTGTATGATTTGAATGGAACTAACCCGGACTGACGCTGTTTTCAGCAGAATTGCCATGATGTTGTTTTATGTGTAGAAAACAAATATTCTCGGAATGACCTGAAACTCCACGGAACATCTTAGAAAAAATAATAAAAAATCCTCGCCAAAGATGAAGACCAGGGGGCCCACACCCTTCTCACGAGGGTGGGGGGCGCCCCCCCTAGGGCGCGCCCCCTACCTTGTGGGCCCCCTGGATGCCCTCCGACGCCAACTCCAACTCTACATATTTGCTTTCGGAGAGAAAAAAATCAGGGAGAAAAAATCATCGTATTTTACGATACGGTGCCGCCGCCAAGCCCTAAAACCTCTCGGGAGGGCTGATCTGGAGTCCGTACGGGGCTCCGGAGAGGGGGATTCATCGTCGTCATCATCAATCATCCTCCATCACCAATTTCGTGATGCTCACCGCCGTGCGTGAGTAATTGCATCGTAGGCTTGCTGGACGGTGATGGGTTGGATGAGATTTATCATGTAATCGAGTTAGTTTTGTTAGGGTTTGATCCGTAGTATCCATTATGTTCTGAGATTGATGTTGCTATGACTTTGCTATGCTTAATGCTTGTCACTAGGGCCCGAGTGCCATGATTTCAGATCTGAACCTATTATGTTTTCATGAATATATGTGAGTTCTTGATCCTATCTTGCAAGTCTATAGTCACCTACTATGTGTTATGATCTGGCAACCCCGAAGTGACAATAATCGGGACCACTCCCGGTGATGACCATAGTTTGAGGAGTTCATGTATTCACCATGTGCTAATGCTTTGTTTTGGTTCTCTATTAAAAGGAGGCCTTAGTATCCCTTAGTTTCCAATAGGACCCCGCTGCCACGGGAGGGTAGGACAAAAGATGTCATGCAAGTTCTTTTCCATAAGCACGTATGACTATATACGGAATACATGCCTACATTACATTGATGAATTGGAGCTAGTTCTGTGTCACCCTATGTTATGACTGTTACATGATGAACCGCATCCGGCATAATTATCCATCACTGATCCGGTGCCTACGAGTTTTCCATATACCGGTTTACACTTATTTACTTTCCCGCTGCTACTGTTACAATCACTACAAAATACCAAAAACATTACTTTTGCTGTCTTTACTTTTGTTGCCGCTACCGCCACTATCATATTACTTTGCTACTAAACACTTTGCTGCAGATACTAAGTTTCCAGGTGTGGTTGAATTAACAACTCAGCTGCTAATACTTGAGAATATTCTTTGGCTCCCCTTGTGTCGAATCAATAAATTTGGGTTGAATACTCTACCCTCGAAAGTTGTTGAGATCCCCTATACTTGTGGGTTGTCAAGACTAATTTCTGGCGCCATTGCCGGGGAGCATAGGTCTATTCTTTGAGTCACTTGGGATTTATATCTGCTATACACTATGAAAAACTTGAGAGATCCAAAAACCAAGATCTATCCCTCAACTACGAGGGGAGGTAAGGAACTGCCATCTAGCTCTGCACTTGATTCACCTTCTGTTATGAGTAAGTTTGCGACACGTACATCTGCTTCTGCTATTCGTTCTGATATATCGCATATTAGTGATGATGCCACTTCTGCTATGCATGATACTTATGATGAAACTACTTCTATGCCTGATACTACTATGCCCCTTAGTGAATTTCTTGATGAACAAATTGCTAGGGACAGAGAAAAAGAAATCATCGAATCTGAATACGATGATGATAGTGATGATGAAAATATGCCTGTTATTCCTGAGGGCTATCTTTTTGATAGGGAATCTTCTGCCGCTATTTTTGCTTGCAGAAATAGATATGAGCTTAAGAGGTTATTAATTAAATGGAACAAAGAATCACTTAGAGATAAAATGAGACCCGACCCTGCTTTTGCTACTTCACCTATATGTGTTCCTGATAAAGATTATCAATTCTCTGTTGATCCTGATATAATTACTTTGGCTGAATCTGATCCGTTTTATGGCTATGAATCTGAAACTTTTGTGGCACATCTTACTAAGTTAAATGATATAGCTGCCCTGTTTGCTAATGATGAGAGATCGTGTTACTTTTATATACTCAAAATATTTCCGTTCTCATTAAAGGGTGATGCTAAGATATGGTTTAATTCTCTTGATCCTGGTTGTGTGCGTAGTCCCCAGGATATGATTTATTACTTCTCTGCTAAATATTTCCCTGCTCATAAGAAACAAGCTGCTTTGAGGGAAATATACAACTTTGTGCAAATTAAAGAAGAGAGTCTCCCACAAGCTTGGGGGAGGCTTCTCAAGTTACTTAATGCTTTGCCTGATCATCCTCTTAAGAAACCTGAAATACTTGATATATTTTATAATGGACTAACCGATGCTTACAGAGATTACCTGGATAGTTGTGCTGGTTCTCTTTTCAGGGAAAGAACACCGGATGAAGCTGAAATTCTATTGAATAATATGTTGACAAATGAAAATAATTGGCCAGCTCCTGAGCCATCTCCTGCTCCAATTACTGAACCTATTCTTAAACCAACTCCGAAAAAGAGAGGTGTTTTATTTCTCAGTCCCGAAGATATGCAAGAGGCAAAGAAATCTATGAAAGAAAAAGGTATTAAAGCTGAAGACGTTAAGAATTTACCTCCTATTGAAGAAATACATGGTCTCAATATACCGCCTGTTGAAGAAACATATGATCTCAATTATTTATTTAGTGAAGAACCTCCTGATCCCGATATCCCGACACATGTAGTAAAGGTAAATTCTCTCTATAGATATGATAAAGCCGAAGTCCCTCCTACTAAAATTTCTAGTCAGTGCTTGCATGAGTTTGATAACTTTATGTTTAAGCAAGACGACTTCAATGCTTATTTTGGTAGACAATTAAAAGAAAATGCTTATATGATTAGACGCTTGGGTGATTGTATGGCTAATATTAAAGGTGAACTTAAACTTGTTAGCAAACATGCTTCTATGGTTAGCACTCAAGTAGAACAAGTACTTAAGGCTCAAAAAGAAGTGCTTGATGAAATGAATAGTAAGAAAAATGATTATGCTGTTAGAGTGGCTACTAGAACTGGTAGAATGACTCAGGAACCTTTGTATCCTGAAGGCCACCCTAAGAGAATCGAGCAAGATTCTCAAAGAAATAATATTGATGTTCCTAGTTCTTCTAAAAAGAAGAAGAAGAAAAATGATAGAACTGTGCAAACTTCTAGTGAACCTATTGCTGAACCACCTGATAATCCAAATGATACATCTATGTCTGATGCTGAAACAAAATCTGGTAATGAACATGAACCTAGTAAAAATATTAATGATGATGTTCATGATGATGCTCAACCTAGTAATGACAATGATGTAGAAATTGAACATGCTGTTGATCTTGATAACCCACAATCAAAGAATCAACGTTATGATAAAAGAGACTTTGTTGCTAGGAAACATGGTAAAGAAAGGGAACCATGGGTTCAGAAACCCATGCCTTTTCCTCCTAAACCATCCAAGGAAAAGGATGATGAGGATTTTGAGCGCTTTGCTGAAATGATTAGGCCTATCTTTTTGCGTATGAGATTAACTGATGTGCTCAAAACAAATCCTTATACTAAATATATGAAGGATATCATTACTAATAAAAGAAAGATACCGGAAGCTGAAATTTCCACCATGCTTGCTAATTATACTTTTAAGGGTGGAATACCAAAGAAACTTGGAGACCCCGGAGTACCTACTATACCTTGCTCCATTAAAAAGAATTATATTAAAACTGCTTTATGTGATCTTGGAGCCGGTGTTAGTGTTATGCCTCTCTCTTTATATCGTAGACTTGACTTGAATAAGCTGACACCTACTGAAATATCTTTGCAAATGGCTGATAAATCAACTGCTATACCTGTCGGTATTTGTGAGGATGTGCCTGTTGTGCTTGCAAACGTTACTATTTTTATGGACTTTGTTATACTTGATATTCTCGAGGATGATAGTATGTCTATTATTCTTGGAAGACCTTTTCTTACTACTGCAGGGGCTGTTATTGATTGCAACAAAGGCAATGTCACTTTTCATGTTAATGGTAATGAGCATACGGTACACTTTCCGAGGAAACAACCTCAAGTTCATAGTATAAACTCTATTGGAAAAATTCCATCGATTATATTTGGAGGTTTTGAATTTCCTATTCCTACTGTCAAGAAGAAATATGATATACTTATTATTGGGGATGTGCATATCCCCATTGAGGTAACTTAGTGCTATTCGAAATTTCTCCGGTTTCATGATTATCGGAATGAGTTTGTTAACAAGACTTGATCAACCTTGTTAGTTGATTCTTTTTGATGAGCATGAGATGGATGAAACTAGAAGCACAAACTTCTGTACCCATTTTATACTTTCTGTTATTTATATTAACTAAAGTAAAAATAGTATTTTCCTGTCTGTTTCCTGACTTATCCGTGCAATATAAAAAATATCCCGAAAATAAAAGTCCTCAGAATGCCATGCCAATTTAATATGATTTTTTCGGGAATATCTGAGAATTTACTGTGCAAAAATTACCGCGGGAGGAGCTGCCACCTGGCCACGAGGGTGGTGGGCGCGCCCCCTGCCTCGTGGGCCCATAGTGGCCCTTCTCCACTTATCCCAGCACCCATCTTCTTCCTCTATCTCACACAAACCCGAAAAACCAACTCAAGCACGAGTTTCAGCCACTTTAGCTGTGATTTTCGATCTCCTTGCTCAAAGCACCTCTCTCAAAACTGCTTGGGGAGATTGTTCCTTCGTATGTGACTCCTCCATTGGTCCAATTAGTTTTTGTTCTATTGCTTTATTCTTTGCAAATTTGTGCTGCATAGGTGACCATGTTCTTGAGCCTGCATGTCAAATTTATATGGTTCCAAGTAGTTCTAATGCTTTATTTAGGCTCTAGGCACTTGTAGGAGTAGTTGCTATCAATATTATTGAAGTTGGTTCATTTTTGTTTGAAGTTACTAAAAATTTCAGAATTTTTCAGAGAAAAACAATATGCTTAGGAAGATGTTCCAAGTTGGTTCTTCTAAGAAGCAAGGACCCAGGATTGCTATGCGCGATGCTGACGAGGATCCACCAAGAGACGCTCCAGTACGGCCTTGCGAATGGCCGTCGGAAAATTTTATGGACCGTGCGGGAATTAAAGAAGAATTCAAAGCATATTTGTGCAATGCCGGTCTTGAGGATTTTGAGCCTAACAAATGCCCCCAGTATCATGATCTCACAAGTTCATTTGTGAGGAGGTTTGAGTATTCATCTTCGCGTAATTCTCCTTCAGTCATGTTTGATCTTTATGACAAATCTTATACCATGGAACTAGAGGATTTCACTCTTGCATGCAAACTTCCATCATGGGGTAGTGTTAGGGATTCCCCTAAATCTGAATTTAGAAACTTTCTTGCTAGTATAACTGTGGGGGAATCTAGAGATATAACGCGGGCTACCATAGGGAGCATTCACTTTCCTTCTATACATTATTTTGCTCTCTTCATCGGTAGATGCATAAATGCTAAGGATGAAGCATGTCACATGTGTGTCCCTGATCTTAGCATTCTTAGGAGTGCTGTGTTAGGAGACCAATCTTATCATATGGGAGCCATTGTAGCTCATAGGTTGCATCATAATAGACATAATGGAGATTTCTTTGGAGGAATTTATGCAACCCGCTTAGCTCATTTTCTTGAAATAGAAATTCGTGTGGGTGATGCGGAGTTGCCTCCTGCATATCTAGATTATGACTCTATGGCTTCGCACCAGTTTGTCGAGAGGCCTGAATCTCCTCTCTTATATCGTTTAATTTTTGATAAACGACGTGTTTTCTGTATTACTCTCCCTGCTCCTGCATTCTTTGATTTACAAACAAAAGGAAGATATGTTATTACCAAAGAGGAGGCAGAAGAGTATGAGAGAAGAGAGGAGGCAGCTTGACTCCACGCTGCAGCTCAGCAGGCGATAACCGCTGCACATCAGTATGATCCCAACTATTCTTCATCGCAGTACAACCCCAGCTACACTTACGGGTATCCGCCAGGCTATCCCGGGCAATAGACCAGCTTAGGCCAAAAGCCTAAGCTTGGGGGAGTACGTATTTCTCACCGACATTACATTTATGTTCACACACACTCATTGCTAGATGTCGGTGCTCATACTCTTTCACTGTAATATCCATGTTAGTTTATTTTCTTTTTCCTGCTTTCTTCTTGTGTGTTTGTTAAACCTTAAGAAAAACCAAAAAAAATTAGTAGTAGCTTATTTTTCTGCTGTAGTAGTAGTAATTAAAAAGAAAACCCAAAAATATTTCCCATTCTTCTTTTGCTTGTTGGGAGCTTTCCTGTGTAAATAGTTTTATTTATTTTATTTTATTTGGGGGTCAGTAGGAGAAGACCATAATTAAATTGTTGAAGTGGCTCTTATATGCATTATTGTTGATTTAACCAAGAGCCCATATTGCCTTGTCTTATCCTGTTTATTGAATGCTCGCAGATTCCAGCTTAGTCCAATGCACATGCACTCTTATTGTTATTCACACCGTTCGGTCGTGCAAGTGAAAGGCAATTATGATGATATATGATGGACCGACTGAGATGAGAAAAGCTGGTATGAACTCGACCTCTTTTGTTTTTGTAAATATGATGAGCCTGTCGTTCTTGATTCAGCTTATTATGAATAAACATGTTTGCAATGACAATTAGAGATCATAGTTGCTTGTGCCATGCTTGATTAGCTATGAGTTATAATGATTTACCTTGTATGACAACATGCTATTGAGATGATTATGATGTGGTATGATGCGGTGGTATCCTCCTTTGAATGATTTAAGTGATTTGACTTGGCACATGTTCACACATGTAGTTGAAACAAAATCAACATAGCCTTCACGATATATATGTTCATGGTGGCTTATATCCTACTCATGCTTGCATCCAATGTTTATTAATTTTAATGCATGTACATGGCTGTTGTCGCTCTCTAGTTGGTCGCTTCCCAGTCTTTTGCTAGCCTTCACCTGTACTAAGCGGGAATACTGCTTGTGCATCCAATCCCTTAAACCCCAAAGTTATTCCAGATGAGTCCACCATACCTTCCTATATGCGGTATCTACCTGCCGTTCCAAGTAAATTTGTATGTGCCAAACTCTAAACCTTCAAATAAACATTCTGTTTTGTATGCTTGAATAGCTAATGTATCAACAAAGGCTGTCCTTATCTTCCGTGTTAGGCGGGTTATTCTCAAGAGGAGTGGACTCCGCTCCTTAATCATGAGAAAATGGTTGGTCACCGGGATGCCCAGTCCCATGCTTTATGCAAACTAAATCAAAATTAATTGCAAACAAAACTCCCCCTGGGACCTGATGTATGTTGGAGGCACTCGTTGTTTCGAGCAAGCCATGGATTGATGCTTGTTGGTGGAGGGGGAGTATAAACTTTAACATTCTGTTTGGGAACCGCCTATAATGTGTTTAGCATGGAAGATATCGCCATCTCTTAGTTGTTATGTTGACAATGGAAGTTTACCGCTCAAAATACAATTTATCTCTATTGCAAAACCGAGCTTTGGCACCTCTACAAATCCCTGCTTCCATCTGCGAAGGGCCTATCTATTTACTTTTATGTTGAGTCATCACCCTCTTATTAAAAAAGCACTAGCTGGAGAGCACATCCGTCATTTGCATTCATCACTGTTAATTTATATTGGGTATGACTATGATTGGATCTCTTTTACCATGAATTACAATGTCTAGTCAGTCCTTGATCTTTTAAGGTGCTCTGCATTTATGTTTTGCGGTCTCAGAAAGGGCTAGCGAGATACCATCTTGTTATATCATATTATGATTGTTTGGAGAAAGTGTTGTCATCCGAGATTTATTATTATGACTTGCTAGTTGATTATGCTATTGATATGAGTAATTATGAGACCTGAGAATTATTGCAAACGTGGTTAGTTATGATCTATGCTGAAAACTTGAATGCTGGCTTGACATAGTTACAACAACAAGAGCAAACAAAGTTTGTAAAAGTTTTTCTTTCTTTCTTTCAGTTTGTCAACTGAATTGCTTGAGGACAAGCAAGGTTTAAGCTTCGGGGAGTTGATACGTCTCCGTCGTATCTAATTTTCCAAACACTTTTGCCCTTGTTTTGGACTCTAACTTGTATGATTTGAATGGAACTAACCCGGACTGACGCTGTTTTCAGCAGAATTGCCATGATGTTGTTTTATGTGCAGAAAAGAAATATTCTCGGAATGACCTGAAACTCCATGGAACATCTTAGAAAAAATAATAAAAAGTCCTCGCCAAAGATGAAGACCAGGGGGCCACACCCTTCTCATGAGGGTGGCCCCCCCTAGGGCGCGCCCCCTACCTCGTGGGCCCCCTGGATGCCCTCCAACGCCAACTCCAACTCTGTATATTTGCTTTCGGAGAGAAAAAAATCAGGGAGAAAAAATCATCGCGTTTTACGATACGGAGCCGCCGCCAAGCCCTAAAACCTCTCGGGAGGGCTGATCTGTAGTCCATTCGGGGCTCCGGAGAGGGGGATTCGGCGCCGTGGTCATCATCAACCATCCTCCATCACCAATTTCATGATGCTCACCGCTGTGCGTGAGTAATTGCATCGTAGGCTTGCTGGACGGTGATGGGTTGGATGAGATTTATCATGTAATCAAGTTAGTTTTGTTAGGGTTTGATCCGTAGTATCCATTATGTTCTGAGATTGATGTTGCTATGACTTTGCTATGCTTAATGCTTATCACTACGGCCCGAGTGCCATGATTTCAGATCTGAACCTATTATGTTTTCATGAATATATGTGAGTTCTTGATCCTATCTTGCAAGTCTATAGTCACCTACTATGTGTTATGATCTGGCAACCCCGAAGTGACAATAATCGGGACCACTCCCGGTGATGACCATAGTTTGAGGAGTTCATGTATTCACCATGTGCTAATGCTTTGTTCCGGTTCTCTATTAAAAGGAGGCCTTAGTATCCCTTAGTTTCCAATAGGACCCCGCTGCCACGGGAGGGTAGGACAAAATATGTCATGCAAGTTCTTTTCCATAAGCACGTATGACTATATACGAAATACATGCCTACATTACATTGATGAATTGGAGCTAGTTCTGTGTCACCCTATGTTATGACTGTTACATGATGAACCGCATCCGGCATAATTATTCATCACTGATCCGGTGCCTACGAGTTTTCCATATACTGGTTTACGCTTATTTACTTTCCCGCTGCTGCTGTTACAATCACTACAAAATACCAAAAACATTACTTTTGCTGTCTTTACTTTTGTTGCCGCTACCGCCACTATCATATTACTTAGCTACTAAACACTTTGCTGCAGATACTAAGTTTCCAGGTGTGGTTGAATTGACAACTCAACTGCTAATACTTGAGAATATTCTTTGGCTCCCCTTGTGTCGAATCAATAAATTTGGGTTGAATACTCTACCCTCGAAAGCTGTTGCGATCCCCTATACTTGTGGGTTATTAGACCCCGCTGCCACGGGAGGGTAGGACAAAAGATGTCATGCAAGTTCTTTTCCATAAGCACGTATGACTATATTCGGAATAAATGCCTACATTATATCAATGAACTGGAGCTAATTCTGTGTCACCCTAGGTTCTGACTGTTACATGATGAACTACATCCGGCATAATTATCCATCACCGATCCATTGCCTACGAGCTTTCCATATATTGTTCTTCCCTTATTTACTTTTTCGTTGCTATTGCTATCATCACTACAAAAATACCAAAAACATTGCTTTTACTACTGTTAGCTTTTCCTACCATTATCACTACTATCATATTACTTTGCCACTAAACACTTTGCTGCAGATATTAAGTTTCCAGGTGTGGCTGAATTGACAACTCAGCTGCTAATACTTGAGAATATTCTTTGGCTCCCCTTGTGTCGAATCAATAAATTTTGGTTGAATACTTTACCCTCAAAAACTGCTATGATCCCCTATACTTGTGGGTTATCAAGTCCTTTTTCTTGCGCCGTTGCCGGGGAGCATAGCTCTACTCTTTGAGTCACTTGGGATATATATTTGCTTATCATTATGAAGAACTTAAGAGATCCAAAAACCAAGATCTATCCCTGTCACACCCTGATTTTCATGCCACAACGCTTAAGCTAATAAATCATGATAAAATGTGGTTTGACAAAAACTTTTGAGTGTTTTGGACCTTGCCTTGTTTGGATTTTTGTCTGTTGTTTGCAAGTGCTCTAAAAATCAAATAAATTCTCCAACTCCTATACTTCATCTCCTTTCTCCAAACTCTTGAACCAATGATCATGACATGTGTATAGGACATAAAAATAATTTCTTACAAAAATAATTTGGCCAAAAAGTATTTTCTAAAATTAGTTTTCCAAAAACCCTTGAATTGAGATTTGCACTGCAAGTACTTGATTTGAGGTGTGAAAAATCTTTCAAAAGGTATATTTGAAACCTATTAGATATAGGATTCCCAGAAACCCCAAAAATATAATTTTAAAAGTTATTTTCCTATTTTATTCAAAGGCTTTTTCTAAAGGCCAGAAATGGTCTTTAATAGGTTAAAATTATTTTAAAGCTTTACAAATATTTTACAAAAATCCGGGAAACTCAGTGGGCATATATTTCCCATATATAAGAGTTTCAACACATGGTCATGTTCAAAATATTGGTCAAATCCCTCAAAAACCCTTTCTGGATATTTCAAGCTTTTGAAATATTTCTACAGGAAATATTTTTATAAAAATCCAGGAAAATTCTAGCAAGTCACATATGCATAATGTGATGATCTTGCAAAGTTTCATCTCAATCAAAACAAGTTTGGTTCACAAAAGTGCCCCAAAACCCTTTCTGTCCAGAACCAAATTTGAACAACTCTACATTGCCAAGTGTGTCCTTTTGATATGAATTTTTGTGGACATGTCCAAATCCTCAAATGATGACACTACACCAAGTGGTGCATCAAGGAGAATAGATTTGCGTGACTAAATCTTGGTAAAGCCATTTCTGCTGATTTCTAGGGTTTACAAAAGTTGTATTGGCAACTTCTCCCAAATGAGCTCAAATTTGGTGGCACACCCTATTTCTAAGTGTCATTCCATCCTGTTAAGTATCATGGCAATTGGAGTTAATTTTCTTTCCCAAACCAACAACAAACACCTTCTGCCATTTTTCCAAAAACACCATTTTGACCCCTTCCACTAATCTCCTTGAGCTCAACTTTTTACCACAGCCCCTCGTAGTCATATTCTACCTCCATTAAGTTTTCTTAGCCCAAACTCAATTATTGGGGGAGGGGATAAAAACCTCTCTCTCCCTCTCTGGACAGCCACTTTCTCTCTCTCCCTCACCCTCTCTCCTCTCCTACTGGCCATCCAGAGCATCCAATGCCTCTCCCTACTTCTTTACTCCACCCTTGAGCTACTGGACACGGTTGGCCGCACTCACAAGGCATAGAAAATGCCATGCCGGCCATTTGGGCGCTCTGGAGCGTGTTACAGTGCACTCCCGTACTGTAGCCGCCCTCTGCCCGACGCCTCCGACCACGTCGGGCCTCCCCCGCGCGCCTGCCGATGCGCCTCGGCATCCGCAACACACTACGCGGTCGGCCCCCTCCTCTCTCCTCCTCCCCGTGCCTCCGCGCTAGCAAACACCGGCCGCCCGAGCGCGCCAATGGCGCGACTCACACGCGCGCACCTCTGACCTCTCCCCACTCCCTCTCTCTATCTCTCCCGACGTAGTCGACGTCCAGGAACACCCCATACATGTCCACGCGCGTCCCTGTGACCCACAGCAACGACAACAACCTCGGCGGCCCACGGGTCTATGGTGAGCCATGGCTCGCCTACTTAAAGGCCTCCCCGAGCCCCCCTCTCCTCACCACTCACTCTCTCACTCCCCTAAACACCCCCCTACACCACTCACCCCTCTCCAGACGAGCCCGAGCTCGAGATCGAGCTCGAGCTCCGCCGCCTCGGGTCGCCGTCGATCCCACGGTACAGGCCTCCCCTGCTCCTCCTCTACCTTGATCTAGAACCCCCAAGCACCCCTAACCATTTCCCCCTTCTTCCCCGCCTCTTTTGTAGCCGGAAACGGCCGGAGCCGTCGACGCCCGAAGCCTCTCCGCCGCGAGACCTCGTCGCCGGTGAGCCAGGCAACTCCGGTGATGTCCACCACCTCCACCCGAACGGCGACTCGACGCTGAGTCCAGCGGTACCCTCGCCCGAACTTGTCGTGGCCTACATCGTCGCCGGTGAGCTCGCCAGCCGCCTGGACTCAGGGTTAGGGATGACAGGCGGGCCTGCCTGTCAGCCTCTCCCCTCCATCGCCCCCCTCTCTCTTGCTGACGCCTGGGCCCCGCTCGTCAGGTTTAAACCTGGCGCACGCGCGTGCACCAGTGCGCTGGGCCGGCCCAATGCCTATCTCTCGCCCAGTGCGGAGAATAAGGGTATAGCCTTTTTCTTATTTTTCTTTTCCCAGATAACTTGTAAAACCTCCCAAAAATTCAAATAGACTCCAAATTTGATGATTCTAATTTCTATAAGTTCATAAATTCCTGATCTATCACATGGTGCAATTTGCACATTTTCCATAAAGATTTTCTTCACAAACATTTATGAAATCCCATATTTCCATTTCTGTCATAAACTTTAGAAAATCACAGAAGGCTCAAAATTGATCCAAATTCCATGATTCAAAATCCTAGGTGTCTATAAGTTCAAAACTTAGTTTTTGAACATTTTTAGTAATACTTTCTGTATCACCTCAAGTAATGGTCTATTTCTTCATATTTGTCAACTTTGCAAATTCATAGGAAAATAATTTCAACTCCAAATCCAGTGAAACCAATTCCTAGATGCTTCTAGAATCATCCTTTGTTGAATGGGTGCCTTTGCTCATTTTTCAAAAATATGTTTCTGTCTACTTCTTGCAATTCCATAAACCCCTTGATTCCATCATATCAAAATGTTTAGAAATATCCATTGATCCACTTCCAATGAAATCACCTTGGTCATTCCTCATATGACCAGAGGTATCCAATAAAAGTCAACTTCAAATTTTTAGAGCACATTTATTCCTGCCTTGTTGTGTTGTTTATTGTGATTGTTTCCGATGTTAGTTGCCGAAGTAGACGGAGTGCTTGGAGAAGGACCAGAAGATCTCAAGACTCTAATGAACCAGGCAAGCAGCCCTTTGACCATGATGAACCATTTTTCATCATAATAGCATTTTCGTTGTTTCATCGAGTGCATGAGATATATCTTGAATGGCAACCTTGCTAGGCTTGCCTCCGTTGCATACTCCATTGATACTTGCATTGTTCATGACTCTACCCTTGCTTAGAGTTGTGTTGGTGGGTTGTAGAAATATGCTATAGTAGATGGCTACGCAAAGTGGGTCAGGGTTATGCATGGAAAGAAACAAGTGTGGTTTGACATACTTGCAAACAGCCCAGTGGGTGCCACTAATGCCCCTGGGAGATGATGATGAACTAGGTCACTACTTGGTGGAGTGGTAGTGTACCGAGGCTCGATAGAAGTGTTGTTTACAGAGATGGAATAGATTTAAGATTTGTCGACTGTCGCAACCTTACATGCGCAACCACTCTACCCTTATATGGGAAAGGGCATTATTGATTACCTAGGCCGATACTAGCTTGGAGCCCGCATTACTAGTAACGGGGGAGAGTTGGTGCTCTCTCTCGAGACGAGGTCGTGCCAGGTAGGGCGGCCAAGAACATTTTTATGGGGCACCGGACACACCGTTGGTACCCTGTGCCAGTGGTATGTGATGAATATAGGAGCGAGGATCCACAATTTTAAGTTGTGAAATGTTGGGCACGAGGGTTACTACCAATCGAGTGGACTCCATGTTAGTGTCGTCTAGGGAAAGATAGTGATCGGGTGCTTACCCCGGGTACTTGAGGTACCGCGGGTCGTGGATGACACGGAAGTTCCTCGGATCTTGTGGGTAAAGTGTGCAACCTCTGCAGAGTGTAAAACTATTCGAATAGCCGTGTCCACGGTCAAGGACAGTTGGGTGGTGCTGCTTAGACTACGTCCATATGTTTCTGACAAACAACACAGTTTGGTAAATCTATTGACATGATTCGTGAGGAAGTCACGATGAGCTTGAGCATGAGTTGTTCATAACTCTCTCTCGATGTTGATGTCTGTAACCTCCTGATACTTGTTACAGACGCATCCATATTCTTGATAAATGTTGATCATACTTGCATGAGAAAAACTAGCTTTCCGCAAAAATGCCAAAATTAGCAGTGCCTTGCATAATTATTCTGTTATCACCCTTGGGTTGCTTGCGAGTACATTCAAAGTACTCATTGGCTTGCCACTGGTTATTTTATTGGCCAGGCATGAAAGAACATGATATGAAGAAGAGTACCTCGGTGGCGAACATGCGAGCTAGGACGCTTCCCAGTCAGAATGCCTGTAGGGTTAAGGCAGATGGCATGGGTCCAAGTTATCGATGAAGATTTCTGCTGCGATGTTATACTCAAGACTTGACCATAATGGTCCTACTTGTGTAATACGGTATGTATGGATGTAAGTCTCTTGTTATTCAGCTTCTGTGTGTTCAGTGAGCATTGATCTCTGGGATTACTGTACACGTGCATTCGGTGATCACGACTTATGAGTCGGGGTCCCCACAATCCCTCAACTACGAGGGGAGGTAAGGAACTTCCATCTAGCTCTGCACTTGATTCACCTTCTGTTTTGAGTAAGCTTGCGACACCTACACCCGCTTCTGCTATTCGTTCTGTTATGTCGCATGTTATTGATGATGCCACTTCTGCTATGCATGATACTTATGATGAAACTACCTCTATGCCTGATACTACTATGCCACTTAGTGATTTTCTTGATAAACAACTTGCTAGGGCTAGATAAATTGAAAATATTGAATTTGATGATACTGATGAAAGTGACGACGAAGAACCACTTGCTATTCCTAAGGGTTATGTATTTGATCATGATGCTTCTTTAGCCATTTTAGCTTGAAGAAATAGAACTGAACTTAAAAAATTATTAGCTAAATGGAGTAAGCAATCCCTAAATGATAGAATGAAACCTGACCCTACTTTGGCTACTTCGCCTATCTTTGTTACTGATAAGGATTATGAATTCTCTGTTGATCCTGATATAATTACTTTGGTTGAGTTTGATCCTTTTCATGGTTATGAGTCTGAAACTGTTGTGGCACATCTTACTAAATTGAATGATATAGCTACCCTATTTACTAAAGATGAGAGAACTTGCTACTTTTACATCCTCAAAATATTTCCGTTCTCATTAAAGGGTGATGCTAAGATATGGTTTAATTCTCTTGATCCTGGTTGTGTGCATAGTCCCCAGGATATGATTTATTACTTCTCTGCTGAATATTTCCCTGCTCATAAGAAACAAGCTGCTTTAAGGGATATATATATAATTTTGTGCAAATTGAAGAAGAGAGTCTCCCACAAGCTTGGGGGAGGCTTCTCCAATTACTTAATTCTTTGCCTGATCATCCTCTTAATAAAAATGAAATACTTGATATCTTTTATAATGGACTAACCGATGCCTCCAGAGATTACCTGGATAGTTGTGCTGGTTCTGTTTTCAGGGAAAGAACACCGGATGAAGCTGAAATTCTATTGAATAATATGTTGACAAATGAAAATAATTGGACACCTCTGGAGCCAATTCTTGAGCCTATTCCTAGACCAACTCCAAAGAAGAGGGGTATTCTATTTCTCAGCCCTGAAGATATGCAAGAGGCAAACAAATCTATGAAAGAAAAAGGTATTAAAGCTGAAGACGTTAAGAATTTACCTCCTATTGAAGGAATACATGGTCTTAATTTACTGCCTCTTGAAGAAACATATAATCTTAAACCTTTACCTATTGAAGAAACTCATGGTCTTGATATCCCGACACAGGTAGTAAAGGTAAATTCTCTCTATAGATATGATAAAGCTGTAATCACATTTACTAAATTTGCTAGCCCTTGCTTAGATGAGTTTGATAAACTTATGGCTAAGCAAGAAGATTTTAATGCTTATTTTGGTAGACAATTAAAATACAATTCAAATATGCTTGGACACTTGGGTGATTATATGGCTAATGTTAAAGGTGAACTTAAACTTATTAGTAAACATGCTTCTATGGTTACCACTCAAGTAGAACAAGTACTTAAAGCTCAAAATGATTTCCTCAGTGAATTGAATAATAAGAATAATGATAATGCTGCTAGAGTTATGACTAGAGGTGGTAGAATGACTCAGGAACCTTTGTATCCTGAAGGCCATCCTAAGAGAATTGAGTAAGATTCTTAGAGAAATAATTTAGATGCACCTAGTTCTTCTAAAAAGAAGAAAAAGAAAAATGATAGGACTTTGCATGCTTCTAGTGATCCTATTGTTGAAACACCTGAGAATCCAAATGATATTTCTATTTCTGATGCTGAAACTCAATCTGGTAATGAACCTGAAACTAATGATAATAATAATGTTCATAACGATGCTCAACCTAGTAACGATAATGACATAGAAATTGAACCTGCTGTTGATCTTGATAACCCACAATCAAATAATCAACATTGTGATAAGAAAGATTTTGTTGCTAGGAAACACGGTAAAGAAAGAGAGCCATGGGTTCAGAAACCCATGCCCTTTCCTCCTAAACCATCCAAGAAAAAGGATGACGAGGATTTTGAGCGCTTTGCTGAAATGATTAGACCTATCTTTTTACGTATGCGATTAACTGATATGCTCAAAACCAATCCTTATGATAAGTATATGAAAGATATTATTACAAATAAAAGAAAGATACTGGAAGCTGAAATTTCCACCATGCTTGCTAATTATACTTTTAAGGGTGGAATACCAAAGAAACTTGGAGATCCAGGAGTACCCACTATACCATGCTCTATTAAAAAAAACTATGTTAAAACTGCTTTATGTGATCTTGGAGCCGGTGTTAGTGTTATGCCTCTCTCTTTATATCGTAGACTTGATTTGAGTAAGTTGACACCTACTGAAATATCTTTGCAAATGGATGATAAATCAACTGCTATACCTGTCGGTATTTGTGAGGATGTGCCTGTTGTAGTTGCAAATGTTACTATTTTAACAGACTTTGTTATTCTTGATATTCTCGAGGACGATAGTATGTCTATTATTATTGGAAGACCCTTTTTGAATACTGCAGGGGCTGTTATTGACTGCACTAAAGGCAATGTCACTTTTCATGTTAATGGTAATGAGCATACGGTACACTTCCCGAAGAAACAACCTCAAGTTCATAGTATCAACTATATTTAAAAAAATTCCATCCATTATATTTGGAGGTTTTGAATTTCCTCTTCCTACTGTCAAGAAGAAATATGATATTCTTATTATTGGGGATGTGCATATCCCCGTTGAGGTAACATAGTGTTATTCGAAATTTCTCCGGTTCCATGTTATTCGGAATGAGTTTGTTAACAAGACCTGATCAACCTTGTGAGTGGATTCCTTTTGATGATCATGAGATGGATGAAACTAGAAGCCACAACCTTCTGTACCCCACTTTTACTTTATGTTATTTATATTAAATTAAATAAAATAAATATTTTTCTGTCTGTTATGTGATTATTCGTGCAATATAAAAATACCTCAAAAATAAAAGTTCTCCAAATGCTTTGAAAATTAAATATGATTTTTCTAGAATATTTGAGGATTTATGGAACAAAGAACACACCAGGGGGCCAGTGTAGTGACCCGACCCGAATGGATCAAGTCTCTGTGCTTAAGTGTCATCCCTGGATCGGTATGCTGACACACACAATACTCGTGGATTTATAACAAAGGTAAATCACATGTATAAAGTAACGTAAATACTATTACATCAATCGAAATAGCGGAAGTAACAACAAGGTTGTGGATTCCCATCAACACCAATGGCAAAATTGAGTGTAGAAATCGTAACCCTAACGTATCACATACTCATCGTAAGATCCTGCAACATGAGACGTTGCAGCCACAAAGGGTCAGTACATTGAATGTAGTGGCAAATTCACACCATAGGATAATGATGAATAAAGGCTATAACTACATGCACATATGGCCGGTGGAAAAGCTCTATGGTTAAAATGTTTTTGCGAAAAGCCAAATTTTCCCTACTGCAAAGGAATATAATTTATTTAACTACAAAGTTGGTTGAAAATATTGAGAAGGTTCCTCCAACTCAATCCCAAATTAACATCAATAACCCAACAAATTATTTAAGTAACATGATGACATGAATATGACAATCCAAGTACCAGATACTCAAGATTTGTCCATAACCGGGGACACGGCTAATCATGATTAGTTTGTACACTCTGCAGAGGTTTGCGCACTTTTCCCCACAAGACTCGATCTCCTCCATTGGATTTATCGCACTACATGATGTTTGAGAAACGGATGACCAAGACACAGTCTTTCAGAAGCATTAACTCTCTACTCCGGATAGACTATACCACCTACAACCCACTACCTGCTAGTCTATCTCTTCAAGAGCTTCACGCAACTTACTCAACTATGCTAGAGCCCATAATAGCTTGTGGCTGCACACGGAAGTTTCTAGCAAGAATAATATTATGATCCCTTTGAGCCTGGGTGGCGGTCCATAGGAAAATCACACGGAACCCCGGGATTTCCAAAAAATACAGGCAACACTGGGTTCTCCACGTGCCTCAGTCCACCCAGATGTGTATTCAAGTTGCCTCCTTAAGTTAAACCATTATTTCACAATCTCACATCTGTCATGGATTTCACACACCCAAATCACGTCTACGAGCATAGCATAGCAATATAAGTAATCCGTATAAGTAACTCCCTAGGTTTGAATATAACAGGGCAATAGGTTCTACCTCATTAACTACTTCCCAACCCACATGTTAATGACATCCTAACCATGCAATGTTTGAGGATTGGAACTAATGCATAAAAACTGGGTGATAAAGGGATATGATCAAAGTGTGAACTTGCCTGCAATGTTGATGAAGATGATTCGCACTCATAACTCTTGATAGTTCTACTCGTCACACTCCGCATGTGGGCGGCGGGTAGTTCCAGGCACACGCGTAGTTTTTTTAATAGAAACAGAAAAGGACAAAACTTAATAACGAAAATAAACTTAAAATTATATACAGGCATATTATATATCAAAATTTTCATAAAAAGATTTTCCACAACGTGGGCATTTGTTTCAAGTCATATAAAATCGGGAAAAATTCAAATAATTCAAAGAGTGCTACTGCCCTACTAAAATCCAATAAAAATCATTTTTAAGTACCAAAATAAATTCAAATTTATTTCTCTCCAATTTTTCTGATGTAGGGAATCATGTTACCCTATTTTCCATATATTTTATTTTTGGAGAAAAATAATTTGAATAAAACTCAAATAACTCCTAATTGAAAATAATTTCAAAAGGACTTTGAATTTAATTATTTTAAAACTTCCAACTCATATTTCATATATTTTGAAGAAGTCATATTATCTTCGCTCGTGAAAATCATCGAGTTGCATGAAGTTTATGAATTGGAAATATTTCCGAATGAAATTCAAATCTTTTCGAAACCCTTTTCATTTAAATAAATGGAAGAAGTCATGTCATCTTCTCTCCAGGGTTTTGTGGTGAAAAGAATTTGAATTCACGGAGATTATAAATGCAAAAATGAAAGTTTGGGAAAGTCCTTTTATTCCCTCTCATTTAACTTTCAAATTTTTTCAAATTTCACTCACTTTCAGTCAATCAATCAAACAATCAATTAAATCTATCTATTTATATAACATTCCAAAATTTAGAATTTTGGGATGTTACAAACCTACCACCCTTAAAATGAATCTTGTCCTCGAGATTCGCAGAGGCTAGAAAGAAATAGGTTAGGTTTGGGGGTCTTGTCAAAATCCATCAATTGTCGCAGGAGGGGGTCTGGGGTGCTACCACCCTTAGAAGCATGGTTACGGTTCCATCAAAACTCATATACTTCATCCATATTGTTAACAGTGTCGGTCTTCTCAGATCTTCAGGATAATTCCTTCTGTGGGCTCTTCCGGTAGTGGCATAACCTTTACTACAATTCTTCTGTCCTTTCATCTTGGTAAGGTTATTCCGAGATTGGGTCTTCATAGCTGACGGGTCTGGCGCCAATACTAAAAAAACTATCGATATCTCATGGTGGTCAAAAATTTATGGTTTCTCTTGCAGGAAATGGGTCTGGGTTGATCCTCACCGTATAACCTACGGTTGGCAAAAACTGCCTTGTACAAGGGAAAAATACCTATACCATTCTAAGGATTAAACAAGGTTTTGCTCGTCGTCTCTCTACTATAGGTAAGTCACTTAGATTTACCATCCCATATAGCAAGGCGAATAATAAGAGTAAGTCGGTATGGTGATCAATCCATCCCGCACCCAAATCATTACCTTGTACATGGTTTAGCGAATCTCGCATTCTAACACTCTGTCATCCTCACAAGCATTGCAGAATTTCTCTTGTCGATGAACTAAGTTCGGATAATTCCATGGATTCTGCAAGCCAAACAAACATCTATCGTTCCATCACAACTCTCAGGTTTTGCGTTACTCCTATAAAATCGTCGGTGGGTAAGGTCGTACTCTCTTCCAAGGTTTTTTTTCCTTCAGCAAGAGTGTGCTTGCTTCTTGGCAGGTCCTGGGGCCTGTGGGTTATGGCCCATCTCATCACTTGTAAACCTTGAACTCATCCTCTGGGCAACTAATCGTTATTCCAACATCCAACTTCCAGCTTCCTAGCATACTTAAAATCCATCCAATTGTATTGTCTCCCTTCCTTCTATTTGTACAAGACTAAGACGTGATTACTCAAACTTATCATGGAGTTGCCATTGCTCCATATTTCGAACATTACACCTCCTTTATATCCAATAGTACTTCATCTCTTCATAATCCTGGGGTATCCCGCATATCGAGATAAAACTTATACTTTTGAAGTCCACTCCGTGGAACAACATTATTCCTTTCCAGGGGTCAAATCTCCTCACCGGGTACTACCACCCTTAAAATGCTCCAATCTTCCATAGGCCATATTTCTCATATCCTCAAAAATGGTCAAAATCTTTCTTCATAGATTAACAACTCATAAAATCCAATCAGTACCAACGACGCTAACTTTATTGATCCTCAAATTATTACAATCTCTTGCACTTCCATTACATGCCTCAACTCAACACCTCAATATAAAAGAATTGTTCCAACTGCTACTACTATATTTATTTTGTTGCAAACTCAACTATTTAGCACAAGTCTCCTTCTCCTTGGGGCATTCTCTGGCATAGTGCCCTGCTCCATTACAACGAAAACATATGAAAGTGCAACTATCCCTAGGTGGTTTTGGTAATTCATAACAACATATAGCTCATTGAGCAAATGCTATTTCAAGATGATTATTTCAGGAAAGCTCAATGATTGGCATGGCATGGATGTGAAAGTGGAACCCTCAAAATGCTAAGGACAAAGAATTGGCTCATGCTCAAAAGTTCAAGACTCTTCATTTTATATTTTAGTGATCCAAGATCACATTGAGTCTTTAGGACAAGCCAATACTATCAAGGAGGGATGAGGTGTTGCTTAATGAGCCTCTTGCTTTATGTGCTTAATGATATGCTCCAAAATCCTCAGCTACTTTCCCATATCCACAAACGAACTAAACCCTAAGCCAAACTCGGTCATACCGATTCTTTCAATCCGGCGCCACCGAGTTTCACTTGTCATTTGCCACTGCCAAACCCTAGCAATTCGGTCCTACCGATAAGGATCTCGGTCTCACCAAGATGGGATTGCAAACTCTCTGTTTCCCTTTCGTAACTTTTCGGTCTCACCGAAAGAGCGAATCGGTCCCACCGAGATTGCAATGTAAACTCTATGTTTCCTACTTGTAACTTTTCGGTCTCACCGAAAGAGCGAGTCGGTCCCACCGAGTTTGCCTGACCAACTCTCTGGTTAGCTTATTGCCAAACTCGGTCTCACCGAGTTTGTGCAATCGGTCTCACCGAGATTACGTTATGCCCAAATCCTAACCGAATCGGTCCTACCGAGTTGCATGTCAGTCCCACTGAAATTCCTAACGGTCACTAGGTTTACTATTTTGGTCCGACCGAGTTTTCTGATTCGGTCCCACCGAGATTGGTAAATTGTGTGTAACGGTTGGATTTTGTGTGGAGGCTATAAATACCCCTCCACCTCCTCTTCACTCGTGGAGAGATCCATCAGAACACATACACCATTCCAACTCATATGTTCTGAAAGAAAACCACCTACTCATGTGTTGAGACCAAGATATTCCATTCCAACCATATGAATCTTGATCTCTAGCCTTCCCCAAGTTGCTTTCCACTCAAATCTTCTTTCCACCAAATCCAAATCCTATGAGAGAGAGTTGAGTGTTGGGGAGACTATCATTTGAAGCACAAGAGCAAGGAGTTCATCATCAACACACCATTTGTTACTTCTTGGAGAGTGGTGTCTCCTAGATTGGCTAGGTGTCACTTGGGAGCCTCCGACAAGATTGTGGAGTTGAACCAAGGAGTTTGTAAGGGCAAGGAGATCGCCTACTTCATGAAGATCTACCGCTAGTGAGGCAAGTCCTTCGTGGGCGATGGCCATGGTGGGATAGACAAGGTTGCTTCTTCGTGGACCCTTCGTGGGTGGAGCCCTCCGTGGACTCGTGCAACCGTTACCCTTCGTGGGTTGAAGTCTCCATCAACGTGGATGTAGTATAGCACCACCTATCCGAAACACGGGAAAAACATCCGTGTCTCCAATTGCGTTTGAATCCTCAAAACCCTTCCCTTTACATTCTTGCAAGTCGCATGCTTTACTTTCCGCTGCCAATATACTCTTTGCATGCTTGCTTGAATTGTGTGATGATTGCTTGATTTGCCCTAAGATAGGTAAAATCTTCCAAGAACTAAAATTGGGAAAAGGTTAAGTTTTTATTTGGTCAAGTAGTCTAATCACCCCCCTCTAGACATACTTCCGATCCTAAAAGTGGTATTAGAGCTTTGGTCTCCATTTGCTTTGATCTCCATAGCTTTTGGTGGTCTTAGCCTTGGTTTCACAACCTAGGAGAGTATGGCGTCTAGCAAGGGAAATTATCACCATAGAGGTCCTTACTTTGATTGTACTAATTTTGCTAGTTGGAAGCATAAAATGAAAATGCATATTCTTGGACATAACCCCGCCGTATGGGCTATTGTTTGTGTTGGTTTGCAAGGTCAGTTCTTTGATGGGAGGGAACCAAACCGTGAAGCTACCGCGGATGAGTTGAAGATGTTGCAATACAATGCTCAAGCTTGTGATATTCTCTTCAACGGATTGTGCCCCGAAGAATTCAACAAAATCAGCCGTCTTGAGAATGCAAAGGAAATTTGGGACACTTTGATTGATATGCACGAAGGTACCGACTCCATCAAGGAATCCAAGTTGGATGTGCTCCAAAGTCAACTTGACAAGTTCAAGATGAAGGATGGTGAAGGTGTTGCCGAAATGTACTCTAGGCTTGCTCTCATCACAAATGAGATTGTCGGCTTAGGAAGTGAAGAGATGACCGATAGATTCATCCTCAAGAAGGTCCTAAGAGCCTTGGATGGGAAATATGATACCATGTGCACATTGATTCAAATGATGCCCAATTACAAAGGTCTCAAACCAACGGAAGTGATTGGAAGGATTGTTTCTCATGAGATGTCACTCAAGGATAAAGAGGAACTTCACAACAAATCAAGTGGTGCCTACAAAGCCTCATGTGAAGTCCCCACATCGTCAAGTGAGAAACAAAACTTCAATGAAGAATTGAGCTTAATGGTGAAGAACTTCAACAAGTTCTACAAGAGTAGAAGCAAAGATAGAAGCTTCAAGTCAAGGTCCTACAATGACAAAAGGTCTTCTAGTCGAGAGCGAAACTGCTATAATTGTGGAAGACCGGACACTATTCCAATGAGTGTACGGCTCCCTACAAGAGAAGAGAAGATTCTCCAAAAAGAAGAAGCAAAGAATCACCACCAAGAGAGAGAAGGAGTAGAGATGATCGTTATGAACGGAGATACTCACGGAGAAGCAGGGATTCAGAAAGGAAGGAAAAATCATCAAGGAGCTACACAAAACGAAGACATCAAGCTCATGTTGGTGAATGGGTATCCGGCTCCGACTCCGACAGCCACTCCGAGAGAAGTTATCACTCCGACTCCGAAGATACTCAAGATGAAGGTGTTGCCGGTCTAGCACTTGTGTCAACCAACTCCTACGACATATTTAACTCACCAAATGAAGGAATTGGAAGATGCTTCATGGCCAAAGGTCCTAAGGTAACACACCCCGAGTATGTTGATTTTAATAGTGATGAAGATGACTTGTTAGGTGACGATGACTTGCTTGTTGACAACTCTAGTGATGAGTACTATGATGAAACATCAATTAATCATGCTAAAACGAATGAAAATGATAAGGAGAAGATTGAGGCTCTAACTAAAGAACTAAACACTCTTAAAACCCTTGCCGGGAGTAAGCAATTCGAGGAAATTGTGCGCAAGCAAGGAATGCACCGGAAGAATCAAGGTGTTGGTTTTGAACGAAAGTTCAATGCCAATGGAGTTGAGTGGAAAGAAGATCAATACCCCAAGACAACGTTTGTTCCTCAAAAAGAGAAGTATGACACCTCTTTCAAGGGGATACAAGCTCAAGATGATCTTCCACCACAAGACTACAAGCAAAAAGGCAAGGACAAGCTTCAAGAGGAGATTGATGCATTTGAAGAAGCTCCTAAGACCTTAGTTAAGTGGATTCCCAAGACCACGTCAAGTTCCACTTCATCAAGTACGACTACAACTCCAAGGATTCCCATCAAGATGGTGTGGATCCAAAAGAAAAATAACTAGAGAGTTCTTGAGGGTGACTCCGCCAACATATTTCACTCTCATCATTTTGGCAAGAACAAGTGCAATCAACTTCCACATCATGCACTAGTTCAAGGAGTCACAAACCCTCTTGTTGGTAAGATAAGGGACAAGGCAACCAAAAGTTTTCATGGACATCATCTTGTGTATGCATCACTCTATGTCTATGGATATCCTTGTTTGTTCCTTGTGGGACTAACCCATGTAGGTATTGAAAGTGCAATTCACTCAAATGGATAGCTCCAAGTGATCTACATCAACATTGAGCATCCACATCTTCAAATCTACATGAAGTCATCATCGACAAAACCCAAGGTTAGTTCATCCCTCTTAGGGGGGATATCACATCTAGGGGGAGCTTTACTCTAAGACTTGAGCTAAAGCAACTCTAAAGATGTGAATACAACAATGCTTTATGTAAAAGTGGTAACCCCACTTGAGCTTAAACGATGAGTATGACCTACGATCAAGTGTTCTCACTTGACTCCTAAGTCAATATACTCATATATAGATGACCTAGTCATCGCAAATTGCTTGATAGATGCTAGAATTGGTTGTGCATGCTTTGCCACATATTTCATTTGCCATCTTATTGTGTGAGCATGTTGGTTGCATATTTTACTCATTCGAGGACATCCACTTGTTGTTTTGATTGTTTGGCTTTATCTTCTTTTGCCAAGTGGATGGACAAGAATGCCTAAGAACCTCCTCTAGCTATCTATGCTTTTCTCGTCTCAAACTCTATTCATGCTGCATCACAAAACTTGATCAAGTCAGATTCGAACCACTCTGTGTGAGGAGCGCTCGGAGTCCCCGATTCGTCATAGACTTAAACTTCCAAAACCTCTTTGTGATTCTCGGTCTGATCGATACCATATTTTCGGTCCTACCGAGATCATTAAGTTGATCTAGGTTTTCGATCTCGGTGTAATCGATTTGAACCACTCGGTCACACCGAGTTGCAATAACAGTATACAGTTTTGCATCTCGGTGTCACCGAGTTGTTCCACTTGGTCACACCGACAGGGTCGTGCTATATATAGTGACGGGCAGAATTTTGGAAATTTCTCCGAAACCTCTTCGCCCACGCATAGCTCGCTCTGCCTCCTGGGTCTCCGGATCGTCCTCCTCGCCGCCAGCCGCCTCCAGTCGCTGGTCTCCGTCGCCGTCAACAGAATTCTGCCCCGCCATTGCCGCCGTAGCGAGTCTCTACCGAACTAGGGTATGGACTCGATCTTTGTGCTATTCTCCAATCCGATTCCTAGCACATTCATCATCATGATTCTTGCCACGTTTGATAAACTCCTATCCAGTCAATGAACTCGTAGATTAGGTTTAATTCAAAACTTTTAGGGTTAGGTTTCCGCCGAAACCATCTCGGACCCACCGAGTTGAAAAACTCGGTCCCACCGATTTGGCTTATGCCATTGCACAAGTAAAACTCGGTCTGACCGAGAATTACTTATCGATGTGACCGATTTTGGAACTCTGTGAAACCCTAGTAGTCTCGGTGCCACCGAACTGTGACTCGGTCGGACCGAGTTCACTAGTTCTGGTGCCAAAACTGTTTCGGTGTCACCGAGTTTGAAAATCGGTAGATCCGAGATGATTTCAGTGGGAAACTAAAACTAAGTTTTTGAATTATTCTTTTGCAAAAATCTCTGCATTTTGTGATGCTCATCCACTCTATCTCATCTATAATCTATTCACAGGGTCAGCAGTCAGAGTTTGCATCATGTCAGACCAAAGTGACAGCCAAAACCCTCTCAGAGCAGCAAGTGGTGATGAGTGAGGGCACTAGTCCCTCCAGCTCCTCAGATGATGGCAACAGGAGCACCCCCAGCAATCTGCCTAAAGCTGCCACACGTCAGAGAAAGAAGAGAACCTCAGATTCTGAAGATGAGGATTATGTGGCAGAGGAGGAAGCCACCTCCAAGAGAGTTGAGCCAGCAGCAGTTACAAAGCCAGGGTTGAAGTTCAAAAGGCCAGCAGGCAGGCAGCCCATGTCTAAGGTTAGAGCTTCAACTGAGAAGCCTGCACCCACAGAGCCAGTTGCTGCTGAAGGCAAAAAGAGGAAGGAAAGGGTCAAGAAGACTGTAGCCATAGTGCTTGGCAAGGCCTCCATCGTGGTAGATGAGGAGGAAGAATAAGAGGTTGCTGCACCAGCACCCAAGGAACCCAAGCTAATGGGAGATGCCATAAAATCAGGGGGAGCTGCTTCCAAGGCCAAGTCAGCTCCAAAGCCAAAGCCAAAGAGAAACACAAGAAGCATCCCAGCCACTGAAAAGAACAAGGCCCCAGTGCCTGAAGCTATAGAGGAAGAGGAAGAGAATGTCCTTAGAAAGCTCAAGCCCAAGATCCCAGACCACAACGATGCTCATCCTGTGGCTGAGGATATGAAGCTCAGGAGAGATTCAGGGCTGAGGAAGTGGAGAGAAGCAGATCCGTATGCTTCTAGGAGAAGGACTGCAGTGGACTACAGATTTCACACCAAGGAGCAGCAGGATTTCTATGAGACAGTTTTGCTTGACAAGAAGCCAATAGTATGTGACATGAGATGGGTCGACTGGACCTACATGAAGGAAAATGAGGAACACTATCCTGGAGTGTATGACAGCTTTAGTGCGTGTGGAGTTGCAGACTTTGTTGGGTAGAAGCTCACAAAGTGGAACGAGGAGCTAATCATGCAATTCTACTCCACATCACATTTCTATCCAGATGGCAGGATTGTATGGATGTCAGAAGGTACGAGGTACCAATCCACAGTTGCTGAATGGGCTCAGCTGATCAACGCCCCAGAAGAGCAGGATGATGACTTGGACATTTATGCCAAGAAGAAGATGGATCACAACTCTATGTCCAACATGTACAAGGAGATTCCGAATGAAGCACTTGACACGTTCAAGTTTGGCTCAGTGCATTATCTTCTATCAGGACTGCCCACTATCAACTGGATTCTAAGGCACACCTTATTGCCCAAATCTGGAGATCACAAGATGATCAGAGGCCACGCAATCAACTCTTCATATCTTTGACGTGACTCAGAAATCCAAGGTGATGAGCCTAATGGTAGAGACCATTAAGAGGACAGCAGCAGACCAGAAGAGGAGCTGTGGATATGCCCCACAGATTCAGGAGCTCATCAACTCCAAGATGGGCACGGGCATATACCGCTTGGATAAGGAACACCTGCCCATCCGTCCATATTTTGAAGATAACCAAGTGGTCATGACTGAGAAGGAGCCATCATCTGCCCAAGCACAAGCCAAGAAGGAGAAGGCGAAGAAGGAGAAAGCTGCCAGGATGCCTACTCAAGAGGAGGCATCTGAATATTTTCTGAAAACCAAACAAGAGCAGCTTGGTTACCTGATTGCGTCCACCCTGTGGATTGAGCAAGGACTAGCCACCCTAACTCAGAACCAGGCAAGCTTAGAGAGGATCATGGAACAGAGGTTCTATGATTTGGACATCAAGGTGACAGAGATACAGACTGCTGTGGAGTAGCTCCAGGATGACATGAATGAGAGGAGAGGAAGGACTACGACTGATGCTTTTGCCAGGGTGCCACGAGGTCCGAGGTCGTCTGCAATGCCAGTTGCTGACACCAGAGCTACCACATCTGCGCCAGCCACAGCCTCAGTTCCACCAGCTCCAGCATCCACTTCAGTGTCAACTCCGACCACGTCTACCGAAGGCTTCGTCCTTGGAGTGCTCCGGACTCCACCACCACCTGAAGATCAAGCCTGAGCGTCGACTTAGCACTATGCATTTTCTAGGAACTTTTTCGTAACTTGTTGCCAAAGGGGGAGAAAATGTGTAGATCATAGGCTTCGAGAGAGAGAGTGTTGCTTGTATTCTCTCTTGTTTTATTTGGTGGTTTTTCGAACTTTATTTTTTTGTGTGAGATACAATGCCCTTATCTGTGTGAGACATCGATGATCATGTGTTTGATCATAAGCTACACTTAATGTTTGCTTAATGCTATTATTATTCTATCTATCTTATGTGATCACTCACTATTCTTGGTGATGAGTGCATGTATTTCAATCTTATCATTTTTTGAGCGCTCCACCAAGATGTATGTGACATGGAAGAGTAACCCATGACTCTAACTCCTTGTGCATTTGTAGTCCAAAGCAAATTTTAAATATGCACAAATTTAGGGGGAGCTCTTATTTGTCACATACTTCTCAAAGCGACGATATATTTCATGCTTATTATCATTTGTCGAAGCTTTAATCTATATGTTGTCATCAATTACCAAAAAGGGGGAGATTGAAAGTGCAACTATCCCTAGGTGGTTTTGGTAATTCATAACAACATATAGCTCATTGAGCTAATGCTATTTCAAGATGATTATTTCAGGAAAGCTCAATGATTGGCATGGCATGGATGTGAAAGTGGAACCCTCAAAATGCTAAGGACAAAGAATTGGCTCAAGCTCAAAAGTTCAAGATTCTTCATTTTATATTTTAGTGATCCAAGATCACATTGAGTCTTTAGGAAAAGCCAATACTATCAAGGAGGGACGAGGTGTTGCTTAATGAGCCTCTTGCTTTATGTGCTTAATGATATGCTCAAAATCCTCAGCTACTTTCCCATATCCACAAATGACCTAAACCCTAAGCCAAACTCGGTCATACCGGTTCTTTCAATCTGGTGCCACTGAGTTTCACTTGTCATTTTCCACTGCCAAACCCTAGCAATTCGGTCCTACCGATAAGGATCTCGGTCTCACCGAGATGGGATTGCAAACTCTCTGTTTCCCTTTCATAACTTTTCGGTCTCACCGAAAGAGCGAATCGGTCCCACCGAGATTGCAATGTAAACTCTATGTTTCCTACTTGTAACTTTTCGGTCTCGCCGAAAGAGCGAGTCGGTCCCACCGAGTTTGCCTGACCAACTCTCTGGTTAGCTTATTGCCAAACTCGGTCTCACCGAGTTTGTGCAATCGGTCTCACCGAGATTACGTTATGCCCAAACCCTAACCGAATCGGTCCTACCGAGTTGCATGTTAGTCCCACCGAAATTCCTAACGGTCACTAGGTTTACTATTTCGGTCCGACCGAGTTTTCTGATTCGGTCCCACCGAGATTGGTAAATTGTGTGTAACGGTTGGATTTTGTGTGGAGGCTATAAATACCCCTCCACCTCCTCTTCACTCGTGGAGAGAGCCATCAGAACACATACACCATTCCAACTCATATGTTCTGAAAGAGAACCACCTACTCATGTGTTGAGACCAAGATATTCCATTCCAACCATATGAATCTTGATCTCTAGCCTTCCCCAAGTTGCTTTCCACTCAAATCTTCTTTCCACCAAATCCAAATCCTATGAGAGAGAGTTGAGTGTTGGGGAGACTATCATTTGAAGCACAAGAGCAAGGAGTTCATCATCAACACACCATTTGTTACTTCTTGGAGAGTGGTGTCTCCTAGATTGGCTAGGTGTCACTTGGGAGCCTCCGACAAGATTGTGGAGTTCAACCAAGGAGTTTGTAAGGGCAAGGAGATCTCCTACTTCGTGAAGATCTACCGCTAGTGAGGCAAGTCCTTCGTGGGCGATGGCCATGGTGGGATAGACAAGGTTGCTTCTTCGTGGACCCTTCATGGGTGGAGCCCTCCATGGACTCGCGCAATCGTTACCCTTCGTGGGTTGAAGTCTCCATCAACGTGGATGTAGGATAGCACCACCTATCCGAACCACGGGAAAAACAACCGTGTCTCCAATTGCGTTTGAATCCTCAAAACCCTTCCCTTTACATTCTTGCAAGTTGCATGCTTTACTTTCCGCTACCAATATACTCTTTGCATGCTTGCTTGAATTGTGTGTTGTTTGCTTGACTTGCCCTAAGATAGGTAAAATCTGCCAAGAACTAAAATTGGGAAAAGGTTAAGTTTTTATTTGGTCAAGTAGTCTAATCACCCCCCTCTAGACATACTTCCGATCCTACAACATATTACGTCCGACAAGTCCCGAGGTTTCCTTGTGATTATATAGCCCCCTTGGTTCCTTGGCTTCCTTTTTGGGCAACTGCTGAGGTAGTGCCCTGACTCCTTGCACCTGAAACAGGTGATATGACTCAGGTCCTTCCTAGAATCCAATCCATTTTTTCTTCCTGGATTTTTCCATTCCAATCAAGGCTTCTATTTCCTGTGGGTCATACTCTACTTTATATGTCGGGAATTCTACTAGATCCCCATCCAGACAATTCTGGGAGATGTGTCCTTCTTCTCCACATGAATAGCATGACTTGGTCCAGGGTTTAATTGGTTCTTCTTTGGGTGTGTCCCCGACATATTCCTTCATCACGGATTCTTCTAAAATTTCCATAAGGACTCCTTTCATTGCTTCTTTCTTCTACTGGATGGTTCTTTGTACCATGGGGTAAATGTGACACTGAGCAGGGTAGTGGGTAGTCCCTTCACACAAGAAAAAAGTTACCTGCCTAGTGGCATTCTTCAACTGGGTGACTTCCTTCACAATTATGGCATTCATCCTTGTGTTATTTATGGGTGTGTCCTATTTCTCCACAAATCTTGCATGCACATGGTTTCTTCATATCCTTTCCATAAGGCTTCAACTTCTGGGACACAAGATGAGATCTTTGCAGAGTCAACTTAAATTCTTTCCAAGTGGTTACTCCTTGCCATCCATTCATGGTTTGGTACATCCACCACCAAGTAGCAGCACCTCTTTCAAAGCACTGAAGTGCATGCTTGGTCATATCATTTCCGACTATAGAGTTATTTTTCCATGTGGTCCTCCATGTTCTGAATCCATCGGTCTGTCTCCAATTGACTCATCGGTCCAGAAAATACAAGCTCATCTCCATTCATCCTCTATTGGGTCCAAGGGTTTTGGGGTGATATTAGCGAGAGGGAGAGGGATGCACATAATACAAACAATGGTTTTGAAAAGACAGATTTTTATCTGTGGCTGTCGGAAAAAACATCAAACAAATGACAGATCACAAACGTTGCATCTAACGTAGGCATATAACAGGGGTTTGGTCTTCTATAGGTTAATAAATCTTTAAGGTCGTCTAACTCTTCAAGTCTTGTTCATGCCTCCAATGGCTTCTTCCGATCATGCTTGTCTTTCTGAAATCCTTTTGCCAGATAATTTCTGTTGTCGCAAAGTCTATTGTGACGTCCTTTAATATTTCTGGAGTTGTATTCCAAACTTCCGGGTTTCATCAACCTCGACATGATCCATGATCCTACTGTCCTCCAGTTCCTAACGAATCTTTGATGACTCAAGGTTTCGTTCCTCTAGCTTGGCTACTTTCAGCTTCTCGGTCTTGAGTTCTTCACGAAATGCTTCCTTATCTAATACTGCTTCCTGCAGGTCCATCTTAACTTCTTGATGTAACACTCTAGATCTTGGCGATACACCAGCTAAGGTTAAAACTTCATCTTTTGCTGATAGGTGCTCCATCAGCCTTCTACCATCCAATCCTTCCATGTATAAGCATGCTTAACTCAGCACGGTGATAATAGCATAAGTGGGTGATAACATCATGGATAGCCGTGTTTCTGCCCTTGTCATTGCCATGAGCTATCTTCCACAATTGATATCTTTGCCTTAGGGTTTTCTTGACAAAAACTTCGAGTTTTTAACTCTCCATGTTCTGGTCTTTCTCCAATACGCCTTCATCTTAGGTATTCAACAACTTCAATAGTCTGACAAATTCCATAAGGCTGGATCATAGGAAAAGTCTTCGTAATGTTGTCTTTGGTTCAGGGTGAAGCTCTTCATCTAAAATACATAAGCCAGGGGTTCTTCGGTAAAGAAATTTAGAAGGGCACGAGAACAACTTAAGTGGATCCTATTCAGAGCCTTCCAAGTCACTACACTCTGGGAATTATTTAGAGCCTTCAAATTCTCCTAGTCTTCGGAGTCTTCAACCGTTGTAGTTTCCATTACTATAATGCATGGTAAAATCCTGTTCATTCCAAAGTGGTCTTAGTTGTCTGATATCTTGTCCTTCTTGGAGTGGTCTATCAATCAATCCTCGTGTGGTCAAATGGGGAAAGGGTATAGTCTAACTAAAAGGGAATATTTGAATAAGTTCAGAAGAGAAGAGAGATAAACAATCTTTTTTTGAAAAGAAAGTTATAGAGAAAATCTTTCCTATGGGCTTGCCAGTTTCTAGGGGTCACGTCCTACAGTCAACATGTGCTCTGATACCATCTTGTAGTGACCCGACCCGAATGGATCAAGTCTCTGTGCTTAAGTATCATCCCTGGATCGGTATGCTGACACACACAGTACTCGAGGATTTATAATAGAGGTAAATCACATGTATAAAGTAACGTAAATACTATTACCTCAATCCAAATAGCGGAAGTAACAACAAGGTTGTGGATTCCCATCAACACCAATGGCAAAGTTGAGTGTAGAAATCATAACCCTAACGTATCACTTACTCATCGTAAGATCCTGCAACATGAGACATTGCAGCCACAAAGGGTCAGTACATTGAATGTACTGGCAAATTCACACCATAGGATAATGATGAATAAAGGCTATCACTACATGCACATATGGCCGGTGGAAAAGCTCTATGGTTATAATGTTTTTGCGAAAAGCCAATTTTTCCCTACTGCAAAGGAATATAATTTATTTAACTACAAAGTTGGTTGAAAATATTGGGAAGGTTCCTCCAACTCAATCCCAAATTAACATCAATAACCCAACAAATTATTTAAGTAACGTGATGAGATCAATATGATAATCCAAGTACCAGATACTCAAGATTTGTCCATAACGGGGGACATGGCTAATCATGATTAGTTTGTACACTCTGCAGAGGTTTGCACACTTTTCCCCACAAGACTCGATCTCCTCCGTTGGATTTATCGCACTACATGATGTTTGAGAAATGGATGACCGAGACACAGTCTTTCAAAAGCATTAACTCTCTACTCCGGATAGACTATACCACCTACAACCCACTACCTGCTAGTCTATCTCTTCAAGAGCTTCACACAACTTACTCAACTATGCTAGAGCCCATAATAGCTTGTGGCTGCACACAGAAGTTTCTAGCAAGAATAATATTATGATCCCTTTGAGCCTCGGTGGCGGTCCATAGGAAAATCACACGGAACCCCAGGATTTCCAAAAAACACAGGCAACACCGGGTTCTCTAGGTGCCTCAATCCACCCAGATGTGTATTCAAGTTGCCTCCTTAAGTTAAACCATTATTTAACAATCTCACATCTGTCATGGATTTCACTCACCCAAACCACGTCTACGAGCATAGCATAGCAATATAAGTAATCCGTATAAGTAACTCCCAATGTTTGAATATAACAGGGCAATAGGTTCTACCTCATCAACTACTTCCCAACACACATGTTAATGACATCCTAACCATGCAATGTTTGAGGATTGGAACTAATGCATAAAAACTGGGTGATAAAGGGATATGATCAAATTGTGAACTTGCCTGCAATGTTGGTGAAGATGATTCGCACTCATAACTCTTGATAGTTCTACTCGTCACACTCCGTTCAATCTATCGTGATCAAGCAATAGTAACCACACATAAGCAATCGCTCAGAAGATCGAGAAGAACGAAGAAGACAGTTCGGAAAACATCAAATCCAAGCAAATAACTCTTGCAACATAAAACAATTTCTAACAGTACCAAAATTATGTGAATTTGGCCTTATCAGAAAGCTCAGGTCAAGAGCTTCGATTTGCAAAAAGAATAAACTAAATCAGAGTTACGAAACTCAAGTTATGTTCAAAAGAAGCTTGAATACAAATCTGAACAAATTTCGAAATTTGAAACAGTTGATATGACACGTTCACTGGATGGGTGAAAACAAGGCGAAGCTATAGGCGCTGATTTCATCTAATTTGGATAAACGAGTGAAAAGTTATGGCTATTTGAAAAATCAGGGCCAAGCTGTTTTACGGAAGAAAAATAGCTACGGCTAAGGTCTAATGTATAAATACGTAGACTAATTGATAATCTAATTATTCTATCGTATTAGTCTAGAAATAATAAACTACAGAAGTATAAAAAAATAAAGAAAGATACCTCTATAAGACAGAGAAAAGACGACTTTGAAAAGAAAAGACAATTTTCAGAAGTCGCGCCGGAGTGGAGAAATATATTTTTCTTAAATGAATCTAGTCAAACCAAAATATTGATTTAACCCGAATCGGATGATTTTTTGGAGGCTCTATGGGTCTATATTTATAGGTGGAAAAGAGGTTTAAGGGTCAAAGGCTACGCAATGTGGGACTAAACATAGACGAAAATATACGAAACAAAGAAGAAAAAGGCTAACGCCTCACACGGGCCTAAAGGCCTCGGCCGGCCGCGCGCGTACACGGGCTGCAGTTTTTTTTCTTTTTTTGAAGTATATTTTTTTCCTGAAGTTTGTTTAAAAAAACATTAATGAAAATAAAAAACAAAAGAAAAACGGGCCGGCCTGCTGCTATGCTACGCATGTGGGCGGCGGGTAGTTCCAGGCGCATGCGTAGTTTTTTTAATAGAAATAGAAAAGAACAAAACAGAATAACAAAAATAAACTTAAAATTATATATAGGCATATTATATATCAAAATTTTCATAAAAAGATTTTCCACGACGTGGACATTTGTTTTTCAAGTCATATAAAATCGGAAAAAATTCAAATAATTAAAAGAGTGCTACTACCCTACTAAAATCCAATAAAATTATTTTTTAAATACCAAAATAAATTCAAATTTATTTCTCTCCGATTTTCTGATGTAGGGAATCATGTTACCCTATTTTCCATATATTTTATTTTTGGAGAAAAATAATTTGAATAAAACTCAAATAACTCCAAATTTAAAATAATTTCAAAAGGACTTTGAATTTAATTCTTTTAAAACTTCCAACTCATATTTCATATATTTTGAAGAGGTCATATTATCTCCCTCGTGAAAATCAACGAGTTGCATGAAGTTTATGAATTGGAAATATTTCCGAATGAAATTCAAATCTTTTCAAAACCCTTTTCATTTAAATAAATGGAAGAAGTCATGTCATCTTCTCTCCAGGGTTTTGTGGTGAAAAGAATTTGAACTCACGGAGATCATAAATGCAAAAATGAAAGTTTGGGAAGTCCTTTTATTCCCTCTCATTTAACTTCCAGAAAGTTTTAAATTTCACTCACTTTCAGTCAATCAATCAAACAATCAATTAAATCTATCTATTTATATAACATTCCAAAATTTAGAATTTTGGGATGTTACAGCCAGCCACCTTGCCACGAGGGTGGAGGGCGCACCCCTACCTCGTGGGCCCACGGTGGCCCTCCTCCACTTATTCCTGCACCCACACACTTCTTTTTCCTCCCACAAATATGAAAAACCAGCTCAAACCCGAGTCCAAGCTCGTTTTGCTGCCATTTTCGATCTCCTTGCTCAAAGCACCTCTCACAAAACTGCTTGGGAGATTGTTCCTTGGTATGTGACTCCTCCATTGGTCCAATTAGTTTTTGTTCTAGTGCTTTATTCATTGCAAATTTTTGCTGCTTAGGTGACCCTATTCTTGAGCTTGCATGTCAAATTTATATGGTCAAAAGTAGTTTTGATGCATGATATAGGCCCTAGGAACTTGTAGGAGTAGTTGCTATCAATATTATTGAGTTTGGTTTACTTTTATTTTGAAGTTACTAAAAAATTTCAGAATTTTTCAGAGGAAGAAAAATGCTTAGGAAAATGTTTCAAGGTGGTTCTTCAAAGAAGCAAGGACCCAGGCTTGCAATGTGTGATGCTGATAAAGAGCCATCAAGAGACGCTCCAGTGCGTCCTTGTGAGTGGCCTTCTGAAAATTTTATGGATCAAGCGGGAATAAAAGAAGAATTCAACGCATATTTGCGTAACGCTGATCTTGTGAGCTTTGAGGAAGAGAAGTGCAGTCAGTATCATGAGCTCACTAGCTCCTTTGTGAGGAGGTTTGAATTTTCAACTTCACGTAATTCTCCAACTGTCCTGTTTGATCTTTATGATAAATCTTATACCATGGACTTAGAGGATTTTACCACTTCATGCAAACTTCCACAATGGGGTAGTATAAGGGATCCTCGCAAATATGAATTTAGAGATTTTCTTGCTGATATAACTGTGGGAGAATCTAGAGATATTACACAAGCTACCATAGGGAGTATTCACTTTCCTGCCATACATTATTTTGCTCTCTTCATAGGCAGATGCATAAATGGTAAAGATGAAGCATGTCACGTGTGTGTCCCTGACCTCGGTATTCTTAGGAGTGCTGTGTTAGGAGACAAATCATATAATTTGAGAGCCATTGTTGCACGTAGGTTGCATCTTAATAGACGTAATGGAGATTTCTTTGGTGGAATTTATGCAACCCGTGTAGCTAATTTTCTTGGTATAGATGTGCGTGAAGATGATATTGAATTACCTCCTGCCTATCTAGATTTTAATGCTATGGTTCACCACCAGTTTGTCAAGAGGAATGAATTACCTTTCCAGTATCAACTAATCTTTGACAGACGCCGTGCTGTCCGTATTACTCTCCCTGCTCCTGCTTTCTTTGATTATCAGGCAAGAGGAGGATATACTATTACCAGAGAGGAGGCAGATGAGTACGAGAGGAGAGAGGAGGCTTCTCGTCGCCACGCTGCAGCTCAGCAGGCGATAGTTGCTGCATCACAGTACGACCCCAGCTATTATTATGGATATCCGCCAGGCCAGCCGTGGCCATAGACCAACTTAGGCCAAAAGCCTAAGCTTGGGGGAGTACGTATTTCCCACCGACATTACATTCATGTTCACACACTCATTGCTAGATGTCGGTGCTCATACTTTTTCATTGTATCATCCATGCTAGTTTAATTTCCTTTTTATTCTTTCTTCTTGTGTGTTTAATAAACCTTAGGAAAAAAACAAAAAAATTAGTTGTAGCTTTTAATAAGTTTAATTTCCATGCTTGTAGTAGTAATTAAAAAGAAAACCCAAAAAGATTTCATGTTCTTCTTTTGCTTGTTGGGAGCTTTCCCGTGTAAATAGTTTTATTTCTTTTCTTTGGGGGTCGATAGGAGAAGACCATAATTAAATTGTTGAAGTGGCTCTTATATGCATTATTGTTGATCTGACAAAAGAGCCCATATTGCCTTGTCTTCTCCTGTTTATTGAATGCTTGCAGATTCCAGCTTAGTCCAATGCACGTGCACTATTATTATTATTATTCATATCGTTCGGTCGTGCAAGTGAAGGGCAATTATGATGATATATGATGGAATGACTGAGATAAGAAAAGCTGGTATGAACTCGACCTCTTTTGTTTTTATAAATATGATTAGTTCATCATTCCTGATTCAGCCTATTATGAAGAAACATGTTTGCAATGACAACTAGAGATCATAGTTGCTTGTGTCATGCTTGATTAGCTATGAGTTTTTCTGGTTTACCTTGCGTGCCAACATGCTATTGAGATAGTTATGATGTGGTATGATAGGGTGGTATCCTCCTCTGAATGATTTAAGTGAATTGACTTGGCACATGTTCACGCATGTAGTTGAAACAAAATCAACATAGGCTTCACGATATTTATGTTCATGGTGGATTATATCCTACTCATGCTTGCATTTGGTGTTGATTAATTTTAATGCATGTTCATGACTGTTGCCGCTCTCTAGCTGGTCGCTTCCCAGTCTTTTGCTAGCCTTCACCTGTACTAAGCGGGAATACTGCTTGTGCATCCAATCCCTTAAACCCCAAAGTTATTCCACATGAGTCCACTATACCTACCTATATACGGTATCTACCTGCCGTTCCAAGTAAATTTGTATGTGCCAAACTCTAAAACTTCAAATAAATATCCTGTTTTGTATGCTCGAATAGCTCATGTATCAACTAGGGCTGTCTGTATATTCCATGTTAGGCGGGTTATTCTCAAGAGGAGCGGACTCCGCTCCTCACTCACGAGATAAATGGCTGGTCAACGGGATGCCCAGTCCCATGCTTTATGCAAACTAAATCAAAATAATTACAAACAAAACTCCCCCTAGGAATCTTGTTAGTTGGAGGCACTCGTTGTTGCGAGCAAGCCATGGATGGATGCTTGTGGTGGAAGGGGGAGCATAAACTTTACCATTCTGTTTGGGAACCGCCTATAATGTGTGTAGCATGGAAGATATCACCATCTCTTGGTTGTTATGTTCACATTGAAAGTATACCGCTCAAAATATTATTCACCTCTATTTCAAAACCGAGCTCTGGCACCTCTACAAATCCCTGCTTCCCTCTACGAAGGGCCTATCTATTTACTTTTATGCTGAGTCATCATCCTCTTATTAAAAAGCACCAGTTGGAGAGCACCGCTGTCATTTTCATTCATTACTGTTAGTTTACATTGAGTATGACTTGAATGGATCTCTTTTACCATGAATTACAATGTCTAGTTAGTCCTTGGTCTTTAACGGTGCTCTGCATTTATGTTTTGCTGTCTCAGAAAGGCTAGCAAGATACCACCTTGTTATATCATATTATGATTGTTTTGAGAAAGTGTTGTCATCCGAGTTTTATTATTATGGCTCGCTAGTTGATTATGTTATTGATATGAGTAACTTGAGACCTATAAATTATTGCGAATGTGGTTAGTTATAATCTTTGTTGAAAACTTGAATGCTGGCTTTACATATTAACAACAACAAGAGCAAACAGAGTTTGTAAAAGTTTTACTTTATCACTTTCAGTTTGTCAACTGAATTGCTTGAGGACAAGCAAAGGGTTAAGCTTGGGGGAGTTGATACGTCTCCAACGTATCTACTTTTCCAAACACTTTTCCCCTTGTTTTTAACTCTAACTTGCATGCTTTGAATGGAACTAACCCGGACTGACGCTGTTTTCAGTAGAATTACCATGGTGTTATTTATGTGCAGGAGCAAACATTCTCGGAATGACTTGAAACTTCACGGAGACACTTTTCAGAAAAAAAGAACAATACCTGCCAAAGATGAAGGCCAGGGATCCCATCGTCTTGCCACGAGGGTGGGGGGCGCGCCTGCCCCCCTAGGGCATGCCCCCTACCTCGTGGGCCCCCTGTTGCCTCTCCGACTCCAGCTCCACCTCCATATATTGAGTTTCAAGGAGAAAAAAATCAGAGAGAAAAAATCATCGCGTCTTATGATACGGAGCCGCCGAGCCCTAAAACCTCTTGGGAGGGCTGATCCGGAGTCCGTTCAGGGCTCCGGAGAGGGGAATCCGTCGCCATCGTCATCATCAACCATCCTCCATCACCAATTTCATGATGCTCACCGCCGTGCGTGAGTAATTCCATCGTAGGCTTGCTAGACGGTGATGGGTTGGATGGGATCTATCATGTAATCGAGTTAGTTTTGTTAGGGTTTGATCCCTAGTGTCCACTATGTTCTGAGATTGATGTTGCTATGACTTTGCTATGCTTAATGCTTGTCACTAGGGCCCAAGTGCCATGATTTCAGATCTGAACCTATTATGTTTTCATCAATATATGAGTGTTCTTGATCCTATCTTGCTGGTCTATAGTCACCTATTATGTGTTATGATCCGTTAACCCCGAAGTGACAATAATCGGGATACTTACCGGTGATGACCGTAGTTTGAGGAGTTCATGTATTCACTATGTATTAATGCTTTGTTCCGGTTCTCTATTAAAAGGAGGCCTTAATATCCCTTAGTTTTCGTAAGGACCCCACTGCCACGGGAGGGTAGTGACAAAAGATGTCATGCAAGTTCTTTTCCATAAGCACGTATGACTATATTCGGAATGCATGCCTACATTATATCAATGAACTGGAGCTAGTTCTGTGTCACCCTAGGTTATGACTATTACATGATGAACCGCATTCGGCATAATTCTCCATCACCGACCCATTGCCTACGAGCTTTCCATATATTGTTCTTCGCTTATTTACTTTTCCGTTGCTATTGCTATCATCACTACAAAAATACCAAAAACATTGCTTTTACTACTGTTACCTTTTGCTACCATTATCACTACTATCATATTACTTTGCTACTAAACACTTTGCTGGAGATATTAAGTTTCCAGGTGTGGTTGAATTGACAACTCAGCTGTTAATACTTGAGAATATTCTTTGGCTCCCCTTGTGTCGAATCAATAAATTTGGGTTGAATACTTTACCCTCGAAAATTGTTGCGATCCCCTATACTTGTGGGTTATCAGGGGGGACCGCACACGGCTAAAGATCAATGACCAACTTGTGTGTCTATGGGGTGCCTCCTCCCCTGTATATAAAGGAGTGGAGGAGGGGAGGGGCCGACCCTCTCTATGGGGCACCCTAGGGGAGTCCTAATCCCACCGGGAGTAGGATTCCCCCTTCCATGTAGTAGGAGTAGGAGAGAAGGAAGGGGAGGAGAGGAGAAAGGAAAGGGGGGGCCCCTCCTAATTTGGATTGGGCTAGGGTGCGCGCCTCCCACCTTTTCCTTCCCTCTCCTCTTTTCCACTAAGGCCCAATAAGGCCCATATACTCCCTGGGGGGTTCAGGTAACCTCCCGGTACTCCGGAAAAATGCCAGAACTCATTTGGAACCATTCCAATGTCCAAACATAGGCTTCCAATATATCGATCTTTATGTCTAGACCATATTGAGACTCCTCGTCATGTCGGTGATCAAATCCAAGACTTTGAACTACCTTCGGCACATCAAAATACATAAACTCGTAATACCGATCGTCACCGAATGTTTAAGCGTGCGGACCCTACATGTTCGAGAACTATGTAGACATGACCGAGACATGTCTCCCGTCAATAACAAATAGCAGAACCTGGATGCTCATATTGGCTCCTACATATTCTATGAAGATCTTTATCGGTCAAACCGCATAAGGGTATACGTTGTTCCCTTTGTCATCGGTATGTTACTTGCCTGAGATTTGATCGTCGGTATCTCAATATCTAGTTCGGTCTCGTTACCGGCAAGTCTCATTACTCGTTCTGTAATGCTACATCCCGTAATTAACTCATTAGCTACATTGCCTACAAGGCTTATTGTGATGTACATTACCGAGAGGGCCCATAGATACCTCTTCGACAATCAAAGTGACAAATCCTAATCTTGATCCATGCCAACTCAACAAACACCATCGGAGACACTTGTAGAGCACCTTTATAATCACCCAGTTACATCGTGACGTTTGGTAGCACACAAAGTGTTCCTCCGGTATTCGGGAGTTGCATGATCTCATAGTCATAGGAACATGTATAGCTATGGAGAAAGCAATAGCAACAAACTAAACGATCATCGTGCTAAGCTAATGGATGGGTCAAGTCAATCACATCATTCTCTAATGATGTGATCCCGTTAATCAAATGACAACTCATGTCTATGGTTAGCAAACATGACCATCATTGATTCAACGAGCTAGTCAAGTAGAGGCAAACTAGTGACACTTTGTTTGTCTATGTATTCACACATGTACTAAGTTTCCGGTTAATACAATTCTAGCATGAATAATAAACATTTATCATGATATAAGGAAATATAAATAACAACCTTATTATTGCCTCTAGGGCATATTTTCTTCAGTCACCCACTTGCACTAGAGTCAATAATCTAGATTACATTGTAATGATTCTAACAACCATGGAGTCTTGGTGCTGATCATGTTTTGCTCGTGAGAGAGGCTTAGTCAATGGGTTTGCAACATTCAGATCCGTATGTATCGTGCAAATCTCTATGTCTCCCTCCTTGACTTGATCGCGGATGGAATTGAAGCGTCTCTTGATGTGCTTGGTTCTCTCGTGAAATCTAGATTCCTTTGCCAAGGCAATTGCTCCAGTATTGTCACAAAAGATTTTCATTGGACCCGATGCACTAGATATGACACCTAGATCGGATATGAACTCCTTCATCCAGACTCCTTCATTTGCCGCTTCCGAAGCAGCTATGTATTCCGCTTCACACGTAGATCCCGCCACGATGCTCTGCTTGGGACTGCACCAACTGACAGCTCCACCATTTAATAAAAACACGTATCCGGTTTGTGACTTAGAGTCATCCGGATCAGTGTTAAAGCTTGCATCGACGTAACCATTTACGATGAGCTCTTTGTCACCCCCATATACGAGAAACATATCCTTAGTCCTTTTCAGGTATTTCAGGATGTTTTTGACCGTTGTCCAGTGATCCACTCCTGGATTACTTTGGTACATCCCTGCTAAACTTATAGCAAGGCACACATCAGGTCTGGTACACAACATTGCATACATGATAGAGCCTATGGATGAACCATAGAGGACACCTTTCATTTTCTCTCTATCTTCTGCAGTGGTCGGGCATTGAGTCTGACTCAACTTCACACCTTGTAATACAGGCAAGAACCGTTTCTTTGCCTAATCCATTTTAAACTTCTTCAAAACTTTATCAAGGTATGTGCTTTGTGAAAGTCCAATCAAGCCTCTTGATCTATCTCTATAGATCTTGATGCCCAATATATAAGCAGATTCACCGAGGTCTTTCATTGAAAAATTCTTATTCAAGTATCCCTTTATGATATTCAGAAATTCAGTATCATTTCCGATCAACAATATGTCATCTACATATAATATCAGAAATGCTACGGAGCTCCCACTCACTTTCTTGTAAATACAGGCTTCTCCAAAAGTCTGTATAAAACCATATGCTTTGATCATAATATCAAAGCATATATTCCAACTCCGAGAGGCTTGCACCAGTCCATAAATGGATCGCTGGAGCTTGCACACTTTGTTAGCACCTTTTGGATCGACAAAACCTTCTAGTTGCATCATATACAACTCTTCTTTAAGGTATCCATTAAGGAATGCAGTTTTGACATCCATTTGCCAAATTTCAAAATCATAAAATACAACAATTGCTAACATGATTCGGACGGACTTAAGCATCGCTACGGGTGAGAAGGTATCATCGTAGTCAACTCCTTGAACTTGTCGGAAACCTTTTGCAACAAGTCGAGCTTTGTAGACAGTAACATTACTGTCAACGTCAGTCTTCTTCTTGAAGATCCATTTATTCTCTATGGCCCGCCGATCATCAGGCAAGTCAACCAAAGTCCATACTTTGTTCTCATACATGGATCCCATCTCAGATTTCATGGCCTCAAGCCATTTTATGGAACCTGGGCTCATCATCACTTCCTCATAGTTCGTAGGTTCGTCATGGTCAAGTAACATGACTTCCAGAATAGGATTACCGTACCACTCTGGTGCAGATCTTACTCTGGTTGACCTACGAAGTTCGGTAGTAACTTGATCAGAAGTTTCATGATCATCATCATTAGCTTCCTAACTTACTGGTGTAGGAATCACTGGAACTTGTTTCATTGATGAACTACTTTCCAATAAGGGAGAAGGTACAATTACCTCGTTGATAACCCATAAGTATAGTTGATCGCAACAGTTTTCGAGGGTAGAGTATTCAACCCAAATTTATTGATTCGACACAAGGGGAGCCAAAGAATATTCTCAAGCATTAGCAACTGAGTTGTCAATTCAACCACACCTGGAAACTTAATATCTGCAGCAAGGTATTTAGTAGCAAAGTAATATGATAGTAGTGGTAATGGCAGCAAAAGGTAACGATAGCAAAAAGTAATGTTTTTGGTATTTTGTAGTGATTGTAATCATAGCAACGGAAAAGTAAAAAAGCGAAGAACAATATATGGAAAGCTCGTGGGCAATGGATCGGTGATAGAGAATTATGCCGGATGTGGTTCATCATGTAACAGTCATAACCTAAGGTGACACAGAACTAGCTCGAATTCATTAATGTAATGTAGGCATGTATTTCGAATATAGTCATACATGATGATGGAAAAGAACTTGCATGGCATCTTTTGTCCTACCCTCCCGTGGTAGCGGGGTCCTAGCGGAAACTAAGGGATATTAGGGCCTCCTTTCAATAGAGTACCGGACCAAAGCATTAACACATAGTGAATACATGAACTCCTCAAACTACGGCCATCACCAGGAGTGGTCCCGATTATTGTCACTTCGGGGTTGCCGGATCATAACACATAGTAGGTGATTATAGACTTCCAAGATAGGATCAAGAACTCACATATATTCATGAAAACATAATAGGTTCGGATCTGAAATCATGGCACTCGGGCCCTAGTGACAAGCATTAAGCATAGCAAAGTCATAGAAACATCAATCTCAGAACATAATGGATACTAGGGATCAAACCCTAACAAAACTAACTCGATTACATGATAAATCTCATCCAACCCATCACCGTCATGCAAGCCTACGATGGAATTACTCACGCACAGCGGTGAGCATCATGAAATTGGTGATGGAGGATGGTTGATGATGATGATGGCGAGGGATTCCCCTCTCCGGAGCCCCGAACGGACTCCAGATCAGCCCTCCCGAGAGAGTTTAGGGCTTGGCGGCGGCTCTATATCGTGAAACGCGATGAATCTTTCTCTGTGAACACGAATATATAGAGTTGGAGTTGAGGTCGGAGGCGCTCCAGGGGGCACACGAGGTAGGGGGCGTGCCCAGGGGGCAGGCGCCCCCCACCCTCGTGGCTAGGGTGTGGGCCCCCTGGTCTTGATCTTTTGCCAGTATTTTTTATTATTTCCAAAAATAATCTCTGTGAAGTTTCATGTCATTCTGAGAACTTTTGTTTCTGCACATAAATAATACCATGGCAATTCTGCTGAAAACAGCGTCAGTCCGGGTTAGTTCCATTCAAATCATTTAAGTTAGAGTCCAAAACAAGGGCAAAAGTGTTTGGAAAAGTAGATACGACGGAGACGTATCAACTCCCCCAAGCTTAAACCTTTGCTTGTCCTCAAGCAATTCAGTAGACAAACTGAAAGTGATAAAGAAAAACTTTTACAAACACTATTTGCTCTTGTTGTTGTAAATATGTAAAGCCAGCATTCAAGTTTTCAGCAAAGATTATAAACTAACCATATTCACAATAATGCTTAGGTCTCATATTTACTCATATCAATGGCATAATCAACTTGCGAGCAATAATAATAATGTCGAGTGACAACACTTTCTCAAAACAATCATAATATGATATAAAAAGATGGTATCTCGCTAGCCCTTTCTGAGACCGCAAAACATAAATGTAGAGAACCTTTAAAGATTAAGGACCGACTAGACATTGTAATTCATGGTAAAAGAGATCCAGTCAAGTCATACTTGATGTAAACTAATCAGTAATGAATGCAAATGACATAGGTGCTCTCCAGCGGGTTCTTTTTAATAAGAGGAGGATGACTCAGCATAAAAGTAAATAGATAGGCCCTTCGCAGAGGGATGCAGGGATTTGTAGAGGTGCCAGAGCTCGGTTTTGAAATAGAGATGAATAATATTTTGAGCGGTATACTTTCATTGTCAACATAACAACCAAGATATGGCGATATTTTCCATGGTACACACATTATAGGCGGTTCCCAAACAGAATGGTAAAGTTTATACTCCCCCTCCACCAACAAGCATCAATCCATGGCTTGCTCGAAATAACGACTGCCTCCAACTAAGAAGAGTCACAGGGGGAGTTTTGTTTGCAGTTATTTTGATTTGATTTGTATAAAGCATGGTGAAAGGGCATGTAGCCCCTAAGTGTGGTTTTGGTAATTAAATGATAATTTCTATGGACTAATGTTTTCAGTGAGATATATTTGAAGGTTCTGTCCATAGATGGTGCCACAAGGATATTGGATGGAATCAAGGATGAAGTCCATATATATGAAGATATATTTGCCCTATGCTTTGGTATTAAATGACAATTCCTATGGAATCAAGTGCATTGAATCTTATATGAAGATATGTTCCATAGTGATGCTTGAAGTGCATTGGGTTGTTTTGTGAAGTCTGCCATCAAAGCATCCAAAGAAGTCCTCATGGTATCCTTCTCTGGATACCCCGTGCACACGGGCTTGTACTGTGTGCACGGGGTCGAGTGTCAACTCTCTGGATACCCCATGCTCACGGCGCCTAGGTGTTGGCTCTCGAGATCCCATATCCAGTAAGGTTTCAAGTTGGTCTTTGGGTACTTCTATTGAAGCCATCAAGATTGGTTTCAATGCTTAATCTAATTATGTTTATGATGGAGTTCATTGGAGGATCTCAAAGATTGATATATTTGGGCTTCTGAGGATCAAGGCTTGAGAGAGTAATCAAAGAGAAGAATTCAACTTATGGTTTCAAGACAAGATCATGGTGAGCTCATGTGTTGGGTTTAGGTTGATCAAGTCTTGAAGCAAACAACTAGAGTGAAGAATTCATTGTGCCTCTCAAGATATTATGATGGAGGGCTTTTAAGGATCAAGGGCTTGAGAGAATAATCAAAGAGAAGAATTCAACTAATGGTTTCAAGACAAGATCATGGTGAGCTCATGTGTTGGGTATAGGTTGATCAAGTCTTGAAGCAAACAACTAGAGTGAAGAATTCATTGTGCCTCTCAAGATATTTTGATGGAGGGCTTTTAAGGATCAAGGGCTTGAGAGAATAATCAAAGAGAAGAATTCAAGTTATGGTCTCAAGACAAGATCATGGTGAGCTCATGTGTTGGGTTTCGGTTGATCAAGTCTTGAAGCAAGCAACTAGAGTGACGAATTCATTATGCCTCTCAAGAGATTGTGATAGAGTTTTGAGAAGGGCAAGTGGTGACCAATATGATATTCATAGTGGAACTTGATATGGCCATGAAAGAGTCTTTGGTGATATTGTCTTGAAGCAATTAAGGGAAATGAAGAGTTCATTGTGGCTTTCAAGAAACCAAGATGGACCTTGGAGTAAAGATGTTGGTTGACCAAGATGAAGCCCGAAGATTATATCTAGATGGTGAACTCTCAAAGCGCAAACATTGTACCACGTGGGATCAAGTGATCTAGTGGTATGGTAAGTAATTGTGAATTGTGCTTTGTTACCTAACCCATGCTATGTGTTTGTTATGTCTCTGTGGGTTAGGTGTTTCTCATGGGATTGCATCAAAATGAAAGATCTCAAGTAGCCTATGTGTGGATGACATCAAGTGGTGATGGTCATCGGGTTCGAGGAGTCCAAGTGCAAGATGAGAAGCCGGAGGTTATATGCTTTGAATCTTGCGGTCCACATCATGATAATGCTCATGTGAAGATGGGCTTAAGTTAAGGCTTCCCTCATTGCAATATGAGGAAGCAATTCAAGCATCTTCACCAAGTGGTTGTGGACAAGAAAGGGATTCCAACTTGGGACAAGCATTGGAGTCATCACCAAGCTCAAGTTGAATATGCAAGGCAAAGGTATACCTTAGCTAGGCTTTCCTTGTTTTGCCGGTCTCATGGTGCTTGGAGAGAGACCGGATTATAGGTTTGATAACCGTCCTATCAAGAGGGACTCTCGGGCGTTTAGCTTGATCATGTCGCATGTAGAGAGCTCAAACCTTTGCATTACTTGCATCATACTTTCTTGTTGATCTTGGGTGGTTCTCTATGTGAGGACCTTGGTCTTTTCCCTAGCTTCAAAACGAGCCCAAGATCATCAAATTCGGAGTTCGTATGCCAAAGTTATGCATGTTTTAGTGGGCTGCTGGAGGCTATCCTGGGTACCCCGTGGGCACGGGTTTTTTACCCCCGTGGGCATGGGGTCCCATGTGCACGGGACCCCATGGCCACGGGTTCTAAACCCCCATGGGCACGGGGTGTCCAGGAACTGCCCGTTGAGCCCCAACGGCTAGTTTTGGGTTTTAGCTATTTAAGGGCTCCTTCCTCCCACCGGTTGGGGGGTTGTTCATTCACATTCTAAACATCATTTTGAGCCTCTTACCACCTCTCCCAAACCCCTATCTCCCCTATAAGTGAAGGGGGATTTTTGGATGGATCTGGGAGTCATTTGTTGATTTCCTCCATTGCATCCCCTCTCTTCAATCCCCTACTTTCTTGAGTTGCATCTTGTGAGATTGAGAGAGTGAGTTGAGCATTTGTTGCTTGACCTTGCGTTGCATTTGTTGCTTTGGTTTGAGCTCCCCACATCGATTTGTTCGAGTGAGAGCCCGTGAGGTTATTACTCTTGGAGGCTTCGCCTCCTAGACGGTTTGGTGATACATTGAGAAGATTGTGAAGAGGCCTCTGTGGCCAAGGTTCCCCAGAAGCTTCCTTTTTTGGTGTGCTCTGAGGAAGGGTGTTGAAGTGGCCTAGGTGGTCAAGTTCCTTCGGAAGCTTCCGTGTTTGTGGTGTGCTCCGGAGAAATTTGTAAAGGTGTGGTGGTCACCTTCAAGACCAACCCCGAGTGAACCGAGGCTCATCCATTGGGGGTGACTCAGAAGGGAGAATACGGTGAGTCACTTGGTGACGCCCCGGAGCTTTGTCTTTGGCACCGCTCTAATGGAGATTAGCACTCTCACGAGTGTGAACTTCGGGATAAATCCACGTCTCCGACTCACTTGTGGTTATCTCATACCCACACCCTTTACTTTCCGCAATTCATACTTGCTCATATTGATATATCTTGTGCTAGTTAAATTGCTTAGTAGTTCCTACATTTCCTCATCTTGTGATATAGTTTGTGCTTGCTAGTTTCTTTTAGTGCCTATCTTGTTTAGCATAGGTTGTTGGTGCACTTAGTTGAGCCTAGCATATTTAGGATTTGTGCATGAAAAGTATCCGTTAGTTTAATTCCACATTAAGATAAAGCCAAATCCGTAAAAGTTTTAAAACGCCTATTCACCCCCCTCTAGTCGTCATCTAGATCATTTCAATTGGTATCAGAGCTTTGGTCTGTCCTTGGTAGGCTTCACCGCCTAGAGAGTAAAGATGTCGACTTGTGGTATAGTGCACGATGACACCTTTTGTTTTAGTGGCACAAACTATCACTTGTGGAAAATTCACATGCTTTGTCATTTCCAGACCATGGGTCCAAATTTTGGGCGAATTGTTCTTGTAGGGGCTTCTCCGTGGAAGGATGACCTTTTCCCAACTAATGAGGAAAAGGATGATATGCTTTGTGGGTATGGTGCTAAGAATGCCATAATCCAGTCTATATCCCTCGAAGTGTTTGAGTCAATCATGAACTGTGTGACGGCTCATGATATGTGGACCAAACTTGAAGAAATATATGGTGGGTCCAATCTTGTTGATGTTCATCATATGTCGGAGGATTCAATTGAGGAGTTCTCCACATCTTCAAATCATGAAGAACTCCATATTGCTTCTTCATCCATGTGCTTGGACATTTCTACTTCTTCCACCTCACCATCATATGGTATGTCCCAAGGTAATGACATGGTGAGTGGAAATATTATTTGTGATGATGATGTTCTGCTAAACATTGATTATATTTCATGTATACATGCTAGTGTTGTAGATTCTATGGACTTGAGCATATCTAGCAAAAATGACTTACATTCTTGTGTTGATAGTCCATGCATATCATTTGGAGATTCCTTGAATACCTTTTGTGATGATATGCTTGATACTCCTTGTTTCCATGATCTCTATGCTTCTATTTCCTCTAGTTGTTGTTTGACTAACCATGTAGAGGAAACAAGAGAAAATAGTATACACACCATTATTGAGGAAATTGCTAGAGGAGCAAAGAAGGACATCACCTTGTTGGAGAGGAAATGCTATGAGTGTCAAGAGGATGGACACGGACATCCTACTCCTGATGATAAAGAAACTCCCTCTCCAAAAGAATCATCATCAACCTCCGATTTTCACATGTACCTCATGGCAAGAGGTAATACCGAGGTATCATCTACTCATAGTAATGATAATGATGAGAGTGATGATGAATTTTATAGGGATATGAGTCAAAAAATATATGAAATTGGTAATTCTCTTCGTGGGGTAAATAAGAACACTTATGAGATATTTCAAGATCTTATTACTCATTTTGGAAAGTGTAATGATTTACTTCACGAAGAGCAAGAACAAAATGAAAAACTTGATAGTAACCTTCTTGATGCTCTAGAAACTCTTAGAGACATAGAATCTTCCAAAGAAGAAATTGAAGGTGCTCATGATCAACTTAAAGAGTATTTTGCGCACCTTGACCTTGGCTACAAGAATGTCAAAGGAGAGCTCACCAAACTCTCTAAGTCTTATGAGGAACTTCAAGCTAGTCATGTGAAGTCTCTAGTCTCTACTAGCTCCTCTCATATTGGCAATGATGCTTGTGCTACTAACTCTACTTCTTGTGAAGCATCTATCTTGAAGGAGAATGTTGATCTAAGGGCTCAACTTGTTTTTCTAACTAGCAATAATGGGAAATTATAAGAAAGTCATAAAAAGCTCTTGGGCTCTCATGATGATCTTCTAATCTCCCATGAAAGGCTAAAGTTAGCTCATAAGGCTATTGTGACTATGGTAACATCTCGTGAGCCTCATGTGGACATGAGCACTATTTCTACTCAAAATTCTTTATTGACATGTGCTAGTACTACTGATTCATCTAGACATAATTCTCGTGATGAATTGCTCTCCTTGCATTGTTGCTCCAACAATGAAGCTTATATTTCCTCTAGTACTTTTGTTGATACTAACCTTGTAGAGGAAAACAAAGAGCTCAAGGGCCAAATCACTATGTTGAAGAAAGACTTGGAAAAGTGTCATGAAGGGAACTCCACTCTCAAAAATATCTCGAATATTCAAAAATCCCCTCATGACAAGAGTGGACTTGGTTTCACTTCCAACAACAAGAAGTCCAAGAATAAGAAGAACAGACAAGACCAAGTTAAGAATGAGGCCATCATTACATGCTTCAAGTGCAAGAATGTTGGACACCATATGAGATCTTGTCCATTGAAGAATAAGGCTTCAAATGTGAAGCAACAAGGGAAGTGGCCTCAAGTTCAATCTCAAGGTCAACCTCATGTTGAAGAAAGGCCACTACCAATGATGAACAAAGAGAATGCTCCCCAAGTTGAGAAAATAAAGAAGAAGAGAAGGGGGAGCACATGTTGCTATATTTGTCGTGAGAAGGGACACATATCCTCATCATGTCCCAACGGTAACATCCCTAAGCCTCCTCTAGTCAATGATCATTATTCGCTTAGGAAGGATGTTGTTGACAATTTGTTTGCAAAGTTTGTTGGTGCCCAAAGTGGTTTGGAAATGGAAAAGACCATTTGGGTTTCCAAGCCTATTGTGACTAAGTTCTTAGGACCCAACTTGGTTGGGGACCATCAAGCTCAAACTTGATCAATAGGTGTGTGGAGGATATTGGAGATTTGTCTAGTTCATGATGAAAAGGATATCCACCATTTATTTGTTCGAGCCAAGTCATGTGGATTATCTTCATATTATCTATCCAATGTTGCTCCTTGCGGTAACTTGTATTTTTTATTGCTTACATTGAAAGTTACTCGCCCCTTGCATGCTTAGGTTTTGTATCTAGCATGTGCATTTATATGTTGTGCTTCCTAGTATGCTTGATTTGTGTTATCTAGCATGTGTAGGTTGCATTGCACATCATATAGTGCTGCTTGTTGTCTTGATCCTTATTTGTATGTTGTTTGGCTCTTGCGAGATATTAGTGGATCATCACATTATGGGGGAGTGTTATGTTTTGTGTGCATCACAAACCCAAAATGTGAATATGAGAAATACTACATAGTATTGATACTCAATATTATCTAGTCACTATGTGGTATGTCAAGCTCATTTGAAATTCAAATTCTCAGAGTATCCATTAATTATCTCTTGTAGGTCGTTATTTGCCTCTGTTGTGTGCTTGCCGTGGTATCCAGAATTTTGCATCAGAAAAGTTCTGGACACCCCGTGCGCACGGGGGTCTTTGATCCCCGTGTGCACGGGGTGTTGCATAACTCCCTGGATACCCCGTGTGCACAGGGTCTTTTGACCCCCATGCGCATGGGGTGGTTGTTGATTATGATCTTGTGCTTCTTCAGATTCTACCACCGAGTGTTATTTCAAAATACCAAAATTGGTATTTCTTCTTGTGGTAGAATTTTATGATCATCTTCTTCTCGGCTTGTGCTTCAAGTTGCCTTATCTCACTGCTTGTACTATCTTTTATCTACTTGAGTGAGATAAGCCTTTGAGCATGTGTGTAATGTATATCCTTTATGCTCTTTGGTTTTTGCTTAGTTCATATGTTGTACTTTGTGTGCGGTCCTGTGTGGATTCGTCATTTTGATATAATTTGGACAACTTGAATGCTTTATGTCATTATTGGAGTATTCATCTTTTAAGTGTTCTTTTGTCCAAATTATATCTCTTTGGATCTTGGTAGGCTTGTGCATGCATATTTATTTATGTACTTCTTCATGCCTTGCTTGCTCTCTTGATCCTCTATATAGGGTAAACTCCATAATATCATTAATGGTTAAAGGTGTGCATGAAATTCAATTTCATATCCTTTTGCACATACTTATTGTGGAGTTTGCCCTATGTATTGTGGTTGTGCTTACTACTTCGGACCCAATATGTTTGGGGACCATTTTGTACCTTAATGTGTTTTAGGTACCTTGGAGAAGCATTGGATGGTTGGCTTATTCACGAGGAAGGTGGAGACACCGTGGGAAATTATTAGGGCCAAGCTTGATTGATTCTTTGATTTGAGGGAGAAGATAAATGAAAACCTGGTTCAGTCGTAAGTATTTCATTATCATCATGAAAACCCGGTTAACCAAAATTTGGGTCTATTTGTTGGATATGCACCAAACTCCCACACATACTATATTCTCAATAAATCCATGGGATGTATTGAGAAAACAGCGAATGTGGAGTGTGATGAGAATTACAGCTTCCATGCGGAGCAATTTGTTTCAAGTGTTGTAGGTGATGAGGCTCCTTCCTGAGATACAAGTACAATGGGGGTTGGTCATATTATTCCACAAGAAACACCCCTTGTCCATGTAGAAGAAGAAGGAGTAAGAGCCCCTCTTGTGGATCCACCACAAGGGAAGTCATCACCCCCAACATAAGAACAAGATGCTATGGTAGATCATGTACCTATCCAAGAACAAGATCAAGTCCCTCATGTTCGCTTACTAGATCAAGGGCCCCTTGAACCAATGCTCTCTCTCTCTCGGTAACAAGTACTTACTTCATGCATTTATTTAAATTAGAGTCAACATTGTGTATGTTGCATCATAGCATGATTAGTACTTGTTGAGTGAGTGCTTGTATGTTTTGCATATATGTTTGCACTCATGAGTTGTTGGATATATTTTGGACCCATGCTTAGCATGATTATCATATTGGATATCTCCATTATCCCTTGTCCAAAATATGTTCTTTGGATCCTTTGAATGTTTGATTCTCTTGTCATATCATTTTGGTGCATTCTATGGATCCTCAATATAGTGTGAATTTCTTCGTTTGTTCATAACTGGATATGTGCATTTGATTCCACTCACAATATGAGAAATGCACAAATTAAGGAGGAACTCATACTATATTGGCCGTCTAGATTTTTCTTCCATTTTGGCACTTGTTGCCAATGGGGGAGAAGTCTAGAGGGTTTAGGTGAAGTGGGTTGGTTCCTGTCATTCATGCTTATCTACTTTTGTTGTGCTTGCTCATTGCATGGATGTGTATACAGAGGAAACTCCACCAAGTTATTTCCTGTGCATATATTGTGGGGGAGTTTGCTCTATATATTGTGGTTCCTCTAGCATCAAATTCTTGTGTAGTATTTCGATGCTAGTACAACCGGTTTGGATAACATCAACTATCTTTGTGATGTTTGAGGCTATCAAAACCACCTCAAGTATACAATTTATTCTCGGATAGATTGCATACTTGTTTTAAATTCATTGTATAAACCCTCTTGCTGAGATTGTCATCAATTACCAAACTGGGGGAGATTGAAAGGGCATGTAGCCCCTAAGTGTGGTTTTGGTAATTAAATGACAATCTCCATGGACTAATGTTTTCAGTGAGATATATTTGAAGGTTTTGTCCATAGATGGTGCGACAACGATATTGGATGGAATCAAGGATGAAGTCCATATATATGAATATATATTTTCCCTATGCTTTGGTATTAAATGACAATTCCTATGGAGAATAAAGTGCAAGGAATCTTATATGAAGATATGTTCCATAGTGATGCTTGAAGTGCATTGGGTTGTTTTGTGAAGTCTGCCATCAAAGCATCCGAAGAAGTCCTCATGGTATCCTTCTCTGGATACCCCGTGCACACGGGCTTGTACCATGTGCACGGGGTCGAGTGTCAACTCTCTGGATACCCCATGCTCACGGCGCCTAGGTGTTGGCTCTCGAGATCCCATATCCAATAAGGTTTCAAGTTGGTCTTTGGGTACTTCTGTTGAAGCCATCAAGATTGGTTTCAATGCCTAATCTAATTATGTTTATAATGGAGTTCATTGGAGGATCTCAAAGATTGATATATTTGGGCTTCTGAGGATCAAGGCTTGAGAGAGTAATCAAAGAGAAGAATTCAAGTTATGGTTTCAAGACAAGATCATGGTGAGCTCATGTGTTGGGTTTAGGTTGATCAAGTCTTGAAGCAAACAACTAGAGTGAAGAATTCATTGTTCCTCTCAAGATATTATGATGGAGGGCTTTCAAGGATCAAGGGCTTGAGAGAATAATCAAAGAGAAGAATTCAAGTTATGGTTTCAAGACAAGATCATGGTGAGCTCATGTGTTGGGTTTAGGTTGATCAAGTCTTGAAGCAAACAACTAGAGTGAAGAATTCATTGTGCCTCTCAAGATATTATGATGGAGGGCTTTTAAGGATCAAGGGCTTGAGAGAATAATCAAAGAGAAGAATTCAAGTTATGGTCTCAAGACAAGATCATGGTGAGCTCATGTGTTGGGTTTCAGTTGATCAAGTCTTGAAGCAAGCAACTAGAGTGACGAATTCATTATGCCTCTCAAGAGATTGTGATGGAGTTTTTAGAAGGGCAAGTGGTGACCAAGATGATATTCATAGTGGAAATTGATATGGCCATGAAAGAGTCTTTGGTGATATCGTCTTGAAGCAATTAAGGGAAATGAAGAGTTCATTGTGGCTTTCAAGAAACCAAGATGGAGCTTGGAGTAAAGATGTTGGTTGACCAAGATGAAGCTCGACGAATATATCTAGATGGTCAACTCTCAAAGCACAAACATTGTACCACGTGGGATCAAGTGATCTAGTGGTATGGTAAGTAATTGTGAATTGTGCTTTGTTACCTAACACATGCTATGTGTTTGTTATGTCTATGTGGGTTAGGTGTTTCTCATGGGCTTGCATCAAAAGGAAAGATCTCAAGTAGCCTATGTGTGGATGACATCATGTGGTGATGGTCATCGGGTTCGAGGAGTCCAAGTGCAAGATGAGAAGCCGGAGGTTATATGCTTTGAATCTTGCGGTCCACATCATGATAATGCTCATGTGAAGATGGGCTTAAGTTAAGGCTTCCCTCATTGTAATATGAGGAAGCAATTCAAGCATCTTCACCAAGTGGTTGTGGACAAGAAAGGGATTCCAACTTGGGACCAGCATTGGAGTCATCACCAAGCTCAAGTTGAATATGCAAGGCAAAGGTATAACTTAGCTAGGTTTTCCTAGTTTTGCCGGTCTCATGGTGCTTGGAGAGAGACCGGATTATAGGTTTGATAGTCGTACTATCAAGAGGGACTCTCAGGCGAGTAGCTTGATCACGTCGCATGTAGAGAGCTCAAAACTTTGCATTACTTGCATCATACTTTCTTGTTGATCTTGGGTGGTTCTCTATGTGAGGACCTTGGGATTTTCCCTAACTTCAAAACGAGCCCAAGATCATCAAATTCGGAGTTCGTATACCAAAGTTATGCATGTTTTAGTGGGCTGCTGTAGGCTATCCTGGGTACCTCGTGGGCACGGGCCCCCATGTGCACGGGCTCGTACCGTGCGCACGGGACCCCGTGGGCACGGGGTCTAAACCCCTGTGGGCACGGGGTGTCCAGGAACTTCCCGTTGAGCCCCAACGGCTAGTTTTGGGTTTGGCTATTTAAGGGCTCCTTCCTCCCACCGGTTGGGGGGTTGTTCATTCACATTCTAAACATCATTTTGAGCCTCTTACCACCTCTCCCAAACCCTATCTCCCCTCTCAGTGAAGGGGGATTTGTGGATGGATCTTGGAGTCATTTGTTTATTTCCTCCATTGCATCCCCTCTCTTCAATCCCCTACTTTCTTGAGTTGCATCTTGTGAGATTGAGAGAGTGAGTTGAGCATTTGGCATTGCATTTGTTGCTTCATTTTGAGCTCCTCATATCGGTTTGTTCGAGTGAGACCCCATGAGTTTATTACTCTCGGAGGCTTCGCCTCCTAGACGGTTTGGTGATACATTGAGAAGATTGTGAAGAGGCCTATGTGGCCAAGGTTCTCCCGGAAGCTTCCTTTTGTGGTGTGCTCCGGGGAAGGGTATTGAAGTGGCCTAGGTGGTCAAGTTCCTCCAGAAGCTTCCGTGGTTGTGATGTGCTTTGGAGAAGTTTGTAAAGGTGTGGTGGTCGCCTTCAAGACCAACCCCGAGTGAACCGAGGCTCATCCGTTGGGGGTGACTCGGAAGGGAGAATACGGTGAGTCACTTGGTGACGCCCCGGAGCTTTGGCTTTGGCACCGCTCTAATGGAGATTAGCACTCTCACGAGTGTGAACTTCGGGATAAATCCGCGTCTCCGACTCACTTGTGGTTATCTCATACCCACACCCTTTACTTTCCGCAATTCGTACTTGCTCATATTGATATATCTTGTGGTAGTTAAATTGCTTAGTAGTTCCTACATTTCCTTGTCTTGTGGTATAGTTTGTGCTTGCTAGTTTATTGTAGTGCCTATCTTGTTTAGCATAGGTTGTTGGTGCACTTAGTTGAGCCTAGCATATTTAGGATTTGTGCATGAAAAGTATCCGTTAGTTTAATTCCGCATTAGGATAAAGCCAAATCCGTAAAAGTTTTAAAATGCCTATTCACCCCCCCTCTAGTCGTCATCTAGATCATTTCACATGGGACTGGGCATCCCGGTGACCAGCCATTTTCTCGTGAATGAGGAGCGAAGTCCACTCCTCTTGAGAATAACCCGCTTAACATGGAAGATATAGACAGCCCTAGTTGATACATGAGCTATTCGAGCATACAAAATAGGATATTTATTTGAAGGTTTAGAGTTTGACACATACAAAATTACTTGGAACAGTAGGTAGATACCGTATATAGGTAGGTATGGTGGACTCATATGGAACAACTTTGGGGTTTATGGAATTGGATGCACAAGCAGTATTCCCTCTTAGTACAAGTGAAGGCTAGCAAAAGACTGGGAAGCGACCAACTAGAGAGCAGCAACAACCATGAATGTGCATTAAAGTTAATGAACATTGAGTGCAAGCATGAGTAGGATATAATCCACCATGAACATAAATATCGTGAAGGCTATGTTGATTTTGTTTCAACTACATGAGTGAACATGTGCCAAGTCGAGTCACTTAAATCATTCATAGGAGGATACCACCCTATCATACCACATCACAACCATTTTAATAGCATGTTGGCACGCAAGGTAAACCATTATAAGCTCCTAGCTAATTAAGCATGGCATAAGAAACTATGATCTCTAATTTTCATCGCAAACATGTTTATTCATAATAGGCTGAATCAGGAACGATGAACTAATCATATTTACAAAAACAAGAGAGGTCGAGTTCATACCATCTTCTCCCATCTCAATCAGTTCATCATATATCGTCATAATTTCCTTTCACTTGCATGACCAAACAATGTGGATAATAATAATAGTGCACGTGCATTGGACTAAGCTGGAATGTGCAAGCATTCAATAAACAGGAGAAGACAAGGCAATATGGGCACTTTTGTCAGATCAACAATAATGCATATAAGAGCCACTTCAACAATTTAATCATGATCTTCTCCTATCGACCCCCAAAGAAAAGAAAATAAATAAAACTATATACACGGGAAAGCTCCCAACAAGCAAAAGAAGAACTAGAAATCTTTTTGGGTTTTCTTTTTAATTACTACTACAAGAATGGAAAGTAAACTTATTAAAAGCTACAACTAAAATTTTTTGTTTTGTTTTTCTTAAGGTTTATTAAACACACGAGAAGAAAGCAATAAAAGGAAATAAACTAGCATGGATATTACAATGAAAAAGTATGAGCACCGACATCTAGCAATGAGTGTGCGAACATAAATGTAATGTCGGTGAGAAATACGTACTCCCCCAAGCTTAGGCTTTTGGCCTAAGTTGGTCTATGGCCACGGATGGCCTGGCGGATATCCAAAGTAATAGTTGGGGTCGTACTGTGATGCAGCAGTCATTGCATCGTGGGCTGCAGCTTGGAGGCGAGCTATCTCAGCTCTCCTCTTATACTCTTCCGCCTCCTCTCTGGTTATAAAATATCTCCCTTTTGCCTGAAAGTCAAAGAAAGTAGAAGCAGGGAGAGTGACGTGATAGGTGCGTCGTCTGTGAAAGATTAGTCGGTACTGGAGGAACTGATCGTTCCTCTCAACAAACTGATGACGAAACATAGCCTCATAATCCAAATAAGCAGGAGGCAACTGAATATCATCCTCACGTATGGTTATACCAAGAAAATTAGCTATGCGGGTTGCATAAATTCCACCAAAGAAATCTCCATTAAATCTATTAAGATGCAACCTACGTGCAACAATGGCTCCTTAATTATAAGATTTATCTCCTAACATAGCACTCCTAAGAATACTAAGGTCAGGGAAACACATGTGACATGCTTCATCTTTACCATTAATGCATCTACCTATGAAGAGAGCAAAATAATGTATAGCAAGAAAGTGAATGCTCCCTATGGTAGCTTGTGTTATATCTCTGGACTCTCCCACAGTTATACTAGCAAGAAAATCTCTAAACTCATATTTGCGGGGTTCATTAGTACTACCCCATTATGGAAGTTTGCAGGCAGTGGTAAAATCCTCTAAGTCCATAGTATAAGAATTTTCATAAAGATCAAACAGGACAGTTTGAGAATTGCGTGAAGATGAAAATTCAAACCTCCTCACACAGGAACTAGTGAGATAGTGGTACTGATGGCACTTTTCTGCCTCAAAGCCCACAAGATCAGCATTATGCAAATATGCGTTAAATTCTTCCTTAATTCTTGCTCGATCCATGAAGTCCTCTGAAGGCCATTCACAAGGCCGCACTGGAGCGTCCCTTGGTGGCTCATCATCAGCATCACACAATGCAAGCCTGGGTCCTTGTTTCCTTGAAGAACCACCTTGGTACATTTTCCTAAACATATTTCTTCCTCCGAAAAATATCTGAAATTTTTAGTAACTTCAAAATAAAAGTAAACCAAACTCAACAAAATTGATAGCAACTACTCCTACAAGTGCCTAGAGCCTATATCCTGCATTAGAACTACTTGGAACCATATAAATTTGACATGCAAGATCAAGAACATGGTCACCTAGGCAGCACAAATTTGCAATGAGTAAAGCACTAGAACAAAAACTAATTGGACCAATGGAGGAGTCACATACCAAGGAACAATCCCCCAAAGCAGTTTTGTGAGAGGTGCTTTGAGCAAGGAGATAAAAAATCACAGCAAAATGAGCTAGAACTCGTGCTTGAGCTGGATAATGGTGTTTGTGGGAGGAAGGAGTGTGTGGGTGCAGGAATAAGTGGAGGAGGGCCACCGTGGGCCCATGAGGTAGGGGGCGCGCCCAGGGGGGTAGGGCGCGCCCTCCACCCTCATGGCCAGGTGGATACCCCCCTGCTGTGTTCTCAGTGCCAAATAATCTCAAATATTCTAGAAAAAACATATTTAAATTTCAGGGCATTTGGAGAACTTTTATTTTCGGGATATTTTTATATTGCACGTATAATTCAGATAACAGACAGAAAATACTATTTTTACTTTATTTAATATAAATAACAGAAAGTAAAAGGAGGGCATAGAAGGTTGTGATTTCTAACTTCATTCATCTCATGATCATCAAAAGGAATCCATTAACAAGGTTGATCAAGTCTTGTTAACAAACTCATTCTGAATAGCAAGGAATGAGAGAAATTTTGAATAACACTATGTTACCTCAACGGGGATATGCACATCCCCAATAATTAGAATATCATATTTCTTCTTGACAGTACGAAGAGGAAATTCAAAACCTCCAAAAATAATCGATGGAACTTTTCCAATATAATTAATACTATGAACTTGAGGTTGTTTCCTCAGAAAGTGTATTGTATGCTCATTACCATTAACATGAAAAGTGACATTGCCCTTGGTGCAATCAATAAAAGCTCCTGCAGTATTCAAAAAGGGTCTTCCAAGAATAATAGACATCCTATCGTCCTCAGGAATATCAAGAATAACAAAGTCCGTTAAAATAGTAACGTTTGCAACCACAACAGGCACATCCTCACAAATACTGACATGTATAGTAGTTGATTTATCAGCCATTTGCAAAGATAATTTCAGTCAGTGTCAACTTATTCAAATCAAGTCTATGATATAAAGAGAGAGGCATAACACTAACACCGGCTCCTAGATCACATAAAGTAGTTTTAACATAATTTCTTTTAATGGAGCATGGTATAGTGGGTACTCCTGGATCTCCTAACTTCTTAGGTATTCCACCATTAAAAGTATAATTAGCAAGCATGGTGGAAATTTTAGCTTCCGGTATCTTTCTTTTATTAGTGACAATTTCTTTCATATACTTAGCATAAGGATTCATTTTGACCATATCAGTTAATCGCATACGCAAAAAGATAGGTCTAATCATTTCAGCAAAGCGCTCAAAATCCTCATCATCCTTTTTCTTGGATGGTTTGGGAGGATGAGGATTTTGAGCATGCTCAAAATCCTCATCATCCTCTTTCTTTACCGTGCTTCCTAGCAACAAAGTCTCTCTTATCATAACGTCGATTCTTTGATTGTGGGTTATCAAGATCAACAGCAGGTTCAATCTCTACATCATTGTTATTACTAGGTTGAGCATCAACATGAACATCATCATTAACATTATCACTAGGTTCATACTCATTACCAGATTGTGTTTCAGCATCAGAAATAGAAATATCATTTGGATTCTTAGGTGTTTCAGCAATAGGTTCACTAGAAGCACATATCATTTTTCTTTTTCTTCCTTTTAGAAGGACTAGGTGCATCTATATTATTTCTCTGAGAATCTTGCTCAAATCTCATAGGGTGGCCTTCAGGATACAAAGGTTCTTGAGTCATTTTACCAGTTCTAGTAGCCACTCTAACAACATAGTCCTTATTCTTACTATTCAATTCATTGAGAAAATCATTTTGAGCTTTAAGTACTTGTTCTACTTGAGTGGTAACCATAGAAGCATGCTTACTAATAAGTTTAAGTTCACCTTTAACATTAGCCATATAATCACCCAAATGTTCAAGCATATCAGCATTGTGTTTTAATTCTCTACCAAAATAAACATTGAAGTCTTCTTGCTTAACCATAAATTTATCAAACTCATCTAAGCATGGGCTAACAAACTTGGTGAACGGGATTTCAACTTTATCATATCTATAGAGAGAATTTACCTTTACTGCCTGTGTCGGGTTATCAAGACAATGTGTTTCTTCAATAGGTGATGGATTAAAACCATATATTTCTTCAACAGGCGGTATATTAAGACCATGTATTTATTCAATAGGAGGTAAATTCTTAACATCTTCAGCTTTAATACCCTTTTCTTTCATGGATTTCTTTGCCTCTTGCATATCTTCAGGACTAAGAAATAGAACACCCCTTTTCTTCGGAGTTGGTTTAGGAATAGGCTCAGGAGTTGGCTCAGGAAGTGTCCAATTATTTTCATTTGTCAACAGATTATTCAATAGAATTTCAGCTTCATCCGGTGTTCTGTCCCTGAAAACAGAACCAGCACAACTATCCAGGTAATCTCTGGAAGCATCGGTTAGTCCATTATAAAAGATATCGAGTATTTCATTTTTCTTAAGAGGGTGATCAGGCAAAGCATTAAGTAATTGGAGAAGCCTCCCCCAAGCTTGTGGGAGACTCTCTTCTTCAATTTGCACAAAATTATATATATTCCTTAAGGCTTAAGGCAGCTTGTTTCTTATGAGCAGGGAAATATTTAGCAGAGAAGTAATAAATCATATCCTGGGGACTACGCACACAACCAGGATCAAGAGAATTAAACCATATCTTAGCATCACCCTTTAATGAGAACGGAAATATTTTAAGGATATAAAAGTAGCTAGTTCTTTCATCATTAGTGAACAGGGTGGCTATATCATTTAATTTAGTAAGATGTGCCACAACAGTTTCAGATTCATAACCATAGAAAGGATCAGATTCAACTAAAGTAATTATCTCAGGATCAACAGAGAAATCATAATCCTTATCAGTAACAAAGATAGGTGAAGTAGCATAAGTAGGATCATATTTCATTCTAGCATTCAGAGTTTTTTGTTTAAGCTTAGCTAATAATTTCTTAAGATCACTTCTATCATTGCAAGCAAGAAAGTCTCTTTTAGTTTCTTCATCCATAACATAGCCCTCAGGCACAACAGGCAATTCATATTTATTAGGAGAGCCTTCACAATCACTTTCATCAGTATTATCAGTTTCAATAATTTCATTCTCTCTAGCCCTAGCGAGTTGTTCATCAAGAAATTCACCGAGTGGCACAGTAGTATCAGGCATATAAGTAGTTTCATCATAAGTATCATCATAGCAGAAGTGGCATCATCAATAATATGCGACAAATCAGAATTAATAGCAGAAGCAGGTTTAGTTGTCGCAAGCTTACTCAAAACAGAAGGTGAATCAAGTGCAGAGCTAGATGGCAGTTCCTTACCTCCCCTCGTAGTTGAGGGATAAATCTTGGTTCTTGGATCTTTCAAGTTCTTCATAATGATAAGCAGATATAAATCCCAAGTGAAAAAGAATAGAGCTATGCTCCCCGGCAACGGCGCCAGAAAATAGTCTTGATAACCCACAAGTATAGGGGATCGCAACAATTTTGGAGGGTAGAGTATTCAACCCAAATTTATTGATTCGACACAAGGGGAGCCAAAGAATATTCTCAAGTATTAGCAGCTGAGTTGTCAATTCAACCACACCTGGAAACTTAATATCTGCAGCAAGGTATTTAGTAGCAAAGTAATATGATAGTAGTGGTAATGGTAGTAAAAGGTAACGATAGCAAAAGTAATGTTTTTGGTGTTTTGTAGTGATTGTAACAATAGCAATGAAAAAGTATATAAGCGAAGAACAATATATTGAAAGCTCGTAGGCAATGGATCGGTGATAGAGAATTATGCCGGGTGTGGTTCAACGTGTAAAAGTCATAACCTAGGGTGACACAAAACTAGCTCCAATTCATCAACGTAATGTGGGCATGTATTCCGAATATAGTCATACGTGCTTATTGAAAAGAACTTGCATGACATATTTTGTCCTACCCTCCCGTGGCAGCGGGGTCCTAGCGAAAACTAAGGGATATTAAGGCCTCCTTTTAATAGAGTATCAGACCAAAGCATTAACACATAGTGAATACATGAACTCCTCAAAGTACGGTCATCGCCGGGAGTGGTCCCGATTATTTTCACTTTGGGGTTGCCGGATCATAACACATAGTAGGTGACTATAGTCTTGCAAGATAGGATCAAGAACTCACATATATTCATGAAAACATAATAGGTTCAGATATGAAATCATGGCACTCGGGCCCTAGTGACAAGCATTAAGCATAGCAAAGTCATAGCAACATCAATCTCAGAACATAGTGGATACTAGGGATCAAACCCTAACAAAACTAACTCGATTACATGATAAATCTCATCCAAACCATCACCGTCCAGCAAGCCGACGATGGAATTACTCATGCACGGCGGTGAGCATCATGAAATTGGTGATGGAGGATGGTTTATGATGACGATGGCGAGGGATCCCCTCTCCGGAGCCCCGAATGGACTCCAGATCAGCCCCTCCGAGAGAGTTTAGGGCTTGGCGGCGGCTCCGTATCGTGAAACGCGATGAATCTTTCTCTTTGATTTTTTCTCTCCGAACACGAATATATAGAGTTGGAGTTGAGGTCGGAGGAGCTCCAGGGGGCCCACGAGGTAGGGGGCGCCCCCAGGGGGCAGGCACGCCCCCACCCCCGTGGCTAGGGTGTGGCCCCCTGGTCTTGATCTTTTGCCAGTATTTTTTTATTATTTCCAAAAATAATCTTCGTGAAGCTTCAGGTCATTCCGAGAACTTTTGTTTCTGGACATGAATAACACCATGTCAATTCTGTTGAAAACAGCGTCAGTCCGGGTTATTTCCATTCAAATCATGTAAGTTAGAGTCCAAAATAAGGGAAAAAGTGTTTAGAAAAGTAGATACGACGGACATGTATCACTCGTCAACTTCTATTTTCCTCCCACTCACTTCTTTCGAGAGAAACTCCTTCTCTAGAAAGGATCCATTTTTAGCAACGAATATCTTGCCTTCGGATCTGTGATAGAAGGTGTACCCAATAGTCTTCTTTGGGTATCCTATGAAGACACATTTCCCCGATTGGGGTTCGAGCTTATCAGGTTGAAGCTTTTTCATATAAGCATCGCAGCCCCAAACTTTAAGAAATGACAACTTGGGTTTCTTGCCAAACCACAGTTCATAAGGTGTCGTCTCGACGGATTTAGATGGTGCCATATTTAATGTGAATGCAGTTGTCTCTAAAGCGTAACCCCAAAATGATAGCGGTAAATCAGTGAGAGACATCATAGATCGCACCATATCTAGTAAAGTACGATTACAACGTTCGGACACACCATTACACTGTGGTGTTCCAGGTGGCGTGAGTTGCAAAACTATTCTGCATTGTTTCAAATGAAGTCCAAACTCATAACTCACATATTCGCCTCCACGATCATATCGTAGAAACTTGATTTTCTTGTTACGATGATTTTCCACTTCACTCTGAAATTCTTTGAACTTTCCAAATGTTTCAGACTTATGTTTCATTAAGTAGATATACCCATATCTAGTCAAATCATCTGTGAAGGTGAGAAAATAATGATATCTGCCACGAGCTTCAATGTTCATTGGACCACATACATCAGCATGTATGATTTCCAATAACTCCGTTGCTCGCTCCATTGTTTCTGAGAACGGAGTTTTAGTCATCTTACCCATGAGGCATGGTTCACAAGTACCAAGTGATTCATAATCAAGTGATTCCAGAAGTCCATCAGAATGGAGTTTCTGCATGCGCTTTATACCAATATGATCTAAACGACAGTGCCACAAATAAGTTGCACTATCATTATCAACTCTACATCTTTTGGCTTCAATACTATGAACATGTGTATCACTACTATCAAGATTTAGTACAAATAGACCACTCATAAGAGGTGCATGACCATAAAGATATTACTCATATAAATAGAACAACCATTATTCTCTGATTTAAATGAATAACCGTGTTGCATCAAACAAGATCCAGATATAATGTTCATGCTCAACGCTGGCACCAGATAACAATTATTTAGGTCTAATACTAATCCCGAAGGTAGATGTAGAGGTAGTGTGCCGACGGCGATCACATAGACTTTGGAACCATTTCCCACGCTCATCGTCACCTCATCCTTAGCCAATCTTCGCTTAATCCGTAGCCCATGTTTCGAGTTGCAAATGTTAGCAACTGAACCAGTATCAAATACCTAGGTACTACTGCGAGCATTAGTAAGGTACACATCAATAACATGTATATCAAATATACCTTTCACTTTGCCATCCTTCTTCTCTGCCAAATACTTGGGGCAGTTCTGCTTCCAGTGACCAGTTCCTTTGCAGTAGAAGCACTCAGTCTCAGGCTTAGGTCCAGAATTGGGTTTCTTCATTTGAGCAGCAACTGGCTTGTTGTTCTTCTTGAAGTTCCCCTACTTTCCTTTACCCTTTTTCTTGAACTGGTGGTCTTGTTGACCATCAACACTTGATGCTCCTTCTTGATTTCTACATCCGCAGCTTTTAGCATTGCAAAGAGCTCAGGAAACGTCTTATCCATCCCTTGCATATTATAGTTCATCACGAAGCTCTTGTAGCTTGGTGGCAGTGATTGAAGAACTCTATCAATGACACTATCATCAGGAAGATTAACTCCTAGTTGAGTCAAGTAGTTGTGGTACCCAGACATTCTGAGTATATGTTCACTGACAAAACTATTCTCCTCCATTTTGCAGCTATAGAACTTATTGGAGACTTCATATCTCTCAATCCGGGCATTTTCTTGAAATGTTAACTTCAACTCCTAGAACATCTCATATGCTCCATGACATTCAAAATGTCGTTGAAGTCCCGGTTCTAAGACGTAAAGCATGGCACACTGAACTATCAAGTAGTCATCAGCTTTGCCCTGCCAGGTGTTCATAACATCCGGCATTGCTCCTGCTGCGGGTTTGTCACCTAGCGGTGCTTCCAGGACGTAATTATTCTGTGCAGCAATGAGGATAATCCTCAAGTTACGGACCCAGTCCGTGTAGTTGCTACCATCATCTTTCAACTTAGCTTTCTCTAGGAATGCATTAAAATTCAACGGAACAACAACACGTGCCATCTATCTACAACAACATAGACATGCAAAATACTATCAGGTACTAAGTTCGTGATAAATTAAAGTTCAATTAATCAAATTACTTAAGAACTCCCACTTAGATAGACATCTCTCTAATCATCTAAGTGATCATGTGATCCATATCAACTAAACCATGTCCGATCATCACGTGAGATGGAGTAGTTTTCAATGGTGAACATCACTATGTTGATCATATCTACTATATGATTCACACTCGACCTTTTGGTCTCCAGTGTTCCGAGGCCATATCTGCATATGTAGGCTCGTCAAGTTTAACCCGAGTATTCTGTGTTTGCAAAACTGGCTTGCACCCGTTTTATGTGAACGTAGAGCTTATCACACCCGATCATCACATGGTGTCTCGGCACGACGAACTGTAGCAACGGTGCATACTCAGGGAGACCACTTATACCTTGAAATTTAGTGAGGTATCATCTTACAATGCTACCGTCAAACTAAGCAAGATAAGATGCATAAAGGATAAACATCACATCCAATTAATATAAGTGATATGATATGGCCATCATCATCTTGTGCCTTTGATCTCCATCTCCAAAGCACCGTCATGATCACCATCGTCACTGGCTTGACACCTTGATCTCCATCCAAGCATCGTTGTCATCTCGCCAACTATTGCTTCTACGACTATCACTACCGCTTAGTGATAAAGTAAAGCAATTACATGGCGGTTGCATTTCATACAATAAAGCGACAACCATATGGGTCCTGCCAGTTTCTGATAACTGTGTTACAAAACATGATCATCTCATAAAATAAAATTTAGCATCATGTCTTGACCATATCACGTCACAACATGCCCTGCAAAAACAAGTTAGACATCCTCTACTTTGTTGTTGCTAGTTTTATGTGGCTGCTACGAGCTGAGCAAGAACCGTTCTTACCTATGCATAAAAAACAAAAATGTGGTATAGTGATTGCTTTTTGATCTTCAGAAAGAACCCTGTTCATTGAATCCGATTCAACTAAAGCTGGAGAAACAGACACCCACTAGCCACCTGTGTGCGAAGCACATCGATAGAACCAGTCTTGCATAGGCGTACCCGTAATGTTAGTCTGGGACGCTTCATCCAACAATGCCGCTGAATCAAGAATCAACTAGTGACGGCAAGCAATATGCATATACTGACGCCCACAACTCCTTTGTGTTCTACTCGTGCATATAACATCTACGCATAAACCTGGCTCTGATACCACTGTTGGGGAACATAGTAATTTCAAAAAAATTCCTACACACAAGCAAGATCATGGTGATGCATAACAACGAGAGGGGAGAGTATCAGCTACGTACCCTCGTAGACCGTAAGCGGAAGAGTTATGACAACGCGGTTGATGTAGTCGTACGTCTTCATGATCGACCAATCTAGCACCAAAGATACGACACGTCTGCGATCTGCACACATCCAGCTCGGTGACGTCCCGCGAACTCACGATCCTGTAGAGCTTCAAGGGAGAGTTTCGTCAACATGATGGCACGATGACGGTGATGATATTGCTACCGGAACAGGGCTTCGCCTAAGCACCACTATGATATTACCGAGGTGGATTATGGTGGAGGGGGCACCGCACACTGCTAAAGATCAATGATCAACTTGTGTGTCTATGGGGTGCCCCCTCCCCCGTATATAAAGGAGTGGAGGAGGGGAGGGGCCGCTCCTCTCTATGGCGCGCCCTAGGGGAGTCCTACTCCCACCGGGAGTAGGATTCCCCCCTTCCATGTAGCAGGAGTAGGAGAGAAGGAAGGGGAGGAGAGGGGCAAGGAAAAGGGGGGGGGGCGGCCCCCTCCCAATTCGGATTGGGCTAGGGGGCGCGCCTCCCACCTTTTCCTTCCCTCTCCTCTTTTCCACTAAGGCCCAATAAGGCCTATATACTCCCGAGGGGTTCCGGTAACCTCCCAGTAATACAGAAAATGCCCGAACTCATTCGGAACCATTCCGATGTCCAAACATAGGCTTCCAATATATCGATCTTTATGTCTCGACCATTTCGAGACTCCTCGTCATGTCCGTGATCAAATCCGGGACTCTGAACTACATTCGGTACATCAAAACACATAAACTCGTAATACCGATCGTACCGAACGTTTAAGCGTGCGGACCCTACGGGTTCAAGAACTATGTAGACATGACCGAGACATGTCTCCAGTCAATAACCAATAGCGGAACCTGGATGCTCATATTGTCTCCTACATATTCTACGAAGATCTTTATTGATCAAACCGCATAACGGTATATGTTGTTCCCTTCGTCATTGGTATGTTACTTGCCCGAAATTTGATCGTCGGTATCTCAATACCTAGTTCAATCTCGTTACCGGCAAGTCTCTTTACTCGTTTTGTAATGCTACATCCCGTAACTAACTCATTAGCTACATTGCTTGCAAGTCTTATTGTGATGTACATTACCGAGAGGGCCCAGAGATACCTCTCCGACAATCGAAGTGACAAATCCTAATCTTGATCCATGCCAACTCAACAAACACCATTGGAGACACCTGTAGAGCACCTTTATAATCACCCAGTTACTTTGTGAAGTTTGGTAGCACACAAAGTGTTCCTCCGGTATTCGAGAGTTGCATGATCTCATAATCATAGGAACATGTATAGTTATGGAGAAAGCAATAGCAACAAACTAAACGATCATCGTGCTAAGCTAACGGATGGGTCAAGTCAATCACATCATTCTCTAATAATGTGATTCCGTTAATCAAATGACAACTCATTTCTATGGTTAGGAAACATAACCATCATTGAT